>CM042667.1:17796288-18996288 GCA_023638005.1 Forsythia suspensa
TAACTCCCTAATTACAATTAACTTTGTGCAGTTGCAGCAAAATAATAACTGATAAGTGACTAAAATGCAAGAAAATGAACAAAACAGAGAGACATATAAGCAAGGATGCCAGTGAAGAAAATATCCGTACATATTATTAAATGGATTGTTAAAAGCATAAAAATCACACAGGTTGAATCGTAATATCAATGTGAAAATAGATCCGTATATCTAACATTTAAACATATTTAATAGATAGGATTTCAATCGGACCATATCTTCTTGAAAACAGCTTGTGGTGTTGGAATCCAATAGATAAGGATAACAAACCCTAATAATTGCGACAAGAAACTTAATTTAGGAAAGCCCTAATTGAATAAGAAAAATGATTAGGGTTTCCTTAATTCCAAGATACCAACTCGAAAATCCACAAGTCACCGACCAAATCGCCGTTTCGCCGATCAAATCGTCATTCCGTTCTCGGACTCCGACGAAGGGGATCCAATCACCGTCATGTGCCTTTTCATGCCATCAAAGGAGAATGACAAGCCTGACAAAAGAGTCCGCCTTTATAATAGTGCTAGTTATGTGTGTTAAAACTTGCATAGCACTATTGGATGTCAATCTATATATTGGAACTTGTTTCATACACTATGGCCGATTTATTTGTCAAGCTTGTAATTCTACTTCGATAACACAAAATAAATTATTATTTTGTTGGTTACAATAAAATCTGGAAGGATTGCTGCGAAAGGGTACAATGGAAAAAATTTCGTACTTTCTATTATTATATCACAATTTTTTTTTTGTTGTTAATATATTTTTATAGGTAAATAGTATTAAACTTGAACTTTTGAACTTTGTGACGATAGATTCTCGAACTTTCAATTTGTAACACTCAAAATCATTAACCTTTAAAAAGCGTACGAGCATGGTCCTTCTATTATAAAAATTGTTTTTTTAACTTTTAAATTATCAAAGAAAATGTAAAATGACTAATCTACCCTTTTCGAATTAAAACAAGAAAATAGAAAAAGAAACAATTGAAATTGAAAATTAAAAAAATTCCAATCAATCCCCTTTCTCACTTCTTCTTCTCCAGTCAATCCCCTCTCCCACATCTTCACCAACCAATCCATAACTAAAAAAATACAAAATTGCAACTAACACTTGATCGTGTCAGTAAATGAAAATTATGCCTTCCATCCCACCCTGCCTCCAACGGCCACCACTCGTTCCTACTCCACTAGCTCAAATTTTCTGAGCTTGTTCAAATTCAAGTTATGAACTCTCTTTCTCTATATCCCTAATTTGCTCTTGAATGGACATTTGGAGTGTTTAACTATTCCGTTTGTTCATCTCAAAAACCTTATGCAACAAAGAATACAAACACAATTGTATATGTAGCAAAAATCCCCTTTTCCAATGCAAAGTTTGTAAATTTACCAAGAAATTTACTTGGGTGCCCTTTTCTATTTTCTTTTTACTTTTTTTAATTCAAAAAAGGATAAATTGGTTATTTTCAGAAAATTTTGACCATTTAACCATCAAACTAATGATTTTTATAAAATAAGGACCATGCTCAAGCTATAATCAACATGCCAGAGCCAGGTAATTTGCATGAATTGAAAAGTCTTCAAAGAAGGTTGGCATACATTTGAAGATTTATCTCCAATCTTGCTAGTCGTTGTCAACCATTCAACAAGCTAGTGAAGAAATGCGTTCTATTTGAATGGGATGGTACTTGTCGAAATACTTTTCAAAGTATTAAACAATATTTATCTCATCTACCGGTGCTTACAGCTCCAATCTCGAGAAAACTATTGACTAT
This sequence comes from Forsythia suspensa, assembly GCA_023638005.1. Taxonomy (NCBI): domain Eukaryota; kingdom Viridiplantae; phylum Streptophyta; class Magnoliopsida; order Lamiales; family Oleaceae; genus Forsythia; species Forsythia suspensa. The sequence goes on from CM042667.1 coordinate 17,798,099, forward strand.
CTATGTCGCAGCACAAGAATTTTTCTTGTCCAAATCAATGACGAAGGAAAAGAAAATGTTACTTAAGCCGGACATTGGTAGGTGCTGAAATGAAGTATTCGCCTATTGAGAAAATCTGACTTGTATTGATTGTTATAGCTAAAAAGTTGAGGGATTACATGTTAGCACACACAATCAATTTTGTCTCAAAGATTGAGAAGTTAAAATATATAATGTCCAAACCGATTCTTTTCGAGAAGATTGAAAAATGGGCATTTCTATTGTCCGAGTTCAACATCAAATTCATTTCACAAAAGGCCGTTAAGGGACAAGCCTTGGCAGATTTCCTTGCTGAACATCATATTCAGGCAGAATGGAAACTTCTTGAAGACTTTCCGGATGAAAAGTTTTTTACACTGAAGTCATACCTTCATGGAGGTTATTCTTTAATGGTGCAGCTCGAAGATATGGTGCTAGAGTAGGAGTTGTATTTGTTACTCTCTATGATCAAGTCATTCCCTATTCATTTACCTTGACAGAAAAGTGTTCCAACAATATGGTGGAATATCAAGCTCTTATTATTGGTTTGAAAACAGCATTGGATATGGAAATCGATCAACTAGAAGTCTTTGGAGATTCTTTGTTGATAATCAACCAACTTCTTTCCGAGTATGAAGTCCAAAATTTAAACTTGGAGCCATATCATGAATATGCATCAACACTCCTAAAACGATTTGAATTAGTAAAAATCAAATTCGTTCCCAGGAATGAAAACAAAAAAGAAGATGCCTTGGCTAATTTGGCTGCTGTTCTGACAAGGTTAGATGAGGTTTTTCCATCCAGTATCAATTGTTCAAAGATAGGTGATTTCACCACTGCTGTCCTGAAAATCTTGAGGAGAACAATAATGTTGAAATTGTTGGCAAGGAAGTTGATGATTGTAGACAACCGTTAATTGATTATCTTCAACATCATAAGTTACCTGATAACCCTCATTGTAAAACAGAAGTTCGGAGACGTGCTTCTCACTTTATCTTCTATAAGGACATACTTTATCAGCGCTCGTTTGATAGAGTATTCATTTGATGCTTATGTAGTGAGAAAGCGACACATACCCTGGAGGAAGCTCATTCTGGAATATGTGGTGCTCATCAGTAAGGACCTAAACTCCATTTTTGGATAAAAAGAATGAGATACTATTGGCCGACTATGCTTCAAATTCTATGGATTTTGCAAAAAAATACGAAGCTTGCCAAGTCCATGCAAATTTCATTCATCAACCTCTATAACTATTACATCCGACAATAGCTTCTTGGCCATTTAATGCATGGGGTCTTGATGTGATTAGACTCATAACACCGAAGTCTTCAGCTGGGCATTCCTACATCATTGCTAGGACTGACTACTTCCGGCTGAAACTATACCATTGAAGGAAATAAAGAAAGAAAATGTTGCAGATTTCATTCGCGGTCAAATAATTTATCGGTATGGAGTTTCTCGATACATCATCACTGATAATGGAAATCCATTTTGCAATAGCTACATCAATAATCTGCACCAAGTTTGGATTTAGACAATACAACTCGTCCATTTATAATGCAGCAGCTAACGAATTGGCAGAGGCATTCAACAAGAACTTGTGCAATTTGTTGAAGAATGTTGTATCCAAATCTAAAAGAGACTCGTATAAAAGAATTAGAGAAGTTTTGTGGGCTTATCGCATTACTTACCGGACTTCAACACAGGCTACTCCATATGCCCTAGTGTATATGGTGTGGAAGCTGTACTTCCCTTAGAGTGTCAGATTCCATCATTGTGAATTGCCATCCAAGAAGGCTTAACGATAGAGGAAAATGCCCGTCTTCGACTTGAGAAGTTGGAAGCTTTGGATGAGAAGTTATTAGAAGCTCAAATGCTCCTGCAATGTTATCAATCCTGGATGGCAAAGTCTTTCAACAAAAAGGTACGACCAAGGTCATTTCAAATTGGAGATTTAGTACTTTCAGTATGTAGGCCAATTATAATTACCAAAAAGGTAGGGGGCAAGTTCCAACCCAAATGGGATGGTCCGTTTGTCGTTACTCATGTGTTTACCAATGGGGCATATAAGATGTGGACAAAGATAGACTATGAATTGGACCTATTAATGAAAAATTTCTAAAGCATTTTTACGCTTAAAGTTTGTTTTATTTTCCTATGTAAAGAAAATGTAATGCTCCTAGCCCGCAAGTGGATAAAATGTGAACGGCTATACAAAAAAAATTCTTGTAATGTTTGAAGTAGTTATACAACTTGGATAAAAAAAAAAATTATATATATAAATCGAAGTTCAGTCAAAATCGATAATCATGTTTATATCTCTTTATTTGTCTTTACATAAAAATGATGATACAAAAGAGATTAAAAAAAGAAGAAGAACGAAGTGGAAACTTCAGGTGATGTGCCCTCTACAGTTTCTATGAGTCAAACAGAGCCCCCATCCTCACTCGAATCGACAAACATTTTCAAAAAAGTTTGAAAGAAAGTACAAACAAATTGAATGACAAGTGTCAAGAGGAGATAGTGTGTACCTAAAACCTAGAGCTTCGCCCAAATCGTAGTCGAAGAAATGGAAATTCCTCTTGTTGGATGACAGAACGCTGGAAATCCTTTCTCTTAGGGCTTAAGTTTGAAAGATAGCGTAAAGGCTGAAAGGAAGAAACCATCCCTATTTATAAGGAGACGCACAGTAACCCCAGCCGTTGGATCTCATCAAGATTCATCCACACCATTCAATCAAAAGCTACATCCTGACCATTGAATACCTACGATTTCACATAGGTCATCTCAATCAATGGCTCCAAACAATCGGTGCCTTTCACGCGCATGACCAGGGCGTCGCCTCAAACGACTCGCACAACTCCCACAAGAAATTCCATAATTACCTGTAGCCATCTTTTCAACACGTTCAACGAAACGTTCCCTATACTTGTGTTATAATTGCACACATCCAATTGAGACTTGCCTCTGCAGATGCCTTGTCCCCACACTAGAGCCTCGCCTCCCCGTTGGGACTTGCCTCTAAAGCACCTCAGTCCCCACACTAGAGCTTTACCTCTTCAAAAAGCTATGAGAGAGGTCTCAGCCAAGTCCAGCACCTCACATAAATGATGCAGGTCCTGAACTTGGAGGACTATGTGTTACGCCGTTGACTTAGGAGACACCTCAGTCCCCACACATGGAGCCTCGCCTCTCCAATTAGGATTTGCCTCTGGAGACTCCTTGGTCCACACACTAGAGTCTTGCCTCTTCAAAAAGCTATGAAAGAGGCCTAAGCTAAGTCTAGCACCTCACATAAATGACGCAGGTCCCGAACTTGGGAGACTATTGTTATACGTGAGTCCCGTATGGCACTCGAGGTGGCCTGGCCAACACCAATGTTTGCTTAGTAAGCAGTCTCCCTATTCTGGGAGGCGAAGACGCTCTGCGTAGTTTGTAATTAACCCTCTTGTTCAAGGTGGCCGTGGAGATAAGGTACAAAGGAAGACACGGATCTTTGTGCCGATGAAGTTCATGAAGAGGCGGTCCTTATCGCCGAGGAGAATGACCCCGGTTGCGTGTGATTGAAGTCTTGCCTGACACAACAAATCAAATATAGAGTGATGGGACAGCCTGTCGATACGACTTGTCACATTCCTAGCTTCCTAGTAGGCGGCTGAAATAGACCTCTCCATTAAACCACCAATGTGATGCCCATGATGTGACACGGAGACCCTTGAGATTTAACTACGTGTCGCACATTGAAAGGTGGTCAACCAAGTGGAATTCGCCTATAAATACCAAAGTCATTCTCACAAAAAAGAAATGATGAGAATAATCTGAGAAAATAATACATAAAACACAAGTCCTCTATGTTAATTAACTTAAGTGTTCATACCACTTAGGGAATTAGTAATTAAGGGCCATCAAACCACCACCTCTACCACAACGTGTGTCTTCCGCACTCAAACATCTTATCAACTCGTTCCTATGTGCATCACCATGACTTATTAGACCACGTGGCAGTCCTAGCGTATGGGAAAAATACCCATAAGAAGAGTAGGTGCGAGGTTCTATTGACAGCCATTTTTAAAAGTCAACAGTATTGTCAACAAAATCTTCAACTAAGATTTTTTCGCCCGTGATTATAATTTTTTTAATAAATTTAATTTATCTACAAAAATAATGATGCTAATAAATATTAAAAAAAATTAGTAAATATTATCGATGAAAAAAATAAAGTTAAAAATAATAATTTAACCTTAACAATGAAATTTTTTCTCGTTGATAATTAAAAATAAATATCTCAATAAATTTGGTATACCGATAGAAATATCATCGTTAAATAAAAATTAGAAAATCATATTTAGAAATTTATGTCGATACTTAAAATAACAATAGAAAAAATAATTTAAGATTACAAAATGAAATTTTAGTTAGTAATATTAAAAAAGTAACTACTTCAAAATTTTAATTTATCGACGATTATTTTATTAATAATTAAAAAAATAAAAATATAAACTTAAATATTAACGTTTGAAACTCTCGTCAAGAAGAAAATAACAATTTTTATATTAAAAATAAAAAGAAATCATAAGTTGACCACAAAATATTAAAAAATGAATAAAGAATAAATGTTTCTTCATCCACGATCAATGAGAAAAACACTATCGATGATTATCGACGACATAGTGGACAACATTGTCGTTGTTAATAGCTTATGAATGTGGTTTAATGATCATAGATGGTATTGGTATCGGTAATTCCATCTGAATCACCGAACATTTATTTTTGTCAAGTATTATGTACGATTATTTCAGTGATCATTTTTTCATTTAAATTCTATTTTATGACCATTCTTGAAAAGAGACTTAAACTTTTAAATAATCACTGAACTTTTAGTCTCATCTTCGTTAACTCATTAAACTTTAAAATGATATTAAATGTTCATCGAACATTGCAACGTTACTCGTCATTACTTACTCTCGACAATCCCTTAACAATCATTAGACGAAACAGCACACGTTGCAAACAAAATGCCCACGTGGCATACATTTCTGCCGACCAATGTAAGCTGTCACCATGTCAACAATTTGTATTATGAATAATCACTGAATTTTTAGTCCTATATTTGTGCACTCAGAACTTTAAAATATTGCTAAATGCTCTCTCAATTTTTCGAGATAACACTTCGTTACTCACTCATGACGATTCCATAACAACCTATTGACGTTTCTCCCACGAGACTGACGGAATGAACACGTGTCCTTCATTTTGTATCATTAAATCTGCCAACCAGAATAATCGCACACAAAGATACCAAAAACATTGAAACTTGCCCCAATTAAACAATTGATTTCATTCCAATTAAACTCAAATTGGTTTCTCCCAAAACCAAAAAATTTGGTATATTTCCATTGCAAAACCGGGTTCAAATTAGAAACAGATTCTGCAGGAGCTTGATTTTTAATGAAATGTATGCATCTTCCATCTATAAATACCAGCTAGCCCTACAAAGACTAAAGTGCTGAGCCAATATACATCATATGAATTCAACCTTTCAAGAAAATGGCTCTCTAATTGGAAGCAAGTAGGCCTGAAATGAAATATAATAAAAAAATTTCATCATAAGTATGAAATTGTCAAGTTACGTGGAAAAGCAAGCGAAGAAAATTGTAATGTCAGTTGATTAAGGAGTTCATTACACTAAAATTGAAATTCTCCACAACTTTTTTAACTTACCCCTCACACAGTATGCCTGCTCTACAGTGCAAAAGCTTCTTCTGAAGCACGGATCAATCATTTCTGAGCTCGACCTCACATGGACTCCTTAACATGGTTGAATGTACAGAGATCCAAGAGAAAAAAATTCACAAGTTCATCAATGATAAGACAAACAATTGTTACAAGGTGGAAAAATATGTTTTAACTGAAAGTCAGGAAAACTATTCACCTATAGATAGAAGATGGTTTGCTTGTGTCTGACCTAAAACACAAGATGGATGTCAAGAAGCATACCAGAGCAGACTTGTTACCAAGGTAGCAAAGATAAAATATGCATTATAAAGGAAACTGGTAATGATCTTTAATACCACTCCTAATGTACAAAATCTTCCTTACATGCGCCAATTTTATTTATTTACCGACTACAAGGCACGAATTATCTAGTGGTTACAGGGCTAACTAATAAATGGGAGCAACGTGTTTAAAAAGGCCAAATTAGGTAATAGTCATTTTTCCTCTGCGAAACGACGCATAGGCCTCAACATTAACCAATAAAATAATCTAAAAAATTACATAAAAGTAAAATTATATTAACAGTAAACAATAAACTATCTAAAAAATCCTAAAACATTCCGACAATATTAAAAGTCTAACATGAAACTGGAAACATAAAATGGATCAACAAAGTACAACCACATGACCAGGCCATAATAATGGAACTACAACTAAAACCCCTTAAACCAAATGAAACAACTAACAACTACTTGCAAGATTTTGCAATACATTTGACTTCAAAAGAGAATAAAAACCCCCACAGACAAAGAGGGAAAAAAAGTCAGAGAGAGATAGAGAGAAGAAGAGTGAAGTTACATGTCATAGGTCACCTGCCACATGTCATCTGCCTCCGGAAAATTGCAACATTTTGACAGAACCAAACTTTAGCTGTAGGAGTAGAGGGTTAGGACATGCATGGGCTTTTCACCTCTTCTCTAATCTCCAATTCATTTCTGGTTTATAGGGTACTGTTGTGTTTAAAATTGCCCAGAAAACCTTAAAACTTTCTCATCTATCAAAAATAAATCAGCCATAAAAGCTAACGATTGCAAAATAGCGAACTATGTCAGAATACCAATGATCGCTGCTGGCCCTTTTTCCCCAGTAATCTTGGTGCCTAATGATTGTTGTAGTGTGCAGGTAACATACACGTTGGTAGAAGATTGACTAGAGATCTGTTCACACGTGGATATTGCATATTCTGAAGTCAACAAAAACCAAATCTTGATTTGCATAATTGCATCTACTTATCACTCACATTTCCAACAGAACATTTTAATAACACAGTTATTTTCAGAAGTTCTTCAGGGCATGTTTGAGTTAACAGCCAAAAAGTGGCTTCTTTGGCTAAAGAAGCCATTTTTTTGCTTTTAAGGTAAATCAAACACGCTCTAAATATTGAATGGTATAATTTTTACCATATGTCCCAGGAAGCATAGAACCAAATAACAACTAATTTGGTACAGAAGTGACTAAAATAAGGAAAAACGTAAGAGAAGTAATCAAGTTAGTGAAAAAAACTATAGAAAAGAAAAGATAGATTACCATGGAGTGTTGAATTGATGCATAAGCGTACATATCACACATATCGAATTATTAAATCAACGTGAAAATAAAAAAAAAAATTAAATTGATTTTACTGATAGGGATCAATCTGACCGTATCTGCTAGAAAAAATAGGTTGGGGCTATGGGATCCAATAGACAAGCGATAAGATTATACGAAACCCTAATAATTGAGACACGAATCTTAATTTAGGAAAACCCCTGAATAAGAAAATTAATTAGTTTTTCCTTATTTCCGAAATACTAACTCGGAAATCCAGCAAGTCGCCGATCAAATCGCCGTATCGTTATCGGACTCAAACGAAGGGGATTCAGTCTCCAGCAGTCGTCGTTTCTTGCCAACAAAAGGAGAATGACAAGCCTGACAAAAGAGTCTTCCTTTATATAGTGCTAGTTACGTGTGTTCAGTACGTGTGTAGCACTACTGGATGTGCGCCTGTATTTTCCGTCTAAAAGTTTCAGTCGCCTGGCCGACTCATTTTTCAAACTTGTAATTCTACTTCAATTCAACACGAATTATATATTTTGACAAGATGAACCTGCACATCTGAAAGATAGATTGAAGTGTGATGATAAAAATAGTCTTACTTTCTAACTTTTAATAGAAAAGTTGTTATTAAGTCATCATGATATATTTTTTAAATTAGATCTAAATATTTTTTAAAATTATTATTAATTCACCCTTTTTTATATTTTTAAATAAAAAATTCAAAATTATTAGACAAATATCATAATTACCCTATAAGAGCATTTTCCAGTAGAATAGTCCATATTTTAAAAATCAACCTTTTAAAATTATATTCTAAGAAACTCTTCAAATTAATTTTTTAAAAAAGAGAATCGCTCTTTATAACACTCAAAGTATTCCAATTTCCAATGTTTCATATATTGATTAAATTAAATAGTACATACAAAATCAAATAGAAAAAAATAATATAATAATTAGGAGGAAGCACGACAAAATAAAATATATGAAAAATAATAAATACTTATTCGGATAAGTAAAATGTAATGTTAAGATCAAGAGGTTGTTAGAGTATTTTAAAAAATTTACTCTTTAAATTTATAAATACTATTTAAAATATGGTGTCCTTTATAAATAGAAAGTCTCTTAGAGACACTCTAACATAAATTCAAATTTAAATGTATCCTCTCTCTCTCTCTCTCTCTCTCTCCCTAATTAAATGTAATCTTCAATTGTATAAAAATAACAACTCCCCCTTTGTTTCTCTCTCTCGAATCTTCCATATTCTTTTGAGTAAATTTCGAGGAGGTTCGAATGTTTTTGGTGTCGAAAAAAGTATGTCCTGATCAACTTTCTCTTAGAGCTTGTTTAATTTTACTTAAAATTTTGATAAAAAGTTGAAGTCAAAGTCAACAATTAATTGTAACCACTCATTTCATGGATCCATAATTTTTCAATCACATATTTCATCAACTTTTTATAAAAAAAAAAAAATCTAATTTTAATCAAAATCAAACACACCCTTAATATATTTTTTCAATTATTCGAAAAAAATAATTTGTAGAATGTATTGCACTTTTTCTCTTTCTAGGTTAGTGAAATAATAATCTTTGATTTAATCGAGATTAATTTATCTTTCTTTAATTAATCACACTATTTAAATTATTTGAGTTGTATGAGTACTTTGAAGCACATCAAAATTAAGCATAATTTTGTGTTTTGTGTGAAAATGGGTTTTGGAATATTAATTTAATTTAAATTTCAAACATTTCATCAAAATTAAATAAACGAATTAGTTTAAGGGTATCTAATTTTTCAAACTATAGATAAAATAGTTTTTTTTTAATTGACATTCAGATAATATGGTTTCATTATATTTAGGTAATGGTATTATATATCTTGAATTAAAAGTATAAATTATTATATTCACTCAAATATTACAACTAATATAAAAGTCACATGCCTCATATTCACAAGTGATACCCACCGAGCTCGAACTTGATGGACTTGAACTACAAAGCATGACTAAAGCTTCTCTCGACCTGAAACAAAGGCATGGAGTATTGTCCACGTAACTCATCGATGGTTGATGATTGAGTCAAGCATCAATTGAATGAAAAAGAAAATAAATGCGAGACTATAAACTGATAAATATGTAAAGCGTACTTGAATAATGAATTAATGTCAAATATACAATATATAGTATCATAAAAAAAAAGTATCACATGTAGCACAATATCTAAATAAAATAGTATTATGGCTATTCCTGGAGGTAAAATATAATTATTTAACAATAAAGCATAACTCGAAACAAATATTTTTATGAAATACATTGATGTTCAAAAATAATTTTCTCCCAGGTACTGTTACGATGTCATTATTTGATTTTGTTGGTAATATTATTTTTTTGTCTACATGTTTGTATCTATTGGAGTTTGTCTTCACCTACGAAGAGACCACCTAGAAGGTTTGAAAAGAAGCGAATCAGATAAAGGGTGAACAAATGCAGATGATATGAGGTGTGGAAAATTAGATAATCATTATAAGGAGACTCGTAAGGAACCATTGACTTATGATTTGAACTAATTATTATTGTTCTGCAATTCATGAGGATAGTGTTTATCTAAAAGCAATAAGTGATATTGTTTTGAATTTGTTAGGAATATTTTTTTCTGATATATTTTATGTCGCACATAATTGTTAATAATTTTTCCGTGTTAATGAGTTATTTTACTCTTGATTGTACAATATCATATAAAGACAATATACAATATACAATATTCTTTTAATGTTATGTGAAATAAATATGAAATAGCGAAATAAATACAATTTCTATAGAAATTAGAGAAAAGTTCTAATATAATGCAAAATAAATATCAAATAGTGAATTTAAATATGAAAAAAGATAAAGAAAGAAAGATGTTAAAAATGAAATGTTAGATTTTATAATTACAGGGGCATAAATATGTTTTTGGTAGGTCATATGACTTAAAATTAAGGCTTTTTGAGGTGTATGACTTAGGAGCTCGTAAGTCCAATTAAGATGACTGGCACTAAATTCTTCCATTTTTAATTAGGTTCTTTACATATATACACTACTTGTAAATTTATAATTATAATATTACTAGATTTTCTATCAAAACTTATATAATTGACTTTTAATAAGGCCAATTTTCAATAGGGTTGAGACCAGAGTCCAAGATTAATGCGTTGTTACTAAACGAGATAATGATCATATGTTACATCTTATCAGCAATGAAGATGGGCAATTCAAATTTCAAACTGAACATCCATAAAAATGAAATCAAATTGAATGTAGATAAATGAGTTTTTCGAACGCATCGCCAAAAAATCAGCAAGCAAGTGGTGTAATAACAATTTCTTTGGATTTGAGAATTACGCTTCAAGATTGTGGAAAAATTCAATTTGTGCTGCTGCGTAAAAGATTTTGTGAGGTAAGATTTGAAATCTAACTTCTGTCATTAACCAACATTACGAAACAGAACATTTGCATTAATACTTAAACCTGTATTTGAACGGAAATCGATTCTTGTTAATATAATTTGATAGTGCTAGAATCGTGAATAAGAAATTGATTGGGGAAGTTTGTAAAGATAGAAAGAGCATATTAATAATGAACGACAAAAACGATTCAATAAGAAAAGAAAATTTGCTGCATTGCTATAATTTTATTTTAAAATAAAATATTTATAGCTTAGTACTTCACAACTACTATGCATGGTCAATTTTTTTGGTAAAATTCGTTTATTTTTATTGATAATTAGAATGATGTTTTTATTTTTTAAACTTAATAATAAACTCCATTGTATGAAAGTGATTTTAGGTTGAAAATTAATATATAGTATCACACTTGATATTGCTGGTGAGATGATGATAACATTCAATGCATGATAGTGATAGCAAGTTAAGAATTGTCTTTGTTAACTGCTTAAATTTAGTATTGATATGAATTAATTTTTAAAAGTAGCTTAAATAGTTAATAAATGATAATGATACCAAATTATTTAATTAATTGTTTTTAATAGTAACTGTATATATAAATGATTAATAGTAATTTTATAAAAAAAAATCTATTTAGTATATTTGAAAATTTGAAGAAAAAAAATAGGTAGAGGATATAATTTTCCTTTTTAAAAGTTTTAAATTTTTGTTTATTGTTACTTTTATTTCTACAATATTTTTTCATGACATAATTAAATTCAATCTTTTATCAATTAACACATTTTAGTCCTTAATAGTGATTTTCATCTAAAAAGTCAGTTAAAAGAGTGTAAAATGACTTATTTATCCATCGTATTTTTGAATAAGTAAAAAACAACAAATACAACAGTGCAACAAAACATTTGCACTTTATTTTAAAACATGCTAACATAATACTTGAACATAAACTATGGACTAGATCTGCTAATTAATGGAAGATCGATGATAAAAATACAAAAAAAAGATTTGAAGACATAAGTGCGCCGATTAACAAAGAATAAATTTTTTTTAATGCGATTAAAAAGTAGTGCAATAGGAAGAAAAAAAATGTAATGCAAATATAATTGTCTTTCATTTTTACATAAAATATCTTAAATATCATATATAAAAAGACTTTGCTCACCTTTAAACGGGCTAATACCACTGAAGAAAAGTAATTCTTTAGAAAACATTCGCATATTGTTATTTGAAGTTCCAAATTTCTCCTACCACCATTCGTTCCAATTAGTTAGCAACTTTTTACAGTGCTGTCTAAATTTAATGGCGAGTTGTCAAAGTTAAGAGAGAAAAAGAGTAGAAAGAACCCAAAGGTTAAATGGTATTATTAGTTCGCGAATTAGTACGATAAGACGGTGGAGTGAGTTAACTTGAAGAAAAAGATAAGGTGGCAAGAACTTAGCTAATATGAAATTGGGGAATTAGGCGGTGGAGTGAGTTAACTTGAAGAAAAAGATGAGGTGGCAAGAACTTAGCTAATATGAAATTGGGGAATTATGCATAAATAGTCCTTAACATTTATTTTTATGGTTTTTAACATTTGTTTTTGTCATAGACATTCCTAACTTATATTTTTGTGTACAATTGATGTTTATTTAATAATAAAAAAAAAAACCAATATGCCCTTAATTTGAAAAAGAAAAAATTGCACTTGGATTGTGCAAAAAATATAAATTGGTCCGATACTTTTGTTTTTTTTTAATAAAAAATAAAGACTAATGATCAAATAATAATATACGTAAATTATTTTGTATATTTTATAAACTATTATAAAATAACTATAATATAAGTACATAATTATTAACAAACATGTTAAACAAAATTATTAATTTTATTATTAAGTAATTACATTATATAAAATTTAAACTTTTATTTTATGGTTATAACCAAAAAAAAAAAAAAAAAAATTGATACAAACTTAATCATCAAATACTTTTATTTAATTGAGTTATTCGTTTAATAACTACAAATATTAGAATTTCAACTAATTTTTCATATTTTAATTTATCGTTTTATCATCATTCAAAATTAAAGAACATATAATTTGCAAACTAATTTTTATTAGTATTTTCTCGTTAAATAAAAACATAATAAGATTGGTTCAATATCAAAAATTATATATTATTGTAAAATTATGAGATAATTGTTGATTACTACTTAGTCTTATCATGATATTTAGATAACTTATTTGCTTGTATCTAAATCAGTTTGTAATTCTCTTTGGAACCCTATAAATATGAGTCTATATTTATGATATAATTACACAATTAATTTTATCTCTTCTTCATTTAATTTTATAATGTCGTTATCAAGACAAAATTCTAACTAACTGAATTAGCAATTATATATATACATATATATTTTCTATATTCAAAGGTAGATGAAAAAAAAAAGGACAAAGCATAAAGGCGACGGCGGAGGAATAATTGCAACCATAAAACAAAAAAAAACAATACTTAGTGGCCAAAGTCCTTTCCTAAGCACAAGGAAAATTGGTGCGAATGGTTTCTAACTTTTAATCTTAATATGAAGATAGTTTCTAACATTTATTGGCACAAAAGTCTCTAACGTATGTATTTTGTAGTGCGTAATTAGTCCTTATTTAATGAAAGATAAATATACTCTTAGTTTTAATTAGAAAGAATTGCAATTGAATTTTTAACATTTGCCAAATGTGCAAATCAATCCAATATATTTATTAAATAATAGTTAATTTAGCATATTAAATATATCACTATAGTCGTGTCAATTAATTTTTTTGTAAAAGAAAAATATAAAATTATTGTGCTTTAAGTATACGTAATTACTATGTGATGTGAAAAATTTGAATAAAAATTAAGTTAAATTAATAACAAAATGGCGTATATAATTTTATGACATTTAGAATCAATTTTATTATTTTTTTTTAACATAAAAATTAATTTTACACTATGTATTCTTTATTGTTGAACGATAATAAAATGATAAACTAAAATATGAAGAATACAGTTGGAGCTCCAATATTTTTAGTTAATAAACGAATAGCTCAATTAAATAAAACTATTTGAGAATCAAGTTTGTGACAAAGTTATTTGTCTTTTTATGCTATAACAATAAAATTAAAGTTTAAATTTTAAACAATATAATTACTTAATAATAAAAAATAATTTGTTTATCATGTTTGTTAATAATAGTTATTTATAATAGTTCGTAAAATATACAAAATAATTTAATATATTATCAATTTGCTCAATAAAGTGTTGATTAAAAAAAAGAAAACTTGTAAGTTTCCTTTAATTGTTTATAAAAATAAAATTATCGGACCTTTTTACAATTTTTGTAAATATTGGGAATCAAATTACATTTTTTTCTAATTAAAACTAAGGGCATATTGGTCTTTTTTATCAAATAAGGACCAATTACACACTAAAACACACAAGTTAGGGACTTCTGTGCTAAAAAACAAACGTTAGAGATTATTTTTGCACTAAAGAAAAAGGTTAGGGATCATTTGTGCCAATTTCTCAGAGGTAAATCAACAAACTTACGTGAATGCTTACATGATTTGTCCTTACCAAGCAGCAGCAATAAATCAACACAATATCATGCTTATGTGAATGAGCAATCTCTTATGTTGCTGTTGTTGCTTCCTCTTCTCAATTTTGTTAATCCTTATTTTTTATATATATACTCTTTCTCGTAATAAGTTTAGTATACAATTTTATTAATATTTCGGAAGAATATTATATTGTATTTCACAACTTAACATATAAATATTATAAAAGAAAATTTTGTTGTTGCTTCGAAATAAGCACAACTTTATATTATATTAAAGTCTAAATAATATTTTAATTGTGCTTTCAAAGAAGTACGTGTCTCGAAGAATACCAGATCACCTAAATGAAGAAGAATTTTTTTGATATATATATAATTTATGAACTAGTGTTTATCTTCGAAAGAAAGTATACAACTAATGTCATATTGACATTAATTGATGTGATTTCCTGATTGGTTGTTATATGATTATTCAATATTTAATTATATTCTTCAAAAATTAATTGTTTTTCTTTTATATTCAAAAGTTTAGTTTGAAATAGATTCTTTTTTTTTTTAAAAAAAAGTTTGAGACTTTAATTTGCACTGTTAAACTAGTTCTTAGTTGATTGAAATATTGTTTTATGTTTAACTCATTTTTAGTTTTAAACTCATATTTCAATATCTATTTGGTCATATTTATAGATTTATAATGAATAGCCATGATATCTTTTTAGCTGATAGTGTGACGGTGATGCAAGAAAATAATAATGAATGTCTTTGCATTACTTCTTTTGTATCTGGCCAGAAGCAGATAAAAAAAACTCACGCCACTCCCATCTAGCATATATTTTACATTTATAAAAACAATTGAATCATAAAATGTCATGAACCCGAAGTTTGTTGAACCAAAAAGCTTTATGCTTTGGCATGATCAACTTAGACACTCAAGAGAAATATTGATTTGCCGAATAAATAATAATTCACATGGACATCATCTAAAGAACCACAAGATTCTTTTACCTAATGATTATCCATGAGTTGCTTATTCACAAGACAAGTTAGTTATTAGACCTTCTACTACGAATGTTCGTGTTGAATCTCCAACTTTCTTGAAAAGAATTCATGGAGTTATATGTAGGCCGATACACTCATCATGTGGACCATTTCATTATTTTATGGTATTGGTTGATTCTTCTATTAGATGGTCACATGGTTGCTTACTTTCTACTAGAAATACAGTTTTTGCTAGACTACTTGCTCAAATCATAAAACTACGAGCTCAATTCTCCGATTACTTAATCAATATAATCTGCCTTGATAATGCTGGTAAATTTATATCACAAGCATTCAATGATTATTGTATGTCAATCGAGATTGTTATTGTACATTCAATTGTCCATGTCCATACAAAAAATAGATTAACAGAGTCTTGATTGTTAGGCCATTACTTATGAAAATAAAACTCTCAATTTTATTTGGGGTCAAGCTATATTACATGTTGCATTATTGGATTATAAAAGACCAACTGCTTATCATGAATACTTACCTTTACAACTTGCATTTGGCCACGAACCTATTTCTCATCTATGAGTTTTTAATTGTGATGTCCAAGTCCCATTTTCACAACCGACAACGTACAAAAATGGATCCCCCAACGAAGATTTGAAATTTATGTTGGGTTTGATTCACCATACATTATTAGGTAATTTGAACATTTAACGAGTGATTTATTTACTGTACACTCATTTTGCAGATTGTCATTTTGATGAAATGACTTTTTCAATTTTGGGAGAGGCAAAACTATATCGTGAAAAACAAGGTAAAATTTCTTGGAATGAAACAACTCTATCTCATTTTGATTCCCACAATAATCTATGTGAGCAAGAAGCTGAAAAAATTATTCACTTGCAAAGAGTTGCAAGCCAATTACTTAATGTATTCGTTGATATAAAGAAAGTGAAAATCATATATACTCGCATAGAATACTCTTGTAAAAATTGATGTTTCTGTAGGACAATCTACTATAGCAAATGAATCTCAAGTATGCCAGAAGTGTGGTCGACCAGTTGGTGCCAAAAACTCTATACCTCGAATGAAAAAGGTACAAGAGAAAAATCAACTAATTTTTTTAATGAAATAATGGTAGAAAAAATTGATCAATCAAATATTGTGATTCTTGCAAACCACAAGAGTCCGAAAATAATGAGATTTCAATAAATTATTTGTTATCTCATAAATTATAGGAATGTAATTATATTGTCACAAACAATATTTTCACCTTTAATGTGGCACTTGATATCATGCAAAATGAGGATCATGAACTACAATATATTAAAGATTGTCAAAATAGAAATAATTGGCCAATATAGAAAGAAACAATACGTGCAGAGTTGAATTCTTTAGAAAAACGTAAACGTAAAGTGTTCGGACATGTAGTCGAACCTTTGAAAATGTAATATATGTAAGATACAAATAGATCTTTGTAAGAAAGATGAATAAAAAAATGAAATTACAAGACATAAAGCTTGACTCATATCCCAAGGCTTCTCACAAAGACCCGAGATTGATTATGAGAAAATATATTATCCTGTAATGGATACCATCATATTTATATTTTTAGTAAGTTTGAATGTGTCACAAAGTCTCAATATGCGCCTTATGGATGTAGTAACTACCTATTTTTGTTGTTCACTTTAAAGTGACATATATATGAAAATTTCTAAAAGATTTAAAGTGCCAGAAGCATATGATATATTCTCCATAACTATGTTTTCAATTAAATTGTAAAAATATTATATGGATTAAAACAATCCGGACGAATATGGTATAATCAAATTAACAAATATTTGTTGAAAGAAGATCATAAAAACAACGATGTATGCCCATGTGTTTTTATAAAGAAAACAGATATTAGATTTCAATTGTGGCAGTTTACGTTGATGATTTAAGTCTTATAGGAACTTTTGAATAGCTCAACAAAACTGTGGATTATTTGAAAACTGAATTTGAGATGAAAGATTTGGGAAAAATAAAATTGTCTTGGATTGCAAATTGAACATTTCTCAGAATGATTATTTGTTCATCAATCTTCTTATACAAAAAAGTCTTAAAACAGTTTTATATAGATAAAGCACATATATTGGCATCACCTATGGTTGTTAGATCACTTGATGTAAAAAAAGATCCATTTCACCAACATATCTTGCAAATTGCACTCGACAAGACATAGATTTTTTTTGTAAATCTCCTTGCAAGATATAACTTTGCACCGACTCAACGACATTGGAATGGTGTTAAACACATTCTTCGTTACTTAAAAGGTACTATTGACTTGGGATTATTTTATGCACAAAAATTAGGATCTTCTTTAGTAGTTATGTGTTTACACGTGGAGAAACAGTTATATCATGGAGATCTGTGAAGCAGACATTGGCTGCAACATCTTCAAATTATTCTGAAATTATTTCAATTCATGAAGCAAGTTAAGAATGTGTATGGTTGATGAACATGACGTATCATATCCAAGCATCGTGTGGATAGTTTCAACAAAAATATGAAAACAATGCATCTTGTATTGTACAGCTCAAAGGAGGTTACATCAAAGGGGATAGGACAAAACATATTTTTCCAAAATTCTTCTATACACATGAGTTTCCAAAAATGATGACATTGATGTTCAACAAATTCGCTCAAGTGACAATTTAACTGACTTATTCACAAAAGCATTGCCGACATCCACACTCAAGATATTAGTACATGAGATTGGGATGCGTCGACTCAAAGATCTTCAGTGATTAACATCAAGGGGGAGTAGCTGTACTCTTTTTCCTTAGTCCAAGTTTTGTCTCACTGTTTTCTTGGCAATGTTTAATGAGACAGCATTTTCTTAATCTCGAAAATTTTAACAATTAACTGTACTCTTTTTTTCTTTTGTCTGATATTTTGTTCTACTGAATTTTTGTCAAACAAAATTTTTAATGAGACAGTTATTGTAGAAATAGTCATCAAAAGGAGAGTGTTTTAAAATTATGGAATAATGATTGATGACTACAGTCTTATCATGATACTTAGATAAGTCTTATTTGCTTGTATCTAAGTCATTTTGGAACTCTCATTGGTACTTTATAAATATGTGTCCATAGTTATAATAAAATTACACAATTCAATTTTTTTTTTTCTTATGTTTTTCTCTCTTCTTCTTTTAATTTCATAACATATACGTCTATTTATTATTTATTCATTTTAATTTTTATTCAAGTTTTTCACATCACATAGCAATTACATGTACTTAAAGTACAATAATTTAATATTTTTTCTTATAAAAAATTTAATTGACAAGACCATAATGATATATTTAGTACGTTAAAGTAAATATTAAAATATAAATAGTGGACCCATTTGTACTTTTTGCATAGATTCGAAGCCCAAATACAGTTTTCTCTAATCAAAATCAAGGGCATGTTGATCTTTTTCATCAAATAAGAACTAATCATACACTAAAACACATAGGTTAGAGACGTTTGTGCCAAAAAATAAACATTATGGGACCATTTTCACACTAAAAATAAATGTTAGAGACCATTTGCACCAAATTTCCTATGAAATTGTTATAAAATGAGGTTTAGATTTTAGGGAAAAAGGTTTTGTTTAACTGTTTTTTCTCTTAAACAAAACTTTTTAGATTATTTTTTGAATTAAAAATGAGAAATTGGCCAAACTAGAATCTAATCAAAATATTTCTGTCATCTTCCTCGTCCCATCCCTTATCCTCCATCCCCTCCCTCTATCCCATGCATCCCATGCCATGAAAATATTGAAAAGAAGTTGTCCAAGTCATGTCAATTTTACTTTTTTCATAAAGTAAAAATAGATAAGTAATTGATGGCATTTCTACATTTATAATAAAAACACAAAGTGAGTTTGTAGAGTAGATAATTATGTGATGGATAAAGAGCATGTTGGGGTAAGTTCTTAAAATGAGTTTTTTTGGGACACTAACAAACTACTTACAGCTGAAATTTTGATCAAATTGTGCTTCTTTGCTTCTTGTGTTCCTCATAATTTTTTTCCTACTTCAACACTCTCAAGATGAGTCAAGACACTATTTAGGTTAATTTGACAATAACTAATCTTGAGATATTAAGTTGATAAACATTCAAACATTAAATCGCAAATGAAAAAATACACAATAAATCTTAGTTTTTCCCAACCTCCATATACGAAAAAAAACTTATCATATTTTAATGGAAAATGCGATAAAAGAAAGTCAAACAATTTAATTTCTTTATGTGTATTAATAATAATACATGTTGTTTATTTATTTATTTTTTGACATCCAAATGAAAGCTTTCATTAATCCCACTTGTCATTAATCACCGATGAAAGAAAAAAAAAAGTATATAATCAATTCAACTACTAAGAGCTTCTAATGAACACGCATGAGTTGAAAGACAGTAGGCCTCCTTATTTTCCTCATCGGAAATAAATCGAAAAGTGCCACTACTCACATTACATAATAAAGTTGCTATATCGACCTCAAGCTATCCATTTCTTGAAGAGTCCATATCTGCTGTCTTAAATATATGTTCATCCAATGAAAACCTTACACATCATCAAATAAATAGATGAGGGGTCATTATGGACAATATTTAATACATTCATACATGCTGTTATTGAGGTGTGTAAGGTTTTCATTGGGAGAACAACTAAGGGGACATGTATTTGGGATAGTAGATCTGGACTCCTTCCTGAACAAAGTAAATTTCAACTTCTTGCAATTGTATGCTGGCATGTTCTGATTCTACAAATTAAAGACCTTCATTCCTTTTGACGAAGCTTCTACAACCACGCCCGAATGATCCATCACTATTCCACCAACTCTAACCACTTTCTCAAATGAGCAAACTACATCATCGGTATTTAGTTTCAGACTATTTAACCACACGCCCAACCCTTTTGCCCTATGTCACTCCTTACTCATCTCCATTTCCCTTCTCCACCAATCATCTCCCATCTCCCTAACCATCCATTCCGCTATACTACCCAATATTGTAGCTGGTTTCACCTCTCTCCCGTGTAGTGCTCAATTTCAATCATCACAGATGACCCATAGTAAGCAACCAATCTATGCTAAACTTATATAGGGATAGTGTTGATGTATTACTACTAAATAGTCCATAATATCCTCTATTTCTAGAAAGTTCTTCACATGATCTCACCATCCCATTTTCTTCCAAATACACTTAAAAGCTTTACATATAAATAGCACATGAACACTAGTCTCCACCCCCACTGTACTTAAAACACCTTCTACTATTTTCCAATTTTCAAAAGTGGGCAACGCTCTATGGAACAACCACCAGAGGATCACATGGGCTTTTGGAGGTGTTGTGAGCTTCCAAACAGTCTTCTACCATCCTTCACTCATGAACACTCATTCTCTCCTTTAGTAAGCATTGATAACCACTTTGAACCATATAAGTCCCATGTTTAGTGTAGTGAAGAATGGTTTATTTCTCATCGCATTTTCGCATTTTAGCTTGATGAAATATAGATTATATAGGGTTAGAATCCCCAATTAGTTCCTAGAAATCTGCCTATCACCTATACAATTTTCTATATAAGAAAATAACATCAATTGGATATCATTGACAATCTCAACACTCCCCATCAAGTTGGGCATAGATATCACACATGTTCAACTTGTCTAAGAACTTTGAGAACACCCGATTGGATACCCATTTGGTAAGGATATCAACTAACTGATCTTCTGACCGAATCTTTGGTAATTCCACAACTTTTTTTATCCAGTTTCTCTTTAATAAAGAACCTATCTACTTCAACATGCTTTGTACGGTCATGTTGAACTGGATTATGGGATATATCACATCCCGCTTTGTTGTCACGGTATAGGTGAATTGGTTACTTTAGGGAATAGCCTAGGTCATGTAAGAGAAATTTCAACTATAGTGCTTCACAAATTCCTAACGCCATCATCTGTACTTGGCTTCTACGCTAGATCTTGCAACAACATCCTGTTTCTTGCTCCTCCATGTAACTAAGTTCCCACCTACAAAGGTAAAGTATCCCAAAGTTGATCGGCTATCGTCAACTGCTTCGGCCCAGTCAGCATATGTATATACCTCGATATTTTGCTTGTTTGTATTTTTAGAGAATAGAATTCAGAGTAGATTTTAGATACTTCAAAATGTGCATGACTTAATTCATATGTTGTTGACCAGGATTATACATGAACTGACTAACGATACTCAAAGCATAGGCAAGATCTGGTCTTGTGTGAGCTAAGTACATTAGTCTTCCAACGAGTCTCTAGTATCTCCCATGTCCATTTGTACCTAGTTTATCTCAATACATAACTTTAGGCCTTCTTCCATTGGAGTGTCAGCTGGCTGGCAGACATACCAGTTTTATGAAGTAGGTCTAAGACATAATTTCTTTGAGATAGGAAGATTCTTTTACTCGATCGAGATACTTCAATTCTCAGAAAGTATTTTAAGGGGTCTAAGTCTTTCATTTCAAATTCCTTTGACAAGTACTCCTTCAAAGCTTCCATTTCTTATGGGTCGTTGCCAGTGACAGTCATGTCATCCACATAGACAATTAGTGTAGTAATTATTTTATGTCACTTATTTGAAAATAATGTGTGATCTGAATTGCTTTGTTTGTAACCAAAGGTTGTCATAGATCTGGTGAATCGTCCAAATCATGCTCTAGGAGACTATTTTAATCCATATAGTGATTTCTTCAACTTGCACACCTTCTGTTTTTGTCTTTCTGTTACCAAGCATCCTGGTGGGAGATCCACATAGACTTCTTGAGAGAGCTCACCATGTAAGAATGCATTCTTCACATCAAATGTTGTAACGGCCAATCAAAATTTGCAGCTAAGGATAACAAGACCCAAACTGTGTTGATTTTGGCTACAGGTACTAGTGTCTTAGTGTAGTCAATTCCATAAGTTTGAGTATATCCTTTTACCACCTCTCTTGCCTTAAAATGTTCGATCGTACCATTAGCTTTGTATTTCACAGTAAAGATCCATCGACACCCAACTGGTTTTTTTCCTATGGGACGGTCAACGAGCTCTCAAGTTTGGTTCTTCTACAAGGAGGCCATCTCTTCATTCATGGCAGCTTTCCATCTTGGATTAGTTAAGGCTTCCTGCACACTGTTAGATATAGATACAATAGATAATTGATTGACAAATGACTGATTTTGTTTGTGACAAGTGATGTGTAGACATAAAATTGTTCATGGGATATTTTACTTTACTAGATAACTGAGGTTCATATGTAGGTTTTGGAATACCTCTGGTGAGATGTTGTGGTAACTATTTCCTGGATGACTCAGGCACTATATAAAGAATATCCTTAGACAACGATTGGTTTGGTGTATCTATTGGAAGAGACTCAGACTCGATTTCAGACATTTTTGGCTTTCTGGGTGCCTATTTTCACTTTGATCCGAAGTTTGACCACTAGGCTCCAACTCATCCACTTCTACGCTTATTGTGTCGTTGTGTAGGGTATCACTACTTGTATCCAAGTTTTGAACACTAGGATCCAAATCACCTATATTTTGATCAGATACTTCCACAACATTTTCCTTAAGGTTGTATATAAGAGTCTAAATTTCCTCAAAATACTCCTCTTGAAAATTAGACTTGGAGAAATATGTTCATGAAAGACAACATCCATAATGATAAACATGCGTTTAGTAGGAGGATAATAGCACCTATATCCGTTTTGATGAGCAGCATAGCCAACAAAAACACATTTTAGGGGTCGAGGCATTAACTTACTGCGTTGGTGTTTGAGAAAATGAACATAGACAACACACCTAAAGATATGAGGGGAGAGGTTTGGGACTGTTGGGACAATAGCAGCTTCTGCTTGGAAGGGTGTTTTGAAGTTGATAGAACAAGATGGAACACGATTGATAAGATATGATTTATAGAGAAGAGCTTCGCCACAATAATATAAGGGCATGTGAGCCCCGAGGAGAAAAGCGCGAACAACCTCCAATAAGTGTCTATTTTTGCATTCGGCCACACCATTTTGTTGAGGTGTATCTGGACAACTGGTTTGATGGATCGAGCCATGAGAATCCAAAAATTGCTGAAGTTCAGAACTATGGTATTCCCCGCTATTAACACTACGCAACACCCGTATTTGGGCATTGTATATTGTATACGAATGGTATTATAAAATTTTTGAAAGAGCAAGCTAACTTCTAATTTGGTTTTCATCAAACACAACCAAGTCATCCGAGTACAATCATCTATAAAGGTAACAAACCAGTGTGACCCTCCCAATGTGGAAACTTTGGATGATCTCCAAACATCAGAGTGAATAACCATAAAAAGAACATGACTTTTATTTAATATCAAAGGAAATGAGGCACGATGACTTTTGCAAGTTCACACATCATCATTTGAAAATAAAAATATCTAAATTCGTAAACAAACTTGGAAACAACTTTTTTAAATAACCAAATGAGGCATGTCCCAAACGTCGATGTCAGAACAAGATCTCAACTATCTTCGTCGGTGAACCAGTGCTTTCTACTGCCAAAGCTTGCTGTAATCTGCTTGAAGTATCTGCTTCCAAGTCCAAGTAATATAATTTTCTCTCTTAACACCATAACCAATCGTTTGCCGAGTCTAAATGTCCTTAAACACACAATGATCAGGCCAAAAAATAATAACACAAGATAAAGTAGTAGTGATCTAAGAAAAGGACAAAAGGCTATAATCTAAGGAGGGAACAACTAAGTACAGAATGAAGATGTAAAGTATTAGTAAGGTGGGACGACCCTTTCCCAACAACTGGAGTGGTATTACTGTTGGCCGTGGTTACATATTTTTGGAAGGATGAGTTAAGATTTGTGACTAGTCTAACATCAAATGTCATATGATCAGTAGCATCAGAATCAATTATCTATGTACTATTCAAAACAAGTGTAGAAGTGATGAAGGACTTACCTCCAGTGGTTAGAAATGCTGATAATGTAGGAGAGGCATCGCCTTCCTTTGTTTGAGCAACTACGGCAGTAGAGGGCCATTTGGAAGTCCGGTGCCGTGTTGGGTCCCTCCAATCTAGATAACCAATAAGTTCAAAGCACTGACTTTTTGAATGACCTGTTTGATTGCAGTAAGTGCATTTGTATGTAGGTTTGTCTGAACTGTTGGAACTCTTTGGATTGGTGGTTTTGGGATGGTCTTGAGACGTCTGACTAGGTCGATGGCGGGAAACTATAACAGAAGCTTCAGGTTTCTCAATGTCCTCATTCAAAGTAGTGGATCGGATGGCCTCATGACAGACTAAAGAATAACACTCTTCCAGACTTCGGAGTGGCTCACAACGTAATATTTTTCGTCGAAGTTGATCAAAATATTTATCCAATCCAGTAAGAAATATATGTACTTAGGTGCGCTTAATGGATTGCTGGTATGCTGTAACATCATCAGGATCCTTCATGAACACTTTATCACGATGATCGAGTTCCTGAAATACTTATGTTAATTCTCTATAGTATACTGAGAGGATTTGGCATCTTGTTTGGCTGAGAAGGCTTTCTGATGTAAATAATAAACATGCATCTCATCATTACCATCATAAAAGGCTTTGGATAGAGCATTCTAGATATCACGAGCAGTGGGTATACGAAGATAGCGCTTCATGATGTCAGGAGTCATCGACATCAAATGCCAGTGTTTCACCTTTTGATTTTCAGCATACCATTTTTTATATCCCTTATCTAACGCAGCAGATAGATCGGATTTACCCATGATGTAGGAGAGTTTTTCTCACTCAACAATATGCATCTCCATTAATTGGAACCACACATCGTAATTTGATTCGGTAAGTTGAATGTCGGCATTAAAGACACCCTCATACTGGACAAGAATAGGAACATATTTGGTTCTAGAGGATTCAATGGCTTCACTCATTTTTTTTTCATTTTTTCGTTTTTATTTTATTTTTATTTTTTAAACAAATAGATTTAATAAATGACCAAAATCAGGCACGAGAACAATGGCAGCAATTGATGCCCGACCCATCAAACACATATACATACAAACTTTCATATATAGATTACAAAATGTAGTGACAAATGTGTATACCTGTTATCGGGATGACTAAGCCTCGTGAAAGGTCTTTGAGTATAAGGCGGCATATCTCATTGTTTGAAAGGCGGAAAGAGTGGCAGATTACGATGGCGAGACAAGTGGCTTATTTGTGTTTTGACACACAAAAGTGGTGGTGGAAGGACATCGGTGAGGAGTTTGGCAAGTAAACCTATATCTAAATCTGATTTCTTGTTTAACGTAGTAGATCTTGTACAATGAACCAAAAAAATAGAGGTCCAGGGTACGGTGCAAATTGGCGACG
This sequence comes from Forsythia suspensa, assembly GCA_023638005.1. Lineage (NCBI taxonomy): Eukaryota > Viridiplantae > Streptophyta > Magnoliopsida > Lamiales > Oleaceae > Forsythia > Forsythia suspensa. Next base: position 17,823,832 of record CM042667.1, read on the forward strand.
GTGTGGGTACGTGTCTCTAGTTTCCTTCTTGACTGCGTTTGATGGGGTTGTAGCAGTTTTCGGTGGGCTTCAGGTTTTTTTTGAAGCAAAGAATTGGAGATGATGATGAGAGCGCTGCTAGGCAACTGGGGCCACTTTTAGGTTTGGGTTTTGTTTTGAAATGAATGTAGTTTGTTATTTGGTTGTGATATGATTTTAGGATGAATTTTTGAGCTGGGATTGCAAAGATTTTCAGAACCTTGTTTGGCTATGATACCATGAATAATTGTTTATTTCTCATCGTACTTTAGCTTGATGAAATACAAATTATATAAGGTTAGAATCCCCAATTAGTTCCTAGAAATCTACCTATCACCTATACAATCTTCTATATAAGGAAATAACATCAATTGGCTATCATTGACAATCTCAACATGTAGTGCCAAATCATTTTATCCTCCATACGTCACCGACTCAACGGAATAGAAGTGATTAATTCCCTGTCCACCGACCAAAAGGCTTCCTCAATTTTATGTATTTCTCACCCCCCATGAGATGAAATTATGTCATTGACCATCTCTTGTTGCCTAGTGGAGTAGAAGTGTGCCTGAAAAGAGAGAGGTCGTGGAAGTTAGGGGTTTTGATAAACTCCAATGCTAGCCCCATTTCCCATTCTCCATCTTAAACCCTTCACCATTGAAGTCACGACCTTTCAAAATACTCTATAGAAAATAGTAGCCCACTTTGTCTCTAGCTTCTAAGAAAGTTGCATTATAATGAAATTTACCTTTGAGCACTAGAGCTGCTAGAGAGTTTGGATTAATAAATTAGCACCACTATTGTTTAGCTATAAGTGTTTGATTGAATAATCCCAACTCACTAAATCCCAATCCTCCTTCCACCTTTGTTGTACATATTTTATTCTAGTTAACCCATGCTATTCTTTTTATCCATTTGTTGAGCCACACCAGATCTATAAGACTAAAGATTTAATGTCTTGAGATCCTAGAATTTTGAAAAGACACTTCAAATATATGGGAATTGCCTGAAGGACCGCCTTTACTAGAACTGTTGGGTTTGCTTCAATATGGATTGATGTTTGTGGGCCCGTATTAAAATGGTTTGCTACTTAGACTTTTGGTTTATGGAAATAAGATGAGGCCCATTCCTATGACCCTGCTGAAGTTTCATTAGTGGAGGTTTTGTATCTGAGTCCTACATATGGAAGGTGCTGCTCTTTTGGATCAAGGGTTTGACACTTATATTTTTTAAATACTCATTTTCATGTAAGTGCAGCACTAAGTTGGTTTTGGTGTTATTTTCATCTTTTTTTAGAAATCTTTTTCTTTTTTCATATTTTTCTTCCTTTTTGGTAAAAAATCTGAGTGATACTCTCTGTTGTAATTCTTGAGAGAGGAAGTTTGGAGTGGTTCTTAGTGAACAATATTTTTCTGATATTGAAGAAATCTTTAGGATTTTTGATCTTGTAACACTTTTGTAAAGACTGATATATTTTTAGTACTTAAGAGCTTTATCTACTTTGGAAGATGCTTAACGGGTGAGTAGCATTTAGGCACGTGAACATCCAGATCCCCTTAGTGGGTGAAAAATCAATTTGTTTTCTTTATAGTTTTCTTTATGTTTTTTACTATTTTTTAAAGATCTAAAGTATTGGGACCGATCAATGGTATCAGAGCGAGAAAATTTTCAAAATCACATTTTTTGAAGTACTGTTGGAAATAAACTCGTTTCTTGATATCTTGAGTCCTAATTTCCTTCGCTGAGGTATTCCTGATGTCTCTTTGTGTTTCAACCATTTTTGTGGTTCTTGGTACTTCACTCAAAGTAAATGTTGATTCTTGGTATTCTCCCGAGTCTTTCCAATCTGCAATGTTTATTAAAACCTAGGGTTTCACTATGGTAAAATCTTATCTCTTTTGCATACGTGAGTGCTCTAAAGTTGTTAAGGTAATAGGAGCCTTGCCAACTGTTTACCTATGTCCAAGATCTCTTGCGAGGATCTGAGAATCTGAGAGAACATGGGCTTCTTGGGTTCTTTAACCCCTTAAACTTTATTTAAAATCTGAGTGGGTTAAGATTGTGTGCTTTTACCTTGTTTCTTGACTCTATCATAAATTTATGTATAGTTGTGACTTTCTTGTGAACAAAATATATTGTGCTTTTACCTTGCTTAATTCATTCTGAAATTTTGAAGGTTATCTGTTAGTCTATAAATCTGATCTAGTTTGTGTTAAATTTTTTTCAGTAAATCTATTTAAACTCAATCTTTGTTTTTTTAAATTTTTTTCAGTAAATCTATTTAAACTCAATCTTTGTTTTTTCACGAAAATAATCTTGCATCTTGAAAACTCCTTGCATAAAAACTGTAAAAAATGTCTAAATCTCAAAAGTTTGAAGTTGATTTGTGGAATGACACGGAGATTTCAGTCTCTGGTGCCAAAAGATGAGAGCTCTTCTTCTACAACAAAGATGTGCAGCTACTATGGATGATTCTTGGGTAGCTGAGATCAGTGCATATAGAAGAAGATAACTTGATGAAATTGCTTGGAGTTCTATCTTTCTTCGTTTGTTAGATAGTGTAATTAGAAAAGTGGGTGAGACCACTACTGCTAATGCTTTGTGGAAAAAATTGGAAGATTTGTACTTAACTAAAACAATGCCAAGTAAAGCCTCCTTAGTGGGTAGCACTACTGGTGCAATTGGTTCCAACAAAGTCAAGTTAGAAGTTTGGCATAAAAGTAGGGGCATATAAGTGATAAAGGTCTCCAAGTTTTGAAAAATGAAAGGGCTTTTGGTAAGATCACATAGAAAAGCTTAGGCTCTGTTCTCTTTGTGTTTCAGTTTTCAATTTTGAGTTTTTGAATTCATTTTCAATTTTGTGTTTTGAGAGTATGTTTTGAAAATGTTGAAAATACGTTCTTTTTGTCATTCTTGAAAACTGTTTGTCAAAACAGAAAATTAGAAAACGCGTTTACTTTGAAATTTTGAGAAATTAATTTGTATAATATTTTATTCAAAAAATTTAATTATTCAATTAATTTTAATATTGTAATAAATTTTAATATTGTAATGCTAATACAATATGAAAATTCTAACAAAATAGACTATATAATGCTAATACATTTGAATACTTTTTCAAAATAGTTTAATGTTAATACAATTGAATAGTTTAATGCCAATACACTATATAAACACTAAACAAAATATGAAATCTCCATGGAATCATGTACGACTCCTTGAGTAGTCATTCCACATTTGTGTAGCAATTTGATCCCTGACTTGTCCCATTTGAGCTGTTTAACTAACATCAAAATGTATGGCTTCTTGATCTTGACCTGACTTGGTATATCTTGAAATACCATATTCTCTCTCCTGAATACTCAGGAAACAACCTATCTAGAGCATGCTCATGTCGAATAAAGTTGTGTATTGTGCTAACATGCAGTAGGAATTTGTCTTTGCCTAGTAAGTGGATAATTGGTAATCAATTTCAAAATAAGAAATCTTGTTTTTAAAACTCCAATGCGATGTTCAATAATGTTACAGCACGATGAATGTCTATAGTTGAAAAGTTCTTCCTTCCCACGCAGTCATCCCCGTCCAACATAATCACGTAGATGATACTTTTGACCTCGATAAGGGGTAAGAAAACCAGGCATGTTTGGATATCCAGAATCAACAAGGTAAAATTGATCTACACAAAAATAAATTGCTTACATACTATAACAATGTAAGTGTTAAACAATGAAGATGATGAAGAACAAAACAAGATTATTGGATGTAAGTATATGTATTTGATGTTAATAATTGATTTTTCTTAATGAAAACCATCTATATCTATAGATTATCAAGTCTAATACACGAATAGGTCCCAAAACCAAGCCAAAAGATGTCAAAATCTTTCAAAATCACAACAGAATTTCAAAACCTACGATCTCTAAAATTATTGTACTAGACGAACGCCCAATACACATGTGGGCTTTCACCAGGTAGTTCAATTTTGCCTATGTTTTGAAATTTTAAGCCCAACCTCAACTTTTCAATTGAAATTTTGGCTTTGCTCGTTTGTTTTAGGTTTTTGCTTTGGATGTTTTTTCAACCTTTTTTTCAACAATATTACAATAGTAAGTATATTTGACAAATCATTTGAAGTTTAAGAATATACCTCCCCGTGGCATTGGAAAGTTGTTTGAACTTTATGTCACTGTGTCTACGTATAATCGCAAATCATTAGTAGTAGCTTTCCAACAAGAATACACAAATGAGAATTTCTTATCAAAATCACATACCAACATCATATTTTGTGTTATATTGGTTTTCTTTCCACGAAAAGATGTTTGTCTTCGATGCAAGATGCCCAAGATACAACATGTGTTCCATCTATTGCACCTACACAATCTTTGAAGAAAGGATATTTGTGCAAGATCCGCTCATGCACAACATCTTGATTTGTCAGGCAGATTATCTCTGTACCAAATGAACAAACAGCCCTTAAAACTCATTTAAACCATTTGTGTATGGTGTAATTGGAATGCTGAAACTGATCACCATTAACACATTATCGTGTAGTGTGCCTTACAATAATTAGAAACATAGCAACACCCTCTTCGACACTCACTTTTTCCCATCTGTCAACAACTCTTTCTCTTTCAAAGTATCACAAAAATTCATGAAAACATGTTTCTGCATACGAAAATTACGTTAGCACAAGTCCGGATGTCCATTAAGAATATCTAGCATGTACATTTTCCCATTAAGCAATGATGTTCTACAAGGTATCCTACCGATAGTAAATCCTGTGTTGGCAACGAAGCAGTTAAGAATAATTAAATTTCCAAAATTGTCATCATAATCATCCGTAAATAACAATTCATCATCACTCAATCCTTCATCATTTAACACGTTGGTACTCACATTATCAACCAAATTTGATAAACTTGCCATCATGTGAACAAATTTCTACAATCAATAATTATCATAAGCAATTTCAACATGATATCGGTAACCAACAATTTCAACAACCAAAAATTATCATAAGAAATTTCAACATGCTATTAATAACCAACAATTTCAACATAAATGAAAAAAAAACATTTTAGTCAATGTGCGAAAAGAACAAAGTACTTCAACCGTAAACAACACAAATTTAAACTACAACATAATATAGAATTGAAAACAACAATCATATCAAAGCAGTTCCAATATAGGTCCTCTTATTGCTTCTGGCATCTTGACAAATGACACCCTAAAATCAGGATCCTTAAAAGCCTTTAACGCTTTCATATAAACCTCATTAGACACCCATTTCATATTGTTTAAGATGTCCAAGAAAACAATATTGGAATAAGGATCCAGATTGTTAGCTTCACTATCCGATTGATTGCATGATTATCCTTGAATCATCGAAAGGTTTTTTTTAGGTATAGTGTTCAAAGTTTAGTTTCTTCATTCTTCAAACTAACAGTAGATGACCACTGAACCATGCAAGCCTCGAGTCTATCACTTTTACTTATCTTAGGTTTTTTACGTCTGCGTTTGCCCGATGAACCAATTTCTTTACGCCTACGAGTTTTTGGAACCTCTTCGATGTCATCATCGAGATTTTCAACATGTATATACACGCTCCGGTTCAAAAAATCATCTTCTAGCTGTCTTTTTTCTTTTGAGGTGGCCAGAAGTTGAGTGGATGCATTGCCCAATCCTCCAGTAGCTGTAGTGCCCCTAAATATCTCTCCAAGAGTGTGGTAGTGCTTACACCCTTCCATCTTGAAAATTTTGTAATCCGACTTGTTAATCTAACATTGAAAAACAAAGCAACATTATGAGTATGTACAGCAACAAATGGATAAACAGCTAATGATGAAAAAAATACTTTAATAACCATATATATATCATATAAAAGTGTAACCAAACTTCCTACTTTGTTGGTATTTGGATCCCATGTAACACCTATATGTCCTAAAAGTTCAGAGAACATGCGATGAACCTTACGTAAGCGGTTCCATTTCTCTTTTAATCTATCTACTCCGTAATCTATTTTTGTTGCAGCAATCATGGTTGCATTGATCCTACCCCATTCATCTTTCGTGAATGTAGAACATTGCAATGCGTTTGATTTCACTTTTTCGTAAAGAATTTCGATAAAAGTGTGTCCATTCTCATCAGACCATGACATTGGTTCCTTATTCTTAACTCTGTGACCACCCATGTTCTATATTGAAGATAAAAACAAGGAAGAAATTATTTAAAAACAAGGAAGCATTTGTTTAAAAAAATGTGACATCTATATCACTATGTTGAAAATGCGGCACTTTCTTTCTTGATAGCCAATGTATATGACAGATCAATTGTCATTGTTATTAAATCTGAGGAGCATCATGATAATGCTAAGAAGATGCCATCAATAATCAATGCAAATATTACTCTTCAAATTTTACTTCACCACGATTCACACATCTTATTACCACGAGGACATTGTAATAAATTATGAACGAGGAAATCACAGGATGCAAAGTAAAATAGAGATAATGAGATACAATATTGATACTAGTTAGGCATGAAATTTGTATAGTCAATCTGGGGGTTTTATGTGAAAAAAAAAAATCACATAAAAGGGATTATTGACATTTGCTTGAGAAACCTTCGATCATAAATGCAAAAACCATCGATCTCTATAGGTTATTAGCAGATGAGCAAACTTCTAAACACAGTAATATGGTTAATTTTAGATAACCCCTTCAAGGCTTTGATGTTATTCTATGAAAAGAATTATTAAACTTTGCACTTCAATTTTCTTCCCTCTTTACCTTTAATCATACTACCAAAGTTGCACTTTGCAGAGATTAAAAACCAGAAACTTTGCAAATATCTTAATCAAGAAACCAACAAGTTTCATCGATTCCACACTAAACAATTGATGATTAGTTTTGCTACCTTAATGACCAATTATTCAATCATCAGCCTTTAAACAAAAGTTAAAATACACCAAGTTAATTATTCAATCATCCAGATTAGAACAATAGCTTTTCGATCGAAAAAAATCCACCTTTTTCATCGAGCTTGACCTCGACAAATCCAAGCTCCTCAAAAGCAAAATTATACCATAATGATAAATCCCAAAGCTTAAAACTCTATGTCGAGTAACCACAAAAATAGATTCAATCCTCAAATTATAAAAAAATTATAAACACTGACCTAATTCAAACGGACAAAGAAGAAATTGATGGATCTAGTGCCTAAAAATAAGATTAGCTAGGAAGATAAGAGGAGAAAAGGAAGATAAATGAAGGAAGAAGAGAGAAGCATACCTACGACTTGTCTTCAGATTTGGAAGGAAAATGAACTTCTGTTGGAGAGAAGAAAATGAGTGCTGGAGATAAAAAAAAATACTACTGGAGAGAAAACAAAAAAGATGGGATTGTATTCGAACCTAAGACCGGCACTTGAAAATGGGGGTGTTTTCTGCGTTTTCACCATTTTGGAAGTTAGAGATGTTTTGTAAAGAAAATGCGGAAAATGGCTAAAACATCATTTTCCGTTTCCTTTGTAAATTTTTTGGGTGTTTTTGAAAATGTATTTTTGGAAATGGGTAAGTAAACACGTTTTCACTATATTGAAAAACTGAAAACAGAAAATGGGTTGAAAATAGCAAAGAGAATGGCCCCTTAATTTGTGAAGAGTGTGTGTTGGGTAAACAAACTAAGTTACCTTTATGAGTGAGATTCATAAGTCCACATCTTTGGGGACCAGCATCTATAATTAATCTTAGTGGTTTCAGATTTTATTTTTTAATTGTAGATGTTTTTTCAAGAAAATTTTGGACATTTCTTTTAAAATCTAAATCTAACACTTTTCAAAATTTCAAACACTGGAAAACTTTGACTGAAAATCAGACAAACGCTCTAGCTAAAGTGGCTTGACTATCACACAAGATAGATATAGAATAATTATTCTTTTCTCTCAATAGAATTTTATACATTAAATCCCCAAGCCATTCAGGCTCTTTTCTAGTTTCAGCCAATGCTACGAATTCGGATTCCATAGTTGAGTATGTAATGCACGTTTGTTTCTTGGATTTCCAAGAGACTGCACCTCCTCCAAGAGTGAATACCCAACCTGAGGTGGATTTATTCTCACATACACTAGAGATCCAACTAGCATTGGTAAATCCTTCTTGGATTACTGAAAATTTAGAATATTGGAGACCTAGATCCTTGGTCTTCTTCAAATAACCAAGAACCTTTTCAATAGCTTTCCATTGTTCTTCACTTGAATTGCTAGTAAACCTACTAAGTTTACTAATTGCAAATGATATATTGGGTCTTGTGCATTGCATCGCATACATAAGATTTCCTATAATACTTGTATAATCAAGTTGTGCTATTACTTTTCCATCACTCTTTACAAGTTTCAAACTTAAATCAAACGGGGTATTTACCTCTTTGATGTTCAAGTGATTGAACTTTTTGATCACATTGTTAACATAATGTGATTGGTTCAACATATAATCTCCACTAGTCTTGGTAACCTTGATACCTAATATGGTATCTATTTGACCAAGATCTTTCACATTGAATATGGAAGATAGAAACCTCTTTGTTTCTTTTATGCCTTGTATTTGATTACTTACAATTAACATATCATCCACGTATAAATAAATAAGCACAACATAATTATCACAAACTTTTGAATATACACATTTACCAACACTATTATGTTTAACTCCAAATGATATTATTGCTAAGTCAAAATTTTCGTGCTATTTCTTTTGTGCTTGTTTTAATCCATATAATGATTTTACTAATTTGCATACTTTATATTCATTTTTGGGTAAAACAAAGTCTTCCAGTTGTTCTATATAAACCTCCTCATCAAGATCCCTATTTAAGAACGTCGTCTTAACATCCATTTGAAAAATATGCAAATCATAAATAGAAGCTAATACGAATAAAATCCTAATCGAGGTTATTCGTGCAATTGGTTCATACGTGTCAAAGTAATCTATTCCTTCCATTTGTCGATACCCTTTTGGCTAATAACCTAGCTTTAAAGGTATTAAGAGTATCGTATGCATTGTATTTCCTCCTAAATATCCATTTACAACCTTTAGTTTTTGAGCCGAGTGTTAAATTGACTAATTCCCAAGTATTGTTTGATATTATTGAATCTATTTAATCATTTATAGCATCTTTCCAAAAGATATTATCTCTTGATGACATTGCTTCTCTATAAGTTTTAGGATCGATTTCTACTTGAAGAACATACGGAGTAGTTTTTGTGACGCTCTTCTCATTCCTCTCAACCAAATAGAATGAAATAATTTGAGAATCAATTTCATCTAGTCCTAATACTTTATCCTTTTGAGCTCTTTTACTTCTACGAAGTTCATTTTTATCAACATCCTTGGAAGGTGTTTCTACTTGTGATCTTGTAGAACTAGGAGTCTCCACTTGAGATTTTCTTAAAGAATTATTATCCGAAGATAATAAATTTTCAAAGAACTCTATGTCTCGTGATTCAATTATAACTTTGGTTTCTAAATTTAATAAACATTATGCCTTGCTGTTTTGAGCATATCCTACAAAAGCGCACTTGATCCTTCTAGGACCCAACTTAGTCCTTTTAGGATATGTGTTCTTGCAATAAGAAAGACACCCCCACACTTTGAAATAACCAATATTTAATTTCTTCATTTCCACAATTCGTAGAGAGAAACCTTTAATATTTTAGAAGTAATCTTATTAACTATATGACATGCACTTAGTAAAACTTCACCCCATAACTTAAATGACAACTTAGAGTTTAATAACATAGCATTTATATCTCAACTAATGTCCTATTCTTTTTCTCAGCCAAACCATTTTGTTTTAATATTCTAGGAGCACTACATTGATGTATTATGCCACGTTGTTCACAAAAAAGATTAAATTCATTAGAGAAGTATTCACCTCCTCTATCACTTCTAAGAATTTTAATCTTTCTATTTAATTGGTTTTCCACTTCGATTTTATATATCTTAAACATACTAAAGGCTTCATCATTATACTTCATTAAATAGTTATAACAAAATCTAGAATGATCATCTATGAATGTTATGAAGTAATTATTCCCTTCTCTAGTTAACATTCCATTTAATTCACATATATCGAAATGAATTAACTCTAATAAGTTAGAGGTCCTTTCAACACTATAAACAAGTTTCTTAATTATTTTAAACTTAACACATAATTCATATTTATTATGTTCTATGTTTACACATGAAATCATTTCGGTTTTTATCATTCTTTTTATGGTAAAAAAACCAATATGTCCTAGTCTATCATGCAATAAAGAAATATACTCAACAACATAATTAAAATTTGTAGTTTTATTAATATCATTTTCGACAATACAAAGTTTGACCATTCCATCACTAAAATATCATTTTTCAACAAATACACCATTGTGAGAAGGTACAAGTTTGCCCGACTCATATACGGACTTAATTCCTAGTTTTTCCAAAAATTCCTACTTACAAAATTTCTATTCATATCTGGTACATGTAAAATATTTATCAATATGATCTTCTTGTTAGATGTAAAATGTAAGTCTACACTTCCTTTGCCAACAACCTTGAATTGAACTTCATTTTTCATTTGAATGTATTCATCATCCACCTCTTTTAATAGGTTTTGAATAGTGACCTATCATAACAAACATGTATGGTGGCACAAGTATCATACCACCATCCTTGAACTTTTCATTTGACGGTATTAACAATGCTCACAGTAGCAACAATATTTTCGGTGTCAATGGAGTTCACTTTTTCTGTTTTTTTTGGTTGTTTTTTGTTCTTGTTGTTTTTATTGGAGTTTGATGATTTTCTCTTCATGCAATCCTTGTTTGATTTGTCGGCTTAATCCACGGCATGGACTTTAGAAGTTCCCTCATGAGAATGTTCATTCCCATCTCGTGCCCTTGATTCTTCTTTTCAATTTGAAGATGCTTTTGAATCCATTCCAAAGAATAATCCTCGAAACTATGAAGAATTTTCTTCCTATAACCTTTCCATGTTGATGGCAACTTAACAATAATTGCACCAACTTAGAAAGTATCAAGAATTTCAATCTTCACGGAATTCATTTTTTTGACAATGACTTGCAACTAATGTACTTGTCCTAACAAAGGTATGTTATCCAAAAATATGAAATTGAAGTGTTTAGAAATCAGAAACTTTTTGGTACCTTCATCATCAACCTTGTATTTATTTTTCAATGCATTCCATATCTCCCTTGTCAAAGTGGTGTTTGTGTAGAGATCATAAAGGCGGTCAGATAGGGCATTCAAGATGTGTTCTATGCATATAAACTCATCTTCTTGTCTCTTATTCCTTTCTACCTTTATAGCATTGGAAATCACTTGGGTTTGGTTCTGGCAAAGGTGCCAAATCCGAATCCAAAATATAGAAAATTTTCAAAGTGGTGAGAAGAAATTTCAACTTGTCTTTCCATCTAGTAAAGTTAGTTCCATCGAACCTATCAAGCCTTACAACGTCTTCATTCATCATTTTGATTGTAGCCATGGTAGTCTTGTTCTCCATCACGAAAATATTGTTTGAGATTGTTAAATCAATAAGGAGATGAAGAATAAAACAATAAAAATAATTCACCAAATGGAAGGTTTAAATACGATTTTGAATTGCTGTCCTCAAACGATATTTGTCGCCACCGAGATAAGTGCTTGAAGGCTTTAATAGCAAAATAGTTTGTAGGAGCAAACAAACCTTAGAAATCAAGTTCAAATCAAGTAATAAGAACTTGAAGAACATTTGAAAAATATGAGTTTTAATCTTTGATTTGGATGTAAGTATATGTATTTAATGTTAATCATTTTTTTAAACATGAAAACCATCTATATTTATAGATTATCAAGTTCAATACACAAATAGGTCCCAAAACCAATCCAAATGATGCCAAAACCTTTCAAAACGCTGCCAAATTCAAAAACCAATGGTCATTGTAATTTTTGTATTGGGCGAACGCCCAGTGCAATAGATTCGCCTCTGTTGCTGACCAAGTGGCCAACCTAAATTTTCGAGTAGAAATTTTGGCTTTCTTCTTTTTGTTTTCGGGTTTTGCTTTGGGGATTTATCTCACCTACCTATCATAGATATTTGGTTCCAAATTACTTCTTATTAGATAAATTGAACAATATTACAACACTGTGATGAAGTCTCGAGATCTTTCGAATACTATAAAAGGCTCACTATGAAATTAGTTAAGACACATACGGAAAATAGAAAGACAAATGCCAAAAAACCACTCCGACATCAATTTTTAAAATAATCTTAAAACTACACCACGCAAGTTAAATCTTATCCAAGCCGTGCATCAATTGCGTGCTTATGTAGAAATTCTATTTCACATTTTGTTGACTTTCTATTATTCAATAGTCTTGCTAACAAGTGTTCGAGGATAATTGTTAAGTAGTAGCAAAAGAAGTCAACAAGAAGTTACAATTGTGTTGATACATAGAATTGTCCCTTGTAACCCATATATAGGTTGAGCAAAAATTTATATTCGGGCATAAAGAAACCTTATCTTGTTTTGAATTCATTAATCACCCACAATTCAAAAGAATGTCTTAAATAACACAGATATTTTTGTAAGCACTTAATAATGGAATTGCATAAATTTACCATATTTCCAAGACTTATTAGTGCAAAACTTAACATTTATAAGTGATTAAAATACATAGGAAAAAAAAACACGGAGAGAAGCAAGCATGCCAGTGGAGAAAAGCTCATCTCAAGTTCTTCAGCGGACTGTTAAAAGCATAAAAATCACAAAAATGGAATCATAATATTGTCATGAAGACCAAAGGTAGCAACAATGGAGGATGGAGAAGAAGAATGAACAGAACTAATCATTTTAAACCAATTTTCAAATGAAGTAAAACGACACCGTTTGGAGGTTGAAGAAACAAAGAAGGAAATGACATTGTTTCAATAAGTAGAGGCGAAGTCGTTTTGGATTTAATTAAATTACATTTCTGTTTGTTAGAAAACGTTTTTGTAAAAACGTTTTCTTATGAAGAGAGAGAAGGTATGTATGAATTTGTTGAATCTCTGTGGGTTGAATTCCCATTTTCTCTATCCAATTTCTTCTTTTTCTTCTTCTTTTCATTTTTAATCCCTCCCTATTTCTTAGTTAGAAGTTATTATTATTGATTGAGTTGAAATAGAACATGTAATTTCAATGGAACAATTGGTATTGTTTTGAGCTCAGTTTGGCTGGAATTGAGCTTGATCCATTACATTGGTATCAAAGCAGGTTCGTAAGCTGGGAATGGCCGAAACACATTGCAAATCCAATGAGGAACACCTCAAGAAACTTGACAAAGAGGTGATCGATCTGGGCGTGGTGTATAAATCCTCTTATCAGACATTAAGGGTGGTTTTTTCTAAGCAAGAAAGGATGGAGCAGTTGATGATGGACATGAATGGCAAATTGAATCAATTGTTTCTATGTTAGCACAACTGAATGGAAACAAGGGAGATTAGAAAGAGAAACGAGCAGTAGTAGTCCTAACACCATAACACTCTGGTAGTAGAGTATTAGAAATTGAGACAAGCAATAATTCAACCTAGGATTATGAGAGATGGGGAGAATAGATTGAATACCAAGCTACCTAGAATTGATTTTCTTATTTTAATGGGAAATGACCTAGGGAGTGGCTGAGGAAGGCTAGAAAATATTTTTAGATTCATCAGGTACTAAAGAAGATGAAATTGGGGATTGCTGAAATAATTCCATGGATTTATCTCTAGCCAACCTGATGCAAATTGAAGATTGTTCTCGATTGAAGTTTGTAGGAGATTTTCTAATATTACAGCTGAAGAGGTGATTGAGGTTTTTAGTAAGATCAGACAAATGGGATCCATTGCTAAATATCAAGAACAATTTGAAGAACTGAAATATCAGGTTATGATGTCCTTACCCCCATTTACCAGAGACCTACTACATTTCCATATATAGCAGAAAAAATTAAATGTATGGTGAAGATTATGAAGCCCACAACCATAGCTAAGGCCTTTGAGGTAGCCTTATTGCAAGAAAATACCATTACTGCCTTACACAAAAATACCAAAACTCTGAAACCCTACACTCCAAACAGATGGCCATACCCACAAACCAAACCACCTGATACAAATCAAAAGTACCCTGACCTTTTTACTTCAAACTATAAAACATCTTCCTTACCCAACAAAGACCCACACCCTAACTTTAAAACTATTACTCCTAATGACATCCAAAGCAAGAGGAACCTACGACTTTGTTTTAAATGTGATGAAAAATACACTTTTAGTCACGTTTGCAAAAATAGAATGCTCAATTTCATATTAGTAGATGTGAGAACAATGGTGGTGGTGGTGTTGTTGTAGAGGAGGATGAAGAGGAAAAGGATGAGGAGAATGAGAAAGATGGAAAAGAAATTATGCAGATCTCTATCAATACCTTAATGGGCAATTTAAGACACAGGACCATAAGAATCCCAGTAAAATCAAGGAGAATAGAGTGTCCATACTGATTGATAGTAGAAGCACTCATAGCTTCATTGATGAGAAATTAATTCAAGTCTTAGGCTACTTGACTGATCGTACCAAAGTCATGACTATACCTATGGCCAATGGACAAAGGCTGGAAAGTAGAGCCATGTGTCAACCCCTGATATGGCAAATGAAGAGAATGGAGTTCTAATACCAATTAAGATCATTGAGATTGGGAGAAAGTTATATGGTACTTGGAGTAAATTGGCTTAGTCAGTTTGGACATATAAACTTTGATTTCAAAAGAGGATATATTCAATTTCAGATTGGGAGTAAAGAAGTGACTCTGAGCAGTGAAGGATCTGAGGCCAAAATAGAAATGATTAGTGGAGAGCACTTAAATAAAAGGCTGGATCGGCAAGACTATGGGATCATAGGGCAGATTTATGCAATCACAGAAGGAGAAATAACATATACTCCAGTAGAATTCAAGCTAATCATAGATGAATTCTTTGATGTCTTTGCTGAGCCTAAAGGGATGCCTCCAATCAGAAGTCATGAGCATCAAATATTCTTAAAGGAAAGGGGCATAACCCTTCAAACTCAGACCATACAGGTGTCCCTATATACAAAAGGCTGAGGTGGAGAGAATGGTAAAGGAAATGATAGAGACGGGAATTATACAGCATAGCAGTAGTTCTTTGCCTCTCATGTCCTACTGGTAAGAAAGAATGATGGAACTTGGAGGTTTTGTGTGGATTATAGATAGCTCAACCAATTGATAGTGAAAGATAAATATCCATTGCCTTTAATTGATGAACTAATTGATGAATTATATGGGGCAAAATACTTTTCAAGATTGATCTCAGGGCTGGCTACCACCAAATCAGAGTAAGGCAGGAAGACATTTATAAAACTGCCTTTAGAACTCATCAACGATTATATGAGTTCAAAGTTATGCCTTTTGGACTTACTAATGTCCCAAACATTTTTCAAAAGTTTGATGAATAAAGTTTTCTAAGAGCAGTTAAGGAAATTTGTATTGGTTTTTTTTTTTAATGAAATAGTGATCTATAGCTTGGATGTGAATAGCCATTGTGAACACATGGGGAAAGTACTGAAAATACTAATGGAAAATCAGCTATATGCCAAGATGAGTAAATATTCCTTTGGCCAATCTCAAGTAGAGTATTTGGGGCACATTATAAACCAAGAAGGGGTGGCTGCATATCCAAAAAAGATAGAAGAAATGCATTATTGGCCCAAACCAAAAAAATTTAAAGTAGCTAAGGGTTTTTTGGGATTGACTGGATACTATAGGAAGTTTGTAAAAGGGTATGAGTCATTGACAAAACCATTGACATAATTATTGAAGAATAATAACTTCAGATGGAATGAAGCAGTAGATACAACCTTTGATAATATCAGATTAGCCATGACTTCCTCTCCAGTGCCGTCTCTACCTGACTTTGATCAACCATTTATAGTGAAGACTGATTAAGGGATGTCAATATATGAAAAATAATTACTAGCACTGGTCACAGCTGTGATAAAATGGAGGCATTATTTGGAGGACACCATTTTATCATCAAGACAGATCACCAGTCTCTAAAATATCTATTGGAGCAGAGGATAACCACACCACTACAACAAAAATGGCTCACTAAACTATTAGGCCTATCCTATGAAAGAAATACAGTACAAAAAGAGGGTGGAAAATATTGTTGCTAATGCATTATCGAGGAGGTTTGAAACTGGGGGTGGATGTGTATCAATCACCCAAATAATCCCTACTTGGATGAGTGAAGTGATGAGTAGCTATGAAGGGGATACTTTCATTGAAGAGAAGATTCAAGCCTTGAACATTGAACCAACATCAGTACCTGATTATTAGTATAAAGATGGATTGTTTAAGCACTTTAATAAATTAGTTATTGGAGGAGGTGGAGAAATTAGAAAGAAGATAATTCAGAATATTCACGATTCTTTTGAAGGGGGACATTTAGGAGTCCAAGCAAGTATAAACAAGGCAAAACAACATTTTTTTTTTTTGCCTGGGATGGTTAAAGAAATCAGAAGAAAAGTGATGCATTGTGACACATGCCAAAGATGCAAATGAGAACATGTGCCTTATCCTGGACTACTACAGCCACTGCCCATTCCATAACACTTTTGGAGTCATATCTCCATGGATTTTATTGAAGGATTGCCTAAGTTTGATGGTAAGGACACTATCTTGGTAGTAGTTGACAGATTCACCAAATATGGACATTTCATTCCTCTTTCTCACCCTTTCTCTATAAAGACAGTAGCCTAGAAATTCTTGGATAATATTTACAAGTTGCATGGCCTTTTCCAAAGTATTGTATCTAACAGGGATAAAATCTTTACCAGTGTATTTTGGTAAGAGTTATATACATTGATGGGTACTAAACTACAGTTGAGTTTAGCATACTATCCACAGACAGATGGCCAAACGTAAATGTTGAATCAATGCTTAGAGATGTATTTGAGGTGTATGACATACCACAAACCTAAGGCTTGGGCTAAGTGGATTTCCTTGGCTGAATGGTGGTACAACACCACCTATCACACTTCAATAAAGAGGACTCCATTTGAAGCCTTATATGGCATTCCTCCTCTTCGACTAGCTATTGGTCCTTATCAACATACTAATGTTGCCTCTGTTGAGGAATTATTACAAGAAATATACAAAATGGACAAACAACTGAAGGAGGATCTCGCACAAGTTGGAGCCATAATGAAATTATATGCTGATAGAAATAAAAGTGAAAGAAAATTTCAAAAAGGGATTGGGTATTTTTGAATTTACATCCTTACCAACAACAAACATTGGCTCGAAGAATTAATTACAAATTAAGCACTAAATACTATGGACCATACCAGATTGAAAAGAAAATTGGAGGAGTGGCATACAAACTGATTCTATTTACTCATGCTAAAATTCACCATGTATTCGATGTGTCCTTGTTAAAAAGAAATTGGGGACCAAAGTAGTATCAGTAGAAAGCAGTTACCAGATAGTGTGGAAGAAGAAGTTAGTAAACAACCTAAATCAGTACTCTAGTCCAAGATGGTGAAAAGAGGTAATCATGCTGGAACTCAATGGCTCGTTAAATGGGCAAGTCAAACAGTGGAAAATGCTCCCTGGGAAGACTCGGATATCATGGAGAGAGATTATCCATTTTTAAACTTTGGGGACTTGGTTTGATTGAGGGTGGGGATTGTCATGAAGACCAAAGGCAGCAACAATGGCGGCAACTAAGCTGGGGAAGAACAAGGAACAGAACTAACCGTTTTAAACCAATTTTCAAATGAAGTAAAACGTCACCGTTTGGAGGCTGAAGAAACAAGGAAAGAAACGACGCCGTTTCGATAAGTGGAGGCGACATCATTTAGAATTTAATTAAATTGCATTTCTGTTTGTTAGAAAACATTTTTGTAAAATACATTTTCTTATTATCAACTTTTATATTTTGCACACGTGGAGACAGAGAAGGAATGTATGAATTTGTTGAATCTGTGGGTTGAATTCCCATTTTCTCTATCCAATTTCTTCTTCTTCTTCTTCTTCTTCATTTAATCCCTCCTCATTTCTTAGTTAGAAGTTATTATTATTGATTGAGTTGAAATAGCATCTTCCACTAGACAAGCGATAGAGATTCCGGTGGAACAATAGCTTGTGGTTTTGGATCCAATAGACAAGCGATAGAGTACACGAAACCTTTATAATTGAGACAATAAACTTAATTTAGAAATAATTGAATAAGAAAAATAATTAGATTTTCGTTAATTCCGAGATACCAACTGGGAAGACCGGTGAGTCGCCAATCGAATCGCTGTTCCGTAATTGGACTCAGTCGCAAGAGGATCCGGTCAATGGCCGATGTCGTTTCATGCCAACAAAGGAGAATGACAAGCCTGACAAAAAAGTCTGCCTTGATAGTGTGTCCATATATCCTAAGTCCTTTCAGTAGTGTGCAAGAGAAAATAATATTACTTTCTAATTTTGTATAAAAGAAAAAATTTAATCCTAAACTAGTATACCCCTTACCAGTAGAATTTAACTGTAGAAAAATAAAAATTATGTTGGTAAGATAATAGATTGATCGCGTTGAATATGAAAAAATTAAGGATTGGTAGAAGTTAGTAAGTAACGGTGGTAAATAATGAAGAAGAACTAAGTTGAGAATAAGAGATTTGAAAATCAATAGTAAATAGTGAAGAGAAATAGAATTGATAAAGAGAGATTTGAGAAGATTGTCAAATTTTTTTCAAAATAGTGAAGACAGAATATATCACTTTTTTGTGTGAGTAATGATGAAAACCTTCCTTACGGTCGATGATAAAAGGCTAAATATATTTACACCACATTTTTCTATAAGTGTACCACATTTAAATTATATACAAGGTCCATAACATTTATTTAATATTACACTTATGTCCTCAATATTTTTTCATCGCATCTTGTCACTAACCTTTTATTAATTAACAAATCTTGTCTTTGATAACGGTCTCTATCTAAAAAATTTATTAAGAAGGAATAAAAAAACTCATTTCCCCAAAAACAAAAAATACAAAATTTTGACTAGATATTTGTTTCCTATTTTAAAACACACTAATAAAATTTTTAGGCGAAAATTGTTAGTATGGAGAAGATGTGTTATAATGGAAGATTAAAGGTAAGTATTCGATTAAAAACTATTAATGACATAAATGTAATAATAAATAAAAGTTAAACTTTTAATGTAATTAAAATATTGTACATTTATTAAAAAATGTAATGTGAATATAATCACCTTAAATAAAATATCTTAAATATCATCATTGAAAATGACCTTTATGACCTTTTAACAAAATAATATTGTCGAAGAGAAGAAGATAGGAACAACGTAAGAATAAAACAGATTTATCAGTTGGCAACGTTGCACAGTGAGCCTCAATTTAGAGGTTGTGTAAGATTATTTTTTAACAAATTTTGATAAAGAATTTGATGAAACATGATTAAAAAATTAATAAAAATAGTAAGTATAAATAATTAAAATTAATTATTGATTTTTTATTTTAATCTAAATTAAACAAACATTTAATGACAATGCATGGAGATTAAGGTGAGAGAAAATTAGATGAGTACAACGCTAAAAAGAAATCATTAGCGCACTTTTGCAAGTGGGGCCCGAATTCAATGGGGAACAAGTCCACTATTTTAAAAAGCTTGCATAGGCGACGTCTAAGACTCCGCTTAAACTTGAAGCTCAACCTTAACGCCTAACCACGCCTCACGCCCTCACATCGCCCTTGTCTCCCCTTCACTTAGGTCTAAAAAGTTTAAAACTCGACCTCCACGAATATCCACGCTTTATACTTTTTAAAACATTGGAAACAACATAATCATAAAATAAAATTACTAGTTGGTTTTTGCAAAGTGGGGCTTGATTTTAATGGCGAGATGTGGGAGTTTAGGTGAGAAAGAAAACATAGGTGAACTATTAGTGATATATCGAAATGGAGTTAGAATTTTTTGAAAATGAACTACTACTAAAAAAAAATTTGCATTTCAAAACTGGACTATTATTAAAATAAAATAAAAATATTTTACACTACAAAAATTAATTTTTTCTAAAGTGAAACCAAAATAAAGTTTGATCATGTCCCTACCTCCTTTCCTGATGGCAGGGTAATACGAAGTGAAAACAACAAAAGTGAAAATTAAATTATTTTAAAATTAGGATTGTTCTCAAAATTTTAAGGAAAAAACACTTTTTTGTCTCTTAAACAAGACTCTTTCTAAACAATTTCTTCAATCAAAAATGAAATTGTCCCCAACTTGTTAAATTAAGCACATGTTTAGCAATACTAAAATTAATTTTTAAGTATTATTTGTAAAATTTTATCAAATGTATAAATAATAAATAAGTAATAAATCATAAATTATACAAATAATGTGAATAAAAATTATATTTGATTAGTTTAACCAATTCAAATTATAATTTAAACTTTACCAAACATACTGTTAGTCAAAATTAATCAAAATTATCCTTACTCATCTCACCCTTCTATTCTCAACCCTCCCTCCCTCCTCCACCCATGATGTCTTGTCTTCCTACATTCCCGCCCCCAATGAACATGTCGAAAAAATGGTTGCCTCCCTTCTTAATCCTACTAGTGCTCTTTAAAGTAAAATATACAGAAATAAACAATAGACAATTCTAACTTCAAGATTAAACCCTATTTGATAGAATTTTAAAAAATTGTTAAAATGTTGAGATCAAAGTTAAAAATTAATTTTAAACACACATTTCACATGACTCATAAATTTTATCAACTTTTAAACTATACATTTTATCTACTTATATTATAATATGCTAAAACTTAAATCAAAAATTTTATCAAACAGGGCTAAAAAGATTGAGTTTTATAGTTTTGTGCAAGATAAAATCCTTGCAAGGAAATACACCTTGATGAATCTTGATCCAATTGAGCATTTTTCTTCTTCCTCTCCTCCAACTTATCACTCTCGAGATGGATCGAGACACTGTCGATAGTTGGCCACTTGACAATAATTATCCTTGAGATATCAGCTTGATAAAAATTCAAATATTGAATGAAAAGTAAAAATCCACAATAATAATTGGTGTCTTCCCTAGTTTCCACATACCATGCAAAGCTTGTAACATTTTAATGGACAATAAGATAAAAGTCAATCAATTCATTTCTCTACCTGTCAAATTATAAAATAAAACAATTTATGTTAACTCAATTGAATTCATTTAAAAATATAGCATTTTTATTACTCCCTTAATTCTGCCAAGTCCGTCAATGTCAGGGACCATAACAAATATGTCAATAAATATGAGAACGGCGGAAAATTGATTATGTTTACTTGTGTACTTATCAGACAATATTTCAA
Organism: Forsythia suspensa; assembly: GCA_023638005.1. Classification (NCBI taxonomy): domain Eukaryota; kingdom Viridiplantae; phylum Streptophyta; class Magnoliopsida; order Lamiales; family Oleaceae; genus Forsythia; species Forsythia suspensa. Next base: position 17,845,290 of record CM042667.1, read on the forward strand.
TTATAGGTACGTATACATTTTCATTTCTCTGGCAAACCTGAAAATTAGGTAAAAGAACATTCAATTGAAACGCCATGTTTAAATTAGAAACAGATGCTGCATTAGCATGATTCTTAATGAAGGGAATCTTTAAAAATACTTATAAACTTATCATACATCATTTTTATCCACACATTTCATAGAACCCTCAACTTTAATCTATTTATTTTTTTATTTACTTTCTATTGAACCCACTGCTTATAATTTACAAAAAACTTCACACATTTATGCATCTTCTTCCATCTATACATACCAGAGCTAGCCCTACAACAGTAAAGTGTAGTGCCAAAAAACATCATATAAATTCAATCTTTCAACAAAATGGCTCTCTAATTGGATGCAAGATGTTGAAAACAAAAACAATAGAAAGTTTAGTCATGGGGTAAGACAACGTAAAAAATGTCAATCTTGAATCGGAAAAGAAAACAATGCAAATTAAAATTTAGTTTGATTAAAGGAGTTTATTACACAAAAACGATGATGTCCATCCATTATTCACCACGAGAACTCGTTTAGCTTACCCCTTGCACAAAAAGGATGATTAATACAGAGTCCATCCATCATTAACTAAACTCTTTTTAACTTATTTCTCGTACACAAAACAAGATGGGTTCTGGTAATAACTGAAGATAGTTTATTCATGTATGATGAAGATCAATAAACGATTCCTACAAAACAAGATGTATGTCAAAGAAGCATACTCGAGGAGACTTGCCACCGAAGTAGCAAAGATACAAAAAAGAAACTGGTAATGAGCTTTAATACCACTCCGCACGTATTAAGTTTTCCTTACTTGGCACAATGTTATTTATCTACATAGTTCAGAAACTTCATGGTGGCATGTGCATTTGTTATCGAGTGCGTGCAGGGTTAACTAATAAATGGTGTTATTTATCTACATAGTTCAGAAACTTCATGGTGGCATGTGCATTTGTTATCTAGTGCGTGCAGGGTTAACTAACAAATGGGTGCAAACAGTGTTTAAAAAGGCTAAATTGGGTATCGAGGCATTTTCCTCAGCAAGGCAAGGCATAGGCCTCAACATGAGGCAATAAAATAATCTACATTATAAAAATACAAAATTATACTCATAATAAACAATAAACCATCTAAAAAATCCATAGTAAAACATTTCAATAATATTATAAGTCTCATATGCAACTAAAATCATAAAATGAAACACCCAAGTACCAATCACACAACCAGGCCATATCCACAACAACAACCAAAAACACTAAACCAAATGAAACAACTAAACAAGTACTTGCAAGATTTTTCCATACTTTTGACTCCGAAAGGAAATAAAAACCCACAGACAACAAGAGGGAGAAAAAGAAAGAGAAAAAGCATTAAGTTAGACGTCATCGACCTCTGAAAAAATGCAACATCACTTTGAGGGGGTCAAACTTCAGCTGTAGGAGTAGAGGGCCCTGCATAGGCTTTTCACTTCTTCCCTATAATCTCTCATTCTTTTCCAGTTTCTAAGGATGGGTTGTGTAACTTGTGTTCAAAATAGCCCAAAAAACCTTGTAACTTTCTTGACTATGAAAAACCAAATCAGCCCTAAAAGCTGAGGCAGGTTTTAAGTAGGCCCAAAAAGGCAGAGACTGCAAGCTTCAGCTGCCCTGAGGCATGCGCCTTGGTAAGTCTTGGATATATTGGGGGTGATAGTTAAGTATTGAACTTTAGGAGGGTTTCCAATAATATGCAGATAATAAAAAACCACATATGCGGACAGAAGAACTAGAGTAGTCAGAGTTATTGGGAAACAAAACCAGCGGAAGGGTAATGCTTCAAATATCTAACAGAATAGAGATATCAGTCATCAAGAATTTTCAATGCTTTAGATGAGCTGGAGATGTAGAGAAGAGAGGCTTCATTGCAGTAGAACTACAAAACATATATCTCGTATGGGATTACAGCAAAAGAAGGCTATCTGAACTATTGAGATATTTTGAAAGCTATATAAGGTTCATTGCCAAAGTAGTTATAACAACACCGTACATAGAAAGGCAAGTACCAAAAACCACTCCGACAGCAATTGTCAAAAGACTCCAATATTACTGCACATGTTAAATCTTATCCAAACCATGCATTAATTGTGTGCTAGCTAACGTGAAATTCCAAACCATGCATTAATTGTGTGCTAGCTAACGTGAAATTCTCTTTCACATTTTCTAACGTCCAGGAATTCAATACTCTTGCAACGAGTCTTATTGTTAAGTGGCAGTGAAAAGAAGCCAACACGCGTATATACGCAGAATTGTCCACTGTAACAGATATATATGTAGGTAACGGAAAAATTTATAGTCATGGCAGAATAGTAAAGACTCAACAAGTGCCCCTTACCTGAGGTAGTCATTTAACTGGCATCGGAAGAAAGCAAAAAATTCCAAGCTGATGGGAGCCTGCAAATGAACTAAAAACCTAACCAGACAATAAACTTAACCTTAGGGACAAAACAAGCATCAACAAATAATACAAAAACCAATTGGAGGAAGTATCATAAAGTTAAAATCTGTATAGATACATCAATACATCTACATAATTTACATGTCAGCTAACCACTATCACAGACAAGAGTCAATGTCACCATGCACTTGTGTTTATTTGGAAATAAACAAACCAAATCTTGTTTTGCATCTATTTATCACACAGAAAAAACAGAGAGATGCAAGCATATGAGTGGGAAAAAGAAAACAAAAAACAAAAGCTCGTCTTCTTAAATAGACTGTTAAAGCATATATATCTCCCAGATGATATTATAACATCAACGAGATAATAGATCAAAATATATAAAATTTAAATAGATTCTACGGACAGGCTTTAAATTCGAAAATACTGCTCGAAAAAGCTGTGCGGTCGGATTTAATAAAGGAAAACCCCAATAGATGAGCGATACGAAACCCTAATCGAGGAAAACGCTAATTGAGACAAGAAACTTAATTTCGGAAAACCCTAATTAAATTAGAAAATTAATCAGGGTTTCCAAAGTTCCAAAATATCAACTCGGATGGCAGGCAAGTCGCGACCAAATCACCGTCCCGTTATCGGACTCAGTCGCAGGGGGATCCAGCCACCGTCCGTTTGTCATTTCATGACAACAAAGGAGAATGACAAAGAAAAATAATTAGGGTTTCCGTAGTTTCGAAATACCAACTCAGAAGTCAGGCGACACCATCCGGAAAAATCGCCGTTCCGATCGGAGTCAGACGCGAGAGTATCCCGTCACCGGCGTTATCGTTCGATGCCAACAAAGGAGAATTACAAGCCTGACAGAAGAGTCAACCTTTATAGAGAGCGCTTATTAATTGTGTTAAAACGTGCGTGGCACTGCTTAGAGTGCATTACTAGTTTAGAACTGGTTTCCGTCGCCGTTGAAAAACTCGTTTGTCAAACTTGTAATTCTTCTTTACTACCATCGAAATAAAAAAAATTTCACAACACAAACTACTACATCTATGAAAGAAAATAGAGGTAGCTTGAAGTTTATGAGCAGGTTTGGCTAATTTTAAAAGTAACTTTTACTTCTCCGCTCTAAAATACTTTAAATTTAGAGCTTTAAAATTAAATGTCCATCCTACCCCGTATAAGTATGGCCAACTTTTATTTGTATCTTACCCACCAACTTTTGGCTCAAACTTCAATACAAGCCACCTTCATTTATTTCTCTTAAAAAATTGAATTAATTACATTAATGATCCTCATTCTTTTAAATTTTGACAATTTCATTCTTATTCAATTTTTTTACCAATATCATCCTTAAATGATCTTTTTGACAATATTACCTCTGACTTAAATAAAATAAAATGATAGAAAAAAACAAATAATGAAAAAATTACAATTAGGACCCTAACTTTTTTAAAAATAAAAATAAATCCTAAAGTTTTTTAATTTTTTACATATTTTCACTTAAAATAATAAAAAATTTGTCATCAAATCCCAAAACTTCTAATTATATTCATAGAAAGTGGTCCAGATGTTTGTTAATTGACAAAAAAAATTATACTCGTGATTTAAATTTAACCAATTTAACAATAACAAAATAGTTTATTATATCTTATTATTCAAAATAATTTTAAAAAATAAATAAATAAAAAAGGAATGATCACCCCCACCCCCAAAAACGTCTAGAAAAGTGAAAACAATCAAACTCAAGACATGATTTAGAAATTTTCCACTCATTGTAAGAACTAATTGGTTTTTTACTATTGCTGCCATTTTTTCAAGAATGGGTTCTTCTTCTTCTTTGTTTTCTTATGTGAAAATGTATATTCCACAAAATCATAGCAGACAGAAAGGGTGAATGGGGTCTTGGACCCCTTTTTTCCTGGGTTTTCTGCTAATGTGACATGGTAATATAATCCACCGACAGAGGACATTTCTCAACACATCCATTCCCACCCAAAGAACGTCAACACTGAACACAACCACCGCCAGCTTCTCAACCTCATCGAAAATCCATTGAAACTCTCTCCCCGCTAGGATACATCCAATTCCTTGTGCTAAGCATAGTGACAGCTTAGTTTCGTTGGAAAAATCAACACAAATATTATATTGACTTTCTCTCGCCCTACTTCTATGGTACCGAAGTTAGCGGACAGAGAGGGTGGCGGGCAGGTAGGGTTCTAGGTCCAAATGAGACGATCAAACCACCTTCAGCTGCCGCTTTCCAACACTCAAGTTCATGTCCATTCCAGATGGGCTTTCGTCGGAGCATCCAGGGACTTGCCCCTCCATCGTTATCTTGTTATTTTCAACTAGTTCTGTGAGCAAGCCAAAATTCTGGAGTCTGATTTTTTCTCTTAGCCAAGAACCAGTATGTATTATAGCAGATGATATCATGTCATTTGCAATTGATGTTGCCGATGAGTTTGGAGAGGATGAGGTGGGAAAAATCTGTAAAAAAAAGGGGGGTTTAAGATTTATTTGTACTTTTAAAAATGTTCGGGTGTCAATTGCAATTTTTTCATTATTTTTTTTTATATCATTTTAATTTATTTAGGTCAGGGGCAAAATTATCAAAAAGTCATTTGGAGACCATATGTACGAACAAATAGAAGGATGTGGATCATATCTACTAAAAATATTGAATGGAGATGATATTGTTACAAACCTGAAAGAATGAAGACCATTAGTTTAATTAACTCTAAAAAAATTTAGTTGGATTGGATTCTAAACCTTTTATTTATAACAGTTTTAGTCTCTAACCTATAAAAAAAAATGTGCGAATGTAGTCCTTCTTTGACAAAAATTATTAATTTAATTGTTAAAAATTCAATTTATTTAAAACAACCAATTTACCCTTGTTTTGAATTAAAAAATAAAAAAGAAAACAACACAAAATTAGAAGAAAACAACAAAAATAAAATCCATCCTTCCTACCGTCGATGAAATCTATCCACACCCAGCATCAGTCCCACCTATCCCAACCCACTGTCCTTACATAATTGAAAAATAATAAAAGATCGAGTAAATTACACTTTAGGTTCTCAATCTTTCTACTTTGTCTTAATTTGGTCCCCATTCAATTCCAATAGCACATATCATCCTTAACATTTCAGTAAATTCACGCAGATGATCATTTCTGAAAATTATGTCCTCTAACTGAAATAAACTAAATAACAGAAAAGGAAAATAAGATGTCCCTAATCTTTTTTAAAGTACAAATGAATCCCCAACATTCCTACCCATCGTCCATGCCAAACCCCACAACCCTCACCTACCCTTCCCCACTACTATTACTAGTAGAAAAATTATCTACTACACATTTTCCTTATCTTTTTTTCAACGCCAAAATACAACCAATATTTTTATACTTAAAATCCAGCTCTAGATATCAAATAAACTTCGAGGACCTTAGCACAAAATCCCAAAAATTTCTTAATTCTTACCTTGACCATTGTTGGAGATTTTTTTTTTTTTTTTATCTACATTCATGTATCTTTATTCTTCCTAAAGATTCTTATTTTGCAAAGATTTGAGAATGAATAGGAGAAATATGTGGGAAATTAGATAACTATGGTTCTTTCTTTTAAGTTTATTTAATTAAGAGGCTGTAATAAATAGCAGGATTTTTTTGTACTCCCTACTTTTTTTTTAATGTTTCAAGTGAAGAACTGTTAAAAATAAAATGTTCAATATCTATTTGCACTTTTGAAAGCTTAGGGAACCCAATATAATTTTTTCATTTTAATTTTCTTCTTTGTTTATTTTAATTAAGTTAGAGGGCAAAATTGTTAGAAACAATCATCTTTGCATGTTTTGGTAATGTCGCTTACCGTCTCGCTTTGCCTCTAGAACTCTCAACAGTGCACAATGTCTTCCATGTGTCTATAATCAGAAAATATGTTCATGATCCCAGATACGTGGTAGACTACCAGTCTTTAGAAATGCAAAAGGATCTAACCTATGAGGAGACCCCAATCCGTATTTTAGACATAAAAGTTCATGTTTTAAGAAAGCCACTTGGGAGAAAGACATGCTTCGGGTATGTTCTTGGGAACTGTTGTTGTAAGAAAACTCTGCTAACGGCAAGTGGGACTCCCAGTTGCCGCCTAAGTCCAAAACATATGCCGAAGCATGTCTTTTAAAATTTGAATAGTTCGCTCGGACTATCCATCTGTCTGAGGATGATATGCCGTACAAAAGTTAAGCTTGATGCCTAAGGCTGTATGCAAACTCTTCCAAAATTTTGATGTAAACCTTGGATCCCTATTCGACACTATTGATAAGGGGATTCCGTGCAACCTGACAACCTCTCTAAGGTATAGTTGTGCTAATTGATCTATGTTGAAAGTCATCTTTACTGGTAAAAATGGACCGACTTAGTCAATCGGTCCACTATTACCCAAATGGCATTGTAACCTTTTGCTGAATTTGGAAAACCTACTATGAAGTCCATGTTTATGTGTTCCCACTTCCATTATGGTGTTTTTGATGGATTTAACGGCCCTGATGGCCTTTGCTATTCTTCTTTGACTTTTTGACAAATTAAACATTTTTTCACAAACAACCCTATACATCTCTTCATGTTTCTCCACCAAAAGGTGTCTCGAAGGTTACAATACATCTTCGTTCTTCGAGGATGTGCTGTGTAAAGGGTTGGGTGAGCTTTCTCCAAAATTTCTTTTCTGAATTTCTCATCCTTGGGTACACATAATCTTCCTTTTAAACATGAGTGCACCATCTGTATTCAAACTAAAATCCTTGCGTTTATCTGTACCAACTTCGGCCTTGATCTTTTACAGAAAATGGTCATTATCTTGTGCCTCTCGAATTCGATCTCTGAGAGTGGGTCGAGTTATCAAGGACGTTATTCTTGCAGTAACTTGACTCGATGGTGCTAAAACTTCTAACTTTAGCATTTCGAAGTCCCTTACTAGTTATTCTTGTACTGTGATTATCGATGTCAATTGCCTTACTGTCTTTCTTCTTAAGGCGTCATTCACGACGTTGGCTTTACCTGGGTGACAATGGATTGCACAGTCGTAGTCCTTCACTAAGTCCATCCATCTTCGTTGTCTCATATTTAACTCCTTCTGGGTAAAGAAATACTTGAGACTCTTATGGTCCGTATAAATATCACACTTGCCACCATACAATTAGTAACGCCATATCTTCAAGGCGTGAACTACTTCAGCCAATTCTAGGTTGTGCATTGGATAATTTTATTCATTCAATTTTAGTTGTCTCAAAGTATAGGTGATCACTCTCCCATGCTGCATAAGCACACATCCCAAACCTAGTTTAGATGCGTCACTGTAAATGACAAAACCTTCATATCCTTCCCGATACATAATGCCTAGTTTAGATGCTTGAGCTAAATGACAAAACCTTCATATCGTTGTTTAAGTTCTGACAATGTTTAAGTTACAACATTTGTCATCATCCCACTAAAACTTCACCCTTTCCTAGTTAACTGCTTCATTGATCTAGCAATTTTAGAGAAACCTTCTATAAATCTTCAGTAATAACTGGCTAACCCTAAGAAACTGCACACATCTCCAGATTGGTTGGTTGGTTCCAATTTGTTACTACTTCCACTTTGGTCGGGTCGACTTCAATTCCTTGGGCCGTAACTACGTGCCCAAGAAAACCTACTCGATCTAGCTAAAATTCGCACTTCTTGACTTTGGCGTACAAGTTCTCATCTCTTAATATCTCCTACACTATTTTAAGGTATTCATCACGTTGTTCACGATTCTCAGAGTATACCAAGATGTCATCGATGAAAACTATGACGAACTTGTCCAAAAATTCATGAAACACTCTGTTCATTAGGTCTATGAACATTGTTGGTGCATTGGTTAAGCCAAAAGGCATAACCACAAACTCGTAATGCCCATAACGAGTTCGAAAAGCTATTTTCGGTGTGTCGCTTTCCTTAATCTTCAATTGATGGCAGTCAATCTTAGAGAACACTTCTAATCCTCTCAGTTGATCAAACAAATCTTCAATCCTTGGAAGAGGATACTTATTCTTTATTGTCAACTGATTTAATTCCCGATAGTCAATGCACATTCTTATCGATCCATCCTTCTTTTTCACAAAAAGAACTGGTGTACTTCACGATGACATACTTGGTTAGATAAAGCATATATCCAACAATTCTTGAAGTTAAGACTTTAGTTCTTGAAATTTCTTCAATGTTATTCTACAAGGTACTTTAGTCATCGGTGCCGCTCTAGGAACTAAGTCAATTGTGAACTCCAGTTTTCTGTTCGGCAGAATTACTGGTAGATCTTCAAGAAACACGTTGAGAAACTCCCGTATCACCTCTACATCTTCAACAGTTACCTCTGGTTGTGATTTACCTGAGGTACTGAAAGATTTTCCTTTACCTGACCTTTTCGTCCCTAAGAAACAAAACTTCTCTTAACCTAGTTTCTGAAGTACTATCTCATTTTTGTAGCATTGGATAGACGCATGGTTACGCCCTAACCAATACATGCCTAGGATTACGTCAAAGTCTCTCATTTCTAAGATATACAAATATGCTTCTAGTATATTCCCACTAATTTCTATCTTAACTGATTTAGCTAGTTGATTCGTAAAAAGTGACTCGCCTGAAGGGATGCTAACCTCTAGTGTACTAGCCAATTTGTCACACGCAAGCCTAGCCTTAGTGATAAAAGATGTAGAGATAAAAGAATGCGTTGCTCTAGAAGCAAAAAACACATAAGCAAGAAAATGTGACAACAGAAGGATACCTGCTATCACATTGGGATTCTCGTGATGCTTCTTGCTGGGTAAGGGCAAACAATTGCCCTTTTCCATTCTTATTCGTGTTTATATCTCCCTCTTTCTCCTTCTCATATCTTCTTTTGGGTAGTTCTGGAAAATTCATGATCATGTGGACCAATTTTCCACACTGGTAACATACATTTCTCCTAAACAAGCACTCTCCTAGGTGAGTCTTGTTACATTTTGGACAGGGAATAGTGTAGGCTCATGGCTTGACGTTGTTGGATCTGGTATTTGGCTTCTTTTCTTGCCATTTTTCTTTTCCTTTGTCATGTCCACTCCACTTTCTCTTCCCAGCAAAATCCTTATTTTGAGGGGCAGACTGGTCTAAACTGACTTTACAATACCAAACTGTCTTGGCCCGAGCTAACATTTCTTTGTAAGAAGTGAAGCTATTGGACATGAGAATTAAGCTTATATCTGTGCCTAATCCTTCCTCAAACCTTTTGATCTTTTTATCTTCAGTATCAACAATGTGAGGTGCATACTTAGATAATTGTTCAAATTTCTACTCATTTTATGGTAGTGACATCTTTGCATTGCTTTCATTTGTAAATTTGATTTCCTTCTTTGTCCCTCAGTGTCTATGGAAAATATTTCTCCATCAGCTCCTCCTTGAACTGGTTCCAAGTTAGAGCGCCTTGCTCTGCCTTACTCCTAGTAGTGTGGGACATAGATTTCCACCAGTGATTGGCATCACCGGCGAACATGAATTCCACGCACTTAACTTTCTGCGCATCAGTACTTGTCAGTAATTGGAAAATGTGCTCCAACTTACGCAGCCACTCCTCTGCTAGTGGTCCTGAAGAGCTATCGAACGTAGGTGGTTTGTGCCTATGAAATTGTTCTATCATGGCAGGATGATTGACAATAGTTGGAGTTGTAGATTTGGTAGGAGGAGGAGGTGGAGGTGGAGGTAGAGGTGGAGAGAGAGAGGAACCTAACTTTGTCTAGCCAGGTCTTACACTGCTCTTAGGAGATCTCTGATCAGGTTGTTTTGAGTTGGAGGTGCCATTTCCTTTAGACAAAATAAAGATTGTCCATCAAGCAACAATAAAACTACTATCTCAAATCACATAAGAAAAACTGGAATTTTTATTAGAATAATCTTTGACAAAATGTCGGAAAACTGCAATTGTTTGGAAAGAAATAATAATACGGAAAGTAGCAAGAGTAAAATTAGATTACAATTGCAAATCTAGAAAGTGCTCTCAAGGAAAGTTTGAAGGAGAATAACATAATGGAAAATAAGTAAATGACGCCTAATCTAAATCTTCTTCTTGATTGGACGTTGGTTGATTGACGGAAGTCTCTGATTCGAGTCTTCTTCGTTACTTGCAAAATTTCCATTCACATAATCTTCATGACAGTGAATTAGGGTGTAGAAATATGTCTCGACATCGATATGGTTTGGGTCTTCTTTCAGCATTTCGTTCTTGATAAAATTACCCATATTTACTACAGATGGGGTAAAAGTACGCAAAAGGTGGTTGATAGCTTCAACGTTACCAATTCTATTCCCATAACTTGTCTCATTTCGCCACAATTGAAGAAATCTCTTAGCGTGTTGAGGCAGGGGCATGTTGAAATTGAAGTTCTCATAGGCTCGTTTTGCTAAGGCTTTTGGTCTTAGGTAACGCGGTAAATCGGTAGACTTTCTGGCGATATGTCTCAATTTAGTCATCTTATCTTAAGTCTAGTCCATCATAAGTCCAAAGAAATTTAATAAACTTTCAATCAAAATAAATACTATTCTATTGTTTGAAAAACAAATAACTTTATACAATTCAACTTAGCAAAAAAAAATCAATGCTAAAAGACTTTGAAATAATTGTTTCATGTCCCAAATAAAATCGTACGTGAGGGTTTGAGGAAGGTAGCTGTCAGATGAAATAGGATAGCCATGGAGAACCTTTACATCTTCAACTTTTTCAATTACCGATAGAATACAACTTTTTATGTAATCACATAACATATTTCGATAAATCATGAAATCATCATATATTTCATTAAATACACATTAGGAGAAAAGAATTTTTTTTACAGTGAATAGTGTTCGCTCTAGCAGACAAAGGTCTGCTCGATGGTCGAAATTTTTTTTTTTTTGACTTGATTCGTTCTCTATTGGTTCCTAAACTTTTCTTAATATACAAAATCGATTTAAAACTCTGGTATCTGATACCAAGTTGTGAAGCCTCAAAACCTCCTCTACGAGGCTCCGACACGTCTCTTCTATTCTTATATTTTAAAGCCCGAAAGTGAACTAAAAATGCAAAATTCTAGATGTTATTCTAAAAGTTTACAAAATTGACTTATCAATTATAAGGACTTTAAGTTGAGGTTAAAAATCTTTAATAGTTTTCCTTAAAGTCGAAACTTCTAGTTAACTTAATTGCTACATAAGTTTACTACCCTTTGATTTCTTATGCCTAAAACGAGCAACCCAATAGTTACAAAAACTTATCAAGCTTTAACCAAATAATCATAACTTATCCTTCTAATATATACTAAAATTTCATAAGTTTATGGAATGGTTAAGGTCATTTAAAGGGGATACAAAGTGCATGAAAAATAGAAACTAGATAGCTCTCAATACTTAGTTTTAATCCTGATTTTTCTCTATCAAAAGACCTTGAAAAATTCTAATATTTTCAGAGATAAAAAAACACATAATGTATTAACTCATATACAAAATTCATAATTTAATAAAATTTATAAGGCCTCCAAAATAACCTCCAAAACATGAAAGGCAGATTCCCAAGTAGAACTATCCATCATTACCAAAACTTGCATATCTTACTCTACAGATATCCGAACGAGGTGATTCCAAGTTTCAAATGACCGAATTTGATAGGTCATCAATCCTAAAAAAATTTAATCCCAAAACTTGAAGTCTACCATTTTGGACGTCTGTTTGAAACTGGACTTGCAAGCTGAAAATTTTGGCCAGTTTCATCTCGGTCAATATTAAACTATTTAAACATCCTTTAATACTAAACAAGATTAAAATTATCATTTCATAGAGTCCCGAGCAAGTTTATGATAATTTAACAATTAACATTCATATCAAAAATCATCTTATAACATATAAATTTTAGAATTTATAACATCATAAAGCAAACTGCTATTTATTCATCTTCTTGACCAAAGTTTTTTTCCATGACTTATTCTCTTAATCATCGAGCTTCTATCCAACCCTACAATTAATCTATGAATGAGAGAATGGTGAGTTTGGAAAAACTCAATAGTAATATCATCATAATAAAAATGCAAATCCCAATTTATATATTGCAATTAATGTAAATAAACCATGCAAAGTTCAATTTTCGGTGAGCTCAATGGTCAAAACTCCAAATTCTTTCATAGGTTTAATCTTGAATTATTTAAAAACCATAAACATTCTTTCTTAGGTTTAATTCCAAATGATTTAAAATCATAAACATTCTTTCTATTACATCCCAAAATAGAATGAACATCATTTCTTGGTCATTCCAATGGAATAAACCACATTCATATCCAGATGGCCACAAACATTATTTTCTTTAGCATAGAATACATATAATTACAATACATAAAAGGGATTAAATCAACTTTGCATATAAATATTTCTACCTTGCTTCCTTAATAAAAAGAATGAAAAGCTTTTGAAAAACTTCTCTTCTTTCATTCTTCTTCTTTTTCTTCTCTTTTCTTCTTCTTTTCTTTCTTTGTAAAATATACTTAAGTGTGTGTAAGGGTGGGGTGGGGTGGGGTGGGGTGGGGTGGGAAAGGGAAAGAAATGGAAGAATTTGAGGATTTTGGATTCTTTCCATCATCTTGCATTCATATCAAGGAACTTACCTATTTAAAATTTGATAAGTCTTTGATATGGTGTAATTATCATAAATTAAAATATCTTACAAATCTAGCCTTTTTTAGAAAATAATTATAATTAATTAAATTAATTAATTAATCTAAAAAATTATTGGATATTTTTTCTAGTGGACTTGGATCGTTTGTTATTATTGGACCTTGTTCGGACTTTGGACATATATGTGGCTACAAATACTTGTTAAGAATTTTACTTAGCTCAAAATAAAATTCTAAATTTTCAGGGCGTTACATAAACCGAACATATGATTTGGCTTTCATTTCTTACATGTGTCGAGCCTTTGATGCTCTGCTCCTAATTGGCTAAACATACAAACCATGAAATGAAATTCCTAAACCTTAAAACCAGGCTGTCACTGGTGAACCCAAATAAGGGGTCTGGATTTTGGGTGAGCGGATGATCTACCTTTATTTGTTCGAAAATTAAGCTAAAGGTTATATTGACCAAGTTTTCATTGTCTACCATTATCCTTTTCAGACATTACATGCTCTTATTGCTCGCATGACTAGTGCATCAGAGTGTAGGTAATGGATTTACTTTGTTTCGTCATCATTTGAAAATTCCACCGGCTATGTTACGGTCTTCCTTATTTATAAAGGTCATTTGGGCATAATTCTATTGCGAATTCATTGTACTCCCACTTACATATGGTCATTCGAAGATGGTGTTGATCTCACTAGTTGGCTCTAGGCATACGCCGAGTTTGACCTCTACCATCTATGTTCTCTGCACCTAGGCAGTAGAGGTTTATCGTACTAGGGTTGATGGTGCCTTGAATGGAAGAGCCTCCAAGCCAAGTAGGCCATCTTTCTTCATTGTAAAGGTGAGGTTGAACCTATCTTTGTGGTCTTCCTTGATTGACCATCCCATCAATAGTGGAGTGGACATGTAGGCAATCTTTCATGTCATGATCATGGGTACGGCAATAATACCTACAATATTTTGGTAGGAGCACGTCTTTCTTATGTATCTAAGCCCGGTTCACCCTGCAATCTGCAATGTCTTCTATACAGGGTGACTTGATCTCATAGATATCTGCGACTTGTCGGTGCCACTGATGCAAAGACCTTGGAGGCCTTTAGTACTGTGACATTGGGGCCTTGCCACCATCATCATGTCGACCATGTCTTCATTGGTTCACTTTTTTGCCAATTCTCAATCATTTCCTCAGTATGAATTTCTTCCTTTATCATGTCAACATGTTGGTTAAAACTAGTGAGATTCTTATTTTTGCATCTCTCTCCAAAAAAAGGGTCTCCATCTATAGAGCAGACATAAAAGCAGACATCCCAATCTCGTTTGATACACTGTCAATTTTTATTATTTTCTGGTTGAACTTGCTCAAATAACTTTTCAGGGATTCTAACTCTCCATGTCTAATATAATGGATATGCTAGGCTTGGTCGACCCCTATCTTTCTCCATGTGAATTGGTTTACAAACTATTGTTTTAAGTCAAGCAAGCTTTAGGTACTGCCTAGTCGAAGCTTGTTATACCACTTTTTGGCCACATCAGAGAGAGTTAGGTAAAAGGCCTTGTATTGCAGTGTGACACTACTCCTAATAAGTTATTCTTTGTCTTGTAGGTGTTCATGTGATCAGTGGAATCACCTCTCCTACTATAAGTGAGCATTTTGGGCACTTTGAAGTCCCTGGGAATGTGACTTCTTTCAATACCTAGGAGAAGTGAAATTCCTCATCATCATTGTCACTTTCCCACAAGCGGATATCCTGCTCTCTTTCTCAACCCAGCCTTGGAAGAAAATACCCTCCAGCTTTATTCATTCATTTGGGAGACTCAATCATGCCCTTGTAGTATTTACTGTATGATCTCACAAGGTTCTTCCTCAACTAAGACTCAGCTTACCTCCCAACATATCGAAGAAGAAAGGTCTCTGTTCTCACTCCTATATGGATGAATCATACACAATTAGGTCTGAATAGTGACTTCAGGATAGACTAAATCTCCCACCGTGGTGCTTGCTCTCTCTATTTGGGTTAAGATGGCGAAAATTGTCTCTTTGATCATTCCACATGCTTCTTTCCATAGAGTATTGCTGACCATGTGCATCTGGGTCATGAAAATATTGTGCTGCGACATTAGCCTAAGCCATGTTGTGTACGTGGGTGGCCATGTTAGCCACGTTCTTTGTTAAATGGTCCACAAATCTCTAAACTCACTAGGCACGTGCTTTTTGGTTAAAAAATACATTCGACCGATTAATTGAACGCTTACGACCTAAGTGAATCATAGAGACCGTGTCTCACGTCTAGGCACACTTTTTTAGAACACTGCTTTTTACTCATGTGTTTTATCGTTCTATGTAGTTTTCTACAGACGGCACCAATCTTTTAACCTCAAAATATGGTCAACCTCAAATTCAACAAAATAGGACCACCTCTCCATCTACCTTTATCGTACTTGCATACTTGGACAACATTGAAATATAAGAGCGTTGCTTCGGTGGGGGTGAAACGATTTTATGCACTCTAAAGATCAAGTCAGATATAGAAAATTGGATATGCAGACACAAGTTGGTAGAATTTTGACTAGGAATAATAGATTTCACATACTTTGACATTGTAGATTGTGATGGTACTTACAGAGTTCAAAGTGTAAAGAAGCATTCATACCTCTTAGATGGGCTTTTTATCACCATGGTAATGACAACGAACTGGCAGCCAACCTATCGCATCACTTTACCGGAGTGGGCCACTAGTAAAGTTTACTTCACTATACCTTTACAAGTTTGTCTAAAATGACAATTGCTAGGGGGCGTCGAATTGCTTATTTCTATCTTGTCCTATCTAGTCATTCATTTATTCCTTATTGGAACGATACAATGTATGACACTTGGACTTGATGGCCTGACACATGCCTTGATTGAAATTTTATTGATAGTTGGTGTGTATCACCAAGTCCTTAGTGGCAAAATATATGTGGTTCACTACCCAATGTTTGTCAATGCGCAACTTTCATTCCATACCTTGTTGGACATTTCTAAATGCCTAGGCCACCAACTTCGGTTCAAACGCGGAGGTGTTGAACATCGATGTGGTGATCCTAAAATTCTTAATTTTTTTTAAGGGTTGATTTTGTTCGAAAGGGTATTGTTATCCAAGTTAAAGGATATTAATACCAAACGCATAAATCAATTTTAGTTCATTATTTAATTTAGCCAAACTTAACTCGTTTCAAGTTCTACTATTAACTGTGTCCTTGATTAAGTTCATTAAGGCAAAATTAGAATATGCATGTCGGAGTTGTCCCTTTTTTCCATTTGCTTCGGGTTATTATTTGATATGTACGAATAGACGGGTATATTGATATAATGGGTACAAAATCAATATTTGAATACAAATAAGAATAAGAGAAGAAAACAATGATTATACCTCATCTTTATATTCATTTATCATCCATATACAAAAGATAGTATAGATTGATTTGTTACCAGATTTTTCAAAGATAACTCAAAAAAAAAAACCCTTTATCTATCAATCAAGGACTTGTACAAAAGTTTTGAAATGCACCCAACACATCATTGTCTTAAAATAACACATGACAAATCATTACGTCTCGCTTGTTACTCATACTTTTTAGCCCATAAAACTACTCAAGTTCAAAAGTGTAGTTATCAGAAGTCCTTTACAATGTCTTGACAAATATATGAGGTAAAACTAGTTATATAAAGACGGGTCTATCCAAGCCTTACATTAAAGGATATAGAAGTTGGTTAAAGGAAAATGATCTCCTCCACCTAGTGGGTGTCTAGTGGGCAAAATAATCTCCCCCACTAGGTGGAAGAGATCATCTCCGGTTGGTTAAAAGGTGTTCATAGTCCAAGCACTAAAATAATCCACAAGGAGATAAGTTACTTTATATTTATGTAGTCCGAGTTGATGTGGGTAGTAAGACCATACATCTATCTTGGTAATCAAATAGTATTCTTTGCCATCAGAAGTTTTCTCCCAATTTTGCTCCACAACTTCAGAGTAATTTCGTTTCATTTCCTACAAGAGTCATAAAATGATTATGAATGGTGACTTTCAATAAGTAAAGTACGGTGCATGTGTGATATTCCACATAAATATAACTTTTATCTTTCTTATAGCCCTTCCATAAACAATACTTGTACACCGATTGCTCAAACTTGAAAAATCATTGTGCTACACAAGTACTTTGGCCATAACTTGGTGGTTGTACAAGCCCTTGGTGGACTACACAACTCCTTAACGTGCTACACAAACACCAGGTGGGTTACAAAAATCATTTGGCCAATGTTGATCAACTTTTTTAAGACTACACTTATGGGTTACACTAATCCTTTGTGGACTACACAAGTCCTCTTATGGTATACAAATATATGCTTAGAGAACTTAATTTGTTATAAAACAACTTTTTCTTTATATATGTCATTTCTTCTCAAAATTCAAGTTGAACTTATATAACACAAGAATAAGCTTCTCATACTACTACTTTTTCCCTTTTGTACAAATAACAAATAGGCTCAAATGGTCCACAATGTCTCATATCTTTAATCGGATTAATATCATCAAGTTAATCCATTTTGGAGTACATATAGTTTATGCACAAATAAGACTTATCATATTCCACATAAGGCTAATAATGTAATTTACTTACTATTTATTGAAGTTTGACTTGATAAACTTGAAAATAAAAAGGTTCTCAGTGTCAAGATTTTGTAGAAGATGGTTTTTAATTAAAGATCTAGTAGAAGATGGTTTTTAATTATGTTCTTAAGTAGGGGCACTGGAACCTTGCACACCAGATTTTAGATCTTCATGATGCACAGGATTCCGGTGGTACTGATATCTTCTTTTAAAGAGAGATCGAGGTATATGTACCCTTCAAAGGAGAACTTGAAGTTTATTGTCTTAGAAACAAAAATTGGGTATTAACCCATGTTTTCCAGTCATCTTATCTACCATAAGATCTAAAATTTCTATTCACTTTGCCACTGTCGATGGGGCTCTTGGTACTTGAGTGTGGAGGACTCTCTATTAAATTAACAGGACCTCCACACCATTGTTCTTACATTAATATTTGAAGTTTTGACCTAACCTTCTACACTTAAACAATTTTTCTTTTTATTTCTTCTTCCTATTTGATTTCTAATGTATGTATGCATGCATGCATGTATGTATGTATGTATGTATATGTATGTGTTCAAAGTGCGGTAGATATTGATGGAATGTAAAAAGGTAAGAAATTGTTTGGAATATTTATAGAAAAATCACACCTATATATACACATATGCATATGGTTACATACATACATACATACAACGTGTATATATATGTATGTATGTATGTATGTGTTCAAAGTGTGGTAGATATTGATGGAATGTAAAAAGGTAAGAAATTGTTTGGAATACTTATAAAAAAATCACACCTATATATACACATATGCTTATGGTTACATACATATACACACTTGTATTTCATATATTGTGTCTTATGATTTTTTCTCAAATCCACCGGCCACTTGTTGATTTCTTTGATTTTTTTATAGGGAGTGAGATTTTCTCTTATCCCCTAAGTTATCTCTTCACATTCCCTAGTCTCTATACTATAGTACGGTATAATAAGGACAAGAGGGAAGCAAATATCTCACTTGCTAATTATTTAATACAAACATTTGTAGGTTTCTTGTTTTCTAGTCTCACTTTTGGACGGTGATTTGGAGGTCGAATCTCAATGATTTTTCAATGTCTCTTATATCATCTCGAAAATCTCATAGAGGAATTCACTTTGCATTTTGAATCATAGAAAACAAACAACTACAACGTTCATACAACCTTTTCAAAATGACTGCTCGAACACAGTATGTTGGAATTACTTAAGTGATTCCAGATTTTCTAGTTTCTAGAATACTTTTGGCACTTGATTTTGAGGTTCTTTCTTCGGTCTAATGTGTACATAATTGTAACAATTTTGAAGGCCTCTTTGCGTACTTCGCAGCCACAAAATTCATAAAATATTGACAACCAAAAAAACTCGTTGGATTTGCAAAAAAGGCTGCTAGGTTGGGTTAAACATGCTTTTAATTTTACTCTTTCAAGTTTTTGGCCCCCAACTAAACTTTTTTACTTTGATTCAATCATGTCCTAATATGAATTATTAACTTCCAATTTAATTCACACTAGCCCATAGATAATTTATTTTAATCTAACTTTTTCCTTTTGTTTTTTTTAATTTTAAATTAAATGGTAAATATTATGACTTTTAATACATTTTTTGGCTAATTTAAATAACATTCCTTATTTCATTCTCACCTTTATAAATACACAATTAAAGTTACGAATTTTCAGGGTATTACAATATGTCCCCCTTAAAGAAATTTCGTCTCTGAAATTTACCTACAAGATCTCGGAAAATTTTACAATCATATTGTCTCCTCTTTCACAAGTTTCTTTTTCCGTGGATTCACTTTGCCACAAGACTTCGACTAACATTGATGGACACATAATCACCTAATTTCCCACACATGGACACAATTTCCTTCACATACTTGAACTAAACTCCTCATTATAGATCAAGTCAAGCATAAGATTAAAAGTATACTTCACATATGCATAATGTATGTTTGTGTAATATAATACATAAACATGACTTATATCTTATTTAGATTTCATCCTAAAAATAACATTTGTACACGAAAAGCTCAAATTGAATATCTTGTGCCATTCAAACACCATATATGTCACTTAACCTCTAGGTTAACGTCACATAAGCACTAGATTGCACCTAATGAACTCTAGGTTAACACCACTAAGACCCTAGAATCACGCCATATAGGCTCTATGTTTTTTACACATATGCCTAGATCACGCCCCGTGGACTCTAGGTTAACGCTACCAAGGCCCAAGAATCATGCCATATAGGCTCTAGGTTAACGCCACATACACTATAAATCCTTATGTTACGCCACTTAGGCCTAAATTAACGCCATACAAGCTCTAGGTTAACGCCACCAAGGCCCTCGATTACACCATATAGGCTTATAGGTTACGCCACCAAGACCCTTGATTGGTGTACTAATTTACTTAAGCAACTTAATATGTCATCACATATGTTATGTTTTCTTTTAACATAACCTCAGTAGTTCAACTGATGATCCAAGAATGTTCATGCATAGATCACATAGTAGATACAAATAGCCCTCAGATGACAAATAAGTTCTATATTGTCAACATGTATAGATAAATATCACCTTTTCACATAAAGGATCAAATTGGATAGAGCAACTATGTCACATAAAGTTTGCATTTAACATTATACTCATATAAGATTGGGATGTATTCAAAACTCAAATTTTCAGAGTGCATGTAACACATGAGGATACATAACATACACATAAGACATCTTATTCCATAGAAGGCATACACATAAGACATCGTATTCCATAGAAGGCAAGTTAGCATTACTCACTTAACTTTGCAAGTTCTAAGTTATCATCAAAATATGTTGCAAATATACATAACGTATCAAGTAAACACATTTTACTTAAGGGATGTTCATCTGTGCATATTAGATAAGCATTATCCTATCATATCCCATGTTAAAAATGGCTCATTGCTCAAATAATCATATTTTGCCTTAAATACAACTAACTTCATAAAAGATGCATCTTGTGTTAAAAGCACATAGGTAACTTTTACTCATAAATCAAGCTTCCATGGTATATTAAGTCCAACATATTAATATTCATCATTTACCCATTTGAACTTTCGCAGCATGTAAGATAATCCACCATTTACCATGAGTTAAAGGCATAAAAGAAGTTTGGTAGAGAGTGATGGGGTGTAACAAGGTAAAAAATTGTTTGGGGGTAGTTATAGGAAAATCCCACATATACATACACATATACACACAGTTACATACATACATATATACACTTGTATTTCATATATTTTGTCTTAAGATTGTCTCTCAAATTTTTCGGTCATTTGTTGATTTCTTTGATTTGTTTATAAAGAGTGAGATTTTCTCTTGTCCCAAGTTATTTCTTCACATTCTCCAGCCTCTATACTAGAGTAGGGTATACTAGAGATAAAAGAGAAGCAAATCTCTCCACAACCACTTGGCCCACTTTCTAATTATTTAATACAAAAATTGAAAGATTTTTTTTTTTTGTTTAGACCATGATTTGGAGGTCGAATCTCAATTATTTTTTTAATTCTCTTATACCATCTCGAAGATCTCATGGAATAATTTGCTATGCATTTTAAATCATAAAAAATGGACAGTCACAACTATCGTACGACCATCTTAAAATGGCTGCTCAAACACATATTGCTAGAATTACATAAGTGTTTCTAAATTTTTTCAGTTTATGGAACACTTATGGCACTTGAATTTGACGCTTTTTTTTAGTTGAATGTATACATATTTGGTACTATTTCAAATGTCTCGTCGCATACTTTGCAATGCCACAAAAGTCGTAAAATGTTGATTAACACAAAAATCATACGATTGCCTCAAAAGACTGCTCGGTTGGGTTAAAAAGGCTTTTAATTTTACATTTTCATATTTGCTTCCAATTTAATTCACATTAGCCCCCCTCCCAAATAATTTATTTTAATTTGACTTTTCCTTTTTATTTTTATATTTAAATTAAATGTTAAATGTTATGACTGTCGAGGCATTCTTTTGGACTAATTCAACTTTAAAAACAACAAATTTTTTACATTGATGAGAAACTCTATGATGAAAGCACTGACTGATGGAAAGATAGCTTGGTTGTTTTTTTTTTTTTGTATGTAGAAGGCCCTTGGTGGAATTCATTAGAGACAGGTTCAAATCGACGATGGAACCTAACGGGATCATATTCAATCACTGCTATATGGAAAATTCCTGCGAGATAATAAGGTTCTATCTTGAAGAGGACCTGGTCAGAGTCTACTGAGCTTCAAATCCCGAGGGAGGAAGAGAGAGAGAGAGAGAGAGAGCTTTTCAAACTGAGCGAGAGAGTCTCTTTCTGTACCAGAACCTACAATAGCAACCCAACAGGGGACAAGAAAAAGTGAACGAAAAGACCTTTCCCACAGCCCCGACCATCGAACAAAGTGAGATAAGGAGGGGTCGAGCCAGCTGTACAGGGAGCAAAGAGTACAAAAAACCATAGCTGGATAACTTCCTTCAAAGTGCCGGTGTGAAGCTCTTTCTTTAGATTACCAAGAATATCTTGACAAAAACAAAATTGCCTGCTGAACCTGCAGGGACTATAAGTTTCAATGACCCTGCAGGAACTATAAGTTTCAATGACATGCTTGTTGTCGCACCGGAAGATCAAGAAGGTTGAACGAAGGTAAAGTAATCATTACAATAAGTGGATAGATTTCCATCGTCAACTACAATCATTTATTCGTCTTTGGATCCATATAGGTATATCTTTTTTATCTTTGAATAAGGGCATAGCGAGCCAAAGTAGCTTAGGGATCAAGAGGCTTGGATCATTCAACCAACTCTGTCTGTGCCGTGCTTGAAACCCCGACACCCAAGCTACTAAAAAAACGTGGTAATCATGTGGGTTAATGCGTCAATCAATAGAAACCGTTAGTGGGCTATAGATAGAATTGGCTCATGCACACACATATAAAACTTCTAACGGCTAGAGAAAGTTCTGGGATCTAATAACACGAAGCTGATCCAATGAGTGCAGCCAAACGATTGGGCGCTGACTTTTCCAAAGCAGCGCTAATGAGCATAGGCGATCGTAAATTTCATAGAAAATAAAGGCGAAGCGACCCTACTGAACACAGTGAATTAGTGGAGCGTATTCCCTCCCAAGTTTTTTATAGCTCTAATATATATTGATTGCAACCATTGTTGCTCCTAATGCGTCTCCTCCTCGGGAAACGAGGGCTACTTTCTACTCTCTGGTTCACCACCGGGATAACTTATGGAGCCTTTTTTCTTCCTGCTACAACCTTTTAAGAAGCCTGTAGCACCCGAAAGGTGCCTTGAAAGAGTTTTTTTCCTAAGATTAAAGCAAGCGTAGGAGCCATCGAAATGGCTCCTTAGCGAGTGGTCTCCTGAGGGTCTGCAGTGGAAAGTCCTAACTCCTAACAACTCCTAGCTCACCTCACTCGAACAAGCTAGGCGCATATGGGTATAGGGCCCTAACAGGCTAATCATACGTAGCAAGCTCGAAGACCCCTAGTTCTGGAAGGCACATGAGTCTGAACGCTATGTTGAATGTTCGATCGACACTACACTACGTAGGTACCTATGCATGTGAGGTGACGGTCAGTCCTAGAAACAGCAGCAGAGACGGGAGGAGTTAACGATCGGACGTGCTGCAACTTAGGAATAATTAAATCTACGAATTTTTCAAACGTTACACTCGGCATATGCCCCAACCTTAAGCCCCCTGATCTTCGATCTTTGGTGACCTTAGCAGGTTGGCTTGTCTTGATCATCCTTGTTGTTGAACTTCCTTTGGACCTGTTCCTGAGCCTCAGCCAATGCTTCATCCTGAAGCTCAGGAGCATCGGCCTAGGCTTCTAGTTTACTAACCGAGGCTCTTGATTTATTAGGGTTGGCTCTTTCACAAGTGCAACCTCCACGTGGCCTCTACATGTACGTTACATACTCGACATAAGGTGGAAGTGTAACACATCTTTTGTAGATTTCATAAACCATTGATATCATATTTTATTAAGAGATTTTACTCTATTGATTTCATATAAAATGGCTAATATGAAAGTTTTAGTGAAATCCACCAATTTGAGTTCAAAATTTTATTTGGCGGTGGCTAAGTGTTGTTGGTTCACTTTCGTCACAACCGGTGATTGGTGATGGGGATGGCGGTAGTGGTGAACATGACGATAGGTTTTGATTTTTCCTATTTTCTTCCTTTTAATTATTTTTTATCTCTCTTTTTTCATTTCTTTCATGTTTTATTTTAAAACATTGGTATAGGTTTTGATTTTTCCTATTTTCTTCCTTTCATTTATATTTTATCTATCTTTTTTTCATGTTTTATTTTAAAACAAGGGCACCATGGTCCTTTTAAGCAAAATTTTGACTTTTTAAAAGATTAGGGACTTGGGTGCAAAGTTTAGGACTCCATCATCCTAAGACTCAAAAGTTGGGGACCCAAGCTATAATATTCCCTATTTCTCTAGGTTTGCCTATTCTTTTTTATAAAAAACAAAAGATCTAACTCAACTTGATAGGCCCATCAAGTCTACCTAATTAGTGTTACCTTTCTTTGTATTTCCAAATTTAGCCTAAATGTCAGTACATACAGTGGTTTAATTATTATAGTCGATCATCAATTAAAATAAGGAGGGAGGCTTTGTTCTTCAAATCGGGAACAGAGCCTCAACCTCAATTCTTTGTGTCAAAACACGCATAATAAAAAACCCCCTCCCTCCCTCCCCCCTCCCTCCCTTCCCATTTATACCCCCCCCCCTTCCCTTCCCTTCCCTTCCTATTTATATACCCCCAATTTACATCCACATTATTAATATAATTATTATTAAATCAAAAATAAATATTTTTTATTATTATATTCATTGTATTTGTTTTTAAAAAAATATAATATTTAATAATATTTATTAAGTTAAATATTATTTATATCATATAATAAATAATAAAGTTAACTATAATTTTATTATTAAAATTATAGTGAGACTAATTAATGAGTTTATATTTGAGTTACAAATTAAATTTTGCTTCAAAAATAAAAATAAATAAAGCATGCATAATAAATTTGTTCCAATTGATCATTTACACACACAAAGAAGAAATTACTATTATATTAGAAGTAATAAATTAGTGACGATGGTTAAAGTGTGCATCATACTCTCGTGGGTCTAAGGAGTATGATGCATTGTTACTTCCTGTGATCGAGTATTGTGGGTCTGGCACACGATACTATTGATTTGTATTGTCCAAACTGACAATCAAATTATTACCCATTATAAAACAAATGGACCAAACACTAATAAAATAATAAGTAAGGAAATATATAACATTAACTTACCTATTTTGTAACGTATTACAAGTTCTTCTATCATGACCACTGGTGCAACATGCGATGCACTACCTATTGGATTGCGAAAGTGCTTTCTCCTTTCTCAACTTTAGACGCTACTCGCATCCTTTTGCTCTAACAGGATTAGAATCACAAATAACTTGGGTCTCTTCTCGACTCTTTTTTTTATTTCTACTCATGTCAACATGGCCGCCAGTATCAATATCTTTGACCCGTATGCGCAAACTTTGAAACTCACTCAATAGAAAAGTGCTTCGAGCATCTGTTAAAGACCCCTTGTCAACTATATCTGAAGTTGCATAAGACAACATCATATGTCTAGACATTGATGAATGACCAGGATCAGTATGAACCAGTTGTTAGATCGAACACTCTGGCTTGCTTTGCATTCTTTGTCTACCTACGAAGAATATATTTCTCCGGCAAGAGCATCACTTTTTTTTCATGTAGCACAGCATGTGTCTACATAGATAACCTTCAAAATCAAACATTTGACAACTACATGAGATATAGTCAGTGGATGAGAAATAATTAACCTGAAGAGTTCGATCAGATGCTTTGCCTGGCTCAAAATATTGGACCGCGTACACTTTAACTTCATCGAAGCTTGACCTCTTAGAGTAGATATAGGAATTACTTTGTACTAGTTCATTCTAGAACAACAAAAATATATTTTTGTATATATCTGCACCATCTGATTCTCCATCATAAGGGATGTAGTAACCTTTGGCATTTGACTTAAATTGATATGGTTAGCAGCTAACTCATCATACCTCTGATGAACTAACGCCCCGTTACTCTGGGCAATGAAATCTGTCAAAGAGTTTTTCCTATCCACATATTTCTTCAAGAATAAATGGCCACTCTCTGATTTCTAGCTACTGGACATGCCTGCAGCAAACACGTGTTTGACATATGCTGGTACCTAGCAACTACGTATTTCAAACAAACTGCTCAACTATTCATTGCTACCTAACTCTGTGGTTTCCATCACCTTGATCTATCGTTGTTCGAATTCCGCTGGTGACTCAAGATTGTTTAATAATGTGAACAAGCATGTGATACTGATCATTAAACAACACTATATTCACCCTCTTAGAAATGTTGTTCAGTATGTGCCACATACAAAATTGATGCAACGTCGATGGCAATACCTTGGAGATAGCTCTTGCAATTGCGGCATCTTGGTCTGTGATGATAACCCCCGGGACCACATGGTTTAGCATAGATTCAATGAACTTAGTGAACAACCAAACAAATGATTCGGTCGTCTCATCGCTCAGTAGTCCACATCCAAATATAACAGTTTGACCATGGTGATTCACTCCAACAAATGGACCAAAGACCATTGAGTACCTGTTCGTGTTGTATGTTGTGTCAAACACAACAACATCACCAAAATATGCATATGACCTTCATGAATCACAGTCTGTCCAAAAATAGCACAAATTTGTTCTCATCATCAGTCTCATTATCAAAGACAAAGTTTGGATTTTTCTCTTTTCGAAGGTAAAATACTCAATCAGTGTTTCTACATCATGACCCATCATTTCTTGTCGCATATCCCTTTCATAGTTCCTATATCCTTCTCTACACACCCAAGTGAGGATGGATCTTCCACATCTATCTTCAAAAGTCGAACTTGCTGACATGTGGAAATATTTAGCTTCTGAAAATTGTTGCACAAGAATTTCTTTGTTTTCGAGACACTCCGGTGTGACCTTAACAAGTGTACCCTGCTATGAGTGGCAAGGGGATGGTTATGTTCCTCAACAAATTTCTTGACAACCTACCCCTCGCCCATTTGTTGTTTTACCACCGATAATCTAGCATTACACCCACAATATATATATCCACGGTTTCTTTCTCCAACCCGTGGCACAACATCTTTACGACTCATCTGGTAAGTCTCGTTCGTCTTACCCTCCTTATAGCACACAAATAATTTCCAGAAATATTCATTGGTCTCTTTTTTCTTTTTACTGTTTTCTATTCGCGTACTAAACCCTGTTTCTCGTGCATATAGATTATAAAAATTGTACGCCTCATCTAATGATTTGAATTCCTTACCAACATGGAGAATGACACTGATAGTCACTTGATGAACATATATATTATCACCACTCTCAAATTCCATCCCTACAAAAATGAAATAAAATATATCAATTATATGTGCAAATAAAAAAAAAACATAAAAAAATGTTAATAATGTTACAACTAACTTACAAATTACAAAAAATAAATTTGTACACATAAACAAAAATAAAAAACAAATTAAAATTTTATTACTAACCTTTGAAAAATATGAAAAACAATAAGTGGAAGACAATTTGGTAAAAAAAATTCAAAACAAAAGTGATTGGAAACGTTTGATTATGTTCTAAAATATAAAAATGAGATTGAGAGGGTGGCTTATATGGGTAAAGTAAAAAAGCGATTCGGTTGGCCAAATTTCAAGAAAAATATAGATTTAGATGAAGAGGGAGTGTTATGTTGGGTAGTATATAAATAAGTGGGGGATTGGGGGAAGAGTAGGAGGAGAAATTGAAGAAAGAAAATGGATTCAATGGGACTAAAGGGCGCAATTTTTTTTTTCGATTGTTGCGTGTTTTCACACGCATCAATTTGAAAAGTTGATCTGGACCCTGATTCAGTGTACTCTTCTCTCTTAAAATAAGAATTAATTTTTTATTAATTTACATGATATCATAGCCTATTTAGAGACTAGAGTTTTTTTCCTAATTTACCTTTTTTTTTTATTAATTTTTGTCTTCTTCTACTTTCTTGCAAAATTAGTGTTTCATCCTACCTATTCTATCTCGGAAAGCCTTATCCCAAGCTGGCATGGTCTTTGGCATCGATAGTGAAGATTGTGTGCGCTAAGAGCATTTCCAAGAAATTTTCTATTCATTAATAATATATTTGACATTTTAGATAGTAAAACTTTTTTAAAGTATTCCAACAGTCTATTTATCTTTAACTAAAGCTGACAAACAAACGAGATCGGGCTCAGCCTGCTTTTGTGCGGGCCAACATATTCAGCCCATTGGGCCAACTCGACCACAAATTTATTTATTTTTAAATAATTTATTTTACTGGAAAGATAAACAATATATATTTTATGTTAAAAATATGTGTTATAAGTTAAAAGCAAAATTTATAAAACAATTTATATATAACTATTTATTACTCTTGTTAATGAGAAATTAAATTAAGTATTGATAAGAGGATATTCAACTCTATAAAATGTACGATAATTCAACATAGTTTTAACGTTGTAACTGAGTGTATATATACTCAAACACAAAGACAAGATATTTAATGTGACTGAAAAATATTTGGAAGCATCAATGTGGGATTTTAAATGTTTAAAAACTCTATACAAGTACAATAATCAAATTATTTGAGTTTTTATGTCAAATTAAATTTGAAGGCATGTCCATTTACCATTAATTTTTTAACCTCTTGGACTCGTTCATTTTCAGTCAAAGTATGAGATACCACTCCACTCCACTCAAGTCAACTCAACTTCACTCAACTCCACATTTTTATTGTGAATCTCATTCATTTCTTCCACCAAGAAAATCATTCTTTGAATAGACCCACTCTCCACTATTTAACATTGGAAAGATTCTCTCGGTCAGATGGCAGAAAAAATACTTGTACGTTGAATAATAATTTAAATGTATTGAATTAAAATTTCTCTGTTTTAATAATTCAATTCTAGTCATTGAATTTCTTAGTTTTAGTTAAATAAAAGTAGGAGTTGATATAAGTAATAATAGAGTGTAGAAGAAAATTGTAAAAGATGTTAAAAAAAAAAAAAAAGAAGTAGATAAATGAATAATTTTTTATTGGCATTGCATTGGAGAACCCAACCACTATTTATTTGTCTTATGTCTACAAATCTTCTTATCCATTTTTGTGTATATATATTTGCATATGCACAAGCATAGTTTGAACTAAATATGAAATTTTGGTTGAAACTAGAATTAAATTAAATTTTAGTTGAATCTAAACAATTTTGTGTTGGAGCTTGGAATTTTTGGATTAATATTTTAAAATAGACAATGTAAGTTGGAGACTTGAGCTTAAACCATTTTAGATTGAGATTATGTGGATTATGTATTGTAGCTATTCACAAAATGTGTTATTAGTACCAAGGAGGGGAAAAAAAAAAAAAAAAGGTGGGCCAGCCCCGTCCAAGCCCGATTGGCAGGCCCGATTTTGTTTGAACAAGCATTTCGACCCAAAATTCGAGTTATACAGGTTGGGCTTGTTTTGCCACATTTATTTTTAATACTTTATTTTACTTTTTCAATAAGTATTTTTTATTTTTTATTTTATTTTATTTTAACGTACTTTTTTTAATTGTTATATGATTTTCTTCCATTTTCTTTTCTAAGTTAATTGTTTTATTTTGAAGATTTGATCGTGCGACTTGTGCATCTTCTATGCCTAAGTCCACTGATTTCCCACTACCCAAGACCTAATCCACTCCTTAAATGCCCATTATGAACCCAAGCCCTAATATTTTATTTCTCAATCAGCTCTTAACTTACTAAGTTAGCCTAATCTCACTAAACCCAAATCTTTTAAAGGGATAATTAACTCATTAGACTAATGCCTTCGTATAAGACTGAAAATTGAAAAACATGATGATACATAAAAAATTTGAAAAAGTACGACATAACTTATGCATGCGCTAACAAAAAAGGGTATATCTTGGGCCCATATTAATAATTAACTAGAACACTATGTGTAAGCTAAAAATGGGAGTATATTAGGCTCTATATCAATAATTACCTATGACATCAAATATAGAGTATCTTAGGCACTACAACAATAATTACCTATCACATCAAAAATAGAGTATCTTAGGCACCACATCAATAGTTATCACTATTTTTTTTTTATTAGATATGAGTTAGATTTTATAGTAAAAAATAAATGTTGTGTCAATTTTAATTAAAAGATTACACATATTATATACTGTGTAATTTGATATTTTTATCAAATATCATTGGCTAAGTTTACAATGTCTTATAAGATCTTTTAAACTAATATTTAAATCTAATTCTATTTTGTTGCGTAGGTGTAAATTAAGATTGTGCTTTTAAAAATAAAAATAATGTGTTACTTTTTATTTAATAAGTCACACACTATGTAAAATGACTTTTTTCTAATGAAAATATTTTACTAAGCCTAGAATGTATCTATTCTTAGTCGTTAAACTAATATTTGGCTATAGATATTATTTTTTAGTGTGTAGATGTGAATTAAGATTTTACATTTGAAAGTAATAAAATGTTTTACTTTAATTAAAATGTCACATACTATGTAATTATTTTTTATTTTTAACAAAACATCATTTGCTAAGCTATAATGTGTAATTTTTTTAAAATTAATATATAGATCTTATTTTTTTTTTCGGTATTTGATATGAAATATGTGGTTAAAAATAAATTTTAGAAAAAATAAATTTAAAATAAACTATATATTTGACTCAGCTTATGGTGTAAAACAAGGGATATAAACTGGTATTGTCTACATAAAAGAAGCGCATTAATTATTACATTTTTTTTATGCATGCACATTTAAAACTTTACGAATTGAATGCTGAATGAGGACATGGACAACATTAGGAGTTTGAAATCTAAAGTGTATCTGCCTCAGACTTGGGCAAGGATATTGAGAAAAGATGCAGTCTTCAAAACATATAAATTTAATAAGAATAACAAGGATGGTCATAAATGCATTTTGTTATTTTATAAATTTTCTATTTAATTTAGTATATTATACTTTTATTTCAATTTTAGACCCGTTTATAAGAAATTGGAGAAAATAGATAGAAAGAGCAACAATTTGACGAATATTTAAAGAGTATGGAAACTCAATTTCATTCAATTAGAACTTGAAGGACTATTTTGGAGGCTATTAGAAAGTTTTTTTTTTTTTTTTAGTCAACACACCATCACATTCCCAGGTGATTGTTTTCATGTCTCCACTAGGAAAGGATTTGGGGGGTTCGGATATCCCAACCTTTTATAAATAACTCATAAGAATACATGGGAGGTGGGGCATAAAACCTAACCACCAGACAGAATAGCTAACACAAACAAATAAAAGAATAATTAATAAAGCAATATATAAGGAGATATTACCTCTCAAACAATAAGTCCTAAAAATTTATAGACTTCTAATTGTAGGAAGCCCATGTCTATCAATTTGAATTAAGCTGCGGTATCGTTGCGGTAAGTCGTGAGCGTTGTACTCGAAATAGCAACGTCGATCCCAACCCTCAAAAGCAAGTAAATCAGCCACCTGGTTGCCTTCTCGATAAATATGAGAAATAGTATCACGGTCGGAGGCAAGGAGATGTCTGATGTGGCGAAGAGTGGCCTGAATAGACCAAGGTCCTCCACATTTGGTGATGCAGTGAATGGCCAACGTAGAGTCGGCCTCAATCCATAAATCTGAGAGTACAGTCCTTCGAGCAAGAATGATACCATCAAGAATAGTCCTGAGCTCAGCCTCCAAAATAGGGCACTCACCATATAAAGAGAAGAAGGCGCAAACACACTGACCTGATGAATTCCTAATAATCTCCCCTCCACTCGCAAATTTATCTTTGACGCATCCATCAGTATTGACCTTATAAGATCCCACTAGTGGAGTATGCCAATAAACCAAAACAGGATAAGGAAGAGATGGAGTAGCAAGAGATATACCAAAAAGCAGAGCAATATCTATATCTCCTCTCCAATGAATAAACCGAAATAAACGACCTGTATGTAGAGTGAGATAGTATGGTATACTCTCCAAATGATTCGTCTCGGTTCCATAGAGATATCCTGGTACTTCGCATCATTCCTCGCAGTCCAAATAAACCAGAGAATCAAGAGAGGAATGATTGTGCGAATATGACTATTTCTGACAAACTGACCTAAGAAGCGCCAAAACTGAAAGCGATACTGAAAATCCTCCATCGGCCGAAGGGTTATATGAAAAATGTCAGAAAAATGGCACCAAATCTGGTCTGCAATACTACTGTCAATAAACAAATGCTGAATAGTCTTAATTGCCGAGCAACACTGACAACAAGAAGCCATATGACTCCCAATCCGCCTCTAAATCACAACATCAACTGGGATAAGACCCTGCCACAGTCTCCAGCAGAAGAAAGAGACAGTCGTCGGGATAATAGAAATCCAAATCATATTGTATACAGCTTGAATAGTATGCCTTGTGCGAACTAGCTGCCATGCAGACTTGGTAGCAAATCTACCATCCAAAGTATCCTTCCACATAATCTGATCGTGCACCTCAGTAGTGATAGGTATGTTCCTTATCTGTTCAGCAATAATATATGGTACAAGTTGAAGTAGTCTGCCAATGTTCCATCCAGTGTCATCAAATAATTCTCTAACCAGGAAAGAAGAATGTGTCAAGTGTCGGGTGATGATCAGCTAATGTAGACTCGCCCATCCAACAATCATGCTAAAAAAGAATATCTGTCCATGCCCTAACAATATGTATCTCCGCTTGTGGGCCTATATGCTTCAGCCTTTTCCATGTAGTTGAAGCATAGTAAGGAATAGTAGTCAGCAACGGATGTGTATCTTTACAATTTTTACTCAGTAAAAATTGAGCCCATAATAACCGCTGAGATCTAAATAACCACCAGAGCTTTAAGGAGACAAGATCTTCCAATCTTCTAAAGCCCAGTCCACCCTCCTCAGTAGGAATACAAAGGTCCTTCCATCTCTTCCAGTGTAGTCTAGATGCATCATCTCTGGAGTCCTAAAGGAACCTAGCAAATATGCCCTCTAACTTCTTCAAGATAGTCTTAGAAGGCTTCATAATCTGAAGGAGATAGAGAGGAATAGAGGATAGCACCGATCGAATCAAAGTAATCCGTCTCCCAAATGTTAAGAGCCTCGAGGCCCAGCCGGAAATCCTACCCCGGACTTTCTGGATTAAGTCATCATACAAGAAGATCTTCCTGGCTCCTTTAAATAAAGGAACACCAAGTTAAGTGAAGGGCTGCTGCTGATGTCAAAACCCTGTCAGATTCTCCAATCTGTGTATCTGACTAGGAGAAAATCTCCTAGGTAAGATAATCCCGCTCTTAATTCTGTTCACCAACTGCCCAAAAGCCCCCTCATAGTTCTCAATACAATGTAATACTCGTCTGATACACTGCTTCTGGCCATTAGCGAAAATAATCATATCATCTGTAAAAGACAAATGAGAGATAAGAGTATCACCCCATGTCTATATGCCATCGAAGGAATATGATGATATTGCTGTGTGAGTAATCATGAAAAATAGTCTGCAGCAATAATAAACAATGATGGAGATATGGGATCACCCTGTTTGAGCCCCCGAGATGATTAAAAAAATCGACATGGTCTGCCATTAAGCAGGACCGAAAATCGACATTCTGAAATACACCTCCGTATCCGATCAATCCAAAGAGCATCGAACCCAAAACCCTCCATAATAGATATCAAGAAGCTCCGATCCATGCGGTCATAGGCCTTAGCCATATTAAGCTTGAGGATAATATTATCTCCTCGCACTTTCATATCAAGTGTATGTAGTAGCTCTTGTGCAAGTAAGACATTATCCCCAATGAGCCGCCTCGAGATGAATCCACTCTGAAAAGCTGAGATGATCTGGGGCAGTAAAGAACTCAGTCATGAATTCATCAGCTTTGTAATCAACTTATTAAACACTGTACATAAGTCGATAGGGACGAAATTCGACCACCCTCTGTGCATTGTCCCGCTTTGGAAGTAAGACAATTGAAGTAGTCGCAAAACCCTGCAAGCGGTGCCCTCCAAGAAAAAGTCCAAGACCGCCTAAAACACATCCTCTAATACTATGTCCCAACAGACCTGAAAAAAGTGAGAAGAAAACCCATCTGGCCCGGCAACACTATCTGGGTCAATACTAAAAATAGCCACTCACACCTCAGTCAAAGTAGGAGTCCGATTAAGCTGCAAATTGTCCTCATCGGACACTAATCCATGTATAATACCAGGTCGAATAGGGTCGACAGGCTGAGAAGGAGCAAATAGAAGCTCCTGGAAGAAAGATACTGCTAAAGACTAAATAGTCTCAGAAGACTCAAACACCTCGCTCGAAACTGAAGTAATAGTCCAGATCCTGGCACAAATACATCGTCCCTGAACTATAGAATGGAAGTATCGGGTGTTATGATCACCCTCACACGTCCAACATGCTCCTGCCTTTTGTTTCCTGGGACGTGATTTTAATAATTTTTTGGGATCCTTTTGAGCACAATAATAGAACTATATATATGAGTTATTAACTCATAATTAAGGAGCCAAATTTTGAGAGAAAAACAAGAGAAGAAACAAGAAACGAAGATTGAATGAAGATCAAGATTTATTCTTTCGAGGATTCAACGAAGATCAAGATCAAGTCTTTCAAATTTTCTTCCTATCCGAGTGATGGCTTTTATATTTTCTTTTTGTTTTTTTCTTTTTAATATGTTAGACTAAATCCCTTTAGTGCTAGTATCATGATGAAATTTGTATCATTAACCTTTAATTTTTTGAACATAGTTTTTGATATTCAAGCAAGCTTTTAATTTTGAATAATTGATATTGATTTCTTTTTCTCTATAACTATATGCGCAATAGTTGTATGAGTTTTGTTATGCGATTTCAATCCCACAAGTGTACGGTTCATTTACAAGTAATATAATGATGTGTAGAGTGTCGAACTCCACAAGGACTAGATATCAATTTAATCAATTAATTTATAATTCAAATTCTACCAATATGAAAAACACAGATTTGATTTTGGTTTGTGATTCTAAAACTATTTTAACTATTTTAATTAAATTTAAACTATCAATAATCAACTTTAAATGATGATAACGAATTTGATTTTTTACTAACACTAGGATTTGTCCCACCTATACGTTCTTTGATCAATTATTCGTTAATCGCTTTAGCTGTTAAATACCCTAAATTGAAAATCGGTGATCCTATAATAATCAAAAGTCTCTCTCGATGGTCAATCAATTCTATATCGATATGCGAACCTAATTATCTCTAATCTGGTTTCGAACATAAAAATATGCATTTAAATTTCAAGAACATCTAACCGAATTTCATATAGCATAATAGTAATCTCTTTATTTATTATTGGACCCTATGTTATTCAATACCATGTGCTAAGTCTATATTGAATCATATTAAATCTCTCGACTTCAATATAAATCACAAAATATTCTAATGATGACCAGGCATTAAAACATTAGAAATACTGAATAAAGAATAATCAATCAAAAAGCAATTAACTACTAAAACGAAAAATTTCTAATTAATTAAAAACATGAGGTTTCATCATTCATCCTAGAAATAAGTAAATTTAGCTGGACATGATTTCGTTAATTATTCCAATAATTGAATTCATCGTGATCCAGAGAAAAAAAAATAAAAAGTAAATAAAACCCATGATCCCTGCTCAAGAATCTTCAATCCCGTGCTTTGATCTTCGATTCTTCGTTTTTATCTTATTCTCCCAAAAATTCGTCTCCCGCGATATGTCTATCATCTGGCTTTTATACTCCTCTCAAAACCCTCCAAGACGTGTGCTAGGTGGTTGTTTTTTATTAGGAGTTGTAGAATTCTAACCCCATCAGGAAACTGCCAAAACTGCTGCGTGTTTAACCCATGCGATCGCATGGTTATTACAAATAAGGTTTTGTAGAAATTTTGAACGTCTTGCGATCGCATCAAATCTTAACCATGCGATCGCATGGTTAACTTGGATGCTAAACTTGAATTTTTCTCTTTGATATTTACACGCCAAGTCCTTTAAGTATTTTTTCTTAGCAATTAAGTCCAATTTTCTTTGTTTGCTCTCTTTTTGTGAGATCGACATTTGAATTTAATTATTTCCTAAAATAATAAGAAAACAATGCACCATTAAACTGAAAACAATTAATATGACTCATAATCATCCTTTTTGTGAGTTCCAATAAGTACAAAATTGTACTTATCACTATACAAATATTTTAAATCTAATTAATTTATCTACTGCTCTTAACAGATTCAACTAGTGCTCATACTGAAACTGAAGTTGTTTTCTTGAAAAAATGTTTGCGAGTTCAATGAAATGCTTAAGTAAGATGATTTTTTATGCTGACAGTGTCAAGTTGAGCAGATTAAATTGTCTAAAAATAAGGAAGGTTTCTAAAACTCAAGAAAAATTATATGTTCTTCTAAGGCAATTTTTAGTGTTTCAGTTTATGTAATCACATTAATTTAGCTTTATGTCCTTCAAGAAAAATAACTTGTTTGACTCTTTTGGATTTATTTTTTAATTTGTATGTGAAAATGTAATTCTTACTGTAGAACATGTTTCACATAGTTTTTTTTTTTTGGTTTTAAATTTTTTTTTTCTTAAACTCATTTTCAACTATATGTTTCATGGAACCCACAATTTTTATCAACTTTTTAACTACACATTTGATCAACTTTTTTCAAAATTTCATAAAAACTATTTCTAATCTCCAACAAATAGTCACGTGATATGACATAACGTAATATAACTTTATGTCAACAATAATTGTATGACAAATGAATCATTTTGTGGCCTCATCTGTTAGCAATTTATTTTGTACCGCAAGTGTACAGATCGCACAAATAATAAAGTGGATTTAGAGTCTAAGTATTGAACCCACATGAATTTGAATAACTCTACACAATTAAATTAACCTTAACCAAATTGAATTAACTTTTGAAGTTTAGGTGATTAAGAACTAATTAAAATATTAACTAAAAAATAATTAATTAATTATAATTTAAACAAACAAAAATTTGAGTTCACGCCGAATTACTTTGAATATGAGAAAGAAAATCGTACTAATATCCAAAATCTACTCTTATCAATTCCCTTTAACCCAAAATGTAGAATTTAATAGCACAATTTAATCATGAAGATCAATATTCCTAATTTGTTTAACAATATATTTCGAGTAGAATTAAATATATCCCTATATGTGACCTAGCTATATCTCTATAACGGATGCGAACATACAAGAATGCATTTAAATTTGTGAATACTTAAAGATCACGTAAAGCATAGCTGTATATTCTATAGCGGACTCTACGATAATTGATATTATGTTTAACTTATTTTCAATTTCTCGATTGTAAAATAAATTACAAAACTCATACAACCATTGCTCATATAGTTATAGGAAAAAATAAATCAATATCAATTATTCAAAATTAAAAACGTGCTTGAATATCAAAAACTAGGTTCAAAGAAATAAATGTTCATTATACAAGTTTCATCATAATCCTAGCACTAAAGGGATTTAGCCTAACATATTAAGAAGAAGAAAACAAAAAGAAAATATAAAATCAATCACTCGAATAGGAAGAAAACTTGAAAGACTTGATCTTGATCTTCGTTAAATTCTCGAAAGAATAAATATTGATTTTCCTTTAATCTTCGTTTCTTGTTTCTTCTCTTATTTTTCTCTCAAAATTTAGCTCCTTAATTATGAGTTAATAACTCTTATATATAGTTCCATAACCGTGCCCAAAAGGATTCCAAAAAATTATTAAAATCGCGTCCCAAAAAGTTTCCTAATTGAAGTCGAACTCTAAAAGATAAGTTAAAAAATCCGCGTGGAATTTTACACTGGGCGATTGCCCAGTGCATTCCCAGACGATCACTCAGTTCAGTGTTTTTGCATTCTGTTTTTTTATCATGCTTAAGTACTTCAAATCTGTGCCTTTGGTCTTCTAACTTTAGATTTTGGTTATTTTAGTCCTTCAACCTTCCAGTAGCTTCCAAAATGGTCATTCAACTTCCAATTGAGTGAAATTGAGTTCCCATACTCTCTAATATATTCGTCAAATTGTTACTGTTTCCGTCCATTCTTCTCTAATTACTTATAAACAGCTCTAAAAATGAAATAAAAGAATAATACACTAAATTAAGTAGAAATTTTATAAAATAACGAGATAAAAGTTTAGTTTAAAAGCTCGAATAAGTGAACAAAATACACTTATCAAACACTCCCAAATAAAACATTTTTCTTCCTCGAACAAAAATAAAAACAAAATACAAATTTAAACTATGTTAAGAGAATCACCAGAAACAGAGTCAATGTTAAATTTCTTACCAAATGCCTTAAATTCGAATATAAAGCAACACTTTTAGAAAGATATTAAACAACACCACAAATAAAGTTTTACTTATCCGATGCTCAACCTTTTGTGAGTGTGTGAATAGCCAAATATTGAACTTACACTTATATTCGACCAAGATCAATATTGTGTTGTTGATATTTTTATAATCCCGAACCCTTTTAAGTCATTTATTCCTTACACCTCTCGTAAATGATCACACTTCTAATACTTTTCTCTCCTATCCCAAGGTGTTCTAATGAATATGGTTCATATTGATCAATACAATATTTTTTTCAATTAAAGTGGCAAAATTAGAAGCTTGTATTCCTAGAACTAAAATGGTGAGCAATTTCTAAATTCTCATATCCAATCTATAAGGTCCTAACATAGCAATCTTTACCGAGCTCTTTTAACTCTTTTTTATTTTATTTAACTAATATAAACAGTCTTACATCTTGTGTGCAATACTTCTCTCCCATAGGCTTTCTATGTGACCTATGTAGCGAGCTTTGAGCTGGACTCCCAAGTCAAATGACTATAGGACACCAGGTTTTAAGATACCCTAACAGGCTTAATTGCTCGAATCACACAGGCTATAAGAGAAGTGAAAGATGTAATTTTTCTCTTTTTCTTATCTTATTTTTCATGGTATTCGATTCTAAGTAGTGATTAGTGATCGGTTTAGATTCCTTGACTAGAACCTATTCAACCAAAGATAAGACCCAAAAACCCAAACCATCAAGATTCTATGAACACGTGTGCTAACTTTAACATCCATAAACTGTTCTCAAATAGTTTGGTTACTAGTTTAAGGATTTGGGAACGAAATTTTTCACAACAATCCTAAGTCAACAATATTAACCCATACCCGCAAAGTCATGTTCACATATAAGTCATAAATCAATAATGGCTATGTGCTTCAGTAATCTAGTCTAACATGAATAAGTATTCGGGTAAAAGCACGAGTTAAAGTGTTGTCTAATATTCTAACTAAAAACATACTCAACTTCAAACAAATAATACCATCATTGGCGGCAAGCCTTTCAACAATAACTAGAAATATTTTTTTAAAACAAATATTGCAGTTATGCAGACCCAAATATTAAGCACATGAAAGATTGATACTTATCCCACCTCCAAAGTAAAACATTACATTGTCCTCAATGTAAAATAAAAATAAAGCAAAAAGAAATGAGGAAAAGATCAGGTACTTCCCGGGGATAAATGTAGAGAAGATGGTCTGAGCTGATCAGACAAACCAGTTAAAGTAGACTGAAGTGGCCTCGTGTGTTGTGCTGGGACTCATGGTCGAAAAAATGATGTCATAGATATCATACACGCCTTTTAGAGTGAAGCATCATGTGGTTGACATTATAAGGCTTTACAAGTGTAATAAACAATATAAAAAAACTAATGCATTATTTAACCTAAATTAATTAATAAGGATATAAGAATGTGTTGCTTCTTATTAAGCACTTATTTACAGTCATTAGCTTGACTTATTGTTTGGTTGCTCAAGTGGGATAACAAAGGATCTCGAGATTATGGAATGTGTCACTCTCCAATAATTTTTTGATTTTATTCTCCATGTTTTGTGGTTTGTCTTTCATCTTCCATTTAACAACTACAATATGTCCATCAAGGATGTTTTCTTCAACTTCAACCACATGTTCACCAATGTTAGCTTCTTGCATCTGAACCATATGTTTACCATTATCTTTTCACCTGTACTGTTAGCTTCGTCTCCCAAAACTTTTTAAAGAAGTTTTTCTTGAATTTTTTCAAAGTCTCAACTTAATATCATGTCCAATAAGCAAGTGGTGGCGGTGCCTCATCTCTATTCAACATATGAAATACCTCTCTTTCATGCTAAACTCTTAATGTCAAAACATCAATGAGAACATCTGAAGTAGCTAAGAAGGGCCGACCCAAGATAATAGGGATCTCTACATCTTCAGGCATATCAAGAACAACGAATTCAATAGGGAATAACAACTTCTCCACTCTCATCACCACATCTTCCACCATCCAAAATAGCTTTTTAATAGATCGATCGGCCAACTGAAGAGTGAACTTTCCTGGTTTAACTTCACCAAGTCCTAATCGCCTAAAAATAGAAAGAGGCATTAAATTGATACTTGCACCAAGATCGCACAATGCCCTATCGATCATGAGATTATCGATGGTAATTGGAATTGTGAAGCTGCATGAATCATTTCTTTTGTCTAGTAGTTGCTTCTCCACTATAGTACTTATTTCTCCTGAAAGTTTTAATGTATCTCCTTGTGCCAACTTTTTTTTATTTGAAATCAGTTGTCTCATATACTTGACGTAGTTAGGCATTTGAGTTAGGGCTTCCACAAATGGTATGTTATAGGTGATCTAGAAATTCTGCACACTGCTAATCCTGCTTATTCTTCTGTAAATTTAACCTCTATGAGAAAGGGTTGGGAGGTTCATATTTTTTTATTGGCTCTGGAGCTTATGTTTTTCCATGGTCTGCCACTTGCTCATGGTTAGTCTGCACATCTAGAGTTACTTATTAATAATGCTCTTCAAAAATTGTTTTTTCATAATTGGCCTTCTTGCATGTATTTTTGGCAACTTAGCCCCACTTCTAGTTGTTATTGCATGTACTTGCTCTTTGGGGTTGACCTCGGTGTTGCTTGGCATGGTACCCTGCGGTCTACTTGACATAGCAACTGCCATCTGATCCATCTGCGTCTCTAAATTCTTTATTAAAGTGCTCTGATTTTGGAGAGAGGTCTCTGTCCTCCTCATGAACTAATTATTTGCTTCTACGTACTGCTCAGTTTACTCCACAAACTTGCTTAAAATATCTTCTAGTGAAACTCTCTTTTCTGGCTGCTGAAATTGAGAACCATGTGTTCTGTTGTTATTCTGATTATCCTTCCAAGAAAAATTTGGATGATTACGCGAACATGGATTAAATGTATTGGAGAATGGATTATTTTGCTGGTATTGAACACCTTGAACATATTCGGCTTGCTCGGGATGCTGTGATAGAATATGGCATTCTGATGTGCTATGATTTTCCCCACACTATTCACAAGTTGATTTATTTGTTTGCATCGCATTGACTGAATGCGACGTGCTCTTTACTTTGTGTGTCAATGAGTCTATTTTTGCAGATAATATAGTGAAAGTGTCTATCATGTACCCCTGTAGTTCTCTTGTGTATAGATAGGTCTGATGCCCACATGGCAGTGGTTGTAGCCATTCTTTCAAACAGCTTCAAAGCTTCAGCAATGGTTTTGGTGGATAGTGAACCATTGGATAATGAATCTACCATGCTTTTACTAGAAGGAAGTAGTCATGCATAAAAATATTGAACTTGTAGGCCCTTACAAATGTCATGATGAGGACACTTCTTTAGCATATTTTTGAACTTGTTCCACGCCTCATTAAAAGATTCAGATTCTGCCTGTTAAAATATTGATATGTCATGCTTCAACTTTGCAATCGTGACCGGTGGAAAGAATTTTGTGCAAATCATTCCAAGTGGTGATATTGGCAATCGGCTGTGAGTCTAACCACTCAAGAGTTTTGTCACGGAGAGTATGTTGGAACAAACATAGCTGGATGTTGTCGTTTGAGATTCCTTGATATTTGAAATATTTGCACATTTCTAATAATCGTGAAACATGTGTATGTGGATTCTCATCGGCCTTACCATATAACTAATGTTCATTATGAAAGAGATGAATAACATTGGTCTTCAACTGGAAGTTTGATGCCCAAAAGGTGAGTAAACAATGCTCGATTGACTTTGGATAATTTGTAGAGTCATAAAGTCTCCAACTAGCATATTGTCTTCATTAATGGCTATCTCTCTATTCTCTCGTCCTGCCGGAGCAATCTCATTGTTATTCATGGTGTCATGCTATTTTTGGTCTTTTTGGTCTGTCTTTCTTACTTCTCTTTGCCTACGATGGAAAGTGCGTTCGATTTTTGGTTCAGCTGAAATTAGAGACCCATGTTTCACGCTTCGCACCCTCAGGGATTTAGATAACTCTATACAATTAAATTAACCATAACCGAATTGAATTAACTTTTGAAGTTTGGGTGACTAAGAACTAATTAAAATATTAACTAAAAATAATTAACTAATTATAGATTAAACAAATAAAAGTTTGAGTTCACACCGACTTACTTTGAATATGAGAAAGAAAAGCGTGCTAGGATCCAGAATCCACTCATACCAATCTACTTTAACCCGACACGTTGAATTTAATTATACAATTTAATTATAAAGATCAATATTCCTAATTTGTTTAACAATCTCTCTCAAGTAGAATTAAACACATCCCTATATATGACCCGAATATATCTTTATGACGAATATGAACATACAAGAATGTATTAAAATTTGTGAATACTTAAAAATCACATAAAGCATAGCGGTATATCTCTATCATCTATTGGACTCTACGATAATTGATATTATGTTTAATTTATTTTAATCTCTCGATGGTAAAATAAGCCATAAAACTTGTAAACGAACCGTACACTTGCGGGATTGAAATTGCACAACATATAGCATAATAATAACAGATTGAATGATTTATGATTGATGGTGTTCATAGCCTGTATTAATATCTTCTGTATATAATCGTTTCCTGATAGAAATGAATATGTGCTTCATCTCTTGTTCATTCCTTATATTATATTCTAACAATCTACAAAACATTAAGTACATATATTTGACAAACCAATTTAATTAGGATTTTTTCAAATTAAGACAAACAACTTTCACATACAGATTCATAATAAAAATCATGAAATATACAAAAAATTTAAAGAACCCTATCTTCGGGTTGTACGGCTCTTCAACAAGCATTTTCTTCTCCAAATCTCAAATTACATGACCTTCTGATCTTTCTTCTTCTTCTTCTTCTTCTTCTTCAATTTCATAACACTTTCTTTAGCTTTAGAAGTGGAACTTTCACTACGTGTCTCAACCATCTTCTTCTTCCAAGGTAAAGCTAAAAATTTAGATTAGGATTTGAGTCTTGGCCGGATTTTTGGGGTTTGAAGAGTGTTGAAGGGTTGGAGGCTATTTGAGGCTGAGGGTTTTGTTCTAAGAATAAAATGGAATTTACATAATAATAATGTCATTACTTTTAATAACATTATTAACAAGTAAATGGCAACTCTCAACTATCCATTCAACTCCAAAAATCCTAACCTACAAATTTCTACCTGCAAACTAAATGGCAACAACTTCATGGTGTGGTCCCAATCTATGAAGATTTTGAAAAGCACAGGAAAATTCAAAAATGTATCAGGTTCAGCAAAGCCACCGAATGAGGATGAAAATAACATGCTCATGGCATAGCTACTTCATTCCATACTGTTGTAGATTTTAATTCCACTCGTTAACAAGTAATATAATGATGTTAAGAGTGTCGAACTCACGAGGACTAGTTATCAATGAACCAATTAATGTATATTTCGAGTTTTAACAAGATAAGAATACAAATTTGTTTATAAATTCAATCCTAAAGTTATTCTACTTGGGTTGAATTAAATCTAAATTATCACGCAATCAAAAGTAATTTCAAGAACAAATTCGAATTTTACTAGCACAAGAATTCGCGAATCCACCTACACGTTCTTTAATCAAATATCCGTTAATCGCTTTAGCTTATAATTACTCTAGATTGAAAATCAGTGATCCTATAATAATCAAAAGTCTCTCTCGATGGCAATTCAATTATAAATCGATATATGAACCTAATTATCTCTAATTAAGTTTTGAACATAAAAATATGCATTTAAATCACAATAACACCTAAACGGATTTCATAGGGCATAATACTAATTTCTATCTATTATTGGATTATATGTTATTCAATATCATGCGCTTATTTAAATTGAATCTCCGACTTTAATAAAGATCACAAAACATTACAAAGGTGATCAAGGATTAAAACGTTAGAAAAAAATGAATAAAGAATAATCAACCCAAAAATAATTAATTACTAAAACGGAAAAACTTTTAATAATTAAAAACACGAGGTTTCATCATTCATCCTAGCAATACGTAATTTAGCTGGGAATGATTTCGTAAAATATTGCAAGAGTTGAATTAATCATGTTC
The DNA here is from genome assembly GCA_023638005.1 of Forsythia suspensa. Lineage (NCBI taxonomy): Eukaryota > Viridiplantae > Streptophyta > Magnoliopsida > Lamiales > Oleaceae > Forsythia > Forsythia suspensa. The sequence goes on from CM042667.1 coordinate 17,889,787, forward strand.
AAGAGGAAAAAGAAGAAAAAAGAAATATAACCCATGATTTCGGCTAAAGAATCTTCAATCCGTCCTTGATCTTCTATTCTTCTGATGTATTTTTCTCCACAAAATTTGCCTCTCGCGATTTCTTTATACTCTACCTTTTATATCCTCCGCCCAACTCTCTGAAATGTGTTTTGAGTTGTTTGTTTTATCCTGAATTGAATAGAGTCATATTTCAATCAAGAAACAACAAAATAATGCATGGTATAACCATGCGATTGCATGGTTCAAGACTTGAGATCGCATGGTTCTGTCCAATTACGTTTTGTAGCAAAAATTCACTTCTTGCAATCGTACCATTATTTAACCATGCGGTTGCATGGTTTCTTGAAATCCAGTTCCTGAATTGTTTTCTTTAGTAATTGTTTGACAAGTCCCTCAAGTCTCTTTATCTGTTCAATTGAGTTCATTTTTCTTTTGTTTGCTTTCTTTTTGTTTGATCGATACTTGAATTTGATTTTTTCCTATAATGATCAAAAACAGTACGCCATTATACTAAAAATATTTAAAAGTACTCATAATTGTCCCTTTTTGTGGACTCTGATCAGTACAAAAATGTACTTATCACATACATGTTGGAAATAATCTCTCTGGTCTTTAATTAGATACACATAATTAAAGAATCTATATATCATGCCAAATTATCAAGTATAATTAATTCAGAAGAATACTTGTCTTCATTGATGTTGAAATCGAGAGGATTGGATCTTCCGCAGTCTAATCACCTCAACAATGCTAAATGAAATCTCTGTCTATAACAGTGTAGAAGAGAAGAACAAAAATTGTGATTGACCTAGGGACCATAACCCTTATTTATTATATTTTGTATACCCTAGTCCAATTAGAAGTCCATCAATCCTAATTGGATTATGATCCGGTCTCTATACATTAGAAAGCATGTACTCAGTTTAGATGTTTCTAGGGCCCAATCAACAGATCACTTAATAGCCTAATAGCCCAATTAATTAGTAGCCCATATTATCGCAATACAATATGTAGTCCATTATAGAGATAAATAATCCAACAATACAACCATAATTGAAGGCAATATAATTTGGAAAAATACAATCTGAAAATTTACTTCTTATTTTTCCTTATAAAATATTGCAACATGTGGTCCTATTTAAACAATCCAAGATGACACAAAAACCAACAAAACATTTAAAGTGACAAAAAAAAAAGGGTGACTCTTCAACTTAGTCAAACAATGAATTCAAGATGCTCCTAAAACTACTCATTCAAACTAGGAATTTTATGAGATACTTGACTAAATTACATGAATTATAATTATTCTAAAAAATTTGATGGTCAAATTCGGTTTATTCCAACAAAAAATGAGTACTTCAAGTGTTACATACTATTTCAACATTTTTAAGAGATCATTGACTAAATTGGATCTCTCATTAGACTATGGACTTGAATCATCTACGTCGATGCAAAAAAGATAAAGGATATCATGGAAAATGAAACTGTTGGGTATTCATTCCATGTCTTGGATGGATCAAGGGCCCAAGTCCAAAAATTAGTCCAATTAAGTAGATCCAATAGTAATTATGATTGAGAAGGTGTGTTAACTAGTAATTTTAGTTAAAATCTAAAACTATCATAATAAGGAAAAGAAAAAAAAGAGTCACACTAAGACTTTAATTTGATGCATTTAATTAAGATTATAAATTGGGACATTGAGGAGTAGCATCATGGGTGAGTGCATAAAGAAGAGAACCCAACTAAGCTAAAATAGAGAGAAAATCCAAGAGCAACAGTGCCAAAAATTCTTCGAATCTGGGCATTTTGTGCATCTGTGATCAAACGTTGAAATTTTAGCACTTTGTTGTTCGATCAATGTGAAATTTGTAAAGAAAATTAATAACTCGTTGTTCTTCCAATCCAATGTTTAAGATCAAGATCAATGGTTTATTTGTGAGAAATTGCTATCAAAACATTGGAGAATTTTGGTGAGATCTTTTCTTTATTGTTTTTTATTAGTTCAGGTAAATTGTTAATGTTGCTTTTGAGAGATGATTTCTTTGATAGACTATGATTATTTGTGTGCCAAGATTCGTGTTCTTGAGGTTGGTCGTACCTTTAATATTGACTAGAGATATATTTTGAATTCCCATCTTTGTTAGATGACTTTATTATAAGTGACAAGACGTGTGTTCTTGATCTAGTTTGGTTTTGCCTCTAATATTGACTAGAGAGAAAATGATGTACCTATTATTGTTGATTTATATAGAATATTTAGAGTTGGGTATTCGACATAGGCACATTGTCGAACCACGTTAAATATTATCTGGTTAATTTTGTGCATTATTTATTTTGGTTATTGATCTATTTGATTCATTCCTATCAAGTTTGCACAAGAAGAAAGAATTAATTATATTTTTTTTGTGTGATTTATTCAAATTAATATTTTTCCCCATAAAAACATGTCATTCAATTTCTTTTGGGACACAATCCTCAACACAACCAGGCATGTGACAAGTCCTAGGAAAAGATCCATTTTCTGACCTTGATGAAGTCTCTGCTCACATCCAAAGAGATGAAAGCAGCAAGGAACTAATGAATAACAAGAATATAGAATAGAAAGTTGACCATTAGTAATAAAAAAAAGTCAATGGAGAAAGAAAAGCTATAGTGTGACTATTGCAACCGACCATGGCACACAAAAGCCACATGTTAAAATCCGTACAGATTGGGCCTACTGAGCTGAAGGAGGGACTATACTACATGGATACTAATTGGTTTTTCGTAACCGATTAGGACACTCACATTTCCATTTTGTGCAAAAATTATTTCCTCTCGTGTTTGAAAAAATAGATACTAAAAACGCTTCACTATGAGTCATGTATCTTTGCCAAATAGCATCGTGTGAACTTTCCAATAAAAGAAATTCTCCAGAGTTACTAATATTTCTTGTTCTTGATAGTTTGTTACATTCACTAAGACTATATGGGTTTATCTAATGAAATATAAGTCACAAGTATCCTTCATTTTCTCTACTTGCCACATATTCATTAATACCCAATTTGGAACCAATATTCAAACCCTGAGGACTACTTTAATCAAGAGCTTATACTTGCATAATACAGGAATTTTCCATCTATTCTCCAACAAAATAGATTTGCAGAAAAGAAAAGTACCGAAACAATATTAAGAAGCAGTGCTCATAGGCACTTATCTCATCAACACAATGTCAACAAAAAAAACTCATATCTTTGTTTTCCCATTTTCATAGAGTATAGGATTTGCCACCAATGGTGTTTGGCTGTGTGACATATGTCCAAATTCAAAGTTATGGAATTTGCCACTCCCAAAACTAGTTGGTTCCAAGAGCAATCAAAAGTAGGTTCATTGGGTACTCATCCACAAAATAAGGTTACAAATGTTAGTAGTGAGAAATTTACCATATTGTTATTAAACACTTGCAGGAGAAAACAGGGCTTAGATTCGATTGTTCGAACTCCACAATGACAACACCTCAAATTAGAACCAAAATGAACTTAATTGTTTAGACCACACATTATTAAGATATCACTTACAACGAATAATAATCTCACAATTTAAATTAATAGAAGAAGAAGTCATAAAGACCAAAGGAACCGTGAGTCACAAAGATACACAAAGAACAAACAAGGCAGCCGCTGTATTTTCACAAAGAAATGGAATCAATTTGATTTATTTCTTCAAAATTGTTATCTACCCGCACTAATTTAATTTTGTTTGTGCTATATATATATATATATATATATATATATATATATATATATATATATATATATATATATATATATATATATATATATATATATAACCCAAAAACTAGCCGCCAGGACATAATGTGAGTCAATTACACTAGGCTACTGAGCAACGACACAAAGGTCCGTTAATCCTCCAAGTGACCCATTAAATCATTTGGTCCTTTAATATTATTTTGGGTTGACGCATTATGGAGTGAACTTTATAAATATCTTCAATCCTGAACTCAAAGCGTATGAAGATATAAATGAATCTGATTAATCATTATAGTCCCGAAGTTTTTTTAGGATCACAAAAAAAAAAAATAAACCAACAAACCTCTACCTAGTTAGTAAATGAACATGTGGGCAAGCAAAAACAACAAAGTTAATGATGGATAAAACAATTTATCCAAAATAAATTGGAACTTACGAAGTGTTTAGAAGTTCAAGGTAACTTTTAAACTTTACCAAGGGGATCACTTTAGTGCCCATGTCTGTTGGGTTGTATTTTGAAAGGATTTCTCATGTTTTACCAAACATGCCACAACATCTCTTATAAAATGTAGTTTAACATCAATGTGTTTAATACGTTCGTGAAAAATAGGATCTTACACAAATAAATACAGATTGACTATTTGAATATATTTTCACATAATCACTTAATACACATAGTTCATTAAGTAAACATTTAAACCACAACTTCTTTTATTGCTTCAATAGTAGATAGAGCAACAATGTGATAGAGTTGTGATTTCCAACTAATACAAGAGTTACACAAAGTAAACACATAAGAGGATTTGATTTCATATTATTTCTATCTCCAGCATAATATGTATCTGTGAACGCTTTTAATTTCACACCTTCTGTACTAAACTTGTACATGAGTCCTACATCACTAGTTCTTTACAAATACCTAAGCACCATTATAAAGCTTCCCAATGATTTGGTCATGAATTAGACATAAACATGTTAAGTGTACTAACTCCAAAAGCTAAATCAGATATAGTACACACCATCAAATACATAATAGATCCTATTACATTTGAATAAAGAATTCTACTCATAAATTCCACTTCTTCATCATTAGTAGATAATTGGTCTTTATACAAAACTAAATGATTTGCTAAAGACAATGTAACATGCTTATATTCATTCATATCAAACTTATTTAATATCTTTAACACATATAGAGGTTGATGTAAAAATAGAAAATAATTTGACATATCTCTTTCTATCTCTATGCCTAAGATTCTTTTAACATTTCCTAGGTCTTTCATGTCAAATTCACTACTCAATCTGTTTTTATCTCATCTATCAATTTCATATTAGAGCCAATTAAGAGCATGTCATCAACATACAGTAATAAAAATACACAGTCATTATTAACAATGTGATATTGATAGTATAAGCAATGATCAAATTTTCTTCTTTGAAAACTAATGATCAACACAAAAGAATCAAAATACTTGTACCATTGTCTAGGAAATTGTTTTAAACCATACCGTGACCATTTAAGAAAACACACATGATCAGGTTTTTGTTTATCTTTAAAACCTTGGGGTTGAGTCATATAATTTTTTTTATCACGTTCACCATGCAAGAACACAGTCTTAACATCAAGTTAGTTCAAGTTTTTAGTCAAAATATGCAACTAATGCAAGCATGGGCTTAATGGTGGTATACTTAACAACAAGAAATAAGATTTCATTATAATCTACCCTCTCTTCCTTTGTGTTACCTTAGCTACTAGCCTAATCTTAAATCTTCACTCTTAGTGGTTCCCTCTTTAACCTAAAAAACCTACTTACCATCAACTATTTACTTGTTTTTAGGTTTAGGAACTAACTTTCAAGTTCCATTCTTATCAAGCGAACTCATCTCTTCTTTCATTGCTTTCAAACACTCCTCAGATTGCTCATTCGCCGTAGTCTTCTCATAAGGATCCTTGTAAACTAGCTCTTAATAACTAGCATAGGCTAGGAAAAAATCTAATTCATAACCTAGTCTTTGAGGCTCTCCATGTTGTCTTCTTACTCTGTCTCTAGCTAACTGGTAATCAGCCAAAGAATTTTGTTCATTTAGATGTTCTTTAACTACTTCATCTCTTCTTTCTTCATCTATAGGTTGCTGATTTTGATTGTCCACCTCATTGGAGGTAATGGGAATGTGGATATTCACTTTTTTCAATTCTACCTAGGATTGTCCACTATTATGATCTTGCTGTTTTTCACTCTAAATGATATACCCTTTAACACCCTCAGGATAACCTAGAAAAACATATCTTCTGGCCATATGTTCAAGTTTTTCGTCATTTTGATGAGTAAACGCACAACACCCAAATGTTTTAAGCATGGAATAACCAGTACATTTACCAAACAATTTTTATTGTAAAGTATCACCATTTAATACAGCAGATGGAGTCAAGTTAATCAAATAGCATGCAATCATAACAGCCTCATCCCAGAATAATTTTGGAATACCAGAACTTAACATCATGCACCTAACCTTATCAAGCAAAGTACGATTCATCTTTCCTACAACTACATTTTGACTACATTTTGTTGGGGATGTATAAAGAACAATTTTTTGTCTGATTATACCACATTCATTACATATATTATCAAAATTAGTATTGCAAAATTCAAGGCCATTATTAGTTCTTAGATATTTAATTATTTTTTTTCCAATTTGATTTCAACTTGTAATTTCCAATTTTTAAATTTTCTAAAAGTTTCAAATATATCCTTTAGAAGATAAACTCAAACTTTCCTAGAAAAATCATTAATTATGGACAAAAATATCTGTTACCACCTGAAGTGAGATTAATAGCAGGCCCAATAGATCCAAGTGTATATAATCTAGCAATTTTAGGAATTTATCTTATCCCCTTTGAATTAAGCACATAGCCAGTATCAAATTTAACAGTAATGTCACCATTTTCAGCCACTTTGCATGTAAGATTATTACCCATTACCACATGTCAATGCTCATATTCATGCAAGTTATCAAATCATTCTTTATGAGATGTAATATAGAAGGACGCACCATAATCAAGTATCCATTCATACAAATGAGATTTCACAGTCAATTTTAATTCATTGGGTTCAAAATTCAACAACACATGCATATACCTCACCAGTGTCTACATTTGAGGTAGAAACAACATTAGCCTCATCTCTCACTTTTTTTATATGTATTTTTCCCTTTATAGAAGTCATTTATGAAGTGTCTAGTTTTACCACATCCATAATTTTTCTTACATTTCTCTTTTGTTTTTGACTTAGAACGACTTCTACCTTCCCGTCCTGAAATTTCTTCTTCTTGATAGCATAGGGGCGCAATGGTAAATATCGAGAAAAGATTACCACTTGATCCGTAACTATTTTGCTATCATGATTCCTAGTATGACCTATTATTTTAAAACTGACAAACTGTCGAAAACAATCCTCTAAACTTTGAGATGGGCACGGCGTCAACCCGGCAGAAGGCGAATACCAACATAGATAGATGTAGCTTCTTACTGATAATACGGTTGAAGGCAATGTTCCAATGACACTTCATCTCTTTTTCGTTCTAATCTTCTAAGTTGAAGGTCCTAGGCCGAATAGATGAAATAATTTGTACGGCCCCTCTCAATTGGGTCTGAGGGTCCCCACCCCTGAATCCTAGTTGGCAATGAAGACTTTCTTGAGGACATAACTCCCAACCTTAAAACTTCTGCGATTGACCCTGAAGTTGTAATACTTCATCATTTTCCTTTGATATATTACTAGGTGAAGTTGAGAATCGGCATGACATTCGTCATGTAGGTCAAGAATTGCTTTGTGGAGGTCTTCGTTGATTATTTCATTGAAGTGTAAGCACATTTGAAATGGAATCCCTACATCATCTGGGATCATTACTTCCACCCCGTCGGCCATGGCAAAGGATTTTTCTTGATTGTTGTTCGACGAGTAGTTCTACTGGACCAAAGGACCTCGAGGAGCTCTTCTAGCCATACCCATTGGCTAAGTCTAAATTTCTTTTCAATGTGTGCTTGATGATCTTGTTAACTACTTCAACCTTCCTGTTAAGTTGGAGTAGTGGAGAGTGGAGAAGTCGTGTTAGATTCAAAGTTCTTTGTAGTTGGAATTGAATTTCTTCTCCATAAACTAGGTCCGGTTGTCTAAGACCAGGGAATTTGAAATTCCAAAGCGGTACACTAGGTTCTTCTACACGCACTTACAGGTATTGGATTCTATGATCTTGGCATGGAGTTCGACTTTACAGCACTTGGTGAAATAGTCTACCGCTTCTATTGAAAATTTAAAGCATCCTCTACTATCTTGAGCAGGAAGCTTCGAGATGATGGCAAATCACTGGCACTTATCACATTTCTTTACAAAGTCATGGGAATATTTTTTCATCATCGACCAATAGTGCCCTGTTCCAAAGCTTCCTGGACAAGGACTAGCCTCCTACATGGTTGTCACAAATTCCTCATAAATTTTATGCATGATGTATTCAGCCTTCTCTTCAGCTACACATCACAGTAGGCGGCAAGCTATATCTCTTTTGTACATCACTCCATCTTGCAGTACAAATTTTGCGACTCTTCTATTAAGCTTGCAAGCATCATCCTTGTCGACGAGTTGTACTTGGTTTGTTAAATAAGCCATAATTTTTTTTTTCCACGTCGAATATTTTCCAATCCATAGAGTCGTTGGTACTAGTGTGTCTTCATTAGAGGGCTTACTAAGAAGCTCGACTGGAAAAACTCTCATTAGTTCTAAATTCTTGCAGCTCGCCAATTTTGAGAAAGCATCTACGTAGAAATTTTGTATCATTGGGATGTAGAGCAGCTCCAACTTCTTAAATTGTTGGAGAGAGTTCGTCACTCTTTTCAAATAGGCGGCCATCATATGTTCTATGGCTGCAAAATTTCCATTGACTTGACTAACTATGAGTTGTGAGTCATTGTGTACCCGAATCCTCATCACCTTTATTTTCTTCACCAACAATAGGTCTGCTAAGGGTGCCTCGTATTCGACTGTGTTGTTTGAGGCTTTGAAGTCAAAGTGGAGTGCACAGTTGAGGTTATACTCCTTGGTGCGAACAATTAAGATATACGCACTGACTCCAGCATTGCCCAAATATCCGTCAACGTACAATTTCCATGTTGGTACCTCTTCGGCAAGCTTGCGAGTGAGCAATCCTTCTGGAAGATGTGAAAACTCTGCCACAAAGTTGGTGATTTCCTAGCCCTTGATTGAAGATCTAGGCTTGTACAAGATATCAAACTGGTTGAGCTCGATAGATCATTTCATCAGGCGTCTGAAAGCATCTAGTTTCTACACCATCTGTCTTAAAAGGAAATTTGTGAGTACATTGATGCTATAATCCTAGAAATAGGGTCGAAGCTTTCTGGATGCAACAATGAGAGACAGGAAAATATTCTATATGAATGGGTATCTCATCTTTGCGTCCTATAGGGCTTTGCTGATGTAATATACTGGAAATTATTGTGGTCTATCTTATCTTATTAACACTAAGCTGACATCTTTCTCAGATACGGCCAGGTAGATTAGTAATCTCTCTCCTTGCTTCGGTTTAGAAAGTAGCAATGCCTTTCTCATATGGTCTTTCAATTCATGGAAGGAGGCTTCGCAATCCTCTGTCTATTTGAACATTTTCTTCATTTGATCGTCTAGAAAAAAGGATAGCAACGATTCGTGGCCTTGGATATGAACTGGATAAGTGCTGCCAACCTCTCGATTAGACTCTGGAATTCTTTGGGCAAGGTGGGGATCGCATGTTTAGCAGTGTTTTAATATTTTATGGATTGGTCTCTATTCCTTACTGGTTCAACAAATGCCCTAGGAATTTCCCAAAAGAGATGCCAAATGCACATTTCTAAGGGTTTAGTTTAATCTCATATTTGCGGAGGATCTTGAACATCTCTTCCAAGTAGAAAATATGGTCATCAGTTTCCATGATTTTTACTAGCATGACGTCGACATAAACCTCCATGGTGTTCCCAATGTGTTCCACAAACATGAGGTTCACTAGACTTTACTAGGTGGCCCTGGCGTTTTTCAAGCCAAATGGCATCATTCTGTAGTAGTACAGTCTCATATCCATTATGAAGGACGTGTGTTTTTCATCATTGGAAAACATGTAGATCTGGTTGTAGCCAGAGTACACGTCTATAAATCTTAGTATGTACCATGTTGTCCCATCAACAAGTTGGTCGATGCAAGGTATTGAGAAGCTGTATTTATGACACGCGTGATTCAAATCTAAAAAGTCAATATATATCTTCCACTTGTCATTGCTTTTCTTTATGATTACACGGTTGGACACCCACGAAGGATAGACTGCCGATCTGATGAACTTGTTTGTTACCAGTTCCTAACTTCTTCTTTGAGAGCGGTGTATCTCTCGATGCTCAGCACTCTCTTTTTCTGTATTTTTTGGACGAACCTTGGGATCAACTTTTAAGGTGTGGCATGTCACAAATGGGTCGATTCCTACCATATCAGAGTGCTTCCATGCAAAGACATCTAGATCTGCTCATAGTTCATTATCTCTTTCATTTTATCTTCCAGGGCTCTACTTACCTATAGCATTTTAGTTTGATCCAAGGGATTCCCAAGAATGCCTCCCACTATTGTTGTCTCTATCACACCCCTTTCGTTGCATCTATTGCCATTGTGGGAAAAGTTGCCTTGGTGCTGGGCTGGAGGGCCCACCAATTATTGGGAAGTCCCCGCCCATCCTAAGTCGTCCTGCATCTTGCCCCTTGAAGGCTGGTCTCTGCGATCAATTAACTCCTTCACTTTCAAACAATATTTAGTGTTATGATTCCTAGTCTGGTGGGTTTAGAAAAATCTTAGAACTGGTGCGGGTCGGAGGAGTGACCACCGGTTCTACGACTAGCTAGTCTAGACTTATTACAGTCTAATTTAACCTTATGTAATGGTCATTGTGAGGTCCTAGGGAATGGTGACCCTCGAGACAATAACGATCCATTTTTTCCTTTTCAGTCTTTTCTATATTCTCTCTTGTTTCCTCTGAGTGGATCTCGTTCTTGATAAGATCCACCAGCTGAGTATATGTCTCTAGTTCTCTACTATGAATATCTCTCCAATACGGGGGTTCGCATATAGAGCCCGTTGATAAGTGCATTTTGTGAACTTATTCGGGCCTTTAAACTAAGCTTTTATACCGTTATTTTTTGAATTTTCTACTTAATTTATTGTATTTTCCTTTTTATTTCAATTTCGGACCTATTTAATTGAAAATTGAGAATAATTGATAAAAATAGCAATAAATTGGAAGTATTTCATAAGTATGAGGATCCAATTGCACTCAATTGAAGTTTGAAGGACCGTGAATGGCCTGGGCTATCGCCCAAGCTATTTTTTACGCGAATTATTTTATTTCCTTTTTATATTCTACCGCTATTAGGAAACTTTTGGCCCATGATTTTAAAGATTTTTGGGGATGTTTTGGGCACCATTAGGGACATATAAATATGAGTTATTTACTCATAACAAGGGAGCTAATTTGGGAGCCAATTTAGAGCCGATTTTGGAGAGAAAATCGAGAGACAAATCAAGAAACGAATATCAAGATTTCATATTTCAAGAATTCAATGAAGATCAAGTTCAAGATTTTATCTCTCAATTATTTCTTTATATCCGGGTGATGGCTTCAATGTTTTATTATGGCTTCTATGTTTTATTTTTCTTTTTATTTTCTTCTTCTTAGTATGTTAGGCTGAATTCTTTTAGTGTTAGGATCATGGTGAAACGTGTATCATGATCATTTAATTCTTTGAACCTAGTTTTTGATATTTAAGCATTGTTTTTAATTCTGAATAATTAACATTGATTTCTCTTCATCTACAATTATGTGCGCAATGATTGTATGAGTCCTGTGGCTTATTTTACCATCAAAAGATTGAAAATAGGTTAAACATAATATCAGTTGTCGTAGAGTCCGATGGAGATTAAAGATATACCGCTATGCTTTGCATGATCTTTAAGTATTCACAAATTCTATTGTATTTTGTATGTTCGCATCCGTTATATGGATATAGTCGGGTCACATATATGGATAAGTTTAGTTCTACTCGAGAGAGATTGTTAAATAAATTAGGAATATTGATCTTCATAATTAAATCATCTTATCAAATTCAAATAATTAGTTAATTATTTTTAGTTAATAATTTACTTAGTTTTTAAGCATCAAACATCCAAAGTTAATTTGATTCGGTTAAAATTACTATAATTGAAATTAAACTATCTAAATCCTTGTGAGTACAATACTTGGACTCATAATCTACTTTATTATTTGTGCGATCCGTATACTTGCGGAATATTAAATACATAAAATCGCTAACACCCGTTCACCAACACGTCTAACGTCTTTTCATATGAGATATTCTCAATCTTGTTGATCACTTTATTGAACCTTCGAAAGTATTCACCTTCTTTTTGTCAGATATCATTGAACTGACCCACGTGGTTGATGAACTCCTGCTTTAACTGGGGCTAGCTCCATATGCTTCTCGATTTCAGCTTATTATACCAACGCCTCGCATGAGAGACAAACGTGGTGTGAAAGCTATGCTATTCTCTATGGAATTGAGCTTTCAGTTCCTTAGACAATAGGAGATTCTCGTCGTCGCCATCTAAGTAGCAGGAACGTACGGATCTTTCATCCTTGGATTTGACGTCTACATTGTGGGGCTCCTTTCTCCTTTCTGGCTAGACCTCGATGTACTATAGTTGCGAAGGCCACACTAGAAGTTCACTTGGTACAACATAGTCGATGGTAAGCGATGGCCTCTGGTGTCACATGGGGTTGTGACTACCACGTAATAGTCAACCGAACACATGAGCGATCCTCACTGGGGCCGCAAGCAAACGTGACATCCTCGTCAAATCCAGATGGTAACAAACTGATTTTTTAATTGTAATTAGTTGATTTTGTGAAATTAACACACTTTAGTTCTAATCTTACACTACTAAAAAATCGACCATTGGGGACGGTTCAAAACCGTCCCCAATGCTAGATACCCGTCCCCATTATATATTGGGGACGATAAATCTAATCGTCCCTACTAGACGTGTTGCGGATAGTATTAGGGACGGTTAGTTGAACGTTGGAAAAGGTGTACGTATTCGCGACTATAATTTATCGTCCCTATTGAAGTCTTTTTTTTATTTACCATTCTCATTAGGGACGGCTTCAAACCGTCCCTAATGTCAACATTAGGGATGCATTCAAACCGTCCCTAATGTTCATATATATTTTTTTACTTTTGATCATTACAATATGCACCTGTAGCTACACAAGAATTGATCCACAAATAAATCACACCAATTCTAAATTTATAAATCACAGAAAAGTTGATCATCCAAATATAAAAAATAATAATTATTCCATATCCACAAAATATGTAACAATTCTAAACATATACTGTTTTCAAGTAAATATAACTTCCACATAAATTCAATTTATAAATCCAAACTAACATGACCATATCCATATTCATTTAGAAATCTAAAATAAGATCATGCACGTTTGATTCTCACGTCAAAATAATATTGGCCTGCATTCTATTTAGAGATTTCAAGTTTCATATCTTCATTTGTACACAAAAAACTATATATAAAATCCTGCACATTCCATTGACAAGCCAAAATATCATCCACCTTTGGATCATACCCAAATTCATCTATCTGCATAGCTATCTTGTTAGATATATACAAATACAATAGTACTTAATATTAATAATAAAGATTAATCAGTATATCACCACAAAAGAGTGTTCACTCAAAAGATAATATATGAATTGTAAATAAAGTTGAACAATAGGTGAAGTATATATCCAATATACATCAACGAATACCAAAGGAGTTCAATTTTACAAAAATTAAGGTCTTCAACACTCCAATTTAAGATCAAATGAAATATCGACATGATTTTACAAGCATCTAAATGGATCGAGTAAGTTTTAGAGGAATAATGTACATATATGCATAAAATAGAGAAGGGATCGAAAACCGAACTTGACTATAGCTCACACCTAGATTTAACATCAGACAAGAATTTCGGTAATGATCTCGAACAGAAAAATGACCATATGAACAAAATCAGTCAATTCTTTTAGGACTATAGCACAGTAGATTGATAAACAAAACAAAGTTTCCTCATAGCTGAAACATCTTCAAGATTCTACCAAAATAGGAAATGTTGTACGGAAGACGTGGAGGTCCTTTATATTGGGTCGCTATGTGTTGATGTTTTTGAACAGGATGATGTTTCCTAATATCTTTTGGAAAAATTGAAATGTGTACCTGCTTTCCTTCCACCTAATCTTTTGGAAAATACTATGATGGCTTCTGCAAGAAGCCGTTGTGGCCCCTTTATCACTATATGTTGCCTTTTTCAGCTGATAATCATGAATCCAAACAAAATCATCCTCAGGATTTAACACCTCAATCACTTTCTGTGAAAAGATCTTATTGGCTGACACATAAGCTTCTTACATAGACCGATCAAACAAACCTCCATTATCAGCTGCCTTACGAATTGAATCCACTTCCATGCATTAATCCCATGTGGTTTGCTGTATTAGTAACCCCCACTAAGTTGTTATACTTCATTATCTATTGTTAATCAAGTCCAAATTGTGCTACCTGTTTATTTGCAAAGTTTGATAGAAAAAAGATCCCATCTAGTATGAAGAATTCAGTGCTAAAAATTGCTTAAAACTTTTACAATCATAAACTAAGAACTAAACATTCGACTTGGGGAAAAATGAAATTTTTTTTCATATGACATTGATTATTAACCTAATTATCATTTATTTCACCCTAAATTCTTCAAGATATAAGAGATAATATTATATTATTCAATAAACCGATATGAATATCAACATATCTTTTACAAGATTTTCGACTAACTAACTGTGCATAGAAAAAGGAAGAAATGTGATTGAAATTTTGGCAAATTGACTTCAAAAGTCAATATCAAACACGTTCTTACAGCAACCCATATCTCAAAAATGGTGTTCGTAACTTATCAGTGTAACCACAGAATAACAGGGTTCCTATCAATCTAAATGAAAATCACACACGCAGTGCTCAATACCATAATTTTCACCAACAAGTTGGCAGAGATGAATAGAGGATCATAGAACCAACATTTTTTTCCTTGTTCTTGTTCTTTGAATATCTATAAGTTGGCAGAGATGAACAGAGGATCATAATTTGTTGATGATTGATACCATAATTTTCACAAACAAGTTGGCAATACTCTATTTTATCTTCAATTTATGGACTTGGATTGCGACCTAGAGAAAGAGAAAGATAAGTACACTACTTACTAATGATTACACTGTGTGACAGAACTTGGGGATGAAGTTAAATTCCTTGGTACTTGAGTGTTTTACGACAAGTGCTGCAATGAAGTAATAACCACTTAATGTTGTACATAAACATATTCACTAGTGATAGTGTTAAAATATAACATAGATAACAAATTTTCTTACTTCATCTGGAAGAAACAATCAAAAATATCCCCTCATCATTGCTATTTCATCCATATAACATCGTTTCATCCCATTCTATAAATACTTACTGCATGTGTTATTATGGCATGATGGGCATGCCAAGTATCACTTCGTGCTCCAACCCGAAAGCATTGCCAAGCCTGAGAAGTCACTAATGGTATATAACATAGCTGCATACATCTTGAACATTTTCTTTGTCGACGCATCATAAGTGTCCACCCCTTCATTCCACAATTCTTTTAGTTCATCTATTAAAGGTCTCATGTAAACATCAATGTTGTTACCGGGGCTTTTAGGACCAGATATAAGCAAAGATAAGATCATGTGAGGTTATTTCATACATATCCGTGGAGGCAAATTGTATGGGATAATTACCACGGGTCATGTGCTGTGTGTGGAACTCATGTTTCCAAATGGGTTAAAGCCATCGCTTACTAATCCAAGTCTCACACTTCTTGGATCTGTAGCAAAAGTCGAGTATTTTTCGTCAATGTGTTTCCAAGCTGGTGTCTGTTGGATGCCTCATCATACCATCTTTAGTGCGTCCATCTTCATGCCATCTCATGTGAACTACAACTTTAGATGACATGTACAAACATTGCAGCCTCGTTATCAATAGGAAGTGACAGAGAATCTTTGCTGGTGATTTTTTCTTTGTAATATCACTCTCCTTAATATATCTTGAAGCCCTACATACGGTGCATTGTTCAAGTTTGGAATTCTCCTTCCAAAACAACATACAATCATTTGGACACGCATCTATCATGTTGTATCCCAAACCCATATCTAAAATAATGTTCTTGCTTTGTGTGAAATTATCTGGCAATGTACATCCCTCACGAAACGCCTTTCTTAATAAGTCAAGCAATGAAGTAAATATCTTATTACTAATACCACCAATGCATTTGGGATGCCATAGTTTAAAAAGAAATAACAGCTTCTTGTAATTTTTGCATCCAGGATATAAAGATTATTTCGATTCTTCTGCCCATTTGTAAAATTGGACAGAAGCAGCACCATCACTAGATGACCATAAGTTTCCTCTGCCACACCATTTATATCTTCATCTACGACCGGCCACTCAAACCTATCTCGCAACATATCAATTATGGAGTCACGATCACCACCATCACTACCTTCACAATCAATAATATCTATAGTGGGTTTCGAAGTAGGCGTTGTCTTAAATTTCTCCCCATGAAGATGCCACACCTTGTAATTGTTCATCATTCTCCTACACATCAAATGTTCATAGAGTGTTTCTTTGTTTACATCGTTCATGTTTTTACAGTCAATGCATGGACACTTTACTTTGCTAGCACAAACAAACCCATGAGCAAAGGCGTGCTCTATGAATGACTTCAGTCCATCATCAAATTCCTTAGTACATGGATGCAAGTGGACCCAACTTTTATCCATTGTATTCTGTAAATTGATAACTACACCACAAAAAATATGTTGAAATATTGGTAAACGAAAGATGTAAATATTGAAAATAAACGTGGCATAAGAAATCCAGCTTAAAATTACAAAATTAAACTCCAATTTGATCCAAGTGATATGGCAAAAAAATATTTGATGCATATTATAATATGTAACTCAAATTTTCTCATTACTAATTAGTATTTTAATGACATGTTTGATTAGATAATTCAACAATGCTGAATAGTATTAAAAAGAAAAAGAATTAAAAATCTTGTATATTATACTATCTGAACATGATCTAAAAACACGTTTGGTACTTGGACTGAAGAAGTCTTTTTTTCTTAATCCTGATCTGTTGAACAAACCAAACATGAAATTTCTTAGGAAAAAGAATGATTAATTCAGCATAATAGGTAAAATCTGCAATATTTGTGGATTTCCACAAAACAAATATGCATTTTTCACCAGAAACCTAGCCAGTTATGACAGTTCTTGACAAGTTCAACCTCATGTTATGTCAAAGCCTCAATTAGCGCAGCCCAAATAGATTATTTATGCCAAATATCTCCAATATTATCATATATTTGTCAAAGAGACCAACAAATAAGAACAAACAACAGCCACATAATTCCAAAAACTGCAACAATAGACTAGTTGTTTGTCATTTTGCACTTAAGCTTCAGACTTGATCATTTATTTAAGGCACTAATTAATATGAAAAACCAAAGAAACATATCAATAGCATTTCAAAGATGTCTATGGAATTGTCTAAACATGAAAAAAGACTTTAGTGTGTGGATCTAAACCAAAGAAACATATCGATAGCATATCAAAGATGTCTAGGGAATTGTCGAAGTGTCTGATTGTATATTCAACATTTGAACACATGTTATGCTTGAACATTCATTCATTTAACTGTTATTTTCAAGCAAAAGATATAGTTACACACACCTTTTAAAATTTTGCTCTGCGCTCTCATTTTCTCATTTCCAGAAAGCTGATGAAAAAATATGCAGCAATAAATGGGAAACCCTGCATTAGCTACATTATACTAGATTTGGAAACCTACAAGCAAGGTTCTTCTGCCCTGACATTCTCTCTAGTGTATTTATCAACTTTTACCGAAAGATTTGAGTGGGAAAGATTTATATAGAGGGTCTTTGTAATTTTGTCATGGTATGTGTTATAGCACCTGATATTTCGATACTTGTCATTTTCCTCTGGAATAGCACTTATATAGGAACCCTATTATAACAAAAAAAAAATTATTTTGTATGGTGATGAGACTACATGAGAACATGTAAACAATGAAATGAAGGGAACAAATTGGCATAAACAGATGCCAGACGTGTAGAATATTGTTCTGGGAGCACATATTTGGCAACAAATTATGGTTACTTAGTAGAAATAATGGAGAAGAGCGAGCTTTTGGATTAACTCCTAGTCTTATCCTACAAGAAGAGTAAGTTCTGGTTGATTATTTGTCTTGTATCTCCAGCACTAGAGAAAATTTCAGCCGGTGGGCCACAGCAGGCTGTGCAACCAACTGAGATGATCGGCAGTGTAAATATGCTCATCTCTTCATAAGTTTGTGATTGGGCCTTGTTAAGTGGAGAACTACAGTATCAGCCATTTTCTGTTTAATATTGTTAGAAAGAGATTGCAATTATTTTGAGATACATAACAAGTTGTTTTGTGTAGGGGTCCAAGTTTTTAGCGGTTCACGGGTTTCTACACCCAAGGAGTTTATGGTTGTTTGTTTCTGTGAAATTGCTAGTATTTGGAAAAATGTGTTTTCTTCTTGATCTTTTAATTTTGTGCATAGAAGGTATATCGTTCTCTTGGTAAATGTAGATATCTTGTGCTTTTATACTTATCTTTACTCTTCACAGATAGGGCAGGCAAAGTTTAATTTACTATCAGTGAACACTACATTGATACTCATCTGCTGATAGCCAAATCCAAAACTGGGATTATCCTAGTATACAAAAAACCACCATATCCAATATTACTAGGCTTTCCAGCAAATTGAGTATCTTTCCTCACAACCCCAACTCTCACCAAGAATTCCTCAAGTGTCATCCATGTCCATTGACCGAAAATCCTTTTCAATTCCCCCAATATTGCTCTGGAACTTATCAAATGTCAATGAATATATTGAAGACTGCGTATCAAAGGCACCCTACACAGTGGCCTTCCACCACCATCGGCCTCCACCCCCAGGTCATTTCTAAAATTCTTAAAGTTTAAATTACTCCCCATGTCAATCAATATTTCCATTGTCCAAAGCAATTCCAAAGCGAATTGCTCATCAAATACAACTAAATGGGTTTAAGTGCAAATTTAGAATAATCGGATTGTTTATTAAAAACTAAAATCAAACTGACATTAAAAGTTCACCGAATTCGAACCAATAAAACTCAAATTGCAGTATTATATTACTACATTTCATTTTACAAAACGAAGTTAGGATCACTATATACATAATCAACACAGATATGCAAACCCATAAATTTATTCTATGAATTTACATGCAAAATTGCAAAACAATTCAACCAAAAGAGAAAACAAAAATTCAACCAAGAAGAGGAAAACAAAAATGAAACCAAGATTAAGAATCAACACAAATATGCAAACGATTGAATATAGATTTAAATTGAAAATATTCATCATAGGCATCAACTAACAATGACATAACACATCTGGATAGTGAAACTCCTACTACACTAAATTCTCCAATACAGATAAATTTCCAATTTCACAATCAAGATGTGCCTGCTTATTGAAGGAGCCTGAGAGCAGAGAGAAACGAATGAGAGAGAGAATGAGAGAATTGCTTGACCGAAGATGGGAGAGAAAAAATTATAGTTGCTTTTCCTTCAACTTGGTAATGGCAGCTAGGGCTTTTCAATTACGGGCGGCTGCTTTTCCTTCAATTCTAGTTTTGCTTCAATTCTGATTTTGCTGAACATGTCTGGTGAAAATTGGAAGGAAATAGCACGCGCCAAAATAATAACTAATTAGGGAAGGATATTTTTGGAAAATTGCATCCACACTTACAAATGTTTGGGACATTTTGCACAACAGTTCGCATACAATTTTTCCGTCAAAAATTGAATACAAAATGGAATGAACATCTGCGACGGATCAAATCGTCCCAAATAATATATTGTTGGGGACAAATCTTGAAAAAACCGTCCTTATTAACTCACTTTTTGGGATGCACGGATTCAAACCGTCCCTAATGATTGACTATTGAGGACAAAATATTAAACTGTCCCCAATTAGACGTCCCCAAAAATCATTTTTTTAGTAGTGTTAGTCGAACGCAATAAAAATCATAGTTATTCTTTAGTTAATTTACAAAATACACTATTACACCAATAACCATAGTATAAATTCAATATTTCAACAAAATGACTCCCATCAGACGCAAGATTCCCTGAAAGCAAAAATAATCATAAATTCATCACTCAAGTACGAAATTATCATTCTCGACGTGGAAAATTAAATGAGAAATTTGAAATTTTCTATAGATTAAAGGAGTTTATTACATGAAAACGATGATGGATATAGAGTCCGTCCATCATTGGCCATGAGAACTCTTTTAACTTCTCATACACTATACCTGCTCTATAATGCAAAACCTTCTTTTGAAGCACGGATCTATTTTCCGTTACTTCTAATTCTTCTATAGTTAACGAACTCAGATTTGGATCTCAATAGGCCATCTGTACATTTCCTCTTGTGGTACTGGGATTGTCATAGTCACCAATCCGGTCGTACCTTCGTAGTTAATCTCCGTTAAGGTATTGCCCACCATGCATTTGATTGGACGCTGAGAACAATAGACGCCAAGCCGTCCACATCCCCTCACCTTGAGAGCAATGGTAGCTGTTGGTAATGTATTTTCTCTTAAAGAAAGCTCAGAGGTAGGCTTCTCCTGGGACGTCAGATGGACTTCGAACTGCTCCACCGCACAACTAGAGTTGAACATATCAAGTAAACCGATTGGTGCAAAGGAAATATTTGCTGTAATATCCTGCATATAATGAAATAGTCCATTGAAAACTACATTTAAATAAATAAATAGGAAAATTGTGAAAATGGTATACTAAAAAAACACAGTTCAAGTCTCACTGCACTGCTACCCGTTATGAAAATTGTGACCCAGTAAAAAGAGGTTAGTCTACAGATAACTCACCTTCACGGGACAAAAGTGGAAGAGTTCATATTCGAGAACTCGAAGTGTAACGGGCAGTGAAGCACCTTTTGGCAATCGAACAACCTCCCCTGATCTGGGGGAATACACTACTGTATCTCCATTCCAATCTTGTCCCGCAATCTGAGCTATGGCATCCACATCAGTGGCTTGAACAGAACCAGTCAGAGTACCAGGAGAGGCATCATGAATCCGCGTCTTCTTTGTTACCTTGCACCAACCAGCACCTTGGCAGTTGAAAATGCCAACCACTCCACAAAATTTGTTCACGTTCCAGATTTTAAGTAAGCTGGATAATTGAGCATTGCAAGTGAGTTTTATCCAGGGACAAGCTTTGAGGATAAGACACAATGAGAAATGACGTTCCAAACCTTGTCCCATCTCTAGCTGGATCAACGAAGAGACAGTCAATTGTGGGTCGCCCGGGTAAGTGTGCACGGAGAACTGATCCATCGGGAAGCACCAGTTTTTTCAAAAGCTCGAAATTGTGGTTACCAGGCTTGTCACTAAATAGACCGGAAGAAGAAGAGGGTTCAAAATTGTGTTTTTATTGAAGGGATATACAGAGACAAACTAGCATGGAGCACGAGGATACCTGACATAAATTGGACATCCTCCAACAGCTCGAGCTGCAGCATGATACTCAGCAGCTGGGTGTAGGCTCTGTAATACAAGTTCACCAGTCAATATACGACAGATATATCATGATTACATTTTCTTCATTTGAGAATGTCTAATAGTAATGGATTAAACCCCACTTCCGATAGCAATAATAAACAAAGAAGCATCAGAAAACGAGAAAATCACACAAAGAATTTAGTGGTTCATCCTCAATGTGGGAGCAGCGTCCACCCATCGCTGCCTGTCTTTGCTATAAATTTTATCACACCTCTCGGTCTATGTCTAACTCACAAAAACGGCCCCCTAATAATCCTTTTATAGTAGGAATATTATGATGACCTAATACTATATGAATGCCAATATACCTCGACAGAAATATTCGGTTGATCTGTTGTCGAGAGGATGAGTATATAGTACTCAATCCGACACTCTTTCGAGAAACAATCTTGATATCAATAAACTAAATTTATGTCACAAATACTCACGTGGAACATATCCCAATCAGGTTGCATGAACTCTCCCAAGAACAGTGTATTGTAGGCCACAGACGAGATATGGATGGTGTGAGAAGCAGGATCACGAGGATAATAATCATCAGAAGCTCGAATTACAGCAGTCTGCTTGGCGCTGTATATTCCATCAGTATTATGACACATGCAAGCAATGCATCCATTATCAGGAAAATTTCGTGCTATTGAGGCTTCAAGTGCCTGGTGGTAGCTACGAGTAAGAGAAACTCGGCCACCATGACCAGCCCCAAGAGTTTCAATGATATTCTGTACATCAACTTTGACTCCATCTACCCCACAAGAAGCCAGATAGGCATGAAGCTCGTTGTAGAAATTGAAAACCTTCTTTGGGTGCACCAGCCCCAAACCGTGAACTGCTAGACTGTCCATAACTATATCGGGTTGGTTGCCAAGTACACCTGGAGACTGCACGGGGTACGCCAAAGCAGTATCATAATGTTCCATGCCAGGACCTGCTGGCTGCACTCCGCCCCAGTAACCTGCAAGTGCATGCCATACGTATACATACCTGTGGAACAAAGGGAATAACAAGCATTAGAACTTATCAAAAACCAGCATAGTACATCATATTCCTTGCTTGGTGAACATTAATTGCAAAACTCTAGTTACAAGATCAACAGAAGAAATAAATGGTAATGGAATTCAATAAATAATATTTCAAAATAATATAAACATGCTCGTTTAGACCCTAGTCAGGACACATGATAATGTAGAGATTCAAGAAAATGCAAAAAATTACCCCAAAACACTGTGAGGTAAAAGACCTAGCTGGGGAACTTACTTAACATTATGGCGTTGCTTGGCTTCTTCCACTACGTATTTGAGGCCTGCTTCATTTTCTTCATTTTTTCCATTCTTTTGGAATTTTGCGTTCTCCTTTATTCCTGTTAGCCTGTTGGCAAACCTGCAAAGAACGCAGAAACATCAACGCTGTGTTAACACAGTGCAAATAAAAAATTTAAAACTTTACTGTAATCAGGCTGCACAAAAGAATATATTTCCAAACGAAGCATTACAAAGCAAGTTTAATTCTACTCTAGACCATTTATTGTGAGATATAGTACTAGGCGTCTTACTGGGCGCCTTCTTGCACAACACAATTAGCATCTTCCTTGACCTCACTACCAATCTGTTGCCAGCCATCATCTATTATCAGGAAACGTGGGGGTGTACCTCCCTCAGACAAGCTGCAAGATAAAATAAGAACTAGTGAGTTGGATCTCGATTTAACGTGATTTCTTAATTGTCTCTGGAAACTAAAAATCACCAGGTTTTACCTCTTAAGGCCTTCTTCCACACCTTCGGCAGTGACATCAGTGTAGAAAGCATCCCATGTGCACCAGCCAAACCAGTCAAGGAACGAGGGCAACTAGAAACCCAAGTACAAAATATAATAAATAGTGAATGAAAGTCAAAATCATCATCTTGGTCAAAATTCATGCAAGCAATTCTGAACAGCATAACTTAAAAAGAAACTCGTACCTTCTTCTTCTCTCGGTGATGAAAAGTTTGCATATGTTGTTCAACAGCTCTGTTTCACAGGAAAAATATTGCTATGTATTATCAAAAAGGGAAACAAAAACCCAAAAAGAATCACCAGTTAAATTCTTAACCAGGCTAGTTGAGCACTTGGGTTACAATGTCCAAGTACCATCAAAAGACATCTAGCTCCTTTTCAAGAACGCTTAGTGGGCAAATTTTCATATGATGTTTTTTATATTCTTTTTAAATTGGGTTGGAGGGAGCATTATTGCCAAGAAAATGAAAGAACTTACTTCACAGCCTGGTTGATGACTTCAAAAGGATTGGTCCCAGCATGCATGTAAACAAGGTGAAGTCCTTGGTTGGTTTCAACAGCATTATCTCCTGCAACAAATCAGACCACAATAAAACAAGTTTGTTTTGATTCTTGCTGACTTATTCCTTTCTAATTTATCTTCTCCACAATTCTATAACTTCATCAATGAATTCATTTGATGACAGGGGATAGATGAATTCTTCATGTCAATGGTGTTTGCCTTAGTAACTACTCCAACCCAATCGATAAGGCCATTAGTCTCCCTTTGTATGACGAATAGGATGGGACCGACCTTGCGAAAGATATGACTTAGTGTAATAGGCAAAGCAGGAAGTACATAGTCTACATGGCTACATCACATATTTTGATGCATATTGAACCCGCCAAATATTTTCATGATGCCATGAGCTACTCACCACTCTCAAGGCAGATCTCCAGCTCATTCTTCTCATTGCCTTGAAGAACAGCGCGGAACTGGCCTTCAAGGAGAGGCAAGAAGACAGTATAGATGGTTGGGTCATCTTCACACTCGCTTTCAGTTGTTTCTTTGCTCTCCACAAGCATGAATTGGGTCTCCAGGGGAATGTCCTTTCCACAGGTTCCCATCCTCTGGGTCATCCACCAAAGCTTGAAATGGAACAAACACATGAAGCGGACATCCCTATTACGAAAGTAGATTAGGCCACAACGTTTTTAAATTATGTTTCGAAACACATACGATTATTACTTATGTGGACATGTTTAGATAGCATGATACAAATAATTTATCTTGAGAAACTATTTCCGCAAGCTCTGGTACTAATAAATTGTATTTATGAAAAAGAAATCTTGAGAAAAATTAATAGTGTATCAATTTTTGCTTCACAACCAGAATCAGTTAAATGCTTGGGCTTTAATTATTTATCCAGGAACATGCTTCAGTACAAGTGAATGACAAGTTTTGCTGTCCTGTGAAGTATTAGGATAAGCAATATATTGTAGCAACTTACGTTTCAATATTTTGTTATAAAATCCTGTGAGGTAGCACTTTGAGTGGGTCAATTAACAAAACAATTAAAATATGTTATTAAGCATATCCCAGAAAAGAACAATATATTTGAGAACAGTATAGTGCTTACTCTAAGACACCAACAGGGAAGACATGCAAGCTTTTGCTTTGTGAAGCAGTAGCACCAATGAATGCACCAGTGACAAGCCCCAGACCTGAACTGGGGGTGAGCACAATGTTGTCTGGCACCCCTGTGAGTATCGTTTTCCCATGAACCACAAGTTTTCCATCGTTTATAGAGACATTTAGTGTGACAGTCATCTTTGCACGCTCAAGGACTGCCTGACAATTAACTGCATGCACAGCAAAATAATAAGCATAACTTGGAAAAATGGAAGCCAATTTCTGGAGCCGATCGCAAATAGCACCCAAAATTCATTAATATAACGAGAGAGAGAGAGAGAGAGAGAGAGAGTTATGCAATTCAATCAAGTTAGATGTTTCTGAAGGTGGCGAATAAAATCTCAAAGGCATATTAAGGCCAGAAGAATATGAGATGGTTTTATAGAATAACTAACACGAAGAATCAACTAATCTATGCACAACTAATCTGTGCTCAGTGTACCATCTGTGCCCACTTGATTCTTGGGATAGTGTCGGCTTACCAGATATCCAGCTTATCCGTATTAAATTTCGAACTTAAGTATGCAAAGGAACACATGGATCTACAAACAGATAATCAATAAATCATTCCCCAGGAAAAATATTTTAGTTAAGATATGCCACAATATGACAATACCATAAATCCTGTTCCAAACTTCCTGAATTGAGACCCCTCTGCAGTCTTATATGGTCTTGTGATGATAATACTGGAAAACAGACCATTTACTTATCTACAACCATATCCTAAACGCTGGGAAGCTTCGCATCACCACTTAATTCGAGCACAACAGAGTATGAATTCTCAAAAGTAAAGGAAAGGACACTTCAATTGATGACACTAAACTGCAAATCTAAAGAAATACGTGGGTACATCTGACCATAAAATTGTTCCAGCTGCCTAAATTACCAATAGTGTATTTAACCTATTGTAAATATGTAAACATCTCAGTGTAGACAACCTCATAAAGGCTTTGTCTTTTTCTTCCAGAAAACAATGCAGGGGTAAAAGTTTGATTCAGAAGTACTAAACCAGAATCTGAAAATGTGATAATTTAAAATTCTCCCAAAAAATTAATGGCAGAACCGAAAATTGAGTTAAAGGGTAAACACAAGCTTGACGTACAATCATACTCTTCCAAATATTCACCAAATTTTCATGTTACAAATTTGTAAACAAATGAGAATCACCAAACTTCATAGATAGTTTCGCACTGCCTCCTTAATGATAAAATCTGAGTTGCACGGAAACTTGTAGCTAGCATTCCAATTTAACTTTTCAAAAACTCTAGAAAACATTTTGAAAACTCAAAAAAAAAGTTTCTACATTTTTATAATTTTTAGTAAAATTCTGAAATTTTAATGATAGTTATTAAAAACGTGATAATTAAGAATTACAATTCGTTATAGATTTGTTGCTATCTTCAACCAAGAACTAACTTAATTGGGGATTTTGGGGGAAAAAATAAAAATTAACACATGATTAAAGTTTAAATCAATGTTAAAAAGATTTTTCAAAATTAAATATTGAATTTATAAAAGTAATTTATAATTTTGTGTACAACGTGTGTCCTATTTTTCCATTTCAGTTTCGTGCAACCAAAGACAAAGCACCAGTAAGCACACCAAAAACCAACTAAAAATCCAATCATTATTTCTTCAAGTTCGAAAAATCATTTGCATGTATTCATCGACCTGAATGATCATAATATTAATATATTCAAAAAAAAATCAGCAAAAAAACTTCTTCAGAAACCGGAAACTCACCTTTTATAATATCTAACCTCTTGAAGAAATTACCTCCAAAATTCAACAATCACAAACCTCAATAGCTCAATATATATAAACGCACGTATGTACAAACTCAGCTTTATATATGTATAGAAAGAGAGAAATGGAGAGTTCGATTCAGCAGAAGCGCATTCCAGAAGAGAGGGCAAGCTTCTATTGAGAGAAAGATAGTGCAATGCACACGCTCTCAATGCTCATTGATCACTCAACTATGGAGAGCGAGTTCAATGAAGGAACCACTGGTGGTTTAAATACTCCGTTTGGCGTTAAACATCGGACGATTTTTCTATAGGGAGCTAATAAGATGGCAAAACGTGTAAAAGAAATGTACGATATTTAGTGCATAATAATGGACATTTTTGGGGGTTGTATATTATTTTTATGTGATAATTTCACTATACATCACAAAATATAAAATAATTTAAAAAATATTATCTAATTTTTTTTATACTAAAAACACTGTTTTTTATTTTTGTTACACTTGTTGTTACATTTATGTTTGTTAATAACAAATGTAACACATTTATTGTAACCAAAATAACAAATGTAACAAATGTAACAAAAAGTGTTATAAAAATTAAAAATAGTATTTTTATAATTAAAAAAAGTATGACAGTATTTTAAAAAATATTTTATTTATTGTAATTATTTGTGAAAAGAACCCTTTATTTATTTGTAGTTTACCCGCGATGATTGTTGTCAAGATGGGCCAGTCCCGGCCATACATGAAATTGGGCCCGCAGATCGGCCTAGTTTATATACAGGCCAGTAAAAATGTTGGTCAAGCCCAACCCTAATTCTAATCTTTTATTCTTTGAAAAATTGTCAATAAGTCATCTATATGTGACTTATTCTAAATTAAGAGCCCGTTTGTCTTTACTTTTGATTTTGCTAAAAAGCTAAAGTTCAAAGTCAATAATAATTTTAACTACACATTTCATGGTCCCACAACTTTTCAACCATACTTTTATCAACTTTTACACAAAAAATTGATTTTAATTAAAATCAAACATACTTTAAGTCCAAACACTTTCCAAAATTGTCAATAAATCATATTAATTCAGTCAATGTCGTAATTACCCATGTAATCATTTAAATCAAATTTAAACCAAATTTAAAATTCATCAACGCACGTAGGCACTTTTTTTCCTTGTAAACAAGAAATCCCTTCAAATTTGAAGAAGATTTTCTGCATTAAATGTAGAAGAAGACCTAGAAATGACAAATGTTTATGTATTTTTTTTTATGATGAGATTGAATACTCCAATGACAGATTCCAACATGGGCGCACTATTTTTAATAGATA
The DNA here is from genome assembly GCA_023638005.1 of Forsythia suspensa. Classification (NCBI taxonomy): domain Eukaryota; kingdom Viridiplantae; phylum Streptophyta; class Magnoliopsida; order Lamiales; family Oleaceae; genus Forsythia; species Forsythia suspensa. The sequence goes on from CM042667.1 coordinate 17,917,969, forward strand.
ATTCTGCTGCAAAACGGCAAGCGTCTATTGAAAGTGTAAGAATCTTGCCGAAATATAGTGAAAAATCGGTGCCGAAACTGAATTTGGATGATATTGAAGAATTTTTTACGTCGGAATTTCAGCACCGGCTGTCTATGTACATATCAAAGAAGCCATTATTGGAGACTATGTTGAAGAACCAGTTTGTTTGAGAATATTACAAAATTAATTAATTGATTTATTTTTTAAACTTCTCTTCAAATTTTAGCGAAAAGAGAGAGAGTGATTTGTTATTCTTTTTAGGGAAATTGGTTTGTTGGGAGAGGTTTCTTCTTGTTAGATCCATTAGAATTCTGCTGGTGGAGAATGATTCTACAGGGCATGGAGAAAATATGGAAGGTGCATTTATCAACTTAATAACAACAAATGAGTGTGTCTCTAGAATGTGTATTTCGAACTTCATGTAGATATACCTTGATGTATGTTTAGGGTCTTGGCATGGATAAGATTTCAAGATCTGGAAGGGTAAACCACATAGTGATCTGGATGCGGTGGCCAAGTTGATGGTTTGGTGTATAAGTATATTGTTTGTGGTGGGATGGCGTAGAAGCGAATGTTTAGGAGTATATTAGGTTGTAGCCATGGTTTGTTGTTGTAAATAGCAGTTTGAATTTTCTGTACGGATGATACTATATTATAGAAAACAGTATCATAGAAAATATTATCATTATATTAATTGTGGTCATGATTTGCTGCATTTGCTGTTGTAAATAGCATATTGATACTGTATTATAAAAAATAGTTTGATATTGTATTATAGACTAGCAGCTTGATATTGTATTAAGTTGGCTATTAGATTATTTTTTTGTGTTGTTAGTCGTGTGTGTTGTTTGATACTATAATATAGAAAACAGTATCATAGAAAATAGTATTATAACATAAATGAAATAGAATTTGTATACGTGCTCATAATTTTTATCATAATATGTTTTGGAATCATCTTGATGGGCCGGTCAAGACCAGTCATTTTGCCACTACTGATGATGAATTTTAGCCATTTGAAGTCGTCTCTTTAGCTTAAAATAGCAATTTTTAATTTTTCTTGTCTAAACAATATCATACATACTAAATCAAAATCATAAATAAATATATCTTAATATATCAGTATCATACATGAAAGTATCTTAATAAAACAGTATCACAAGCTACAACCTAATAAAATAATATTATCCTATATTAAATAACAGTATCATAGGTTGAAACATTATTATAATAAAATAGTATCAAAGATAAAAGCATGATATAAGTATATCATATCACTCTATCTAGATAAAACAATATCATAAATATAACTAAAAAGTGATGTTTTACTGCTTAAAATAATGATATTGTTCTTAAAATACTTTATTAGTAGTACAAGACTATTGATACTGTATGCATTCAATAACAATATCATAGATTGAAACAGTATCATTTATTGAAACATTATTATAATAAAATAGTATCAAAAATAAAAGTAGAAATAAAACAGTATTATATATAAAAATAAGTACAAGATATTTTTAATGGTTGAAGTAATGATACAGTATCATATATAACACATTATCTAAATAAAATAGTAACATAGATAAAACTAAGTATAATTTGTTTTAATGGTTAAAGTAATTATATTATTCTTAAAATACTCCATTAGTAGTACATGCAAGATCATTGATACTGTTTGCATTTAATAATAGTATCATATGTTGAAATATTATTAAAGATAAAAATATGGTATAAATATACCAATGCACATTAACTAAAAAAATAGTATCTAGATAAAACAGTATTATAATAAAACAGTATCATACAAATCAGTATCATTGAATTAGCATTTTTTTTTGTAATTGCAGGGGTATGTTGGTCTTTTAGCGCTAAAATGTTATTTTAATCGAATTAAGTTTTGGCCATATAACTTTAGAGTTCATAAGTGCAACAATAGTGATCAGCCTTGAATTTATCCTTATTCTTTTTTAAAATAATTATTTTTTAACTAGAAATTTAAAGAATAATATATATGTTCACAAATCAAGATTTGTTAAAAGTGAAAAATAAACTTTATAAAATAAATTAATATAATAATTGAATAAAAACATAATTTTCAAACAAATTCTTTATTAATTTAAACTAAATTAAAGACATATTACAAAATTCTTTCCTTTAAAACATTTATTACAAAAATATAAAAAATAATATATTTTATGTTTAAAAATTAAGGTGTGTTACAAGCTAAAAAACATTATAAAGTAATTTAATATAGTAATTATTATAAAATTGAAGATAGAAAAGAAAAAATATAAGAGAGAAATGAATTGTGTATAATTATGGACCCATATTTATAGAGTTTCAAAGAAAATTATAAATTAATTTAGATATAAACAAATACGGCCTATCTAAGTATCCTGATAAGACTAAGTAGTCATCAATAATTATCTCATAATTTAACAACATTCTCCCTTTGATAACTACAATAACTACCTCGTTAAAAATTTTATTTGACAAAATCTCAGTGGGACAAAATATCAAACAAAAGAAAAAAAAGAGTACAGTTAATTGTTAAATTTTTTTGTGTATTAAGAAAATGTTGCCTCGTTAAAACTTTGCCAGAAGATCCAGTGGGACAAAACTTGGATAGGAAAAGAGTACACATGCTCCTCATAATGTTAATAACTGAAGATCTTTAAGTCAATGCATCCCATTCTCATGCACCAATTTCTTGAATATGGATGTCGTCAATGCTTTTGTGAATAAGTCAGTCAAATTGTTACTTAAGTGAATTTGTTAAACATCGATGTCACTATTCTTCTGAAGTTCGTGTGTATAGAAAAATTTGGGAGAAATATGCTTTATCTTGTCCCCTTTGATGTGGTCTATTTTGTGTGTGCAATACAAGCTGCATTGTCTTCCTGCATTATTGTTGGACTATCATTTGTTGAAGCTAATCTACATGATGCTTATATATGATGGGTCATGTTCCTTAATCATTTACATTCTCGACTTGCTTCATGGATTGCAATAATTCCAAAATAATTTGAAATGTTAGCAGTCAAAGTTTGTTTCACAGATCTCCATTATATAGATGTTACTTCACGTATAAACACATATTTTTTTTAGGTAACGAAAAATGTGCTTAATACCATTCTAATATATTTGAGTGGGTGCGGAGATATATCTTGTAAAGATATTTGCAGAAAAATCTATGTCTTGTCGAGTGCAATTTGTAAAATATGTTAATACTCCAATTGCATTTAAGTATAGAATTTCAGGTCCAATAATTTTTTCTCCACCTTCAAATGGACAAAAGGGATCTTTTTTTACATTAAGTGATGGAACGACCATAGGCGATGCCAATAAATGTGCTTTATCCATATAAAACCCTTTTTCAGTATTAAAAAGATTGATAAACAAATAATCCTTTTAAAAAATGTTCAATTTGCAATCTAAGACAGAATTTTGTTTTTTTTCACATCTTTCATCTCAAATTCATTTTTTAAATAATCCGCAACTTTGCTAAGCTCTTCAGGAGTTAATATAAGAATTAAATCATCAACGTAAACTGCTACAATTACAACCCAATATCTGTTTTCTTTGTGAAAACACATGGGCATACATCGTCATTTTTATAAGATTCTTTCAAAAAATATTCGACAACGCGATTATACTACATTCGTCCGGATTGTTTTAATCCATATAATAAAATTTGCAATTTAATTGAGAACATAGTTCTAAGAATGAATCATTTTCTTTTAGCACTTTAAATTCTTCAACGATTTTTATATATATGTTAGTATCAAGAACCATACAAATATGCAGTTATTACATCCATAAGGCTTGACGAAGTTGAGGGTGACCTTTCGTTATTGAAGAAGGCTGTTCACAGTTCTGCTTCAAACAAAGTGTTGGCTGGTTCCAAAATTCGTGTCTTGGAGCCTAAGCATTTTGATGGTGCCTGTAATGCAAAAGAAATGGAAAACTTCTTGAGGGATGTAGAACAATACTTTAAAGCTGCCCATATACTGTCAGGAGAACGAGTAAACATTGCTAGCATGTAATTAGGAGGTGATGCAAAACCGTTGTGATGTATTCAGTTGCAAGATGATAAAATTGCTCGAAGGCAACAAATTATATTGTAGGAAACGTTGGAGAAAGAGTTGAAAGATCAATTTCTTCCTTGCAACACAATCAGGGTTGTATAGAAATCCATCAAGAAAATGAAGCAATCAGAGTACGGTTTGGGATTATGTGAAGGATTTCAATAACTTGATGTTGGATATCAAAAATATGTCCGAGGATGACAAGCTTTTCAATTTCATGTTTGGATTACAAAGTTGGAGGCCTACTGCATTGCGAAGGCAATGAGTGAAAGACCTTTCTTCAACAATGGCAGCAGCAAATTGTTTTGTAAACTATAAGTTGGAAAATTCTTCAACTACTCAAATGAAGGGATATGATTGGAAGAAGGCTGGTATATCGAAAGAAGACATATAAGAAGAAAAAGAATGATGTCTCGAAGTTGAAAGATGGTGATCAATTTCAAAACAAAGCGAAGAAATTCTCGGGTTGCTTCATTTGTAACGGACCTCATTAGGCTAATGACTGTCCTAAGTAGAAGAAAATGAATATATTAATGATACAAAATGATTGTGAATTTTTTTTTTTCAAAGCTCATTCATGAGTTAATCCTCTATAGCTCGTGAACACTATCACCACATAGAAAGATAACATGTAGTGGGGACTCATATATATAGTAATGAAAGTTGATGGCAACGATGTCATGGCTATGATGGACACGGGTGCTACTAATAACTTTGTAAGTCTGCATTTTGTTGAAAAGTTGGGTCTAAATCTTACTTAAGTAAGTTCGAAAATCAAAGTGGTATATTCGGTGGCACATCCCATTAAAGATCTAGCCGAATCATTCTTCGTGTTGGGAGTGGGAAGAACAATACAATCTGATGACTGTTCCATTAGCTGACTTTGATTTGATATTTTGAATTGAATTTTTGTTAAGGCAATGGCATCAGTGGTGTCTTACGTGTATAGATTGTTCATTGCTGATAAGAGATCTTCGTGTTTTTTTTCAATAATGTATCTTGACAAGAATGGTAGTGATGAACGCAGGTTGAAGATGAAATGAAATATACAAAACAGTTTAAGGCATGGATCTAAAAAGAAGACTTGATCTATGTTGCAGCGTTGGTAGAAATTAAAGCCGACCAATTTGTTGAAGTGCCTGATTTGATTGCTGAGTATTTGAAAAGTTTGTTGATGTGATGTCTCTCGAACTTTCAAGAACTCTTCTTCCTTGTCGTACTATTGACCACATAATTGAACTCGAACCTGGTGTAAAACTCCTTACAGGCTACTGTGATCAAATAGCTCTGTTAGAGTTAGCAGAATTGAGAATGTAGCTTGATGATTTACTTGATACTGACTTCATTCAGTCCTCGAAACCTCCTTACAGTACCCCAGTTTTGTTCCAACGGAAGCAAGATAGTTCTATGAGAATGTGTGTGGACTATCTTGCATGGAACAATGTGACAATAAAGAACAAATATCCAATGCCAAATGTTGTTAATTTGTTCAATCGATTGGCTAAGGATTCGTTCTTTACTAAGATGGATCTTCGGTTGGAATATTGGCAAGTGAGAATTGTTGAATGAGACGAAGCAAAGAATGCATGAGTAACTACATTGGCTCTTTTGAAATTCTAGTTATGCCTTTCAATCTTACAAACACTCTTTCTACATTTTGCAAACTAATGAATTACATTCCATATGATTCTTGGATAATTTTGTGGTGGTATGTTTGGATGATCTTGTGGTGTACAATAAGTCGTTGGTTGATCATGTGTATCATTTGAGAAGGATGTTCTCTCGGTTTAGGAAACACGAGTTGATTGTGAACAAAGAGAAGTGCGAGTTTTGTTATTCGATCATGTGTATCAAGACAGATTTTGCATGGATGAAAGAAAATTAAGGGTAATGATGGACGTCCAAGTACAACGAAGGTTGCTGAATTACGTTCTTTTCTTAGTTTAGCTAAGTACTACCGTCGTTTTATTGAAAGTCATTCTAAGAAAATGAATCCATTGACTGATTTGTTAAGGAAAGAAAAAATGGGATTGGACGGACGATTGCCAAAAAGCTTTCGAAAGGTTGAAGCGAGCTGTTTCTACCGAGCTAATGTTGCAGTTTTCTGACTTTGAAAAAGCCATTTGAGGTACACACTAATGCGTCAGACCGTACCATCGGTGGGATGTTAGTGCAAGATGGTCATCCGGTAGCCTTTGAATGCCGTAAGTTAAAGGGTGTTGAGAAATGGTAATCTACCCATGAGAAGAAAATGGTTGTGGTGGTATATTGTCTTAATACTTGGCGCCATTATTTGTTGGGAACGAAATTTGCTATCCTAACGAGTAATGTTGCCAATACCTACTCCAAGACTCAAAAGAAATATTCTCCTAAACAATCAAGGTGGAAGAAATTTCTTGTTGAATTTGATTTCTCATGGAAACACTGGAAGGGAAGACAAAATCAAGTGGCTGATACCCTTAGCTAAAGTGGTATGGAATCTTATGTTGCTGCCTTAATAACACTTCAATATAAATTTCTCGACAGAATCAAACATTTGGCTCAAACTGGTGTGGCATACCAAACTTGAGCAAAAAATTAAAGACGGTTAGTAGTGGATGAAAGACGATCTAATTTATGCTCACAGGAGCGAGTATATGTGCATTCAGGTGGTGGACTGAGACAATAATTGTTGAGGAACACTCGTGATCTGCAATGGGTAGGCCATCCTAGCATTGAGAGGAAGTCTGCATTATTATCAAAGTTGTATTACTGGCCAAAAATGTTGGACGAGGTAGAGGCATATGTGAAGTCTTTCTTGGTATGCCAACAAGACAAGATTGAAAGGAAGAAAGATACGGGTTTGCGATGGACTTTATATCGGAGTTTTCTTAAATTTGGTTAAATGAAACATGTTATGGTTGTGGTAGACACATTAAGTAAATATGGAATCTTTATTCTAGCTCCGTACGAATGTCTGCATGATAAGACAACAAAGTTGTTTTACAAATATGTCGTGAAATATTTCAGAATACCAAAGATATAGTCAATGATTGGGATACTCGGTTTACATATAGGTTCTGGACTTTGTTGTTCAATATGATGGGTTCCGAATTTAAATTCTCAACTGCAAATCATCCTTAAACTGATGGTTAGATAGAAAGGGTGAATGCGTTGGGGGAAGAGTATTTGAGGCATTATGTAATAGCAAGTTAGAAAAATTGGGTAAAATTGCTTGATACAACTCAGTTTTGTTACAACTTATATAAGTTTCATCTACTAAAAGATGTTCGACAGAATTGGCAATAGGGCAAATGTCGAAAACACCACTTGAAGTAATGAAACAGGATGGACACACTCCTTGTTCGGCAGCTTATAAGTTTGTACATGACAAGTAAGAGATGTTTGAGCAGGCCAAAGATAGTCTTGCAGAGGCTGCGAGATAAATAAAAAAGTATACTGATAAAGTTAGATGGGATATAGATTTCAATGTTGGGGATTGTGTTATGCTGAAACTAACTCCACATATATGATAGAAAAATAGTTTATCACGGTCTGGTTCTGAAGTATGATAGTTCCCTTGAAATTTTTAAACGAGATGAGAATGTAGCTTACAGATTGAAGCTGCTTAATCGCTTTGAAAGTGCATTCGACCTTCATGTAAGTTACTTAAAGCTTTTTAATTCTGGTGTAGTAGGTGATGGCTAAGTTCAGGCTAAGCAAGCACCTTCGATTATTCGAAAACAATTTGATAACGAGGTGACTAAAATTTGGGATCACCGAACAATGGAAAAAAGTAAAAAGAATCGATGGACATATTTCAATAAAAATGTGGCAGTATAGCTAATGCAACTTGGGAAAAGCATGTGATCCTGTGGAAAATTGAAAAGCAAATTCAAGAATACAATGATTCTCTTCAAACAAGGACATCAGGTTTTTCTGGCAGAGAAAGTTTGTCAATCCCTTAAAGATGACATAGGCTATGGCAGTAGTCTTGAAGGATTTCGAGTATAAGGTAACGTTGGTTTCGGTTGTGGGCAAAAATGTTAGACAACAGTGCATCAATACTTTGTGCTTGACATTGGTTGTGAACATTACTTGTAGGTATGGCGTGCAGGTCAGAAGAAGGCAGCAAGGCATAGACATATTTGAGCTTGTTGTCCAGCTAACTCTAGTCCAAAAATTCGTGTATGCAAAGGCAACACATGTTTGGCACATGAATGGAAGTTATTTCATGGTTCTCGGGGAATGGGTTGAGTAAACTCTCCTCTAGCCTAAAAGTTGGCTTCTAAGCTAGCGCCTGGAATTGGATGGAAGCAAGCTAAAGCTACTTTGAATCAATGAATGAATGAAAAAAACCGCTTACCGAGAAATAGAAAGGGAGACCCATGACAATACATTCTTTTTCTTTATTTTTTCTTATGAGATCCTAACCGAGTCCCGAGATCGTAGAAGAGTGGGTAGATGTAAGCTACCCCAAGCTCTTCTTAAAAAAGTAAGGCTTTTTTGAAATTTGATCTGCTATAAACAATAGCCGCCTTCTCGTGGCCTACCCTCCATCTGAGCCTACGGTATCCTGGCCGGCACTGGCTATGCCGTTATTAGGATTACCTGATGCAGTCCAAACAGGTTGGCCCTTCTAAGTTATGGGGTTGGGTCGGATATGACCAGATCCAATCGGATTTGATCGTAACTTCGAGTTCAGGTGCCAACCGCAACCAAACCGAAAAGGAAGGGGATAGCGAACCTCCTACTCCCCCTCAGGATAAAAGAAAATGAGTGGGTATCCCTTAGGTCCAGAAGTAGAATGGCAAGTGGCCGGATTCTCCCAACAACTCCCTATCCCGCCCCCACTATGGCTATTTATCATTTTAGGTTTCAAGTCCTCCCTTCCTACAAGTTCTCCCACCAACCCAGTGACACACCAACCAAGCCCATTCTCTTTCTCCGATCAAAACTCTTTTTTTATAGGCAAAAAATAATCGTCTTGGGTGAGATAGCAGGGCTAAGGATCTCAGGGGTCACCACCTATTAAGCTAGAGGCTCCAGAACTTGGCTTTATGCTGCTGGTGCAGGTATTCTATTCCAGTGAAAGCCAAGGGAAGATTGAGTTAAGGTGGGTCTTCTAAGGTTGGAGCTAGGCTATGATTATTCGATTGCTAGGACTGGTAGCGGAGGAAAGGTTAGATGGGGAAGGGCATGTTTTGTTTGTTCCTAATATAAAAAACCCTAATATCTTTTAGTAAACTAACTGAGAAAAATTCTTGCATCTTTGAGTTCTCATTGGATAAATTCTTGATCAAGGATCCAGAGGATATTTCAACCATCTGTTTAGGATTCAATCCACGCGATATACTGAACACAAATCCCACTCTTTCTCCCGGCAAGCAAAACAAGTGAAGATGGATGAGCGCCAACTTAACTTAGTAACCTCCTCTCAGGCGAAATCAAAGAAGTGTGCACTAGCTCCAATACTGTCTTAGTAAACTCTTGGCTTATGAGGAATGATTGTCCCAATAATATAATGATTGTTCTAAAGAAGAAAGAATAGAAAGAGAAAGAGCTTGCCATGATGTCTTGGTAAGCAAACTATCCATAGTCTAATGAATTCCATCGCGAGTCTGTCATAGGACTTTTCAAAATACATTTGAACAGACACTACTCCCTTACTCGGTAATCTTACTCTACAATTAGACTCTGAACTCTTCTAGCCTGAGACTTTAACCCAGTATGCGCCTGTCTCAAATCGCGTGCCTACTCAGCTTAGCTTACAGTGATGTCTGTCATAGAAACACCTACGAAATTCTCCAACATAGTACCACAATCTTTCAGATTTTGGCTCGCCATGATCAACAGCCAACCTGGCTCTAATACCAAATTATCACTGGATTAATTTCATTTCCAACACTCAAGCCAAATTTTCAACCGATGATGGCACTGAGGTTTGCCATAGTCATCTTATCGAAGTTGTTGTAACACAATTTCACAATATAGGCACAATTTATATAAATGAAATGGACAAACACAGTATTTATGGGAATCACTCTCAACTCTTTTAAGACTCCACAATATAAGAGAAACACGCATAATGAGATGTTTAAAAGATCATAACATTATGCATATGTCTTATCAAATCATCCCAAGATATACAAAAGCATATGCAGTTGACACCCCTAACTCGAAGTGATAATGGGCCGAGCCGAGTTAGCTCAGCCCGTTACCCACGGAGCTTGGCTCATCCCTATAATTTAGGATCAGTTTGGCCGATTGTTCGTGGACCGAACGAGCCGAGAGCCCACAAGCTCGACTTGATTTTCTTTTTAATATTGTTTCGGAGAATTTTAAAAAAATAAAGTATGAGAAATTTTTTCTGTTAGAATTTAAAAGTTGAAAACCCTCTTTCTTTTTCCAGGATTGAGATCGACTACTTTGAACGTAGGCTGAGTTAAAATTGTACACGAACAAGTTGTTATGTAACAATTTTTTGTTAAAATAAGACAAATGAAATATCAAATATTTACGCAAACAATACTTACTACAAATTCAAGTGTTATGTATTCAATTCTTCAAGTTCTTCAGACATCACTCTGCCCACTTTATCTTGGATCCGAAGTTCGGCATCCTCCAAGTCCTTCAGACACAGTGAAATTTTTAATATATCGACTTTAAGTCTTGACCTAAATTTAGACATAACCTTGCCACATGTACTAAAAGCAGACTATGATGCTACAGTTGATACTAGATATGTTAATATATCACGTGCCATAGTTAAAAGAATGGGTATTGACGTTCATTTTGTCTCTACCATTATAGTATATCAAAAATAAATTTTTATTCATCATCTAAAATACTTATCATGTCATGCACAAAATACCTAGCTAGCTCTAAAGGTATATTACTAGAACGAAAAAGAAAAAAGCAGAAAAAGAACTACTATCATGTTGACTACCCATAATTGAATTAAGCTAACTCCATAAGTCATTATCGTCAAGTAATGACGAAGCATGTGTTGGAACAAGGGATCGTCTGACGTTGCTACTCGCCTTTTCAGAGTAGACTTCATATATTTCACATAAAAGTTTTTTTTTTTAAATTACCATACGTTAATGGATTTCTATACGTTAATTTTGGTGAAATTGCCATTATAGTTAATTTGGGACCTCCAAGTTAAGTCAAGAATCCATAATGGATGCTAATAGAAATAACTTAGGCATCTCTTCCCAATATTTTCTAAATTTAACCTTCTTCACATATATATTAGTAGAAAAAATAGCAAAATTATTATACCTATTAAAATTGTTAACAATATAATAGAAATGATTGAGAACTAGTAGAATAGTCGGATCATATACACATATCCATGCATTTGTTGCGTCGAAAAAAACCTTCAAAAATTTTCTAACATGAGCAAATATTTTGCCACCTCTATTGCCAATACTTACATTTTGAGTGTGAAAGCGTAAACATTGTTTAGTACGACGGGATAATTAGGACGAGACTCTCCAACCTTTCAGGTTGTATGGAAACAGTTCATCAATCTTCAAAAGTGAGGTTTTGATTCTACAACCTATTTAACGTGAGATTGTGACATGAGATTGGTGACAGAAATCAACAATTTGGAAGTTAAAGTTGCACACTCACTTCAAATTAGAGAATATTAAGTAGTTTGAAAATTTTATCCTCCAACTTTAATTCATTGCAAAAAATTTAACATACACGTAGTTTTTCGTCATGTAGAAATCCAATCTCAGAAAACCTCACTTTTGAAGGTTGGAGAATCATTTCTATACTAACGGGAAGGTTGGGAAGCACAATAGTAATTTTTTCTAGTGAAATAAATTGAACAATACAAAATAATATATAAACAAACTAAATCAAAATTTTATATATTGCCAATTGTAATACTTTATACCATTTTGTTTTGTTAGATCTATCACTCAACTTACAGTTTAGTTTCATTTTAGACACCAAACTTTATTTTATTTTAAAGTCACTTATAAAGTTTGTATCAATTTTAATACTTTATACCAAGCTTGTTTGTATCAATTTAATCACTCAATTAAAATCTGTTAATTTTTTTAATTGAATGTGTAACATGGAAAAATTTGGCGTGGCATTTACATGTTTAGTCTGCTACATCTCATATTCTGAATGAGTTACCAAATTCAATCGTGTTCTTACCCAATTTTTTTTTAATAAATCAGCCTACTTATGTGTGAAATGAGCCTAAATAGAAAACAAGTTCAAATCTAACATACATTTTCTAAAAAATCTTTATTTGATTCAAAATGATTTTCTAAATTGTTATGATTTGATCAATAAATAAAAGGGCAAAAAATAAAGAACACAAATATTTATACTGGTTCGCATCAATGTGAAACTACGACCTGTCTTTAGCTGCTGTAGTATTTTCACTATAATGAATGATGATCTTTGTTTACAAGAAATTAGTTCTATATATAACAATCCAATCAAAGTTCTTTAATTATAATAAAATTCTAAGGCAACCAAATAAAAGTTTTCTAATTATAATAAAATAATATGGCAACCTAATTACGAAGGTAAAATTTTGAAAAACACACCATTATTTAAGCAAATACAAACACCGTACACCTTTCGGAGGCGCTATCCCCAAGTCTTTGGAGGTGGGGCCACCTACCCCCTTCCAACCCCCACATCGACCTTACTCTAAAGATCGATCACGCTCAGCTCCGCATAGTACAACAAATTAGGCTTCATAGCTTAATACAAATTTCAATTATTTTATCATTCAGTGAAAAAGAAAAACGTATTATTTTTTAGCTTGTAAATTTATTAAAAATTTACATTTTAAAACATCTTAATTTATTTAAGGGGTCCATTCAAATTTTCGTTAAGAACTCCAAATCTCAGGCCGGTTCTACTAATGGCATGAAAGCTTAGGGCCTGTTCTCTTTGGTGTTTTTAACCCGTTTTCCGTTTTGTGTTTTTGAAAATAGTCAAAACGCGTTTACTTATCTATTTCCCAAAATGAATTTTCGAAAACACCCAAATATTTTTCAAAGAAAACGGAAAATGACATTTCAGTCGTTTTCCGTGTTTTGTGAACAAAAGAGGCTTGTTTTCCAAAATGGCAAAAACGCGGAAAATGGTCCATTTTGCTTGAAGGTCGTAAGTTCGATTCACAATGGACTAATTTTAGCTTGGTTTTGCCTCTTTCTTTTTTTTTTCTTGCCCTGGACTGTGTCTTTCTTCCTCTCTAGCAGTAGCCGCCGTATTTCCCTCCGTCTCCATCTTTGCATGATATTCCTCCCTCCTCAATGACTGACCTCGGCCATTTCAAATTAGGTAAGCTTGTCTCTTGTCTCTTCTCTCTTCCATTTTCCTTCCTTCTCCTGATTTTATTTTCTTTCCTTGTACAGTTTTTTTCTTTCTTCTCCAGCATCCCGCAATATTCCTTCCTCTCCAGAAGCAGCCGCCGGCCGTCGAAGCTTAGGTAAGGTTGTCTCGTCTCTTCTCTCTTCATTTTCCTTCCTTCAATTTCCTGATTCCGTCCTTTGAGATTTCCTTTGCAATGGTTTAAATAGGAATTTGAAAGATATATTGGGCATTTATCAAAGAAGTGTATAATAGTTGAGAATTAGTTATTTGAAAGATATGTTGGGCATTTATTTTGGATGAAAGATATATTGGGCATTTCTATTGGGCTTAGGAGGCGCATCAATTGGAGATATATTGGATGATTTTCCGCGTCAAAGATTTGGTCCAAATTCTTATGAACGTATTGAAGCTAGAGTTGCCCCCATCCAAGAAGCATGCTGCTGTGAATCGTTTCAACAAGAAGGAATCTGGGCAATTTGTGTTCTGCCTACAAAATCGTGGGGTGCTTCATATTTATTCAGCAAATTGGATGATTATCAAGGCGACAAAGACCTACATCCGCTTAAAACATTTCATCGAGAGCAATTGCTTTTGAATGATACTACCAAGGAGCTCCTGTCCATACTTTCGAAAAGCTATGAAAATAATGGTTCAGATTGTATCATTTCAAAAGTTCAACTGGGTGTTGGACATTACAGTATAAATCTTCTCCTACTAGGAGAGGGAACATTTCAGCTGAAAGATGGAGAAGAGGCTCATGTTTTCTGGAGAACGCTGTTGGAGGGTAGAAATCCATGGTGGAAGTATTCTCAACTATTATACACTTCATATAAAAACAAATAAAAACTATTCTCAACTCTTCATATATTGGGTGCTCTCTCTTCTTTAACAAATAAAAACAAATTTGAAAATTTTGAAATACCTAATTGTACATAAATCGTGAACATGTCTGGGTTATTATCGTTTGCTTGGCTCCAAATCTCCATATGAAAATAATTGTTTGTGTACATGTGAGAAGCTAATGTAGAAGCTATGCCATGGATTTTATGAAATTCATTATCCACAATTGATGCTAATGTTGTTCAACATTCAATGGCGTAATCATCTTTTCTTTATATTGGATAACATTCACTAACTTGCCCCTTTGCAAATTATAAAGTCTAGTTCGAGTTTTGTCGAGTGAAAACTAACTGAGCTTTTGACTCAACTCATCATTTCCTCGTGTTGTATGAATAACGGACATTCTAGTTTCCTTTGCCTTATGTGTTGTATGTCTTCCAATGCATGATTTTAGCACATTTGAAATTTCGAGCTAGTTCTCTTTATTTCTTAGTTCTATGGATTCCAATGTATTCCAATTAATGATTTTAGTTCATTGTAGACAATCCGTAACAATTACTTTAAATCGTGTTCTTCTTTATAAGTTCATATTTTTACATTGATGAGTTTATAATGGGTCACACATAAGGAGATAAAATGAAAAGGAAATAATTCTCGTATGGTTTCTTTAAAACTATGAGATTCTTGAAATTGTTGCTTCCTTGTTTTTATCTTTGTTATAGAACATGGGTGGTCATAGAGGTAAGAATAACATTCCAATGTCATGGTCTGATGAGAATGAATACACTTTCATCGAAATTCTTTACGAGAAAGTGAAATCAAACGCATTGCAATGTTCTACATTCACGAGGGACGAATGGGGTAAGATCAATGCAACCATGTTTGCGGCAACAAAAATGGATTACGGCATTGAGAGGTTAAAGGGAAATGGAACCGCTTACGTAAGGTTCATCGTATGTTCTCTGAACTGTTGGGACATACAGGTGTCACATGGGATCCAAATACCAACAAAGTTAATGCTGCAGAAGAAGTTTGGCAGCACTTCTATACGGTACAAATGTTTATTAATGATTATTTATAATCAGTAGCTGTTTATCCCTATCTTGCTGCACATATTGATAATGATGCTACGTTTTTCATTGTTAGATTAACAAGTTGGATTACAAGATTTTCAAGAGGGAAGGGTGTAAGCACTACCACATTCTTGGGGAGATATTTAGCGGCACTACAGCCACCGGAGGATTGGGGTATGCTTCCACTCAACTTCCTGCAACGTCAGAGGAAGAAAGGCAGCTAGAAGATGATTTTTTGAACCAAGGCATGCATGTACATGTTGAGAATATCGATGACGACGTCGAGGAGATTCCAAAAACTCGTAGGCGTGAAGAAATTGGTACGTCGGGAGAACGCAGACGTAAAGAACCTAAGATAAGTAAAAGTGATAAAATTGAGGCTTGCATGGCGCAGTTGGTCGATCTCGTTAGTTTGAAGAACGAAGAAACCGAACTACGTACACTATACCTAAAGAAAAACTTGAACAAATTCAAAGAAAATCATGCAATCAAACGGAGTTTGAAGCTACCAGTCCGGATCCTTATTCAAATATTGTTTGCTTGGACATTTTAAACACTATGGAAGGGGTGTCTAACGAGGTCTATATGAAAGCGTTAAAGGCTTTTAAGGATCCAGATTTCAGAGTGTCATTTGTCAGGATGCCAGAAGCAAGGAGATGACCTATATTGGAACTGCTTTGATAAGATTGTTATTTTCAGTTCTATATTATGCTGTACCTTGAATTTATGTTGATGACGATTAAATTACTTTGTTATTTTCGCACTTTGACTAAACTTATGTTATAAGTTATGTTGACATTGTTGGTTCTTGATATCATGTTTAAATCGATTATGATAATTAATGATTGTAGATATTGGTTGACAGGATGGCTGGTTTATCAAATGTGGTTGATAATGTGAGTACCGATATGTTGAATGATGATGGATCGAGTGATGATGAATTGTTATTTTGGATGATGATGATGATGAAGATTTTGGGAATGTATTGATGGTTAACTACTTCGTTGACAAACACAAGAAGTACTATCCAGTAGGACACCTTGTAGAACATCATTACTCACGGAGAAAATGTACATGCTAGAAATTCTTAATAGACATCCAGATGTGTGCTATCGTAATTTTCGTATGTACAAACATGTTTTCATGAATTTTGTGATACTTTGAAAGATAAGGGGATGTTGACGGATGGGAAAAAGTGAGTGTTGAAGAGGGTGTTGCTATGTTCACGATGATTGTAGGGCACACTACACGATACTGAAGATTATTGGTGATCGGTTTTGAAGATTCCAATAACACCATACACAAATGGTTTAAGCGAGTTTTAAGGGGTGTTTTAAAATTTGCATCGAGATAATCCGCCCCACAAATCAAGATGTTGTTCACGAGCGGATCTTGCAAAATATCTTTTCTTCAAGGATTGTGTAGGTGCAATAGATGGAACACATGTTGCGGCTTGGGCACTGCGTCGAGACAAACATCCTTTCGTGGAAGGAAAACAAATATAACACAAAATGTGATGTTGGTATGTGATTTTGATATGAAATTCTCATTTGTTTTCTTTGGATGGGAAGGTACCGCTAATGATTCGCGAGTAGTATTCAGTAGGCGCTTGATCACAAAAGATCGAACAACTTTCCAATGCCACGGGGAGGTATATTTTGAAACTTAAAATTATTTGTCGAATATACTTGAAATATTGTTAAACGTCAAATGATTTTCCAAATTTTCCATTGACCTTTCATATGTTTGACTCTTGTATGAAGGCCAAATGGAAGATTGGATGACCAAAATTAGCATACAAAGAAATTAGGAGGTCAATAGTGGAAAAAAAATGTATTGGGCGATCGCCCGAGAATTGGTCAAGCGATCGCCCAATACATGATTTCGTAAATGAATGTTTACATCGACCTAAGCGATCGCCCATAGTTGAATCGGGCGATCGCCCGAGGTTAAATCCGAGGCGATCGCCCGCGATTGCATATTGATTTGAAACAATTTTGGAAGCTTCAGGCGATCTCCCACGATTGCACTGGGCGATCGCCCAGTCTAAAGTTCGGACAAAAATGATTTTTTTTCCCTATTTCCGTTTACAACTATATTGTGATTAGCTTCTAGTTATATTTTAAAATTGTAGTAGGTTTGCACAAATTTTACTATTTACGTAATTGTCATTGTTAACAAATAATAACTTTGATTTATTTTAGAGATTCAATGCTCAATTTTACCTTGTTTGATCAATGTTCTACATATAATAAATTTGTTTTTTTGCAGATCAATTTTACCTTGTCGATTCTGGATATCCAAACATGCCTGGTTTTCTTGCCCCTTATAGAGGTCAAAGATATCATTTGCGTGACTATGTTGGAAGGGGAAGATTGCGTGGAAAGGAAGAACTTTTCAACTATAGACATTCATCGTGTCGTAACATTATTGAATGGTGCATTGGAGTTTTAAAAGCAAGATTTCCTATTTTAAAATTGATTACAAATTATCCATTGACTAGGCAAAGACAAATTCCTACTGCATGTTGTGCAATACATAACTTTATTCGACAAGAGCATGCTTTAGATAAGTTGTTCGCTGAATATTCGGGGGAGAATATGGTCTTTGAAGATATACCGGAGTCAAGTCAAGATCAAGAAGCGATACATTTTGATGCTAGTCAAAGCGGCTCAAATGGGACAAGTCGGAGATCAAATTGCTTACAAAAATGTGGAATGACTACTCAAGGAGTCGTACATAATTCAAAGTTGAAAATATTTTATATTTTGTTTAGTCTTTTATATAGTGTTTTGGTAGTAAACTATCCAATTGTATTAGCATTAAATTTTTTTGAGAAACTATTCTAATGTATTAGCATTATATAGTATATTTTGTTACAATTTTCATACTATATTAGCATGAAACTATTACAATTTATTGAATAATCAATTTTTTTGAATAAAATATTATACCAAATAATTTTTACAAAATTTCAAGTAAACGCGTTTTTGACTTTTCTGTTTTCAGAAACCTTTTTGAAAAATTCCAAAAAGAACGCATTTTCAAAAATCTCAAAACAAACACTCAAAACACAAAACACAAAACACAAACGCAAAGAGAACACCATCTTAATGTTTTTCAAGGAGAGCTGACGTGTCTGTAACCACTGCACACACATTCAACTATTATTATATTATTTGTTGAAATTATTTTGGTCATTCATTTGTTTGGTTGTCGTGACAAATTTTGGATTTATTGCCCGGGTTAGGTAATCTTGTATGCACGTGTTCTTGTGATTGTGATCTTGGATTGATTTTCCTTTTTCTTGTCTAAATCAGCTACACTAAATTCAATTTCTAGAAAAATGTATTCCAAATTTTACATTGTTGGAAAGCATAAATAAATTAAAATATATATTTTTTCCCATGCAATGTACTAGACATCAAAGCTTTATTTGGTTATGACATTTTTACGAGCTAATTCTTATTACTTTCAAAGAGCAGTTCGTTATAATTGGTTTCTTCAATAAAAAAATAAAAATGAACAATTCTTTGTTTTTTAGGTGATATACGAATGTCAAACTTTTAACGATTAGCGTCTCACACTAGACAGTAAACATTAAACATTTTGAGTTGTATACATATAAGAAGAGAGACAACGTGCTAACAAATTTTTATACATATAATACTCTTCACATTTCTTGTTAGAGTCGACTTGAAAATGGAGGTGCTTTTGAAAGAGAAATCCAATTGTCAACTTCAAATTCAATATTTAGGGAGAAGTTTTCAATATAAAAAATGTCCAATTAATGACCAACTCATCTCTATGTTTGAGATTAGTGGTTTTTGGTTTTGTTCATCTTTTCATGATTGTTTGATTTAGCTTAAAAATAAATAAATTTTTTTTTTTTTAATTCTAAATATCTTTAAATAACTTACTTTTCCTTTAAGAATTTTGATTGATGAAAAAAATACTTATCTTTAAACTTACTGGGCCAAACATGGTCTAAATAATTATTTCAATCAGTCATATAAAAGCTAAACAATATTCATGATTTTTCTTGATTAATGTCTTCTAGAATTAATTACCTTATCCCAAACAGTAATTAAGCTTTCTTTTTAGGTTAATAATATTATTCTAAATACATTAAAAATATGTTTGTTAGTGTTTATATGTACTTATAAGTTGATTAAATTTTATTTTTATTCATACATTACGTAAGATTTACAATTTTTAACTGTTTTTTATTCATACATTTCGTAGAAATTGCTATTTATAATCTAAATAAATTTGTACCAAACATTCTAATAAAGATTATAAAACTTTTTTTTCTTTTGCCTGTCCCCATAATCTTTACTCATATTTAGGTGGATCATGAGCTTCTGAATTACCCATTGTTATTTTAACACGTGTACATTTCCACGTCAGATATTAATATAATATAGTTGCGTGAATTACTTCGCCACGTCAGCTTTAGATATGACAATCACCACGTCGTCATACAACAAATAATTTTTTTTCTTTTGTTTTTATTTATTTTTATCCTTTCAATCTGAAAGGGATTGGAAATCTGGAATCTTCAAGACCCGCTCAATTCAATCATATAGGTGGGGTCGACAGTATTGGAAGACTGCCACATCATGCCACGTGGCTCGCTGGAGTCAATATGAAAATTGGATGATTGATTTCAATTATGTTTGTGAATGTGAGTTGTCGTATTGCAACTACAGTAGATATTAATTATTAAAGTAGTGATCTCTTCCCTACAGTGAAAAAAGAGATATATTGCTTCACTGCCATGTTGACAGTGAAAAATTAGTCAAAAGAGAAAAATATTTAATGTTATCAAATTTTTTTAGCCAATTGCTCACTGTCAAATTTTTTGAGTAATATTTTTTTCCACTGTAAGGAGGAGATCACCACTCTTAATTATGGTGTCACCATAGTATTACTATATTGATCACTTCTTAAAAAGTTGTTAAGAATTTTTTTGAACTTTTTAAAAGTGATCAATGTTGTGATACACGTGGACAATGTGTTATAATTAGTGTTCACTGTGAGTTATCACTACTCTTGTAAGTGTTAATGTATATTTAGTAGAATTTAAGGGTAGTTTTTTAATAAATTTTAAAAAATGTTAGTGAAATTTGTGATTTAAAAATTGATAAAAATTACATGTCACATAAAATATATGGCTGCAAACGTGTTTAAAATAAAATTAGAAAAAAACTCAATCAAACATGATTGGAAGTCGTAAAATTTAAATCACTTTCTCATTATTTCAAACTTGATTTCGGGTAATGATTAAAATGCCATTTCTCATTAAGATGGTCGGATTACCCAACACGTCTAACTTGGCCATGGCTCTACTATCTTGTCAAATTTGATTATTCAAACTAGTAACTTGTTTAGTTTTAATTTAAAATAAGAAATTTATCACGTCTCTCTTGTTAGGCAGTTTTCTTCCAAATTCCTTTTTTTTTTCAATTTTTTTTTTTTTAAATTCATGAGCCTATTAAAAGATTTTCGATTTACATAGCATTAATGTCTAATAAATAGACATTCAAATTAGTCTTTAATGCATTTTATGAATTACTATCTAGGTGTATTTTATTAAAAAAAATTAAAATTATATTTAAATATTCAGTGAAGATGAATGTTTCACATGGAGGAGTGTGCATTTTTATATTGGGTGTTCTTCTGTTGTGTAACCCGGCGGCTTATGTGCGACACGTAACCCACTCCTCCAGGCAGCGCTAGCAATTGTGAAAATTTTTATTCTTTCAAAAATTATGCTGGGAGTTTCAGCAGCTCGATCCATACATGCACAATCATCGCTAGAGACTCATCTATAAATCCATCACCGGATGCCTATTTTGTTAGAATCATGCATGTTCTTCTCTAAACATTGTCTATTTTTTCTGTTATGTCACCTTGACATAGTCTTTGACCACTTATATTGGAGAAGAATTTTCTTAGACATTGCTTATGTGACAAAAAAATATAACAATCCGCACTTACATTGGAGATGTTCTTAATTGTCTTCAAATCTCATTTCATTTTTGTGACATTCTTTTTAATCTTTAAAATCCTTAGAGCATCTCCAATGCAACCGTGGATTGTACTAAAAAGTGTGACACGTCACACTAAATTGCTTACATAGCAAAGAAAAAAATAGAGGATGTCTAGTACATCGTCTACATTCGAAAGGTGTGCTAGATATCTTCTATTCATTTAATGTCGATCGAAATGTGTGTTAAGCATCTTTTATTTTAATTTTTTATAATTTATTTTCATCAAAATGTGTGTTAATAATTCTTTAATTAATTTTTTAAATTTATCTACTAATATCTATTGTACACGTAGACCACAATTTTTTCAATCCACATTTTCATTAGAGATGCTATTTTCTTCTTCTATATTTTATTTGTCACATATACAATAATTCACATTGTTGCATTGGAGATACTTTTACATTATCTAAATTCTATTACATTTATTGATTTTTAATTATAATATTTTTAGACGGGAATATTTAATCAGCAGTTATTTACTTTCGATGAAATTTAATTAGACCATTAAATTTTAATTGTCTCAATTTGACGGGACATGAGCGACACAATTTTTAAAGGTTGAAGAAATGAGTGTCGTCACGTATACAAAATATAAGGATCCCTGGTGAAATTTACCAATATATTGAAGCTCACAACTTTATGGCGCATGTACGTTATTACAGGGAATGGCACAAAACAGAAAATGATTACGTGCTTAAAGTTTTAATTTATGATAAATTACACCCATTGTCCTCAATCTTTACACCCATTGTCCTCAATCTTTTAACTTTATAATAATATTATTCTTATTTAATTTTATTCACAGTTATACTCTTCATCGTTTTATTAATTTGCATAAATAATCTCCAAATAGTCCATAAATTTTATAAACTCGTGCCAGCGTCGACCAGCAAACATTAATTCACACAGATAGTATCCAAATAGTCCACAAATTTTATAAACTCATACTAGCGGGATAGCATCGACTAGAAAAAGTCAAGAGTTAAAGAGTTGGATTGGAGTTAAACCAAAAGTAAAAATACTTATATAAATGAATTAGAGATACAGTCATTTTTTAGAGTGAACTGGATGGTTGGATGGTTCTATTGCCTAAATGTATAATTTCCAATATATGGATGAGAAATTATCTACTCCCCACCATGGGGAGTAGAACATTTCCCATGTAGGGACATAATCAAAGATCCCACTCCTTTTTGTGAGGTACATGACCGTAAATTGGAAGAAATGTTACAATTGAAAACTCATTTTACATATTAGACTCGTGGACTGAAAATAACCAAAATCATATATTTTTTGATAGTATCACTTCATCCAGTTTTTATGTCACATGAGATTGTCGTTAGTATTTAACGTCCACATTAGTGTCTGGTTTTAGACAATTGATGGAATTGAATGAAGTAGTTTAAATTGCAACAAAATTAAAGTGTAGTGACCTAATTGCCTCAAAATTAAAGTATAATGATCCAATTGACACAAAGTAAAGTATAGTGACCCAATTGAAAATAGGTCAATGTATATTAAGATTAAAGGTAAATTACACTCAAAATTCACATTCTTTCAATTTTGTAACAATATCATCTCTATTCAATTTTATTCATAGATATCTTCCTCATATTTCCATTAATTCGCACAGATGTTCCCCCAAATAAATTTTTTGACGATTTTTCTCTTAATTTAAATAAATTTAAATAAAAAAATAGAAAACTTAATGAAAAAATTGTAGCTGGGTACCTAATTTTTTTCAAAAGTGTTGGTCTCTTTAAATTATATTATTTAAAACAATATAAAAAAAAACTTCATTTACTTCTCCCTCCCCTCCCCTCCCCTCCGACAAAATCGGTGGTAATTCTCCCCCCGATTTCGTGTAACATGCGAAATTAAATATGGTAACCACACAAATGAAGGCTATTTTGCCTTTTTATCTTAATTTTAGCCCATGCGATTGAATATTGTAGCAATTGGCAACAGTTAAAATAAACAAATTACAAATCAATATCTGTCTTATTAGTGTTTGAAGAAATTCGTATTACCTTATATATGTTTATTATAAGGTACTTAATGGATTGAGTTTATTTTGAGATTTTGAATTTAAGGGAGTCCATTTTCATTCTTGTTTGTGATTTATGAATTTGAATATTTGTCCCATGTAGAGTACATTGCCCTAGCATGATACATTTGTGAAGCCATATACTGTGCAGGGAAATTTTCCCTGGTTTTGCGTGAAACTGGGGTGGGGTGGGGTGGGGTGGGTGGGGTGGGGTGGGGTACCCCAACTGCAATGTTTTCATTAAGTTTTCTATTTTTGCTATTTTAATTTATTTATGTTAAGTTCAAAATCGTCAAAAAATTATTTGGGGATCATTTGTGCGAATTAATGAAAAATGGAGATGATATCTGGCTATTTGAGAATAAAATTGAACGTATGTGATATTATTACAAACTTGAAAGAATAGAGAATGTAAATATAATTTACCATAGAATTAACGCCCACACAATTTAGAATGCTTATTAAATATTGTATTTGGACACCAAAAAAATAAGGATCAGACTATTCAATTTTTTACTTGGTGTGGCTATGGGTCTTTAGCATTCAAAAATAAGATTATGAGTCCCAACATATTTAGATCTATGAACATGTGGTCCCACGTGATCAAAATCATCAATATAGGACTTAAAATTGGAAGACAAAATCGTCGAACTACTTAATTTTTTTTTTTTTTAATTCAATTGAAAATTGCATATAATTTTAATGTTTCAATGACCATTTCGATCATGTACGGACTTAGATTTATAAATTTTAATAGGTTGTGGACCTTATACTTTACTTTTAAAGAATATGAACTCATAACTCCACCATGTAAAAGGTTGGGGAGCCAACCCTAATTTTTGCAAATAAAAACAAGAAAAAATCTTTTCAACGAGACAAGTATCCAAGGAAAAGGACGTGAGAGGTTCGTCCACGTCATACTATCATAGTCAGCATCGAAAAAGTACCAAATGTTTACCCTCTCATTACAGGAGGAAACCTATTATTACTTGTTTGTTCCAGTATAAAGCTATTGGCCCCACTCAGAAATAATTGCTTGACAATCTCCTTTATTTTAAAGAACAGTATTTTTCAATTTGGAAAAATTACAAACTAGAGGACTAATTAGTAATTAACACATTTTTCTTTTTAATTAAAAACACATTTATTTATTATTATTATAATTTTAAAATATTATAATTTAAGAATACACATTTGCTTGCGTTGTGACAGAAAAGAATGACAGGATGAAGAAAATAGGAATAATTGCATTAAAGGTTCCTAACATTCTAAAATCATTAGGGATATGTCCTTAACTTAAAATAATAGCACCAAATGTCCCTAATGTATGAACAAATAGGTATCATAGGTCCCTATTGACAGTTTTCATCCATTTTCTCCGTTAAAACCAAAATTTAGAATGCACGTACTATACATCTCCAAAAAATGCGAGTGAGAATGATCAGTTCTCTGTGGTCCGATGCTTATTCTCTCTCTACTCCGACCATCCCATCCCATAAACCCCCACCAACCACCGATCTTTGCCTCGTCGCGTAACTACTTCAACCACCACCTCCGTTGACTCTCTTCTATTCTCTTTCAAGAGAAAAAGGCAAGTCTATCCACAGTAAACACGCGCACAGGTATGCATATGTATACATTCATACTTCCATTTCTACAATTATATTTCTTTACGGGGTTTGATTTTCTACAATTTTGTACTTTTTTTGTTTCTAGGTTTTACATAAATGGGTGATCAGTAGCATTAAATTTTGTCAAAGAAGATTTAATTTTGAGATTTGAAAAGAGAGACTTTGAAAATTTGAAGCATAAAGGTGATGATGGTGAACCACAACCCAAGATTGTGCGGAGAGGAAGCCCCTGACTAAGAACCAAAAGAAGTCCGTTGAAACTTCCCATGTAGATCATGTCGGTCTTGAGATTTTTAGTGGAGAAGATAAAGGAACTGGATCTAATTCTTACAATCTAAGAAATGGGCCTATGTTTTATAGGTTTCGATCTCTGATCTATTTGTATTATCCTATCGCCCAAGACATGGTGAAAATTACTACGATTGGTTGGTTGATTGGAATGATGAATTCCTGTGTTCAGACTTGCAGAGCTTGTGCTCTTGACCGAGCTCCATGTTTTTCTGATTTTTCTAGTGGAGTTGATCCTTCTTTTATTCTATTTTGCAGTCTCCATTCTAAAGGTTGATATGAAATATGGGAATAAAAGACAAGAACATGTGTGATACCTACAAGCAATTTCATCCCCTGTCTTCTGGCAATGAGCCACCCATTTCTCTAATTTTGTCGAAGATATGAAGCGATTGATGCCAGTACATATTTTGATAAATAGCGGAGTTATTTTTTTTACCCCTGCCATTCTCACTCACATTTTTGGTGGATAAATAGCGAGTGCATTCCAAATTTTGGATTTAACGAAGAGAATAGATGGAAACTGTCAATATGGACATATAATGCCTATTTGTTCATTCGTTGGAGACATTTGGTGATATTATTTTAGGTTATGGGCATATCCTAATAATTTTGAAACGTTGGAGACCTTTGATGCAATTATTCCCAAGAAAGTAAAATCTATTTAAGCCCAGTTGGAAATTTGTAGGTTGACTTTATCAAGCATACTTTTATTTATTTTTGGAAAATTAGCGCAAATGGTTCCTAACTTTTGTTCATAGTGTAGAAATGATCCATAATGTTTATTTATTAGCACAGAAGTCTCTAACTTATGTATTTTGGTACGTAATTAGTCCTTATTTGATGAAAAAGATAAATATGCCATTAGTTTTAATTAGAAAAAATTACAATTTGATTCTTAACCTTTGCAAAAAGTGCAAATAGATTAAATACTTTTATTTTTTATTTTTATAAAAAAAATTAAAGGAACCTAACGATTTTTTTTTAATCAACACTTTATTGACCAAATTGATAATATCCTAAATTATTTTGTATATTTTACGAACTATTGTAAAATAACTAAAATTTAAGTTTATAATTATTAACAAACATGTTAAATTTTATTATTAAGTAATTATAATATTTAAAATTTAAAATTTTATTTTATTCTTAAAACATAAAAAAAAAAAATAACTCTGTCACAAACTTGATGCTCAAATACTTTTATTTAATTGGGTTATTTTTTATTAACAACAAATATTAGAGTTCCAATTATACTCTTCATATTTTAATTTATCTGTTTATTATAGTTAAAAAATATAGAACACATAATGTGTAAATTAATTATTATTATTATTTTTATATTAAAAAAAATAATAAAATTGGTTCAATGTCATAAAATTATATACGTTATTTTGTTATTTATTTAACTTAATTTTTATTCAAATATTTCATATCACATAGCAATTACATATACTTAAAGCGCACTAATTTTATATTTTTCTCATATGAAAAATTTAATTGACACAATTATAGTGATATATTTAATATGCTAAATTAAAATTATATAATAAATCTATCGGACTCATTTGCACCTTTTACAAATGTTAGGAATCTAATTGTAATTTTCTCTAATTAAAAATAAGGGTATATTTGTCTTTTTCATCAAATAAGGACTAATTGGGCACCAAAATACATAGGTTATGGACTTCTATACAAAAAAAAAAACGTTATAGACCATTTTCGCACTGAGTGCAAATGTCATGGACCATTTGCACCAATTTTTCTTTATTTTACATTTTTTATGAACATAGAGAGTATTAATAATCTAAGAGAATGAAGAGAATATGTATCTTTATTATAATGATATATATTATATATATATATATATATATATATATATATAGAGTTTCCAAAGAGTTTTATATAGGAAAGTAAGACATATCTAAATATAGTCATCTATAATTTTTCATAATTTTTCAAGACTCATTTTTTATGACAATTAGTACAATAAGCTGTCTCGTTAAAAACTTTGTTTGACAAAAATCAAGTGGGACAAAATATCAAACGAAATAAAAATAGTATAGTTAATTGTTAAAATTTTGGAGTATTTAAAAATACTACATCATTGAAACTTTGTTAGAAAAATTCAGTGGGACAAAACCTAAGAACAAAGAAAAAGAGTTCAACTACTTTCCTTGATGATAATCACTGAAGATCTTTGAGTTGAAGTATCACAATCTTATACACCAATTTCTTAAATGTGGATGTCAACAATGCTTTTATGAATAAATCAGTCACATTGTCACTTGAGCGGATTTGTTTAACATCGATATCACCATTTTCTGAAGCTCCCATATAAGAAGAAATTTGGAGGAATATACTTTGTCTTGTCCTCTTTGATGTAGCCTCATTTGAATTTTGTAATCAAGTTGCATTGTCTTCATACAAAATTACTAGATTATTTTTTGTTAAAGTTAATCCGCATGATGCTTGCATATCATCGGCCATGTTCTTCAACCATCCACATTCTTGACTCGCTTCATGGATTGCAATAATTTCAGAATGATCTAAAGATGTTGATATCAATGTTTGCTGTTCCTCCACGTATAAACACATATAATTTTTTTTTTATCTTTATGTGGATCAGAAAGGTAACATGCATATGCATATCTCTCTAAATAAGATCTTAATTTTTTAAAATGAAATAATCACATGTCAATAGTACATTTTAGTTAACAAAGAATTTGTTTAACACCATTCCAATGTCTTTGAGTGAGTACAAAGTAACATCTTACAATGAAATTTACAAAAAAATTATGTCAGGATCGAGTGCAATTTGCGCGAAATGTTAATGCACCATTTTTACTTAAATATGGTATTTCAGGTCCAAGAGTTTTTTTCTCATCTTGAAGTGGACGAAATGAATCTTTTTAACATCAAGTGATCGAAAAACCATAGATGATGTCAATGGATATGCTTTATTCATATAAAAACGTATTTTTTTGTATATGAAGATTGATGAACAAAAAATCATTCTTCGAAATATTCAATTTGTAATCCAAGACAGAATTTGATTTTTTCCAAATCTTTCATCTCAAATTTATTTTTCAAATAATCTGTAGTTTTATTAAGCTCTTCAGGAATTCCTATAAGATTTATCAACATAAACTGCTACAATTGCAATTCAATATCTGTTTTCTTTATGAAAATACAATTACATACATCATCGTTTTTATAACTTTTTTTCAACAAATATTCATTAAGGCGATTATACCACATTCGTCTAGATTGTAAATGGTAGACAACTATTGCTTGAATATTATTAATTACTACATAACAATATTTCAAAATAATATTTAGTTATTATTCCTAAAGAAATATCAATTTATAAAAATTAATATTCCAAAAGAATATTTAATTAGTCTTCCTAAAGAAGCACATATTATATATATCAATATTCTATAAGAATATTGTGTTAATTTTCTAGAAGAAGCACTATGTTATTTTCTATTTTCTAGAACGTTAGTTTGTTGTTACTTTTGTAGTAATACAACTTTATATTATATCAATATGTTGACAAATAATTTGTTGTTGCTCCTTAAAAAGCACAATGTTATATTAATATTTTGGCAAAATATTACCTGCTGCCGAATAATATTAGGCTATTGTTGTTGAAGAGCAAATCTTTATAAAGCTTAATATTTTAAAATAATTTGTTGTTGCTCCTGAAGAAGCACAACATTATATTAATATTTTGGTATAATACTACTTGCTCCCAAAAAACATAATTGTATAAGATCTAAGATCTATTATATTTTTGCTCGTGATGAGTAAATTATTACATAATTTAATATTTTCAAAATAATAATTTGGTATTGCTCTTGAAGAAGCAAAACATTATATATTTTCTGGCGCAAATTTACTTACTTATGAAGAACATGACATAACAATTTCAATACTCCAGAAGAATATTAATATTGCTCCTGAAGATGCATTAGTCTAAATAATATTTTATTGATATGCGAAGATTATGGACGAATACTTATCACTGAAAGAAATCATACAACTTATGTCATGTTGACATTGATTATGAAATAAATTGATTTATGTTATTCTATTTAATTATACATTTATCTTAATTAATGGTATAAAATTATTTTTGAATATTTATTATTGTTACGTCCCAACATTCTAGAAGAATACCGGGCTACTACTCCCAAAATAGTAATTTATACGTATCAACATTCTAGAAAAGTATTGTATTATTCTTAAAGAAACACAATTTAACTATATCAATATTTTGGAAAAATATCGTATTGCTCCTGAAGAACATTTTTTTATACATCAATATTTCAGAAAATTGAAAAAGTTGTGTCAATACTTCAAAATAAGCAAAACTTTAGATTATATCAATAGTAGATTATTGAAGTGTTTAGAGATTTGCTCTCCAAGAGCAATAATATAATATTTTTATAAGATATTAGATTTATAAAATTACACTCTTTAAGAACAACAACTTAATACTAAATATTGCAAATTACGTTATTGAGGAGCAACTAATATTCTAGTGGAATATTAATAATAATATAAAGTCGTGCTTCTTCCGGAGTAATAAAATATTCTTCTAGAATATTTAGATGTTTATGTCATGAAATACAATATAATATTTTTTGGAAAAATTTGTAATTTTGTCCCCAACCTTTGCAGTTTGTTACTAATCCATCCTTAACATTTTTCTAGCACCAAACATCCCCAGCCTTTCATTAATTGCAAATCACGTCTTTATTGACAAATTTTAACGAATTTACCCCCTCTTTAAATAAACAAAAATAAAAGAAACCAATAAAACCACGAAAAATAAGAGAAAATTACAAATTAAGTCTCATAACTTTTCAAAAAGTACAAATTATTTTCTTCTTCACCCACTCACCTACCCACCCCAACCATCACATCCACACCGTCACCTCACCACCAAGTTCAATGAGGGACATATTATTACATTGCTTTGGAATTACAACAATGTGAAACTGAAGAATCCAAAAATAAATTTGATTTTTGGAGTAAAATCATGTCGCATCTCAATCGGAACATTTTCTCGTACGTGATGGAGAATATCAGATCATTCCTACGCCTCAGATTCTTGATCGAAAACTCAAGAAAAAATCAATTATAAAACAATGTCGGGTAACATAATTTCGACGAAGTTATCAGTCCCCATATTGACTATTTTTCCATAGAATTTTGGAGCTTTTTGTTTGGAATGTCCAAGTGTCTTGACACAAGTGTCAATAATTGTTTATGCATTAGGATTTCGATTCAGCAGAGTACTCAAATATTTCCACTTTTGATCTTTCATGACTTTTAGGTTGCCTTTTCCATTGTACAAATAGCCAATTGGTGGTGTGGATGAGGTGGTAGTGTAGATGTGATGGATGGGGTGGGGGTGGGGGGGTGGGTGGGTGAAGTAGAAGATATTTTGTACTTTTTGAAAAGTTATGAGACTTAATTTGTAATTTTTTCTTATTTTTTGTGGTTTTATTGTTTTCTTTTATTTTTGTTTATTTAAAAAAAATGATAAATCCGTCAAAATCTGTCAATGAGAGCGTGATTTGCAATTAAATAAAAAGTTAGAGATGTCTGGTGCAAAAAAAAAAAAAAAGTCAAAGGTATACTAGTTACAAACTGCAAAGGTTAGGTACGAAAATTACAAATTTCCCTATTTTTCAAGAATATTAATAGGACTTTAAAATTATGTTTCTTCAGAAAAATCACAAAAAATAAATTAACACTTCTTTTAGAATACTAACACAATATTCTTCTAGAATATTGGGTATGTTGTAAACTATTTTCAAATAATATATGTCTACCATTACTTAGTATAATGAAAAGATATAACCACACAGACAATATATATTGATTTTTCGTTTGTAGACTAAAATCAACACAATACTAACATTTTCTTTTGGATAGAAAATCAGAACCACTCTGCAAGTTGAATTGATTGAACTTTTTGTCTTTCTTCCCTTTCGAATAGAAGTAAATAGTTTTTTTGCTAACTCAATTGCATAGAACATCGTGTTGATAACATGTTATAAATTAAAGAGAATAATAAAAGAGAATAGGAAAAGAATGTATCTATTCATTATAATGATCGACTCATGTATATACTATATAGTGCCTCCAAAGATTTGTAGAACAAGACGCATCTAATATGGTTAATCAATAATTTTTCATAATCTTACAACAATATTTGACATTATACACTTTATTTAATGAAACAAAGAAGTCTTATTGACAAAGATTTCAAAATACATCCTTTTTGAAGTACATAAATTTCACTTATTACTGACATTTTAGTTTTGGCACTAGTAATTTTTTTTCTATAAATTACATTTTTTCATCAATTTATTTGATGTATATATATTTTTATTACTTATTAATTGTTGTGAAAATAATGTAATTGCAAGTGAACAATATCACACACAAGTAATAAAGTGGACCTATTGAGTCTCGATTATTCTTTCCATGAAGACAATCCTACTTATATACTAGTTCAATTAATCTTAATCCTAATCAGTTTAAAATACTTTGGAATTGTTTATTTTAACTATTAACGTGTAACTATTAATTTAAAAAAATAATATAATAACTTATGTGAAAGCAAATATCAAGAATTTATCAAGAATGGTGGTTGAAGAATTTGAATTCACAAGTTTACTATAGTTGTCATCTCTAATTTCTCCTCTCAAAATTTATTCCTAATGTTGTTTTCGGTCGAATTCACCAATTTAATCTAATTTACATATCTTGAGTTTAAATTAGTCATATCTAATTAAGTCAACTTATAAAGTTAGAATGATCCTTAATTAGATGCATTAAATCGCCTAAGAATTCAATTCAAGACCGCGACAATGATAAAAGCGTATCTCTACATTTTATCCAATTGTCGAATTTTACTACATAGTCTAGATTAATAATTTACTTCTCAGTTCATTATAATCTACAAAATCAATGAAATAATGACCAATTATTCAAAGTATTAAGAGAAAAAGTAAAATCAAATACTTAATTAATTTATAATTCAAAACTTGAGAGTCGAAAATAAAGAATTAAACTATGTTACATCGTTCATCCAAACTTTAAATTTAGTTATTCATAATTCTAAAG
Source organism: Forsythia suspensa (assembly GCA_023638005.1). Taxonomy (NCBI): domain Eukaryota; kingdom Viridiplantae; phylum Streptophyta; class Magnoliopsida; order Lamiales; family Oleaceae; genus Forsythia; species Forsythia suspensa. Next base: position 17,950,504 of record CM042667.1, read on the forward strand.
AAACAAAAGATGAAGAGATTTGAATACTTAACTGGATCTTGAATAAAAGATGAGAAGAAATTGAATATCTTGTATCAAGAATTCATCGTCTTCACATTCCAATCTTCAAGATCTTGGTCGTTATTCATGTTCTTCGCCGTTCTTTTCTCCAAAATTCAACAGCTTTCTTTTGACCTAGGTTAGGTCTTTATATAGTATTTTACTAATTTTGAAACTTATGTATGTGAAAAGACGAAAAAAGGTCCTGACTAGAGTTGAAAATAAGCCCAAAAAAAGTCCAGACGAGACTTCTGCGTATTGCCGCAGTCAACTACGGTCAAACCGCGACAAACATTAAAGAATTGTTACCAAATTTGATTCCAATCATATTTGCAAGCTTTAGTTCTCCAAGTTTTGATGTGTATTTTATTTGATACCCACTTCATATTTGTTCATAATTTGTCTTTTTGTCCTATTTAGTCCTCTTATTTGTAGTATAAGTCCTTCAACTTTGGATTTTGTCATCTTTAGTTCTCTAATTTATTCTTTTCATTTCAATTTAATCCTCTTTTATTTGCAACACAAGTCCTTCAACTTTTGGATGTTTGTAAGTTGGTCATCCTTCCCAAGTCTTTGCACATTTTTAGTCATTCTTTGCCTATTTTGCGTTGTTTTTCTTCCATTCTATTCGAACTCGAGTTTCAACCTAAAATAATCAAATCAACACATAATTAAGTAAAGATTCACTTAAGAGTACATACAATTGTCCACTTTTGATAGTCTCGATAAGTGTAAATCGACACTTATCAAATACCTACAAACTTGAACATTTGTTCGTCTTCGAACATGACTATTTACTTAAACAATCAAACAAATAATATTTAAATTTATTATAACAGATAGCTTGCCGTAATTGCCTCATATTATTGAAACAATCAAACAATTCATAAAATATTTCTAAATCTTGCTACCAAAATCAATTAGTTTTACTTATCCAATGCTCGACAGACATATGTGTGTACGCATAGTCAATCTAATCAAAATAAATATTTAGGTTGGTAATATTCCGTCCCCCAATAGTCAAATATTTCCTTGCTCTCTCGTAAGAATACACACTCCCATACTGATATTCAATTTCTCATTCTAGGTGTTAACTCTAGAGTTGTCCTCAAAATACTTATTCTTTTTCCGCTCAAAATTTGGTTAGTTCTATCCAATACAGTAGCTATCTAGATTTGTGATGATTCTCCCTTCATTGAGTATTTCGACCATCAAGTTTCCACTAGATAAGTCAAACCCACTAGTCATCTACATCCCCAAGTTATGCACACAAAGATATATATATATATATATATATATCTTGTAAGATCTCACTCCCTTAAATTTTCTAGATAACCCTTGTAGTGAGCTTTAGACCGATGGCTCCTAGGTCTGATAGACCTTAGGGCACCGAGTTTTGAGAACACTAACGGACTTTATCACTCGAGTCAACTAAGCTACGAAGAGAGGTATAAGATAATGCAAGTGCAATGTCGTTCATTTTTTTGTGCAAGATAAATAAGCGGGAATTAGATTCCTAGTATTTGATCAATACCTAGATTCTACTTGGTAGCCAAATAACTCCACACAAATATTACTCATGCACGAAATCAACACTTGTCTAAATGGTTTCTGCAATGATTCAACTACCTTGAACTATCCTTTCAACTGGTTAGATAATTGAGTTGTCAATTGGTAGTTTTGGTTTTCACAACTTAAGTTCACTATTCTTTCATTATATTCTATTCAATATACAAACCAAAAGTAGTGATATTCATAACTATTCTGTTCACACTTAATCATATCTCACATGGATGAGTATGATATATAAAAAATAGCTTAAGTAGCATCATCGAAGTCATAATTCATGAATTGATAACAGTTTCAAATAGATATCATCATTAGCTAGAAAGGCTATCCAACATATAAGCACACAAATAATTTTTTTTTTCACAGCACACACAAAAATAACCCAAAATAATTAAAGTCAAAATAAAAAATAACCAAAATAATTAAAGTCACTCCCAAGTATAAAACACACATTGTCCTCAATGTGACAAAAGGAAACAAAATAAATAAAAAAAGGAAGGAGTTAACCCGATTCAGTATGCATGGAGACTGCTGCAGAGTATCATCTGATTAGCAAGCATCGGGATTGGAATGATAATGTGTAGCCTAAAATATAAAAAAAATTAAATGTACATAATTTCTAAACATTGGAAAACGTGCTCTACTTTCTAATGCAGTCTTAAAATTCTACATGCAATGCAATAAACATATAAGAGATAGAAAAATAGGTTGCCTCCCATTAAGCGCTCGATTTATAGTCTAAAGTTCGACTTTTTGCAAGTATCATTTATAGAGGCTTGAATTGGATTTTGGAAGTCTTACATTGCTTGTAATTACCAGCTTTGCAAGATTTATCATTTGCTCTCCATATTTTAAATCGTCTCTTTTCATCTTTAATTGTTGCAACTAGTCCATCTGTATCCAGTTTTCAGTTTTTTTGGCCAATTTTCACCCCTTCATCAACTCTAAAACACTTTTCAAGGTCGACATGGTTGCTCAGGTACGGTGTACATACTGAATACTGTTCGTTCGTCATCATGTACCCACAATATTAGCTCACCTTTTTCAACATCAATAAGGGCTTGACTCGTCACTAAGAATGGTTGCCCCAATATAACTAGCATATTCCAGTCCTCTTCGATATCAAGGATAATGAAATCAACCGAAAAGAAAAATGTATCCACACTACTAAAAATTTGACCATTGGGGACGGTTATGATACTAGATAGACCGTCCCCAATCGTCCTTGTTAGGTGTGTTGCAAATACTATTAGGGACAGTCTTAGCGATGGCTCCTCAAACGTGGCAAAAATATATGTATTAGGGACGGATGCCAACCGTCCCTAATCTTGGTCTTTATTAGGGACGGATGCCATCCGTCCCTAACTCATAACTCTTGGTTCTTATTAGGGACGGATTCCAACAGTCCCTACTGTTAATATATATATTTTTTAATGTTTTGATTATATCAAATCACTGGGATGAAAGCACATACACTTTGTACAGATACAATTGCACTAAAACAGAAAAAAGTAATTGAAAGATAATAACTAATTCAATAATACGATTTATTAACTACTTTTGTTCCATTATGGTTAGATTAAATGAAGAATGAAGAACTTTTGGGAGATAAAAGTGATACTCACTTCACATAAAACACTATAGGAATGCACCCATATCTATACACCTAAAAGATAACAAACAACAAACAGATATGTATCATCTAAATTTTTTAATTTACTTGTACATGTTTCGTACTTAATCGTAAAAATCTGCTAAAATTTTCAATTATCTTGACAAATCTGTAGCTGCTGCTGCAAATAGCTGAAATAAAAGAACTGTAAAATCAGCTAAGCAGAGTTCAACGTTCAGTTGATATACCATAAAACTAAGTTCTCGCATATTATATCTCGAAAGAAATTTAGAAACACATCAAATAATCAAAGAAGCAATTGATGCCAGGAACAATGGAATGCAGGAGTAAATTTGGCATTTTAGAAGGTGTTTTAACAAGTCATGCCAAGAATGAGCAATCCATTATCAAATGCAAAGCATAGTGAAAATGGGTGCGTGTTTGTTCATCAGACACCAATGTAATAACCAAATTTTTTTTTTTTTTCAATTACACAGTATATTATCTTAACCAACCTAAAGAGCACGGACAAATGGCAAAAAATAACATGAAGGAAGAAAAATCTCAAAAGCTCACAAAGAAAGGAAGGAATAGGCGGTGCTCTAAACCATTCTTGACAAAAGACCGGCCATGTCATTAGTCTCCGCTAAAACCTCAACATCTTCACCGCCTTGCTTTTCCATTTCCTCTTTAGCAATGACTCCTAGAATCTTGGCACCACCAGAGCTAGTAGACATTTTAGATTCATCAAAGCAAGGAATCCATCGAAATGGGTTCCATAAGCCGCCTCTGTTTTGGACTTTTCTGTTATAATGAAATGTTACAGGTTCTAGCATTCACGATGGAATTTGTAGCCTCTCTGTAGCTCCAACATTTTTGGCGATCTAGGATTCAATGTCATTAACTTTAATGGGTGATGTCTCCACGATAAGAAACAAATTTATGATTTTATTTCAACTTCAAACTATGGGAACAAGTGTATTAGCATATAGCACACACTCTTGGTATAGAAGTTGCAAAGGGTCAACAAAACAATGAATTCAAATAGAATAATTTAGTGGAAATATTTGACAAATAAATAAGTTGGCAGTCATAAAATATTAAATGGATAATTGAGGATAACATGACAACCTTGCGGCGGTTATTTCTAGCCAATCTGTTAGGTAGGACAACGAGGAGATATCAAGAAAGCAAGATGTAACCATTGCCAAAATTGACCAAAGACAAATTCTTTGCTTTCAGGAGAAGAGCTTTCCTGTGCTTTTCCAGCTTTTTCACATTCTCCTATAATTACGTAAAGGTTTTCATTTGAGAAGGAAGTTTCATTCCTTCCTTTATTTTCATATGATCTAGGAACAAGAAAGCAGTAGTCATGAAAGGAAAAGTAAGTTCAGGTAAAACTAAGATGACAAGGAATCAATTTATTAAGAATATACGAGCTGGTGCAGCTAACAATGAGCACTGGTCCATTTTGCTTCAGGAATTAGCATAAATTTGGAACAATGAATAAGCAATAATTGAAACGGATTACAAAAAATAAAGTGAGAAAGGTACCACAAGATCATATCATATCCTGTTAAGAAATCTTGAGCTTGCAACAATGGATCAAGGTATGTGGGCAGAAGAGATTTAATTCCCAATTCTTCAGCTGAAATCAAAACATTAATAACATTAATGAAATTTAGTTTAGCAGTGAGGAGAAATGACTCAAAACAACTGGAATTATGTCATTTTCTAGTAGTTTTGACATTGACTAAAAAGCTTTTTGATCTGAATTCTTATATAAAAGAACTACATCCTTCATAAGTTCACTAACAGCATAGCACTGTAACTTCTTTTTATATCGGAACATACCAATTCAGCAGCAACAATAGTTGTGAATCCACCAGGCATCTGTCGCGAAAACATGACTATAGCGACTTCACGGTAAAACAAGAACCCAAAATGGAACTCAAAATATTAGGTAATGTTGGAGAAAACAACTAATAAATGCAATGCAAAATAGAAACAAGTAGAAGATAGAAAACACAAATGTACGTGGTTTGGCAAAATTGTGTTTCTGTCTTCATCAATTATCTGAGTTGTAATCCAAAAGTACAAAATATAATTAATTAACTAGCATGTGTTAAGTTAATTAGAAGCATTCAGCTTTTGATAAAGAAAAGATGTCGTGAAGTAGGTAATATATTTGCCCTCAAAAGCAACGCAAAATGCGTACAATGTGCTAACTGGATAAGAAATGCACATGTAATTTCTAGCAGCAAAACATAAAGTAATGATTCCTCATCAAATGATATAGTTTAAGCCTGCATTTGGTAGCCTAAATAGCCTAAAATTTCAAGTTAGGAATGATTCAAATCAGAAATTATAGCAGCCAAACATAAAGTAAGCAATTTACTTAAACTAGCAATTACATTATAATTTACCATGAATATAGAGGTTCAAATGATTTTGCAAGCTATTCAAATACATCAATTATAACCATTCCTCTAAAAGTAAAAACAAATATTTTGTTACAAGTTCCTATTCATTACGAATTTCAAAAAATGAAAAATTTGATAAAAGAATTAGTTTCTGGATGTTCTGTTGTTTGAATAATAATAATTCTAAATTATTAAATTCAATGCACTTCATGATACGAAAAATAACACATATATAATCTCTATGTTTAAGGAACAAATGTAAAGCACAAGATGTAAGAAAAAGGAACAAAAAACACAACAGAACAGTTCAAAAAAAGAACTGAAACAAGCAACAGAACACAAATCCTAGAAATTCAACACATAAACAGGCAAATTGAAGTAAAAATATTGTAATTTGTAAATTCTTATTGAAATTGCAGGAAAAAATAAAAACAAAATAAGAAAATGAATTACCTGTCCTCTAATGTTGCGCAGGCGGTAGTATGACTGGAGAGTCGAAGTCGAGAGAGGTCTGCAAATTAGAGAAAGAGCCGGAGAGGGCGAGAAATAAGAAAGTGAGGTTTGGGCACATTGGCACAGGCGAGTCGATCTCCAGATTACAAGAAGAGCTAGATTTGAGTTTAATTTGGGAATTTAGATTTTTCACAAATCAAACTCAATGATTTATAGATGTTTTGCAAAAGAAAAAATGTGTTTAGAAGAAGATAGAAGTGAGGAGAGAGATTCGGGAAGATTGATTTTGGTATATAGTTTTTGTTATGTGCGGTGATGCCAGCCCAATTAAGTAATGAAACAAGCGCTATACTTCATTATCTAGGGACGGTTTTTTTTAAATGTATGTCCCTGATTAGATTGTTTGGGACGTTTTACACAACGGTCCCCTTACAATTTTTCCGCAAAAAAATTAGCGCACAATGAAAATATTTTTCGCGACGGATCCAACCGTCCCAAATAATTGATTTTTGGGGACAAATCTATAAAACCGTCCCTACTTACATACTTTTGGGACACATGTTTCTAAATCGTCCCTAATAAATGACTATTGGTGACGAATTTTTAAACCGTCCCTAATAAAACGTTCCCAAAAGTCAATTTTTTAGTAGTACCACCTTGATGAGCATGTCCTCAACCACACCTCGTGGGTGCTTGATTGATCTATCAACAAGCTGTAGAGTCACAGTTGTTGCTTTAACCTCTCCCAAATCTAATCTTCAGTAGACAGAAAGGGGCATCAAATTCACACTTGCACCTAAATCACATAAAACATTAAAATTATAAAATTTTTTAATTGTACAAGGTAATTTAAAACTCCTTGGATCTTTTAACTTCGGAGGCAACTTATTTAGCAGAATAGCGTTATACTCATAAGTTAAAGCTACTATCTCGTTTTCATTTAGTTTTCTCTTATTAGACAACATTTTCTTCATAAATTTTAAATATAATGGTATCTGGGCTAACACTTCGGCGAAAGAAATGTTGATATGCAGTTTCTTGAAAACTTCAAGAAATATTCAAACTGCTTATGGAGCTTGTTCTTCTACAACATCCGAGAAAATAAAATTGGTGGCACATAAGCTTTTACAAGAATTGATGCCCTTACTTTTGATGATTCAGCAGATTCCTTTGAAATTTCTTCTTTTGATTTCACATGTTGTTGTCCAGTTTCTTCTTCTTCAACTACCAACAGTTTGTCATGTTTCTCTAGTTTTTGACATGAATTTCTAACAGTTGTATCCCACTCTTAGTAGTGATTGCATTTACCTGTTCTTTTGGATTTGTTGCTGTATTGCTAGGTAAAGTACCTGGTTTCCTATTTGACAGTTGTAGGGCTAACTGGCCAATCTGAGTTTCTAATTTTCTGATAGGCGCCTGTTGATTTTGACAGTTTGTGTCCAGCCACTCCAACACTTTATCAATTTTCTACATATACTATTGAAACATCTCTTCCAAACTTGGCTCTCTTTCCTGCTGAGCATTATAGGTATTGTCTCTTTGTTGATTCTCAGACCACCTAAAATTTGGGTGTTGCTTCCAACCTAGATTGTATGTTTGTGAATATGGATTATACTGCTGATGTGTATTATTCTGCACAAAATTGACCTGTTCTGGATAGGCCAATAACATACAATCTAATGTCGAGTGGTTAGTCCCACAGTTTTCGCACATGATGGTTGCTTGGAGTGCATTCACTCCTTGCATTTGTGTTCTGACCAAGAGCTCCACCTGCTTTTTCAATGCAGCAAGTTGTGCATTAGTAGCTGATTGATTGTCAATCTCATGTATATACCGCTACTTTTCTTGGAGTGGCACGATCAGATAAAAATATGGTATGTATATTTGCAATCAGCTCATATAGATCCAATGCTTTGTTGACATTTTTATTCGCAATGGACCCGTTTGTAGAGGAGTCCACTGTTGATTTGGGATGAGGAGATAGCCTAGAGTAAAAATATTGAGCTTGTTGGCCCATGGTTTGGACATTTTTTGAGCAACTCATTGAATCTGTCCCAACCTTTATGATACTTTTCTCTCCTCAATTTGCTGAAAGGTAGAGATTTCTAGCTTCATCTTGGCTACTTTAGCTGGCGAAAAATATTTGTTACAGAATTTTCTAGCTAAGTCATCCCATGTGGTTATACTAGCATGTGGTTCTGAGTCCAGCCATTCTAGAGCCACATCCCTTAATGTATATGGGAATAACCTCAGTCTGATTGCATCATCATTCACCCCTTGAAACTAAAAGTTGTAGCACATCCGTAGGAATCTAGAAAGATGAGTATTCAAATTTTCATGTGCCTTTCCATAGAATTGCAAATTATTGCTGAAGAGATTGATCAGATCGACCCTCAATTGAATGTCATGCCGACCAAAAGTAGGATAAACTATGCTTGAACGATCAGGAGCTACTGTCGGAGTTAAGAATTGAGCCATTGACATATTTTCATCATCATCTTCTTCTTCATCATAATGTTGCTGAATTTGCTGAACTGCCAAACGGGCTGCTTCTTGATCAGCTTCTCTTCTTACTTGTGCATTTTTCATTTGAATTTGTTGCTAATGTTTCTATTTTTGGTTATGTTCTTTGCGTCTACGTCTGAAAGAGCGTTTAATCTCAGGATCAAAAGTCTCAAGATTACCACCTTGTATACAGAGCATGCAACAAACACCTTTTCTGTAGTAAAAAACAAATAAGAAAAATAAAAAGTATAATAATAAAAAAAATAAAAATTAAATAATAAAAATAATAATAAAATAAAAATTAAACTAACACTAACGATTAATCTAAACTACTATTAAATAAGAATAGTCCCCGGCAACGGCGCCAAAAACTTGTTGTTTAACAGCATTTCGTGACGAGCTGAGATGTTACATGTTCGTTGGTATCGATCATAGGATCTACAAAAAGTGTGCACATATTTGAATAATGTTGACCAATAGAAACCACACTATAAAACTTTAGCAGCTATTTTGGTAGGACCAAAATGACCACCATAAGCTAAGGAATGGACCTGTGCTAGTATCAGTTTCATCTTTTCTTCTGGTACACATCTCCTGGTGATCTGATCTGGACCTCTCCTGTATAGATAAGGCTCCTCTCAATAGTAAAATTTAACTTCATGGAGAAGTTTTTTCTTCTGCTGATAAGAGAATTCTAGTGGGATAATTTGACTAACCAAATAATTGACCAAGTCAGCATACCATGGTGCATTCCCAATCTGCAAAATTTGTTCGTCTGAAAAAAACTTCATTTATTTCAACATTATCAGTCACATCTACTTGCTCCAACCTAGATAAGTGATCTGCCACTTGATTTTCGAACCTATTTTATCACAGATTTCAATTTCAAATTCTTGTAACAACAGTATCCACCAAATCAATCTAGGCTTGGTGTCCTTTTCCCAAATAAATATTTAAGAGCTGCATGGTCAGTGTAGATAATTACCTTTGACCCAATGAGATATGAACGGAATTTGTCAAAGGCAAAAACCACAGCGAGCATCTCTTTTTCAGTTGTTGTATAGTTGATCTGTGCATCTGTTAATGTCCTGCTTGCATAGTATATGGCATGAAGAATTCTGTCTCTGCGTTGCCCAAGTACTGCACCCACTGCGTAGTCACTAGCATCACATATTAGTAGAGATGGTAGACTCCAATCCGGTGCAACTATAATTGGTGTAGTTATCAATTTTTCCTTCAAAGTGTTAAAAGCAGTGAAGCGCTTCATCAGAAAAGTTGAATGACACATCTTTCTCCAATAGGCTACTAAGAGGCTTTGTGATTTTCGAAAAATCATGGATGGACCTTCTGTAAAATCCAGCATGTCCAAGAAAACTTCTAATACCCTTCACTGAATTCGATGGCTGTAATTTCTCAATCACCTGTATTTTTGCTTTGTCGACCTCTATTCATTGAGCTGAAATCCGGTGCCTCAAAACTATTCCTTCTTTCACCATAAAGTGACATTTCTCCCAATTGAGTACTAGATTAGTTTCTTCACACCGTTTTAATACTTTAGATAGATTCGTCAAGCATATATCAAAAGAATCTCCAAAAATTGAGAAATCATCCATAAATACCTCGATGTATTGCTCTACCATGTCAGAGAATATGGCCATCATGTAACGCTAAAAAGTGGCAGGTGCGTTACATAATCCAAATAGCATTCTTCTAAATGCAAAGGTCCCGTAGGGATATGTGAAAGTAGTCTTCCCTGGTCCTCTAGAGCAATGGCAATCTGATTGTATCCCGAATATCCATCTAAGAAACAATAATGGGAATGCCCAGCAAGCATTTCCAATATCTGATCAATAAAAGGTAAAGGAAAGTTATCTTTCTTTGTGGCATTATTCAACTCTCAATAGTCAATGCATACTCTCCAACTTGTGACAAGTCGTGTAGGAATAAGCTCGTTGTTATCATTCTTCTCGACTGTGATTCCTCTCTTTTTAGGCACTATATGGATTGTACTTACCCAAGAACTGTTTGAGATTGGGTAACTAATTCCTGCATCTAATAATTTCATCACCTCACCGACTACTTCTTTCAAGGTAGGATTCAATCTTCGCTGACTTTCCACTGATGTCTTGAAATTTTCCTCCATAGGAATTTATATATACACAAAGAAGGACTGATGTCTTGAATATCTGCAATGGTCCATCCAATGGCTATTTTATGTTCATTCAGTATTCTGAGTAATTTTTCTTCATCCAATTCTATCATGTCATTAGCAATGATTACTAGAAGAGTAGTAGAGTTACTTAAGTATGCATGTCAGAGGTGAGATGGCAATGGCTTCAGCTCGAGGGCAGGAGCCTTCTATGTTGATGGTACTGGTCTCTGTGTGCTTTCATCAAGTGGTTCAAAAAATCTATTTCCCTTATAAGAAATTGGTGGAGATGCTTCTAGTTGCATGGCTCGTGTTTGCATAGCTGGATGTTTTGATTTCGTTGATTCGAAACACATCATACAAATTGCAAGTGAACAATATCGCACACAAGTAATAAAGTGGACCTATTGAGTCCGGATTATCGTTTCTACGAATACTATCCTATTTATATACTAGTTCAATTAACCTTAATCCTAATATGTTTAAAACACTTTGGAATTGTTTATTTTAACTATTAACTTGTAACTATCAATTTAAAAAAATAATATAATAACTTATGTGAAAGCAAATATTAAGAATTTATCAAGAATGATGGTTGAAAATTTAGATTCACGAGTTTATTATAGTTGTTATCTTTAATTTCTCCTCTCAAGATTTATTCATAATGTTCTTTTCGGTCGAATTCACGAATTTAACCTAATTTACATCTCTCGAGTTCAAATTTTTCATATCAAATTAAGTCAACTTATAAAGTCAGAATAATGATCCTTAATTAGATGCATTAAATCGCCTAAGAATGCAATTCAAGACTGCGACAATGATAAAAGCGTATCTCTACCTTTTATCCAATTGTTGAATTTTACTACGTGGTTTAGATTAATAATTTATTTTCCAGTTCATTACAATCTACAAAATCAATGAAATAATGACTAATTATTCAAAGCATTAAGAGAAAAAGTAAAATTAAATACTTAATTAATTTATAATTCAAAACTTGAGAGTCGAAAATAAAGAATTAAACTAGGTTACATCGTTCATCCAAACTTTAAATTTAGCTATTCATAATTCTAGAAAAAAAAAGATGAGAAGAAATTGAATATATTGCACCAAAAATTCTTCGTCTTCACGTTCCAATCTTCAAGATCTTGGTTGTGTTTCGTGTTTTTCGCCGTTCTTTTCTCCAAAATTCAACAGCTTTTTTTTCCTAGGTGAAGTCTTTATATAGTGTTTTATTAATTTTGAAACTCATGTACGTGAAAAGATGAAAAAAGTCCTAACTAAAGTTGAAAATAAACAAAAAAAAAAGTTCAGATGAGATTTCAGCGGTTTGACCGCCACAAACAGTAAAGAATTGTTGCCAAATTTGATTCCAATTATATTTGCAAGCTTTAGTCCTCCAAGTTTTGATGTGAATTTTATTTGGACCCCACTTCATGTTTGTTCATAATTTGTCTTTTTGACCTCTTTAGTCCTCTTATTTACAACCCAAGTCTTTCAACTTTGGATTTTGTCAAGATGGTCCTCCTTCTCAAGTCTTTGTACATTTTCAGACATTCTTTGCCTATTTTGCGTTGTTTTTCTCTAATTCTATTCGAACTAGGTTTCAACCTAAAATAATCAAATCAACACATAATTAAGTGAAGAATCACTTAAGAGTACATGCAATTGTCCACTTTTAATAGCTCCGATAAGTGTAAATCGACAATTATCATTAATCTAACAACTGAGCTTTAGCCAAACAACTCAACTCATAAGGGCAATATAAATCAAACTTTAGGCTTTGTAAGTTGGAATATGACCGAAAAAGAAAAAATAATGCCATAAATTTTATTATTAAGTTTATAATCAAATATATTAAATATGTTATAAATGTTCATCAATTTGTGTTAGTTTTAAACATATGTAGCAAACACTCTAGAAGGGAGTTGAAGAGTGGTGATCTTCTCTCCAAAGTGTAGAGGATTTATGTTGCGCGTGGGCAATTGGCCAAAAAAATTTGCTAAAAAAATAAGTTTCTTTTTGACCAATTGGGCAGTGGGCAACATAAATCCTCCTCACTATGGGAAGGAGATCACCACTCGGGAGTTGAATAGGTACGGTAGTGGGCAACATAAATCCTCCTCACTATGGGAGGAGATCACCACTCGGGTGTTGAATAGGTTGTTATTGAAATTAAGTAGAAGCTATAAATATTTTTTTTAAAACAGAAATTGTTAACACGAAAGTTCACTTTAATAATTTGATATTGATAAAAATTTATTGAACGTCTTAACATTTTCATTGAACGTTTCAGCAGTTCGAGACAAATAACATATAAGACGATTAAAGCATTAAATAACACCAGATATAGAGTGGTAAACCCCTAAGAAAAACATCCACGGACCTCCATACTACGGGTAAATAAATCTACTATTTTAAAACATGTTACACATGTCTCACCTTTTGAAATTATAATTTTAGACATAATCTAAAACTTTATCAATAATTTACAAAAAGTAAAATATAGCTTCCCTATTTTAGATCTTTTTTAACTAGTCAAGGAATACAGTGAAGTTATTCGGTCTTGATCTTTGTCCATTTCACGAGTGTACCCGAATTGTCTCCACAAATAGGAATAAAGACTCAGTCCTTATCTTGCCGCTAAAATGTCGTTCTCTCTCATAATGGATTTCTACAACGCTCAGTTTCAGTCTCGCAAAAATGAAGTTTTTGATCAACGAACTTTTGAATATTTCTTTGGAACGCACAATTCACAAATGATTTCCTCTTAAATGCTTGAATATCTTTGGCTGTTTTATTTATAGCAAAGAAGTTTATCTAAACCTAATGATTTATTATTTATTTTATATAGAGATAAGATAAAATAAGTCTTTTAGTATAAATAAGCCTTATAAAAGATAATGTAAGATATATCACAAGAATTAAATATGAAAATAATTTCAATTAAATATTTTTATTTGAGTAGATAAGAAGAAATATAATATTCAATATGTTATATACTTAGAAACTCAGTTCATATAAAATACTTAATAAGCTATTAACTTAATCACCTATTTATCTGATAAAGAACAATGGTTTTAGAACAACTAAAATTGATAAATAAATTGAAATAAGTGTAGTATTAAAATTTTATTCAACTACTAGATAACAATTCCTAGTTAACTCACTTCAATACGAATTTAATTAAAATAAATTATAATTAAGAAATACAACAAAATCAAATTCTCCAACAATTTGCATCTATGTTTTGACGTCACTTTTACTGCATTCAAGCGTTTTATAAAAAATGTATATGGCGGTCTATACAATTAAATTCTTCAAGAAACACTCTGGTCCATGATTGAAGGAAATGTTTATTGTTTGCAATTTGCTGATTTGAGAAAATGGAAAATAAATATAAGTTGAAACTTGGGGAGAAATTAATATCTATTGTCCTCAAAAAATTGTGCGCTTATGGAATCCAATTTCCCTCCATGATTTGATAGGAATAGGGTAATTAGCACAAAACGTTCCTACCTATTGCAGTAATTGTGCAAAACGTCCTTACCTTCCAAATTTTAACATTTTCACCCTTACCTACTGGATTTCTTGCATAAAGGTCCTTTTGTCAAAAAAAAACAGCGACGAGTCGTCTTGCATAGTAAGAACAAATTAGTCCACCACATTTTTATATATATATATATATATATATATATATATATATATATATATAGAGAGAGAGAGAGAGAGAGAGAGAGAGAGAGGGGAAGAAGATGAAGATGAAGATGAATAAGAAGATGAAAATGAAATCATTTGGATTCAAATTCTTCTTTGTTTGATGCTCTTTAATGTGAAGAAGAAGAAAAATGGGGAAAAGTTGAAAAAGAAGAAGAAGAAAGTGAAATCAATTTTGAACAAAAATAATAATTTTAATGTCAAATATTTTTCTGCTTTTTCGGTGCTATTAATGGAACAATATATGTTCTGGGATGATGAAGAACTTCAATTTCTGTTTTGCCAAGAGAAAGAAACTTTTTTTGAATCAAACAATATTGTTGAAATCGAATTTTATGTCTCTTGCTCGAAAACAGTGTGTAGAATGGATCTTGAAAGTCAATTCCCATTATGGATTTTCAGCATTGACTGCCACTCTTGCAGTTAATTATCTTGACAGATTTAATTTCATCCTTCATTTTCAGAAAGACAAGCCATGGATGATTCACAAAGGATGAATAATGCTATTTTTTGATTTCCTGGTATGTTGTAGTGAGCAAGGACGTTGATAATCGATGATACAATTAGATGAGGATGTTCACCACAAATCATAGAATAGGTAGGGCCGTTATGCACATTAAGAAATAAAAAATAGGGACGATTTATACAAGTAATCCAAAAGGTAGGGACGTTATGAACATTTTATACAAAGGTATGGATGTTTTCAGAAAATGTAGGGACGTAGTGCATTGTGTATTTTGATGTGTAATTGACGTTGCGGAAAACATTCCTACATTTGTATATAAATGTGCATAACGTCCTTACCTTTTGGATTAACTTGTATAAATTGTCCATATTTTTCATTTTTTAATATACATAACTGCCCTACCTATTCTAAGATTTGTGGTGAACATCCTCACCAAATTGTATTATCGATTGTCAACGTCCTTATTCACTACAACATACCAGAAAATCAAAAAATAGCACTATTCCTTCATTTTTGTCAAAACCATTGAAAAAATCTCTTCCGCCGCAAAGAGATTGAAGTTCTTCACCATCTCATAACAGATCTTATTCCATTAACAACACTGAAAAAACAGAAAAAGATTTAGCATTAAAATGATTATTTTTGTTCAAAATAATTTCACTTTCTTCTTCTTTTCAATTTCTCCCCATTTTTTTTTCTTCTTCTTCACAGTAAAGAGCATCAAACAAAGAAGAATCTGAATCCAGATTTTGCTCTATATCCATCTTCTTCTACAAAAGAGAAAACAAAAAGAAACACAAACTCCATTTTAACTGACATTAAAATTATTATTTTTGTTCAAAATTGATTTCACTTTCTTCTTCTTCTTTTTCAACTTTTTCCCATTTTTCTTCTTCTTCTTTCTTCACATTAAAGAGCATCAAACAAAGAAGAATTTGAATCCAAATGATTTCATTTTCATCTTCTTATTCATCTTCATCTTCTTCCCCCATCTCTCTCTCTCTCTCTCTCTCTCTATATATATATATATATATATATATATATAATATAAGTGAAAAAATGTGTTGGACTAATTTGTCCTTACTATGCGATGCGACTTGTCTGCTTTTTTTTTGGACAGAAGGACTTTTTGCGCAAGAAATCCAGTAGGTGAGGGTGAAAATGCCAAAATTTGGAAGGTAGGGACGTTTTGCACAATTAGTACTGCAATAGGTAGGGACGTTTTGTGCTAATTACCCATAGGGATATTTATATTAGGGTAAATTGCAGCTATTGTCCCTAACTTTTGACTTTATTTGCACTTGTATTCTCAGTATTTAAATCTTGTCATCTATCACCTCAACATTTTATATAATTAGTAGTCAATGCCCTTATGTCCTTATATTATTAGCAGCAATGCCCTTATATAAGGGCATTGGCTACTAATTATATAAAAGATTGATGTGATGGATGCCAAGATTTAATACTGAGGATACAAGTGCAAATAAAGTCAAAAGTTAGAGACACTAACTGTAATTTACCCTAACAGGAAGAAGATGGATTTTTTTAATAATTATTTTGAAAATGTATTAAAAAATTAAGTCAAGTTGGCTTGGTGGCTCAAAATCGGGCTTGATTGGCTCAATAAATTATTAGCCCATGTAAAATAAGGCTAAGACCAGTCCTACCCAATTATCGTGTGGCCCATCCCTTGTCGGGCCGTGTTGAACGAGTCGATCCATTTGCCACCTTTAATTCCTCATCTCCAAGTATCAATGGACTTGTGTAACAAATATATACATTTTTTGACTTTTATAACTATTTTTTATATATACTTTCGATAATGAATGTAGTATTGTGTCAATGCTTAATAGCACGTTCATTAAACTTAAATTATAATTTAAGTTGATTTAATTGGTAAAATATTTTTTTATCCATATATTTTGTAGGATCCACAATATATAAGTATTTTAAAAATAATTTTAGCTTTCTCAAATATACACTTAATATGATTATGATAAGTAACACAAAAAAGTGATTATATATCCAAACTGATGAAAATTTCTTAATTGGCAGTCATACTATAACTGATTTTCTACGTAAACGTATGTGGCAACCTAGAAACGAATATAGTAAAATGAAGTTTAATAATAACGTCTTTAGATTAAAAAGGTTAAAATGCACTTTTTTTTTTGAACATTTTATGACATGACATAGCCATAAGTTGCATGTCATACATTGATTACGTGGAAGATCCATTGCGGTATGTTTGTCAATTAACTAATTTTATTAATCTAGAAAATGCATAGGAGTGGCAGTGGGCTCAAGCAGTTTGCCAGCTTGTTTGGACGAGGCCCATGGGCTGTCCAAGCTCGTCAAAAGATGGGCCGTGAATAGAGTAGGGCTCAAAATTTAGTGGACGAGCCATCCCATGAGCTCTTTCAATAGGCTGCATTTTTTGCATCCGATTGGCATTGTGACATACTGCAAAAAGTAGTTTTTTTTCCCAAAATGATAGTAAATTGTTGGATAAATTCAAGGTCGATCACTGTTGTTGTACTTATGGGCTTTAAAGTCATATGATCAAAATTTAATTCAATTAAAGTTACATTTTAGAGCTAAAAGACCAACATATCCTTGTAATTGCAAAAAAAAAAATGCTAATTTAATGATATTGTTTTATTGTGATATTATTTTGTATGATATTGTTTTTTATGATATTGTTTTATCTATGATACTATTTTATTTAGATAATGTACATTGATATATTTATACCATACTTTTATCTTTGATACTGTTTTATTATGACAATGTTTTAACCTATCATACTGTTATTGAATACAAACAGTACCAATTATCTTGTACTTTTAATGAAGCATTTTAAGATTAGTATCATTACTTCAACCATTAAAACATCTTGTACTTAGTTTTATATATAATATTGTTTTATCTATGATACTGTTTAATTTAGATGATGTGTATTGGTATATTTATACTATGCTTTAATCTTTAATACTGTTTTATTATGATAATTTTTCAACCTATTATACTGTTATTGAATGCAAACACAATCAATGATCTTATATTACTAATTGAGCATTTTAAGAACAATATCATTACTTCAACCATTAAAACATCTAGTACTTAGTTTTATATATGATCACTGTTTTATCTTATACTATATTTTTATCTTTGGTACTGTTTTATTATGATAATGTTTCAACCTATGATATTGTTTCAATATATGATGTTGTTATTGAATGCAAACAGTATCTATGATAGAGCATTTTAAGAATAATATCATTATTTCAAACAGTAAAACATCTATATTTAGTTATATCTATGATACTATTTTATCTAGATAATGTGTTATTTATGATAATGTATCATTACTTTAATCATTAAAAATATCTTGTACTTAGTTTTATATATGGTACTGTTTTATTAAGATACTTTCATGTATGATATTGATATATTGAGATACATTTATCTATGATACTGTTTTAGTATGTATGATCACTGATTTAGTATGTATGATACTATTTAGACAAGAAAAACTAAAGATTGTCATTTTAAACTAACGAGACAATTTCAAACGGCTAAAATCTATAATTACCAGTGGACCGGCTCGTCAAAACGATTCCGAATACATATTATAATATAAATTATGAGCACGTATGCGAATTCTATGCCCGTTTTTTTATGATACTGTTTTCTGTGATACTATTTTATTATAATACAATATCAAACAACACACATGACTAATAACACAAACAATAATATAATGGCTAACTTAATATAATATCAAGCTGCTATTCTATAATACAGTATCAAACTGTTTTCTATAATATAATATCAAACTGCTATTTACAGAGTCAAAACATAATTAGCCTAATTTGACTGTCCGACTCAAATCATCCTCCGATTCCAGCAACTTCTCCTAATCAATTTTCTCCTCCTTTTCTTCCTCTTTCTCTCTTAACACCTCTAGTATCCTACTTGCCTTCTTCTTTTGCACGCTCACTTCCTATTTTCTCCACCTTTTCAGTGTTTCTTATGCCCCAGCCTCCTTTGCCAACCCCTTGAACCGCAGCCCTCCATAACTCAAACCATACAACGCTACTAAGCAGCTCCCACGAGTCATCGCCGATTTAAACTCGTCCCGGCTCAGTATATTCACTCAACACTCTACCGCACCACCATTCAAAGATTGCCGGCCCCTCAAAGACCTTGGCGGCGGATTATAGAGAACCAAAAGAACACGACCCGTCATGTGCCCGAATTTCACCATGCCCAACAAAATCTGAACTGGTGACAGTTTCAAATTTATGGTAGAACATGCCAAAATTGAAAAGCCTTTTGAAACATCTTAAATTAGTATGTTAGATGTTGAAAATATCAAACTGTAAATATCAAAATATCAAACCTCTTCTCCTTGAGCACCGGTTTTGACGTTGAGTGGGTAAACTATGTCCTCTAGTGCCGATTTTTGGAAAGTTTAAATTGACAATCTGCTACAATTGGAGTTCATAACAAAAATTCTACCCATAATAAAGTCGATGGGAAGCTCCGGAGAAGAAGCACTTGCCGAAGGTCGCCAGAGGTGTAGGCGGTTTGTGGAGGTGGAAGAAAGTCGACCGATTGAAAATATGGATCACAAAGGGTGATTTTGAAATTAATTTAAAATATTATTGAAAGTATAACATAATCACAATTTAGAAAAATATTTTGACTTAATTTGAAACAAGTCATGTGCAAGTGACTTATAGACAATTTTTCCTAATTTGTTTTAAAGAAAAATTTAATCCGAATGCTCGTGAGTAGCTCGAGCTCGATTCGGCCCACGATTCCAATGGACAGGCCGAACCAATTTTTTTTTTTTTTTTTTTAATATTTTACAAAAGGATAGTAAATTGTTTTAAAGAAAAAATTTAATCCGAAGGGGTGGGCAGCTCGAGCTCGATTCGGCCCACGATCCCAATGGATTGGCCGAGCCCAAACCTTTTTTTTTTTTTTTTTTTTTTTACGAATAGAGCCAGGCTCGTGTGATGGGCCAAGCCGTACCCATGCCTCCTCGAGCTAAGCCGCCAAGTGACAGAGTGGTGAAAATTTTAAAATAAAATTTAAGTTCAGTAACTTATTTGAAATTAAAAGAAAGTTTAGTAACTTAATTAAAATAAATTAAAATTTTGCTAAAA
Source organism: Forsythia suspensa (assembly GCA_023638005.1). Taxonomy (NCBI): domain Eukaryota; kingdom Viridiplantae; phylum Streptophyta; class Magnoliopsida; order Lamiales; family Oleaceae; genus Forsythia; species Forsythia suspensa. The sequence continues at coordinate 17,970,611 of CM042667.1, forward strand.
TTTCAGTTGACTGATAAATTTTACCCTTCATTTATTACGTGTGAAATGTGAGCTGAAATGAATTTCTTATTGTGGAACCTCTTACTCATTATTGTGTGCGGTAATGGGCAGCTAACCTACCATTTAAAGAATGGACACATGTAACATGACCTAAACATATATAGCTTGAAGTTCATAAAAGAATGGAAATATTGATAAGAGAAATAATATGCAAAATAACATGTCAAATGTTTTAAGTGTTGCATAGTGGAAAATTCTACTTTATACAAGGTTTTTGAAACACAAAATGAGAGAATCATTGTACCAAATCTGTTGATGTATAAAGATGGATGTGCTTCAATAGAAATGAATGCACTTCCTACTAATTCTGGGAAATGTGCTTATTCTCATTTTTTAAGAATTTCATTAAATATTTTTATTTACCTTCCAACTCTAGATTTCTCTTCTTGTAAGAATCTTATATTGACATGTAAACTCAAGAAAGCGCTCCACGTTACAACCTCCAACCTGCAAAATCAAGTGTTGAATAAAAAATATGGGTCAAAAAGATTAATGAAATAAGTCAACATGTACCATTCTAGAAGTGTTATGTTGGACAAGTGATCATGTCATCATGGGAATTGTGGGACCAATAATGACATGCGGCCTTAGCTTGTAAGACAGTATGAATTTGAGTGGAAGAGAAGAATTTGATTATCTCAATAAACAAAATTGTTGAGGCGATTAACATGAAACTCAAAATTATTCCAAACAAATATTAAAAATAGATCAAGAAAATATTATAGAGAACTTAAAGTAAAAACACAAGGATTTGATTGTCCCTATTTGAGGACAGGCAGTATTTGAGGACAGGCAGCTCAGCTGATGAAATATTTACATATGCCTTTGAAGCTCTACAAACGTAGATCCGATCTCTTATGCACTATTGACACCATATTATGGTCAAGAAACAAGTTTACAAGAGATAATCCACTCAGAATCATCCAAGACTCACTCATACAGACTCAGATCTAAACTATATTGATGTCATCCCTTTCACGACAGATTTACGGGTTAAACTCATAAAACTACAGTAATCAGAAGATGATTATTGTAGCATCATCAACTTCACAGACCAATGGAGAACCAATGGTTCACCCAAAAAAGAAGGAGATGAAAAGAAGAAGAAGAGTCTAGAGAAGGAGAGAGTAAAACAAAAAAAGATGCGCACCAACTATGATGAAGACATAACCCTAATTTGAAGAATGGGCCTTTAAATACTCAGCACCAATGGCTTGGATAAAAAAGTAACAATCCAACACATGAGAAAAAAAATTGAAGTTCAAAGGTGCATTACCATCAACACTTAAAACGCATTTTCCAAAGAATTGGGTCAGACACATCTTTAGGGCACAGCAACTTAAGCCTAACAATATATAGGGCTGAATTCTTCATAGTGAGTTAATCATCATAGTAGACTTAATCATTGGGCTCAACATACCAATAAAAATAAAATAGAATTTTGAAGAAGAAGAAGAAGAAGAAAAAAACATGTATATTGGTAGATAAATAATCAAGTTTCAATGAAAAGAAGATAATATAATAGTTACAAAAGGAATTTTCGAGAAAAAATTTGTAGACTTAATTTTATATTTTATGCATTACTAATTGTTACGTCTCCATTTCATGTGGAGTCGTAGTAACATCCACATGAAAGTTACATGGAGGCCCTATACACTTGAACGATCCAAGCCTTATGCTACTGCCAGGCCAAGGCACCAATAATCTAGGCCGTGGAACCTAAGGATGCCTAGGGCCTAGGTCGATGCCTCAAAGGCCCAAGATGAGCCAACCCTAGTGGGTCACCTAAAGATAAAAAAATCAAAAGCTCAAAATTTGAGGAAAAAACCAAGTGCCTTGTTGCATAGGCTGAAGCTAGTTGCCTATAGGCACTTTGAGGGCTCTACAAGGTCTGAAGAAGAAGTTCACACATTGTCAAACATATGATTTGAGGGCTCTACAAGGTCTTAAGAAGAAGAAGAAGAAGAAGCTCACAGATTGTCAAACATAGGACATTGAGCTGGAGATACTCTATTACAAATATTTGGTGACATGTACCATCATCGAGATAGTTCCCTAATAAAGTATGTGTAGGGTATCAAGTCAAAGTGCCATACATCATTTCATTCTGATAAGGAAAATATGAATGACTCGATGAGACAAAGCAAGAAGATGCAATTTGGTGCACCTGACAGTTATTATTAGTGTTCTAAAAAGTGTAAAATGTGGTTAGGCGTGTAGGCTAAGTTTCAAATTTTTTTAAGTCTAAATGAGGCCTAGGCGAAGGCGAGAGGAGGGCGGTGGGTGAAGAAGTGTTTTCTTATTTTTAATATTTAAAAAATTCAAAAAAAAAAAAAAAAAAAAAGCCGCGCCTAGATGAGACTAGACACACTTTTTTGGTTAAAAAGCTAGTGACGGCAACGGGGCGGATTTGGATCGGATCAACCTGATTTGTATCTGCCGCAATAATTGTAGGAGATCCAAATCCGTGGATTGATCCACCATTTTTCAGAGCAGATCGGATCAGAACAGTGATCCTCATTGTGATTAGTTTCATTTTTTTTTTTGGAATAAAATTTATTTTAGTTAAGTTCAGCCACATCTAAATTGTAATTTAAGCCCCAAATCTTTCATCTATTTATTATTTAATCCTATTTATTTTTCAAATGGGGCGGATTGGATCGGAGCACACATGATTTGATCCGCTCTGTTGATCCACGGATCGAAAATTTTTTGCTCCATCTGGATCGGGTATCTATCGAATTTGGGGCGGATCAGATATTTTTGTCATTCCTATAAAAAACACATTCAACCACTTAATTGTGAGCCTATGGCCTAAGCAAAGAGTGGAAGCCGCACCTAGAAGCATTTTTTAGAACACTAGTTATTATAGGTAACCTTGTAGGAGGCGCAGATAGAAACCTCTATCGACAACCCACTTCTGGCAAGTGACAGCGACACGTCGGACACTCCTCCACTGTCAGCATATGGGCGGGGAAAAGCTCGTCCAAAAAGTTGCAATATCTCCTTATATCTTGAGCTCTATAAATACACTGCTAAAATTGAGAATATTAGGAAAATTTAGAAGTGCCCCAATTAATGTAAATAAGGGCAAAAAAAACAAATTTAAAATGCTCCTAAGACAAGGAGAGGCGGATTAGTAAATGTCCCTATAAATAGCGCTCCTACTAATAAATAGGGGCTATTTGTACACTAAAAATGCCCCTAATAATATGTGTGCCACATAGGATTGTAATTTATTATGGACACTTAATTAAATGCCCCAATTAAATTTAAAATAATAGAGAATCATGACATGAGATCCTTCTTATTATATGTCAATTCCTTCTGTCTTGAGCCTTCCACCAGCTCTCTAATAACCTATTTATTTGCTCAATCATTTTTCCGTAATCCCCTCTTCCTTCAAATTAGGATTATGATGTTGATTAGGCACTTAATTAAATGCCCCTATAATTAATTAAATCATAAATTATTATCGATTATAGAGACACATCTACGTGCCATTAATATAATTAAATTTAATTAAACAAATAGTAAATATTAAAATAGGCGCGCACGCACACACACACACACATAAAATGAAATATTTCTGATGACATAAAAATTGAGATAATATTAATATCAAATATAGAAATTTTAATAGATGCCAATCTACATAATCAACCATAACATTATGTTTTATCAATCCATACAGTAAATAATAATTAACAATAGAGTCATTTGTTAATAGTAACAAAATCTCTCCAAAAAAGTGCATAACAAGAACAATATATGCTAATTCTAATCAAGGCATAACTTGTTGTAGAAAGTCTACGTCATTGAGCATCCTTGAGAACTCTCCATGAGAATAAGGCACCGGTGGGTACAAGGATTGATGGTATGGTTGAGAATAGTATAACTGAGATGACGAAGGAAAACGATAAGTCGGGAGTTGGGAATAAGGTGGATACTAATGAGAAGATGGAGTATGTTGAGAAAGTGAATGAACCTGTGAGAGTGATTGATGCTAGGAGGAAGATCGTTGTTAGGTGGGTGACTGATGTTGGGATGGAGAATGTTGTGCCTGAGACTACGAAGATCAATGTTGTAAAGATGACCGCATAAAAAATGGGTAACATAACTGCCTCTACCATATTTCTCGACTCCTGAAGAAATAGCAATCTATCAAGTAGAAGCAGAGTTTCCAAAATAGGTCCTAGAGCAGCCCGAAGAGTCCAATAAGGCCCAATCAGTTCCTGCAGCGAATTAGTACATCAGTCATAGGAATGATATTACAAATATTTTAAACAAAAGGAATCTTTCTTACAATTCTTTTGAGACGATGATTCAGCAATATCTGCACTAGACTCTAGGATCCTCCGGTGATGTTGGCAACGTAAAGCCTTTCCTTGGCGCCCTATTGCATGGCTTTTTATTATTATTTCTGGATAATGTTGAAAAAGATCCTACAAACGATTAACATATTGGTTAGGTAGAACTTTTTTTTAAAGAGATTATAATAAGGGAAGAGAAATTTATGGACTACCAGATTAAAAAATGAATTGAAGCAAACCAAGGTTGACTACCAAAAAACTGTTCACAATTACATGAAAATATATTGAAGTTAAGAGGAAATAATATTATGTTGTGGCATTTACCATCTGAAAGGCAGCACAAAAAGCATGTAGTTCAAAATTATGAAGGCCAGCATAATCTCCTAAACCCCTCCATCTATGTGCACTCTAATTAATTAAATAAGGTCATCCACATGCCTTGTGAAATGTCAATGAAAAAAGCTTTTAACAATGAAGTAGAATAAGACAAAAAAAATAAAAATGCCAAGACCCAAGATGTTAAGCCAAACCCAGGAGAGCACATTGCACAGTCCAACATCAACCATAATGCATAATATCAAAGTTTAGCATTGTTTAACATGACAACAGGCAAAGCCATCCGAAAGTAATGGATACAAATAACACTGTGACACAGATAATTAAATCTTAATTCTTCTTCTGTAACACGTATCAAAAAATTAAACAGCCATTGTGCTTAACTCAGATAATGTGGATTATGGTAATGTAACAACATCAATTTAATGTGGTTCTCACCTCAACATTGTCACTGAAAGATCTTCATAGGCATGTAGTCCAGCAAGAACTAATGAGGACTTGCCATTTGCGTACAAGAAAGAGGTACGTTCATTTCCAGCAGATCATTCAAGTGGCTTTTCATCGACATTCCCTCTATCATAGAGTTGAATAGAGTTGAGAGGATAAAATCAATCTAAAAAACAAAAAGTTATTGAAGAATATGAAAACGTAGAGACGGCTGGGTGTGATGTCCAGAGAGGGAGATAGAATGTGTGCATTTATTTTAGGTTTTTGGAGTTAAAAAATTTAAAAATGAAATAAAAGCCTATTAGAGGCGCTTATTTTTGCCCCCTAATTACAATAATTGCAATTTTTTAGTGGTAAATTTCACTTTTAGAGGAAGATTTTATAGAAAATATTAGGGGCCTTTTTATCTGTCCTAATTAATATTAATAGATGTCAAATAAACTTCCGCCCCTAATGAAAATATTAGGGGCATTTTTTTCTGCCCTAATTACTGTTAATAGAGACCAAACAGACTTTTGCCCCTAATAAATTATTAATAGGAACACATCACTTATTTTGCCCCAAAGTTGGCGTCCCTAATACTAGAGGTGTCAAGATGGGCGGGCAGACCGAACCCGCATCGGCCCACCTGCTTCGTCTCGGGACCGCGGGCAGGTCCGTGAACCGAGCGGGCGGGCCGCGGGCCAAGGAGGCTGAACCGCGGGCCCAGGCGGTTCAACCCCCAACGGGCCAGTGGTTAACCGCTGGCTCGTATTATTTTAAAAAAAATAATAATAATAAAGTTCACTCTGCCTTAAATGCAAATGTGATGACATGCATTTGCTTTTCTTTGATTAAAAAAGCGACCTCATCAACGCTGCTATATAGTATATATTAATATAGTATTATTATATATACTATATAATATAAAAAAAATAAAAAAAATGGTAAAAGGCTAAAAGCAGCCTGTTGGCTGCTGCAAATGTGACAGCCGTCTGTCACATTTGCAACAACCAGCTGCTTTTATTAAACTTTAATTTTAAAAATAAAATAAAATGTGTAAGTGTGTTGTCAAATCACACTTACACAAAGTCACAAACGTTCAAAAAAAATTACTATTCTCTATAACGTTAATATTTTGAATTACTTATAAATTTCAAGCACAAGCAAATTGCAGCAATCAACAAATGAGCAAATTACTCGAGTCTACAATTTCTAAGTATCAAAAGTCATTTCTCTTTACTCAAACTCTCAAAGTCTCAGCTACTCTATCTATCTGTATTCTGTAATTTGTTAGTTGAATTTCTATATTACTATTTTCAATCTTCAGATTATTTTGAAAATTTTATAATCTCCTTTTTGTACACAAAATTTTTGACTCTTTTTTGTACAATTGTACTACTATGATATGGATTCCTACGATTTTTCATCTGAAAATATTAATTTACATGATAGTTGTTCTCCAATAAATTTAGAAGATGATCATGATGTAAATGTTAGATTATCAAGAAATCCAAGAAAAAAAAGTTAACATCAGAGGTGTGGCAAATGTTTACAATAGATGAAAAAAATAGTAAAGCAGTATGCAATATTTGCAACATTGCTTATGCATGGAGAAGTGGTCAAGGCACCGACATGCTACGGAGACACAAAGAAAAACATCTAAATGAAACAGGACATTTAGATCCGAGACAAGCTCAAATTACTTTATTTACTAATGCTAGTGGTCCTGTCACTTTTTCTAATTTTACTTAATCGCAAAAACGGATGAGAATTGGAATGTCAGAATTTATTTCAGCAAGCGAAATGTCCTTCACTTTTGCGGATGATGTATATTTTGAAGAGTTCATGCAAAAGTATGTTCAACCTCTTACAGGAATGTAAGTAGAAATCTTCGCTCGTTCGATTTATCAAATTATTTCATACAAAAGTTGAAAAATTAAAAATGAACTTACAAAAGTTGAAGGAATTATGTGTTTCACGTCTGATTGTTGGTCTGGACGCAATCACAATGGGTATGTTTGTGTTACAGCACATTTTATTGATAGTAATTGGTTACAGCATAAAAGAATAATTGCATTTCGTTTACTTGTATATCCACATAATGGAGTTAATTTGTGTGAAAATTTATTACAAGTATTGAATGAGTTTGGTGTGTTAAACAAATTATTTAGTATTACATATGATAATGCAAGTCTGAATACTGCATGCATTGACCTGCTAATTAGAACAGTTAAACCCTTATTTGATTCTAAATTATTTCATATACGGTGTGTTTGTCATATATATAATTTAGTTGTACAAGATGGTTTGAAATTAATAGCCCCACAAATTCGTATAATTAGAGAAGCAATTAATTATATTTCTTCTTCAAATTCTAGACAATAAGAATTTGCGAAAATTTGTAAAAATTTTAGATTGAGAAGAAGAAAATTTGTTGATGATATTCCAAATAGATGGAACTCAACTTTTCTTATGTTAAAATCGTGTGTTGGCTACACCAATGCTATTAATGCATTCTTTAATTCGAAACAGAGTCAATTTTATATAGATGATTCGCATTGGGAACATGCATTTAAAGTTATGAAATTTTTGAAACATTTCTATAAGTCAACAAAAATTAGTTCGGGTGTATATTACCCAACTAGTCATCTTGTACTTGTACAATTGGTAGAAATTTCTACCCAATTTTCAAAATTTAGAAACGATCCTGTAATGGATCCTCGCTTATAATTATTTGGAGTTTACACTGCTTTAGAATCACTTTCTAAAACATTAGCTTTTACCAAAAATATTACAAATCGACAGTTAAAAATTTTCATCAATGAAATGTATAACTACTATTTTATTAAATACGGTAACAATGAAAATATTTCTGCTTCTTCAAACTCTAATACAACTTCTAAAGGTAAATCTTTTTTATCTTTGGTAGCAAAGAAAAAACAACATGTTGTTAGTACTTCATCAACTACAGACACGAATACCACACCTAACGAATTAGAAAGATATTATCAATTTGATCATTATAGTTTAATACCTGAAGATGAGGTAGAAAATTTAGATATTTTAGGATGATGGAAATTAAATGAGAGGTCATACCCAGTATTTTCAAAAATGGCACGAGACCTACTAACAGTTCCAGTCTCAATAGTGGCATCCGAGTTTGCTTTTAGTGCAGCTAATAGGGTATTGGATGAAAGAAGATCAAGACTTAAAGAAGATATTTTGGAAGCTCTCACATGCGTAAAAGATTGGATATTCGCAGATAGAAGGATGCAAGATAAAATGTCTGACGATATTGCTGACGATTTTAAAAATCTAGTTATTGCTGAAGATTGATTTGCAAATAATATATAATTTCAAACAATTAAATTATAGTTAGGTATGTGCCAACCTAGTTGGGATGTATTTGAACTATAAATATGCAAATGATTGATAGTTGTGTATGTGCCAACCTAGTTGGGATGTGCTTTAACTATAGTGATGCATTTAGTTGTTATTTGTTTGTATTTTATTTAAATTTACAAAGTTAGTAATAATTCAATGTAAAATAAGATATAAATTCCATGTAAACATTTTTTGTTATAAATAACAAATGTGAATTTATCATTGTTATTTTTTTTTTTTAGTAATTTCACACATTTTTTACTATAAATGTAAACAATCTTTTTGAATTACAATAAGTTCATTAAGTTGTTAATCTTTTTTTTTTTTTTGTAATTTAAAAAAAAATTAATTTTTTATTCATACGGGCCGAACCGGGTCGAACTGCGGCCCATAGGGCTCGACCCGTATGGGCCAATGGGTGGGTCGGGCTTTTGAAAAAATTTCATGGGCTGGGCCCACCCGGCTCGCAACCCGCAGTGGCGCAGGCTTTTTCGAACGCGGGCCGTTACCGAGCCTCATCGGAGGCGGGCTAACCGGATTGACACCTCTACCTAACACTCTCATTTCATAATCCATAAAGCTAAGGTATGTGAAATCAAAACTCATAGCTAAAATTTTGTCAATTTGTCTCTCAACACCTAGTTTCTACATCTGACTTGATCATCGGAGTGCATACAACAGTTGCATCTCCCACCAAAGCAATGGTCTTCTATTTTAACCTTGTCCCAGTATACATGTACTATACATATGGACGGAGAGATGACCGAGTTCTGTTGACAGCAAGGTCATCGACACTAACTTTTTATTTTCATACGTTCAAGCTATTAGTGATGCGTAGCATGGTTTCCTAGTATATGTCGTGCTTTTATATTCAATATGGATTGGTTCGACATAAATTAGTAAGTACTTTGCTGACTTCCTCCCACATCCTTAAACCCAAAAGGCTAGGCTGACTTCATCGCCTGGTCAGTACTTGAATCTTCATTCATCTAGTTTTCTCATCATTTCCCTAGAAGGACCGATTGCAAACGGAGCAAGTTAAACCACGGCTAATGATTGTTGAATTGAATTCAAAATCTTTGCCTAATTCAATATCAAGATGTTAATTGTTAAATATGTGGAAATAAATTAGGTGCCTTTCTAGGGTAAATATGTTTGGCTGTGGTTAAAACTTAAAAATTACTCTTCGAAAAATAATTTAATGATTAATTTTTAAAAACGTAAGTTTTGTTAATAATAAAAGTAATTCTACAAAAATTACATTTAAAAACATAAGTAGCTTAAAAGTAAATTTAACTCAACCAATGGTTCATGTAATGGCACAATTGGATTAGTCTAATGTTTTCTAGTCTAACTTGATTGTGGAAATTACACCCAATACTTGTATTTTAAGAAATAATTTTAATATAAAAATCTTGTTAGTTAAAAATAGAAGAAATTATAGCAAATGTCGTTTTGCAGGTGATACATTTGAAAAATGGCAACTTTTAAAAACAAGTTGAAAATGGCTATTTTGAACAAGTATAACTCCAAATAATTACTTAAACACATACTATATTATAGTCAAATCTAATTTAAAATCAGATATATTATTTCACTAAAATCAAATATTGCTCCACCAACCACATCGTGCCACCGCATTCGTCACCAACTAACCCACCTCAATTAAGTTACTATTTTGATATGTTAATTTAGATTATAAAAGAACAAAAATTCAATAAGTTTGGTGTTAAATTAGTTTGGTTGTTTTTAGATATGAAAATATGTTGAATATAATTGCTCAAAAATTGTTAAAAAAGATTGAGTTCATGGATTAATGTCTGGTTGAAGAAAAAAATATGTCGGCCCGACAATAATTATTTTTTTCATTCATTCATTCTTTTACGCACAATTGATGAATAATAAAAAAAATAAAAATAAAGGACAATTGAACTGTATCCCGACAATTCAGTTGTCTTTCGTCAAAAGGGTATATATGATTTTTTGTCCAAAAAAGTTTGTATTTTTGCAAATATTATTAAAAATTGCCATTTTTAAAAATAACCCTCTACATTTGTCTAGATTTCTAAATTTCCCTTAAGAACACTCTCTATTATTTTATATTTTTAATGAATTAAAATAAAATATATTGAAAAATATGGAAAATAGTTTACTCACTTTTCTATATTATCGCACAAAAAAAATTCAAGACTGAAGACCTAAATTGCAGCTATCTTCCATTTTGAATAGAATCTCCAAAATGCATGTGTTCTTCAATTTTGAAATAGTATATATAGATTTCTCCTCCATACTGTAACATCAAATGGTAAACATTGGATTTAACAGCCATTGCAACGTAAGGTAACTTAACAATTTAATATATAATCTTACATGAATTTTTGAACAGATAACATCTACTATTAAACATTGAATGCAACTAAGAATGACAATGGGGAACACTGCTCTGCCCTACGAAAATTTTGCCCCGCCCCGCGACCAACAAATTCGTGGGGTGGCGTGGCCCTTTGACCTACCAAGATAAATTTTTTTTTTTGGTAAACTGAAAAAAATAATTAAAAAAAATAGGAATTTTTTATATATTTGTAGCAAAAAAAAAAAAAAAAAAAATACAAGATTAGGATCGTGGTATAGTGGTTAAGATTTATAGTTTATAACTTCAACCTGAGTTCGATCTTAATTAGGTAATTTGTATTATATTTTATGATTTATTTATTAAAAAAATAAATAAATATTTGAGGGGTGGATCGCGGGGCGGCGGATATTTTTGCCATCCCTAAATGTAACTGCCAATGCAACATAAGTTAACAATTTAATATTTAACAACAATGAATATTGCGTAATGTAAAAGCATCTTCGGGAAAATTGAATTTGTAATATATAATCCTACATGAATTTCTAACAGGTAACATCTAATGCTAATAATTGATTAAGGAAAAATAACAGAAATTATATTATCTATTAATAATACACACAACCATATGAATCTATATACTCACATTTACAGAACAAAATCAAAACTAAACTTGGATTCAAAACAAACTTTTCTTATGTTATATGCAGTCGCAGTTGAAGACTAAAGATTGGAGGAGAGATTTTTTTTTCTTTCAACAAAATTCAATAGTCTTCGTGTGATTTTTTTTTTTTTTTTTTTGTCAGGAGAGAGATTTTTTTTCAATCAGATAAATTAGCATTATTTTAAGATGATTGAGAGAGTAGTCCCATAATCAAAGTTCCTACAATCTTGGATTACAATTATTGTCGTTTATTTAGTTTTCAATTATAGTATTAAATGTAATTTAAAAGTAACATTAATAATTTAAAAAAAATATTAAGTACCAGTATTTTTATAATTTGATACATATATGTTTTTCTATAATTATTTTTATTAATAATATATTTGTGTAAAAATCCCAGCTTGATTCCCAAATCGCATTGCATCGTCCAAGTCCAATTCTGAATGAAGAGTCTTAATGAAGAAGAAAAGTAAGAATAAAATCTCGAAAAATGGGAAGGAAGCTTTATAAATTATTATAAACTTTATTAATTTTGAAAAACACGTAAATAAAATTATTAGACTAGTAAGTTATAAACAAATTAAATTAAATTAAATTTTAGAAAAATTTATATTTTTCGTCTTTAACCTTTGCAATTTATTATTAATCTACTCTCAACCTTTTTTTAGTACCATATATATCCACATTCACTTAAGGGTAATTATATTCACACTAAGATTTTTATTATCTACACCACATTTTAATTACACTGAAATGTCTTTCAACCTTTGACATTTAGACACTTATGTCCCTAATATTTTTAGTCGCATTTTTATCATTAATTTTCTATTAAATTTTACATCTCATCTCTGATGACGATTTTTGTCCAAATATTCTGCTAATGTACATTGAAATGAGAAAGAAAATATTTTATTAAACTTTTGTATTTGTTATTTGTTTTGATTATATGAAAATACGAGAGGGTAGACAAATCTTTTTACGCCATTATAGTTAACTTTTTGGATAGAAATCATCATTAAAGACAAAGATAAGACGTACAAATTAATATGATGATAGAATTATGATTAAAAAAAATTAATGACATAAATGCAAAAATGAGTATTAGTTGGAGATTTTTATTGCGAATAAAATGTAGTGTGATTAACAAATAGTATGGTGTGAATATAATTACTCTTCACTTAATTGCAAATCAAATCCCTATTGATAGATAACGACATATTTGCCCTCATATTTAAATAAAAAAAGAAAAAAAAGAAAAAAACAATAAAAAAAAATATTACAAAAAAAGTCTCATAACTTTTAAAAAAGTACAAAGTACCCACACCATTCCACCACAGCCATCACCAAGATTGGTAAGGCTGTGGATTGGAGACGATGAAGAAAGAATTTTTTTACGAAAATATACCAAAGTATTGTTGTCATTGCTTTCATCTCGCTTGTGGAGTAGAAAGTTGTATTTTTTTGCATGGCTTGAATGATAGTGGGAGTAGAGTAGAGAAAAAAATTCCACGGGTGGCTGACCTTGGCGTTGCAGCAGTGGAAATGCCCATTTCCAATAAGGGCAGTTTTCAAAAAGGAAAAATATGTGATAGTTACCAATTTGGGGTTTTCGTAAAACCCTAATACCTTTACCAAAATTAAGCGGATCTTTGTTCCTAAATAGGTGCGATTTGAGAAAGAAACAAATGGTGGTTTTGTGGAACCTTCCTTGCAGGTTTGTGAAGAGTCCCATGCACAAAGTAGCAAAGCACAAGAATGCTTAAAAGAACACTACAAATCAGTGTAATTTATGCCTTTAAAGGAAAATAATTCGGCATTTGATGAGACAGAAGACAATTTTTACTTTTTGGTGGATGGGTGCGTGATGAAGAAGATATTTTTTACTTTTTAAAAAGTTATGAGATTTTCTTTGTAATTTTTCTTTATTTTTTGTTTCTTATTGCATTTTTTTTATTTTTGTTTATTCAAGGAGGATCGCAAATCCGTCATTTAATGATCAAAAATATAGAAAATAACGAGTTTTGCTACATAATTGAAAGGTTGGGAATGAATTATGTTAAAAAAAAAAAGGTTGACGATAGATTGGTAACAAATTGTAAATGTTGGAGATGAAAGTGCAAAATTTTCTAAATTTTATGAGTTATCTAGTCAATCAAAGAATAAAAAAAATAAAGAAGATAAAAGTGATATCTATTGACAGTCTTGAGAAAATAAATAAACAAAACGACTAGACGAAACCAATAAAATATAATACTTATTCAAACAATCACTATTTTCCTTTTTGGTTTAAGATATAAAAGTTTATTTCCTTACAATAATATAAGTCTTAAATTTTTTACTGTAGTTGTTTTCGTCAAATACGTCGTCGTTTTGACATTGAAGCCGCAATCTTTGACTTTTTTTTTTTTAAAGATTAATGCTTGGTTTGTCTCAACAATCCCATTTACTATTAATCAAGTATCTTCTTCTTCACAAAATCAAGATTCTTTACCACTCTAAGAAAAGTAATGGGTCACTTGAGTTTTTCATGCTTAGCTCAATTTTAGAGTAGCCAAAATTTGAAAGTATTTTTTGATTCTTTCAAGTTTGAGTTACTTCAAGAAGTTGATTTGATTAGTTTGTTGAAGGGTTTGGACCTTTGTGGTAACTGAAAAATCTCTATTTTGGTAATTTGGAATTCTGTCAATTTTCATACGAGGGATTCTGTCAATTTTCATCTGAGTTTTGATGTGATTAGAAATATAACTTGCGTTTCTGATTTGCATTTGATACTCTTTTTGGTGTTCAATTTTGAATTTTTTTATTTTGGGTATAAGGGATTCTATTAAGCATTGTTTTGTGATCGGAAAATATTTTGGTGAATTTTGGAAGGGACTGGTCATTTTCTTCAGTAGGAGATATATATCTGTACAGACAAATAGTGGACAATGGTGGACAACTTAAGAGACATTGTATATATTGTGGTTGTCGAGTGATGTCGAGTTACTTGACAACCAACAAATTTCAACTTTGCACAACAAGAGTCCACTGCATCACAGTAAATTATTAACAGTTCAATTTTGCATATGCGGATTCAAAGATTTTTACTGTGCTACTTTGTCATTAGGCAAAATGATAATTCGTGAGTCCTCAAGCTGAAACTAAAATATGGAAATGATTTTATATACATATAGATGTCAAAAGAATTCATTGTGAGGTATATAAACAGGTGTAAGTGTTCGATTACAAGACAGGGCACCTGCAGAAAATTACCATCCACAAGCACCAAACTTGTTCACAGACAAGAACTAATTTACAAGAGAATGCATTAGATGCAACTACAAATTGTCAACATAAATATATACTAACGCACCATCTTCTAAAACTTCAATAAGATTTTTGTTAATGTTGTAGTTGCTAGATCATTTATTAGAATCATCTATCAAGAATACAAGTTCAATAACACATAAAACGCCAGAAATCTATCTATATATGGGCCTTTGAATCTGCTACAATTTCTACTTATACTTGTTTTGAACTAATATTTAATCTGACAACAAAAGTTCAGACTCAAAATAAAAGACCCAACGATAATTTATCGCAAATAAAGATATATAATACGATAATTGAACAAAATTTTGAATCAGAAAAAGATGCACCAACAAGTAATAAACCAAAAATGAAAACAAAATACCATACAATTGAAATTTCATGATTAATCACCATTGTGAAAGTACTATAAAATAAAGTTCCAGAAAACTCAACAAACCTTCTCTACACCTAGACTACAACCCTACCAAACGTAAAGTGATGATAGATTTCATGTTTGGATTTTGGATTTTGGTCTAAGAATCACATTATAGATTTCATGTTTGGATTTTTTTTTTTTTATGTTGTCGAGTAACTCGACAACCAAAAGGTTGCCGAGCAATGGTTGCCGAACTCGCCGAGCAATGGTTGCCGAACTCGCCGAGCAACCAACTTGGTTGCCAAGCAACTGAGTAAATTTTACACCTATAAACATTTTCATCTTAAATCCGCACATAAATAATATATTTATTTTTGGTGTCCACATTTTTTGTGCTTTTTGCCCTGTAAATCTTGTCAAGTGACAAAAAAAAAAAAAAATTCGAGTGAAGTTACTGTTCATTGGTGAGACTCGCCAATGAACAATCCAATGAGTTGTTCATTCAGTAACGTTACTGTTCACTCAAATTTTTTTTTTTTAAAAATTTTATATGTGGGCTTTTCCATTTCTTTTCTTTTTCTAATTTCTTTCACAAATTTTTTTTTCTTTAGTTTATTTTTCCTTATTTGTTTTTATTTTAAACCTTTTTATTCAATTTTTCTATTAATCTTTTTTATTTTATCTTATAAACAAATTAAATTTTTTTTTTATTTTTATAATGTTGTCGAGGAACTTGGCAACCAATGGTTGCCGAACTCGACAACCAAATGGTTGCCGAGTAAATTTTACACCTATAAACATTTTCATCTTAAATCCGCACATAAATAATATATTTATTTTTGGTGTCCACATTTTTGGTGCTTTTTGCCTCGTTCTTCTTGAAATAAGCAAATATGCATTATAAGCAATGACATTGAGTTAATTTCTGAACTTCACGTAATTGTTGCATCTTCGGTACATTTATGTTTTGGTTTTTATCGATGAGGATGGTGCTCGGGGTAAAATAGTAGTAGGATTTAATGTTCATAGATCCAACGTAGCCATGTTCAATTTCTTAAAATCGAAACTGTTTGGTTTCACTCCAGTAATATCAGATACTTTAGCCATTTCAGTAAAGTAGTATTTTGCGTAAATTTAGTTATGAGATAAGCATATGAATAGAGTAAGAGTATTCTTAGTAGAACAAGAAGTCATAGAGAAGTTATTTCTTATTTTCTTCAAATCACAAAAAAGTAATACTATATAATGGAAGTATTGATCAACTTGCTAAATCAGAGATTCATTATTCATGGAATCGTCATTTTTCTGGCACTCAATTAACAATTACTGGAAAACCAGATTTCTTTTTTAATGAATTGTGCTTGATGATAGGCATATAAGAACTATTAAATCTGGATCTGTTCCATATACTAGATTAAAAAAACATACCTGCAACACAAATCTTTGCAAGTAAGGGAAGGACATTATAAGGGAAGTAAATTCAAGGAGACTATCGTCGTCCCATGCTCCAACTTTTAATATTAATTGCTTCAAGTTGGGTAACTTGGGGAAAGCAAAAATCTTTACGTTTTCCTGAAAAATGAGAACCAAGGTAAATAGCCAGATTATGTATCCAGTATAAACAAAAAAATAATTAAATAAAAAAAGGACATGCCTAATTTACTTACCTCGGGACGATATATGTCCAACGTAAGAACCTCTAACTCATACAGACAGCAAGAAAGCTGCCCAAAAACATTATTTTCCAACCCAGAATACCCCTCACCAATGGAGATCTCGTCGAGCATTGGAACATTTTCAATAAGCAAACTGATCCCAGGGCCCAAATAACTGAGTGAGACAAGGTTCACATTAGAGATCTCAATAGATTCTATGCCCAAACAAAACACGATCTCTAGGTACTTCAACTTAAGCTTTGAGCCGCTAACTTCACATTCACCAAATCCCCCGAGCTGTGTATTGATAGAGATTGAAGTTCATACTCTACAAGAAAAAAATCTTGTCAAGTGAAAAAAAAAAAAAAATTTGAGTCAAGTTATTGTTCATTGGCGAGTTACTCGCCAATGAACTGAAACTCGCCAATGGACTGTTCATTGGCGAGTTACTCTTTAATATTTATTCCGCCTAATAACCTTCAGTTCTTTTAGGCTGAATCCATGAGCATCACATCTGTTCTTTATCTTAAAGACGAAGTTTCTATTGCTACTGCTGGAGCAGTTGACAGGTTCCTGACAAACTTTGTAATGCTTGAAAATATAGATGATAAGTTCATTAGGTTTATTCTTATCTTGTTGCCCCTTAAATTTCAGTGTTATTAAGTTTTGGGACACGAGGCATCTTAAAGGTCCAGTTATTCAGGCATGCCCTTATTCTGAATCAAGCGCAAAGGTTAGTCTTACTTTGCATAATAAGTGCCTGTACTTTTTGAACACTTTCACTGTCATAGAAACCCCACAACAAAATAGTTAGTTGTACTTTCAAAATATCGTGGAAAAATATTAATTTGTTCTTGTTCAGGAAAAGAGATTACACGGCATTTCTAGCTTGTCTCAAGATTTGAATGGAGTATTTATCACGGCCTCATGCATGGATCACAGGTGAACTTACTTTCCTATATAATTGAAACTTGCAGATGTGCTTCTTTGCGAAAACACACATAATGAATGTTTTCATACTGTCAGGATCATCTGAGATCATAGCAAACAAGGAAGTAGTTATGTAAATGTTAATGTTCTCTGTTTGGTTCAGAATATACATGTATAATATACTTCAGCTTGAAAAGGGGGCCACAAAAACTCTCTGGAGGCCGAATTGAATCATTTTTTGTTAAGGTATATATGTTATTTATTCAATAGTAAGGTGCTTAATACTTCAGCTGTATACTGCTCCATTGCTGATATATCTCATAATTGGTGAATTTACAGCCAGTAATTAGTCCTGATGCATCTCATATACTCAGTGGTTCCGGTGATGGATAACTCGCCAATGAACATTCATTGGCGAGTTACCCGCCAAAGAACAGCAAGGTTACTGTTCACTCAAAATTTTCTTTATTTATTTATTTATTATTTATGTGGGTTTTTCCATTTCCTTTGTCTTTTTGCTATTTTTTTCACAAAATTTTTTTCCTTTAGTTTATTTTTCCTTATTTGTAATTTTTTATCTTATAAACAAATTGAATTTTTTTATTTTATTTATTTATTATAATGTTGTTGAGTAACTCGACAACATTAATTTGAATTTTTTTTAAGTGTTGTCGAGTAATTCGACAACATTGTAATTTGAATTTTTTTTTTTTTTTTACACATGTTGGGCATTGGCCCCTTTTCATTTTTTATTTTATTTTAGGAATAATTGTATGAAAGGTCCCTATCGTTTCAAAATTGTTAGAAATATACTCCTAATCTAAAAAAATAGCACCATACATCCCCAACGTATGAAGAAATAAGTATCGTAGGTCTCTTTTCACACTTTCTGTCAGTTTTCTCCGTTAAATGCTATTATTTTTTGCTTATTTTTTTTCCTTTTACTATTCCAGATTTTCATTCAATTTTTAACCAATTTTTTTTTGTTTGATGATATAAACAAATTGTACACAATTCTTTAATATTTAACTTTTGAGTCATTAGTAAAAAGCTGAAAAAGTTGTAGCCAGGGTTTGATCCAATTCAAATTCTCGAAGTGGTACAATTCAATAAAAATATAAAAATCATCACTTTACCACATCACTTTACTAAGGTCGTTTACGAATCTTAGTTATTTAATTTTTTTATACGAATTATGTGCTTATTTGGTTCTGCTTTTCTTATTATAATTTCAATATTTTACATAATTAATTGTATTAAATGGTGTTCAAAAATATATTTTTCATATTTATTAATTACGTATTATATATTTAATATTTTTTATACGTATATATTCAAGCAATACCTATGTGCAGTCTAAACATAAAATTTATCCCTACATTTTTCACGGACGTGCAACGCACGTAGCAAAAACTAATATTTCTTTAAGAATATAGCATTCAGAGGTATGAAGTGAGAGATAAAGAATGTCATAATTGGGGTTTTGAGTGCTTGTTTGATAAAGATTAGAAAGGTTTTTTTTTTTGTTAGTCAAATTTCTTCCCAAAAAGGGGCCCACCTTTGTAAAATGTTACGGCTGCCAAATTACCTCCTCAGCCTTTTTTTCGATCAAATGTTGGGCTGCTTTCTACATCAACAATGTCATTTTGGTCATTTAATTCATATTCCATCCCCTTTGTCAGACGGCTATCAATTTGGTCAAAAGAAAAAAAAACCAAAAACTATTTTTAATCCCTACCAAACAAACTCTGAATAAGATAAGACTTTTTTATTTTTCATTTTTTCCTTTGAAAAATGAATAAGAATGAGAGATGTGAAGTGAGTGTGAGAATGTGGGTCACTAAATCTACTTGGTAGATTGTATTTTGTGTGGATAAAGTGTGGACTGTTAGATATAATGGATGAATAAGATCTTACTATGACTGAATATATATATATATATATTATATTTGTCTTCTTCATCCAGGTTAGAAAAGTGAAGAGTGAAAAATCTTTATTCTTTTCTCAAAGTGAGGTTGGACTAAGTAGTTGAAAGTGTTAGTCATTCTAGTTGGTTGGTTGATGAACAAATTCGATTGTCGTTCCCTTAGGTTGCATTGCAGTTTTCATTATGGCAAGAATCTGAGCCCACAACTTCAGCCAAAACAAAGGAACAAAAACGGAGTTTTCTTTTATTTTTCACAATCGAATGAGTTTGTAATAATTATTATTGTTATCAATCTCAACAAATGGTATCAGAGCCTAGATTGTTGATCTAGGGGTGTGAAACAATTAGAAAAAGTTGGTGGGTCGAAACTTGGAACCGGATCCGGGAAGATTCAAAACACTCGAAACTTCAAACAAAGATTTCGGTCAAACCACTCATCGTCCGAGAGATCTGGAACCATATTTGGGTTCACGGCGAAGAGGCGAACAAAACCCACCAGTGCGTGCAGCCTCCAGAGACGGCGCGTGAGACGTGTGAAAATCCAGCCCGAATCTGTTTCTTCTGGTGCATGACGGCGCGTGGGGCCTCTTCTCTGTGTGTGGTTTGCGGCAAACGACTCCTCTGACTGTGGTGCACAACCTGGTGGCCTAGTGGTTGCGCATGGACTCTGGCGGCGGTGTGTGTAGTGGCTTCGGGTGGCGCGTGAGTGTGCGTCCAACATTTTTCGATGGATGATTTTTTAAGTAGATTACTTATTGGCTTATTTTTGACCTTCTGGTGGTGTTACTTTGTTGGCGGAGCAATGGTGCAACTATATAGGTTGTTCTAAGACGGGTAGCGATGGCCTTGGAACGCGTGAAAATTTCTTCCATTTCTCTTATAAATACGGACAACAGATTTTTCTGCTGAGTTTGCAGTTTCTTGAACCCTCTTATTTAATTTTACTGTTCGTTAATATTATTTGAGGAAAAAACAAACTAGGTGGCCATTGCGTATAACCCCTTAGTATAATTTGTGACTTTATTATGTTGTGTGTTGATAAATTGTGTTTGCGTGTCATCTTGGATAGTAATTGGCAAATATATTAGTTTTATGTTTGCATTTGTGTGAGTAAAGTTTTTATAAACTTTTTCAAAATCATTCTCATTCATGGATGATTTTCCATCCATAGGTTCGCGGGTTGAATTATCACAATTCATTGGAAATTGTGATTATTCAATTTAGAAACAAAAAATGAGAGCTATTCTGGTTCAACAAAGGGTTTTTAAAAACCTTGATGATCCAAGAAAAAAAAATCTGATGCATGAAAAGCTAAACATGATCAAATTGTGGAGATGAATGAAATTGTATACAATTCTATCATATTGCACCTATCTGATAATATTGTTAGACAAGTTGATAATGTTAAGACTGTTAGAGAATTGGAGGAAGCTCTTGACAAGTTGTTGTTGACAAAAACTTTGCCAAATAGGATTTATCTGCTAGAAAAACTTTTCAGTTTTAAAATGGACTCGGAGAAGGATCTTGAATCCAATCTTAGTGATTTTAGCAAAATTGTCAAAAGCTTGGCCCACAATGATAAGTAATTTGATGATGAGGATCTAGCCGTTATACTTTTGAATTCTCTTCCTGATTCTTATAGAGATGTTTGGAATGCGATTAATTATGCTAGAGATATTTTGACTCAAGCTATTGTGATAGATGCTTTGAGATCAAAGGATTTAGAAGTCAAGAAAGAGTCTAAGAAAAACACTAGAGATGAGAGTTTGTTCATTAAAGGGAGACATGAAATGAGAGAGAACAATTACCAGGGAAAGAAGGGTAGAGGAAAATCTAAAGGTAGGTCTAAGTCTAGAGATAAAGATAATAAGAAATCCTACCAATGTGGAAAGTTAGGACATTTCAAGAAAGATTGCTATGAGCTTAAGAGAAAAACGAAGCAATAGTAGAATGAAGATCAAAATGTTGCTGCTGTTGGAGATGTCCTAGATGCTTTACATGTTATGACAGTGTCTAATGGTGAGATTGACCATGGGTGGATATTAGACTCAGGTGCTATTTTTCATTTGTGTCCCGTGAGGTCTTGGTTTTATAACTATAGAGAAATTGAACCTAGGAAAGTATAATGAGAGCTATTCTGGTTCAACAAAGGATTTCTAAAGACCTTGATGATCTAGAAAAAAATTTCTAATGCATTAAAAGCTAAACATGATCAAATTGAAAAGATAAATGAAATTACTTACAGTTCTATCATATTGCACTTATCTGATAATATTGTTAGACAAGTTAATGATGCTAAGAATGTTAGAAGATTGTGGGAAGCTCTTGATAAGTTATTGTTGAGAAAAACTTTGCCAAATAGGATTTATCTGCTAGAAAAACTTTTTAGTTCTAAAATAGAATTGGAGAAGGATCTTGAACCCAATCTTAGTGATTTTAGCAAAATTGTCCAAAGCTTGGTCCACAATGATAAGTAATTTGATGATGAGGATCTAGCTGTTAATCTTTTGAATTCTCTTCCTGATTCTTATAGAGATGTTTGGAATGCGATTAAGTATGCTAGAGATGTTTGACTCAAGCTATTGTGATAGATGCTTTGAGATCAAAGGATTTAGAAGTCAAGAAAGAGTCTAAAAAAACACTAGAGATGAGAGTTTGTTCATTAGAGGGAGAAATGAAATGAGAGAGAACAATTACCAGCGAAAGAAGGGTAGAGGAAAATCTAAAGGTAGGTCTAAGTCTAGAGATAAAGACAATAAGAAATGCTACCATTGTGGGAAGTTAAGACATTTCAAGAAAGATTGCTATGAGATTAAAAGAAAAACGAAGCAACAACAGAATGAGGATCAAAATGTTGCTGCTATTGGAGATGCCCTAGATGGTTTACATGTTATGACAGTGTCTGATGGTGAGATTAACCATGAGTATATATTAGACTCAAGTGCCACCTTTCATTTGTGTCCCGTGAGGTCTTGGTTTTATAACTATAGAGAAATTGAACCTAGGAAAGTATACATGGGGGATAACAATTCACAAATAGTTGAAGGAATATGTGAAATTGCTATTAGGATGCATGATAGCATTGTCCGACCACTTCTTAATGTTAGGTTTGTCTCAAACCTTAAGAGAAATCTTGTTTCCTTAAGAGTTCTTGAAGACGAGGGCTATATGTTCAAATTTGATTTTGGTACTTTAAAGATTCTTAAAGGTTCTTTAGTAGGTATAAAAGGTCCCAAGAGGAATGAGTTGTATTACCTTCATGGTGAAGCCTTACATGCCAAAGATTCAGGATTGGTTTCAATCAATACTGATAGATCAGATCTATGGTATAGGAGGATGGGACACATTGGGAACAATGGACTAAAAGATCTTAGTGACTAGAATTTACTAGGTAAAGACAATGTTGCACTTTTGAACTTTTGTGAGACGTGTGTTCTAGGAAAGTCACACAGAATCAGGTTTGAGATAGGTCAACATAGCACTAAGAGTCCATTAGATTACATTCATGCAGATTTATGAGGTCTAGAAAAACACCCTACACATGGTGGAATAGGTTTTTTCTGTCCATTGTTGATGACTACTCTAGGAAGGTGGGAAAATTAAGTCAAAATCTGAAACTTTTAGCAAGTTTAAGTCCTGGTATACCTTAGATGAAAATCAAATGGGTAAAGGTGTAAAAACTCTTAGGACTGACAATGATTTAGAGTTTTGCAACTTTGAATTTGATAACTTTTACAAAGAGATGAGTATCACGAGGCATAGGACTGTGACAAATACCCCCCAACAAAATGGGGTGGCTGAGATGATTAATCGAACTTTAATGAATAAAGTCAGATGTATGTAGATTAGTTTAGGGTTGGTCAAAGTTTTTTGGACTAAAGCCTTATGTACTGCAGCTTGTTTGATAAATAGGCCTCCTTATAGTTCTGTTAACTTCGAAACGCCCCAAGAGCTGTGGTATGAAAATCTCCAGATTTGTCACACATTAGAGTATTTGGGTGTGCTGCTTATGTACATCAGGTTGAGGGTAAGTTAGACCCTAGGGCTACTAAGTGTGTCATGTTAGGATACCCAGAGGGCGTCAATGAGTATAGATTGTGGGTTTTAGGTGTTAAGGAAATTAAGATAATTAACAGTAGAGATTTGAGGTTTAATGAGCTTGATATGCGTTGCCTAAACACTCCAGGAAATTAGGTTAAACAAAGTGAGGAATGAGAATCTTCTACTGGAAAGAAGATTCAGACTGAGGTAGAGAGATTAGACGCTAATAAAGAGGTTAGAGAACTTGAACAAATTGATCCTAAAGTTGAGACTAAACAAGAAGAAGTCTTAGAACAACTTGAACTAAAAATTTCTGAAACTGTGGTCCCTGACTAAGAACAAATTGAAGATACTAATTTGAGAGATTATCAATTAGTGAGAGATAAGGAGACAAGACAGGTAAGACCAAATTTGAAGTACATTTCTTCAAATTTGATGGAGTTTGTCCTAGTTTCAGGTGAAGCCTTGGAGTCAGTTGAACATTTTTTTTTATGAAGAAGTTGTTAACTGTAAAAATTCTAAAAATTGGAAGAAGGCTATAAGAGAGGAGATCCATTCTTTAGGCAAGAATGATACTTAAAAGTTGGTTGAGAGACCAAATAATCAAAAGGTAGTCCATTGTAAATGGATCTACAAGTTGAAGGAATGAGTAGGATCTAATGACCCTTTAAGATACAAAGCTAGGTTGGTAGCTAAAGTATTTACTCAGAGAGAGGTGATTGATTATAATGAGGTGTTTTTCCCGGTGATTAAGTATAAGACTATCAGGTTAGTATTAACCTTAGTTGTCCAATTCAATTGGAAATGAGAGCAACTAGATGTTAAGAATACTTTTCTTCATAGAGAGTTAGATGAGGTTATTTACATGTCTCAACCTCAAGGCTTTGAGGTGAAAGAGAAGTCTGAGCTTGTGTGATTGCTTAACAAATTCTTGTATGGTCTTAAGCAGAGTCCTAGGCAATGGTATAAACATTTTGATGCTTATGTGCTTAAAATTGGTTACAAAAAGAGTGATTTGATGCATGCTTATATTATAATAACACTAAGATAGGTTGTGAAGTTTATTTGTTGTTATATATTGATGACATGTTGCTTGCTAGTAGTAGTAAAGCTAATGTCATAAAAATGAAAAACTTTTTAAAATCTGA
This sequence comes from Forsythia suspensa, assembly GCA_023638005.1. NCBI lineage: Eukaryota > Viridiplantae > Streptophyta > Magnoliopsida > Lamiales > Oleaceae > Forsythia > Forsythia suspensa. Next base: position 17,995,515 of record CM042667.1, read on the forward strand.
ATTTGACATGAAAGACTTAAAATATGTAAGAAAAATTATTGGTATGGTTATTAAAGGAATATGGTTGAAAATAAATTGACTAATAATCAAGAGTCTCATTTGGAAAAGATAATAATCAAATTTGGTATGAAATTTGCTAAGTCTGTCAATGTACCATTAGCTGCACACATGATTTTATCATTTGCTCAATGCCCTAAAACTGAAGAAGAAAAATAGGAAATCAGTAATGTTCCCTAAGCTAATGCCATTAGTTCTGTAATGTATTTTATGATTACTATTAGACCTGACCTAGCTTATGCAATTAGTTTCTTGAGTAGGTTTATGTCTAACTCATGTAAACATCATTAGATTGCTCTTAAATGGCTATTGAGAGATACCTAGCTAGGATTGTTAAAAAGGGTTTAGTGTTCGAAAAGAAGAGTGAAAAGCTTGAGCTTAAAGGTTATGTAGATTCTGACTTTGCAGGTGATAAAGATCAGAGAAAATCTACCACTTCTTACTTTTTCACGTTAGATGATAATTGTATCACTTGGAAATCACAGTTGCAACCTTTAGTTACACTTTACCGCAATGAAGCTGAATATTTTGCACTAACTGAAGCCTTTAAAGAATGTATTTGGCTGAAAGGCCTTTTATGTGAATTGAACTTCTTGAATAAAAATGCTATGATCTTTACCGATAGTCAAAGTGCTTTAATGTTATGTAAAAATCCTGTATATCATGAAAGATCTAAGCATATTGAGGTGAAATACCATTTCATTAGAGAGAAGTTAGCTTCTGGTGAATTTAAATTGCTTAAAATTGCAACTGATGATAACCCTACAGATGTTGGAACCAAAGAACTTGTTGCTGGTAAGTTTAATAAGTGCATATCAATTTTGAATATTGATACAGGTTAACTTGTGTTAGGTGCAATTCTTTGCAGTGGGGATTTGTGAAGCGGTAACTTGGTCGGGAGGGCGATGATGATGAAATAAGACCACAAAAGGATAGCACATGTAGCCAGGGAACTTGGTAGTGGATTTGTGATCCAAGTTGAAGTTTGTGAGAATGTGGGTCACTAAATCCACTTTGCAGATTATGTTTTGTGTGGACCATTAGTTATAATGGATGGATGAGATCTTACTAAGACTTTATATATATATATATATATATTATGTTTGTCTTCTTCATCCAGGTTAAAAAAATGAGGAATGAAAAATCTTTATCCTTTTCTCAAAGTGTGATTGGACTAAGTGGTTGAAAGTTTTGGTCATCTCCGTTTGGTCGGTTGGTGAACAAATCCGATTGTCGTTCCCTTAGGTTGTATTGCAGTGTTCAATGTGACAAGAATCTGAGCTCACAACGTTAACCAAAACAAAAGAGCAACAACATAGTTTTCTTTTATTTTTCACATTCGAATGAGTTTGTAATGATTAAGAGTGGGAGCGAAGGGATGTCATAATTGGGATAAAAATAACTCTTTGATTTCTGATTTTTTGTTTTGTGAAAAATGAATAAGAATGATGTGTTATATGTTCTATTGATTATCTCTCTCTTTCCGAACCTTTACTTATAAATAACTTATTTGATAATATTTTTAAGGAGTAGAACTATCAACCACTCAACCGTCTTTCCAATATCTTTGTTAGTTATTTTTCTTTTTATGTTTTTAGTGATGAAGGTTGTTAACACAACCAATAAAAGAAAGAGTAAGATTTATCAACCTCTATAAATGCAAACACCATTGGTTGATAAAACGTAGAAGATCAATTCAATATCATCCAATCTAAATGTGAATTCTTGACGTCTAACCTTAGTTTTCAGAGAAATTTACACATATATACTAGTTTTTGAATAGAAATTAAAATATACTTGACGTTATAAAATAATAAAAATGACTAATTTATGATTGTATCAAATGAAAAATACTGGACATTAAAATATATCTTATTTATAGATTATTACCTTGTTGAAAATCAATACAACCATTTCAATTGAAAATCTTATCCCAAAAATTCCTCTCAAACTTATTTTTGAAATTCAAATTCTCCTAATCTAATCAATAAATTCAATATTGCATATCTACTTCGTCTTCGGCACTATGTTCATAATTTAAGAATATTGATAATATTCTTAGAAAACAATTGCAAGGAAACCTATTGCAAAGAACATCCAGTACACGTAATTACATATTGCAATCTTCTAACTTCTTGGATGATTGCCATAATTGAGATTGGACGTTTTTCAACATATAACATAAATGAAATGCCGTTTTATAAGAAGACTGGTTTGAAGTAACAACACAACAAAAAACAAAATTTTTTGTACAAGAATGTAGTAACAATTAACCAAGAACTAATTTGAAGTAATAACTTGCAACATTGTATACTTGTATATAAAGGTATATAATGTTTGACTACGTAATTCTATCAATCGAGATAATTAAATACCACCATACATCGTAGCATAATGCAATAACATTCAATAATAGCCAAATTATATTGTCCTAATGATTTTTCTTCATGATGGAAAGGATGCACACGATTTTTGCTTTTGGATTTGATTTGTTACCACTATGCATCGTAGCCATCTCATAATTTGAGAAAAATCGATTTGAAACAAAAATATAATGAAAGGTTGAAGAAAAGAGATTATCATAAAAATATAAAATTTTCTTACTTAAGAAATAAACAAGGAGAGAAATAAGAAACGCGTAATCTTACTATAAAGTATTTGAAATTAAAATAGATTTGATTTAAATGGTGAGCATTCAATGCGTATGAAGAAAGGTAAATTAAGAAATAATTTGATTATTACTTAAATTTGGTAACGATATGATTAAATCTCTTAATAGTAGCTGTTACAATTAATAAATAATAAAATAATAAAATAATTATTTTTATATAATAACAGTACAATATAAATAATAAATAGTAATTTTATAAAAAAATTATCTAGTAAAAGTCAATTTTTTTTTTTATATAAAAAAAAAGTAGATACATATCTAATTTTCACTAGATACATGTATTGCTGGACATTCTCAACTTGCTCTCCATTTCACAAGCAAGATTTGACATGAGCCTTTATTTTTTTTAAGAGACGCATTTTCAAGTCCACAGGACCCATAAGGCTGGGCACCACATGTCCCAACTCAAGGGATTGGTCGGGCTACCCTAGTCAAAACCTGACTGTTCCATTTTGACACTTTCAATCCCCGTTAAAATCCAACTGCTCCATTTTGACACTCCTAATTGACTAGTTTCATGAGGAGATAGCAAACAACAGCAGTTTCTAGTTTTATATTATTTTGATACTCAACACATATTACAAAATGAATAATTGAACATAGAATAAAATGGAGAGAGAGCACTCAATTGAGTGTTCTATATTGTATATTTGAAGAAAAGAAAATTGGATGCCTACAAGAGAGTTGAGTAGGTGCCTTTTATACATTCATTTAGCTAATTAACTAACTATAACTAACTTGTAACTAACTAACTAACTTGAACTAAAATAACTAACTTCAACTAACACAACTAATCTTTGATATAGGTATTATTTTCATCAGAATGTTTCCAAGACTCCCCTCAAGATTGACTATATATATTTATTAGTCTCATCTTGTCAACCAATTCTCTAAATTGTGGAGGTTATAGTGCTTTAGTAAGATCATCACAAATCTGGTTTTTAATTGAAACGTGTAGAGTCTTCAACACCCCATCTTGGATATTCTCTCTAACCAGATGACAGACTATCTCTATGTGTTTGGTTTTCTCATAGAAAATTGGATTTGCTGCTATATGTAATGCAGCTTGATTATCACAATACAGCACGGCAGATTTGGAATGGTCAACACCAAATTCTTTTAATAAAGATAGTAGTCAAGTTAATTCACATGTTGCATTTGCCATTGATGTGTACTTTGCTTCAGCTGATGATCTTGACACTGTATTCTGTGGCTTAGATATTCTGTGACTTAGACTTCCAAGATACCAATAAATCTCCAAGAAATACACAATATCCATAAATGGACCTTCTAGTGTCAGGACAAGTTGTCCAATCTGCATCTATGAATTTTTTTAACTAAACATCAGTAAGTAGAAAATTTGCTTCAGCTTAGGCCTTCAAAGAAACATCTGATTTGGAAGGCAAGAAGAGTCCTTGGCTTGGCGTGGACTTAATGTATTGAAGGATCCTACGAACTACTGTCAAATGAGGTTTCCTTGGCTTTGCCTGGAATTGGCTTAATCTATTAACTCACTGTGTCAAATTAGGCCTACTGATAGTAAGATACAATAACCTTCCAATCTTTAGTACATAGATGGATCACTTATCAATTCTTTTTCATTTTGACTTAACTTCAAATTTGCTTCCATTGGAGTGTGGGTTAGTTTGCATCCTAAGAACCCTACCTCAGATAATAATTGTAGTACATATGGTAATTGTAGTGCATATGGTCTTTGTGAAATTGATATGCCACTTGGAGACCTAGCAATCTCCAATCCAAGAAAAAACCTGAGAGCCTAAATCTTTCAGTTTAAATTTTGATTCCAAAGATTGTTTCAACATCCCAACTGCTACCTCATTGTTGCTGGCTATTATTATATCATTCACATTTACTAACAGAGCAATGAATATTTCTTCTAATGAATAGAGAATGGTTTGTAGCACAATGAGTAAACCCTTCCTTAATTAAAACATTGGTGAACTTTGTATTCCACTGTTTGGAGGCTTGTTTGAGACCCTATAAAGATTTATTTAATTTGCAGACATGGTTTTTGAGTGTATCAGTCTCCCTATGAGGACTATATCTAGATGGAATAGTCATATACACTTCCTCAGGTAAATCACCATGTAAGAAAGCATTGTTGACATCTTACTAGTGTAGAGACCATCCATAAACTGCGGCTAGAGCTAGCACAAGCTTGACAGTAACTATTTTTGCTACTGGAGCAAATGTATCAAAATAATCCACCCCTTCTTGTTGAGTATAACCCTTTGCCACAAGTCTTTCTTTGTGCCTCTCTATAGTGCCATCAGACATATGCTTTATCTTAAAGATGTATTTACAATCAATTGGTTTATGGCCATAAGGAAGTTCAACAATGGACCAAGTGTGGTTGTCTTCAAGAGCTTTTAATTCTGCTGCCATGACTACTTCCCATTCAGTAATACCACAAGCTTGTGAGTAATGTTGTGGTTCAAAATATGTTGAAAGTGACATAACAACCACTTTAATACTACTACTCAACTTTTCATATCCTAATACTTGGGAGAGTGGATGCATATAGAATTATTTGCTGTTATAGCCCCACAATGATAGTCATGAAGGTAACTAGGCTTCTTAACCAATCTGCTGGACCTTGTGTGGACTACTGGATCATTGGAAGATCCATTCTGATAAAAAAAACATGATGATTACGTTGGTAAACTGAGTTGTGATCATCTATTGGTTCACTGGAAGAGTCATTCTGATCAGAAACATGATGACCAGGTTGACAAGACGAGTTGAAATCATATGCTAGAAGTGGTAGTACAGTTTCTGATAGAAGTTTATATATGTTTTCTGAAGATGTTTTCCTTGTAGGAAGCAACTACAATTCCTGGTATAGAGCAATGAAAATGGCATTGATTGCTAAGAATAAACTGTGTTTTGTCGATGGAACAATCACCAGACCTTCAAGTGATGATCCTACATTTAATTACGGGTCTAGATGCAATTCCATGGTCATGCCTTGGGGTTTTTCATGATGTATCTAATGATATTGCAGAAAGTGTGATGTATATTGATAATGGAGCTGAGATGTGGAAGGATCTCCATGATCGATTTCACCAAAGCAATGGACCTATAGTTTTTCAGATTAAGCAGATACTAAATGCTCTTTCACATGGTTCAAATGATGTGAGTAACTATTTTACTAAGATCAAGACACTTTGGGATGAATTGAAGGAATTTAGACCATTTCCAATCTATCAATGTGTTGGAATGAAAGATTTGGTGGATTATCAACAACAAGATTATACCCTCTAGTTTCTCATGGGTTTAAATGATTCATATGGTCAATTTAGGGCTCAAATTCTCATGATGGATCCCTTGCATCCTATTAATAAAGTATTTTCTCTGGTTATTCAATAAGAGATACAGAGGAGCTTGACTTCCTTTCCAATCCTACCTAGTGCAACTGCTTATGGAGCTTTTCTTAATAATTCTAATAGCTTCAAAGGGAAGAAAGATAAGCCAACATGTACTCACTGTGGATATCTTGGACATATTTTGACAAATGCTACAAACTCCATGAATATCCACCTAGCTGGAAATCAAAGAACAAAGACAATACTCATGTGCCAAAAGAAAGCAAGACAATCACCAGAATCACTCTCAAAACATTGCATGACAACCCAGACCTTCAGCTCATCAAGTTTCCATGGGATCAGTTCAGAAGACTGAGGTTGGAAGCAATGCTTCATCTAATAAACTGTCAGCCAATCAATATCAACATCTGATTTCATTCATCACTAGTCAATTGCAGACCATCTCACAAGAATTTTCAGATCAACCATCCTGTTCCAAATTTTCTGGTATAACTTCTTCTATACCTAGTCATGCTTGGATTCTTAATACAGGAGCTACATATCATGTATGCCATGACTTGAGTTTATTTAGTTCTTTTGATGAATATGTTTTTGCCTCACATGTGTCTTTTGCTAATGGTCAAAAGGCTAATATTTCCAAAGTTGGTACAATAATGCTTGCCCCTCAAATTATAAGCTCATATGTCTCTCTTCTTAGATAACTAGAGAAAATACTTTATTAATAGGAGGAAAGGGGTTCATCCTGAGAATTTGAGCCCTAACTTGATCATATGAATCATTCAAACCCATGAGAAGCTGAAGGGTGTAATCTTGTTGTTGATAATCCACCGGATCCTTCATTCAACCACAATGACAAATTGGAAATGGTCTAAATTCTTTCAATTCATCCCAAAATGTCTTGAGCTTAGTAAATTAGCTACTCACATCATTTGAACCTTGGGAAAGAGCATTTAGCATCTGCTTAATCTAAAACTCTAGGTCCATTGCTTTGGTGAAATCGATCACGGAGATCCTTCCACATCTTAACTCTATTATCAATGTACATCACACTTTCTACAATATCCTTAGCTACAACATGTAAAATTGCATCTAGACTAGTAATTGAATGTAGGATCATTACTTGAAGATTTGGTGATTGTTCCATCGACAAAACACAATTTATTCTTAACAATCAATGCCATTTTCATGCTCTGTGCCAAGAATCGTAGTTGGTGCCTACAAGGATAGTTGATACCAGACTCAAACCTGGATGATCACCATTGCTGAGATAAAATGGACTGTTGGAATCATCTGTGAGTACTCGATTTGAAGTCTCCAAGGCAGCAAAATGATTGCTTCCAACCGCAGCAGCATTATTGATGTTTCCAGTATTAACATCTCTACTACCTCCTCGAGCCATGATCAATTTATTAGAATAAATAAGGATGAAGAATTCTGTGATTATGATTTGTAGCATCTCAAATCCAACATCTCTGATACTATATTACAAAATGAATAATTGAACATAGAATAAAATGAAGAGAAAGTGCACTCGACTGAGTGTTCTACATTGTAATTCTGAAGAAAAGAAAATTGGATGCCTACAAGTGAGTAGAGTAGTTGCATTTTATACATTCATTTAGCTAATTAACTAACTGCAACTAACTTATAACTAAATAACTAACTTGAACTAACATAACTAACACAACTAATCTTTGATATAGGTATTATTTTCATTAGAATGTTTCCAACACATGAATAACAAAATTGTAATAAGGTTACTTATCTTTTTGAATCTGCAACAATTTTATCATCATTCAATTTTATTAGCACATATCATTCTCAAACTTTCAATAAATTCATGTGTGTGGTGCTTTCTGACAAATTTTTCCTCCAACTTAAATAAACTAAAACAAAACAAAACAAAATAAAATAAATATTAGTTGAAGTCCAGACCTTGAATACGTTAAGTGCAATAGATTTTGAATCTTTCATTTTTTGCAGTTCTTAACTTTAGGGGGGGAAAAAAAGGAAAATAATTAAAAATAATCCACCCAACTACCGCCACCACACCAACACACACAACTGGGGACACATCGTCAAATAAAAAAAAAAAAATTATTACAACAAAAACAAATACGAGAGTTTAAAAATTAATAGAAACAGAAACCTATATAAAAAAATCTAATATATGTGCATATATTTTATACATAGAATCACAAGCATAAACGTGTTGACTGCTTGGGAACATACTTTCTGACCGCTCCTCACTGTTCTTAACCAATGTTGATTGCTCATTAAGGCATTTCTTTAATATGTTGGCATTCATCACAACCTGAAATATAAATTCCCAAATATAATATATAGTTTGGGAGAAAAATAAGAAACTTTAAAAAGATTAGGAACCTGAGTGTGGGTGAGTGGTGGGATATTGAAGATTTATTTCTACTTTTAAGATGATTAGAGACTTTAATTGTTTTTTTTTTTTTTTTTTTCTGTTTTTTACTATTTCAATTTATTTAAGTTTGAAGACAAAATTGTCATGAATGATCATTTGTGCGAATCGCTTAAAAGTTGAGATAATAGATATAAATAAAATTGAATGATGACAAAATTATTACAAATTGAAATGAGGACCTTGAATGTAATTTATTTCCAAGTTTCAACAGTGGCAAGAAAGCATACAAATATTATTGAGAAATTGCAATTGGAGTTCTTAGCCTTTTCAAAAAGTGCAAATGAGTCTCGAATTTTTCATTTCAACACTAAAATCCCTAACATTTTAGAAAGGGACAATTTGCAATTTTAGTCCCCAAACCTTTTCAATCTATTACTAATCTATCTCCAACCAATTTTTATAGCACCAGACTTCCTCAATCTTTCAATTAATTGCAAATCACGTCCCTAATAACAGATAATAACAGATTTGTCCTACTCTTTAAATATACAAAAATAAAAGAATGATAAAAACAACAAAAAAAAAAGAAAAAATTGTAAAACAAAGTTTCATGAACTTTCAAAAAGTACAAAATATATTCTTTCTCTCATACCCACCCCACCTCACCTCACCTCATCCTCATCCTCACCTCATCCCATCCTACAACAGCCACTACCTCCACACCACCACCACTACCTCCACCCCCTCAATCTGTCATTAATGGTAGATTTAAGATAGGATAAAAATTGTCCTCTTAAATTTGTTATTAAATATTCATTAGTATCATAAATTCATCATGTTCAGAATCTACCACATTTTCACTGCAACTAGAAATGCTGAAGTGGGTTTCTTTTTATTTTCATTGTATTTTTATTTGAATTCAAGATATATATATAAAGACAAACTCATATTCCTATTTTTGCATTGTGAGTTTTCAAATTTTGAAGAATTTTTTTTCTTAGTAACTACTGTTGTGGGGTGTGGTTCTGCATCAGGTTATTGGATTTCAAGAGTTCAAAAAAATGTGTAAAATGAGTTTAAAATTTCATGCGTTTATTCATCTGCTACTGTGAGTAATCTATGAAAGACTCTTAAAATTCGTCTTGATGCTTCTGAATTTGAGATCAAGTAAGCTTGTTTTTCAGGTTAATTTCTTGAAAGATTCTTATGAAAATCTTTACTTTTTTCAATTTATGAATCGTGAAATGGTGTTCTTGAGGTGGAATAGGATGGGATGGGATGGGATGGGATGGGATGGGATGGGAAAGAAAATACTCTATACTTTTTGAAAAGTTATGGAATTTTTTTTGTTTTTCAATTTTTTTTAGCTTTATTTTATTTTTGTTTATTTAAAGATGAGGGCAAATTCGTCATTATTTGTCATTAGAGACGTGATTTGTAATTAATTGAAAAGTTGAGGATGTCTGGTACTATAAAAATTAGTTGGGAATAGATTAGTAAACGATTGAAAAAGTTGAAGACGAAAATTACAAATTTCTCTTTTAAAAAATAAGCAAATAAATGACCTTTAAACGAATTCCACCCAAATGACTGTTGACTAGCACATGCCCACTCTCTCTTAAGAGTGAAATGGGAATTTGGCGCAAATGGTTCATAACATTTGCTTTTAGCACGAAAATGATTTATTATCTTTGTTTTTGGACACATATATTTCTAATCTATGTGTTTGGTGCGTAATTGGCTTTATTTGATTAAAAAAAACCAATATATCTTTAATTATAATTAAAAAAAAATTTACAATTAGATTTCTAACATTTGTAAAAGATTCAATGAGTCCTATATATTTTTTCATAATTAAAAATTAAGGACATTGATTTTTTTTTTATCAAATAACGATCCGTTGCGCACCAAAATATATAGATTAAGGACGTTTATGCTAAAAATTAAACGTTTTAGACCATTTTCATAAGAATAAAAGTTGGAAATCATTTGCGCCAAATTCTCGAAGTAAAATGGTAGTCAAACTTATTCTGGATAAAAAATTAAAATAAGAAAGGAAAGGACAAAAAAAAAAAAAAAATCACTTCATCCACCCCCTCACAAAACCAATCCACCACCACAAGCCACCACCTCTTCCCCACCACCAAACGGCCCCACCCACCACTACCTTCCTCCCTCCCATCCCAAAACTTTAATATCAAATCCCCAACACAATAAAATAAAATGGTAGGTATATGAAGAATAGTTTGCAGAAACAATAGTAAATAAAATATCAGATCGCCACCACCACTTCCATTTCTTATCACTTCAATTATATTTGAAGCCAATAACCACTTCAATGTAGAAGATTTCTGGAATTATAAATTCAAGCAAGCGATTGAGAAATATAGCTTCCAAAAATGGAAAGGAATAAAGAATTGACATGGTGGAAACAATTTGAATCGAAATGTCATAGATTGAATTTTTGTTTCGTAATCATGTGTTGTTAGTGTGGGTGGAGAGACTTGCATCTGCTGGGATTTGGGTTTTTTGTTAAGATCTACAGCAGAATTGGGGGATTTGTTGGGAGGGACGGTGGAAGGAAAGGGGAAGAAATATGACAGGTGGAGGAGATGAGTTGCAGGGTAGCGGTGGTTTGGTATAGGGCCCATAGGCGAATGAGCTGGGTTGTTTGGGCGGAGATTGTGCTCGTCGCCTGGGAATGGGATTAGGGCGGCAGTTTGTTGGGGCCTGGTGGCGCTGTGGGGTGAGGGTTGAAGAAGATAAAGATTATTTGTTTTTTAATTATTTAATTATTCTATTTCTTTTGGATGACTTTCAACTTTTTCTGAGTTCTTTTTCCTTATTTGTTTTTTTTTTAATTATTGTAATTGCTTTTAAGTATGAAAAGGTGGAATGCCGTTTTGCCCGTCCAAAAGTCCTTTAGCTGCTTATTTTTCTAAACATTAGGGACTGCACTGCCCAAAAATGAAAAATTTGGAACTCATTTACACTTTTTAAAAAGGTTTGGAACCCCCACATGCAATTTTCCCAACAATTTTTTCAGCATTTTCCTTGTACAATAATATCCTCGCCAGGAAAAAAGAACAGAGAGAAAGAAAAATGATCTACATGAGATGATGTACTCGAAACAAGAGAAAAATGGAAAAAATGGACTTTAAAATTTGAACAAAGAAAGCTCTAAGACAGATTAATTGAATGAACGGCAGCATATTTACAACCACAAACAATCATCATCAAATCCCCCCAAAAAATAAAGCAACACTATTACAATGAACAAAAGACATGAACACGAGGCCCTATACCCATTAATAATCAACAAAAGGGATCGTACAAGCAATAGCGTGTAAGGAATAAAATAAAACGAGAGATATTTGGCAAACAGAACATACTTTTTTGTTCATTAAAGTGGTCGTGTTTGGGATAAGAAATCTGCACTCGTCTTTAAGCTTTAAGTTATCTACCCTCGTTGCTCATTTGTAATGATCCGTCCTTCATCAATTTCAAGCTGAGACTATTATAACGTTCTCTTGAATACTGTCTTGACGCCTTTCTCCAGTCTGTACCGGCCTTCATCATTGCAGCAAACTCCTCATAACTTATTCGTCCATCCTGCAGAAATAACAAGTTTAAGCAAGTCAACAGAATGCGCATAATTAAAAAGTTAACAAGCACATCTTAAGTCAAATATGGAATTTCTTTGTGCAAGTATGACAAAAAATGGACCTTGTCTGTGTCTACGTCTTGAATAATGGCGTTGATAACCTCTTCACTGGTGCTCTCAACCTCTTCAGCAAAGGTGTCCCTTAGCTCCTCAATCTCTATATACCCACTTTGGTTTCTATCGAAGAATTCAAAAGCTTTACGTATATGCTCATCATTGCCCATTTTCCTTAAGTGTACGGAAATTGCAACAAACTCTCCACAGTCAAGATATCCATCCTTATCAAGATCACCCTGTAAAGAATAAGTAAAATTGTTACATGTGATGGTACTTGGAGCATCCAACAACCTTAAATGATATATGCACAAATACATTAATACTTCATAGACGAAAAATGAAAAATATGGTTAAGGTTGTAAAATTGCTTAGAAAGCACGACTACCACCAAGTAGACATTATCATGGACTAATGTGAGACTGATGTTTAGGATAAGAAGTTTAAACAAACTATATTATCTATGATTTGCAGGGTAGACGGGACTGGCATCACAATAACCATACAAAATTCGACCCTGGAGCACTGCCTGTCAAATAGGAGTAAATTATAAACATTTAAGGGTTAGATAGAGTGCTTACAGCTTCCATAAGAACTCGAAGATCTGCATCTGGGATCTGATGACCGAGCTTCTGCAACCCGATTCTCAACTCATTAATGTCAACCTTCCCCTTATTACCCGTATCCATCAATCTGAATCCTTCCTTAATGCCTGCCACTTCCTCCACTGACAGATGCTCGGCGATCACCTGTCATTTAATAAAGCAACAGGTAAACAAACCATTGCAACAAGACATCATTTAATAAAAATTAACCACCTTTGAAAATACATATAGGGATGCAAACGAGAGACATTAATGTGCTTGGTTACTTTACAAAGCCAAGAAATGTTACCCTAAGAGCTCGTTTCTTCAGCTTGTTCATCATTGAAAATTGTTTCAGCCTTGCTCTCACGGTTTCACCCAATGAAACATTTGGAGCACTCTTTGCATTTTGTAACCAAGGATGATCTGAAAAATCAGCAGCTACTTTTGTCAAGAGTTTCATGCTTGTGTGATGAATTTGAAAAAGAAGTGATCAAGCATGTCAATGAGCAAAGGGGCATAATATCAACTAGTGTTAATTACAGTAACCCCCTGAGATTTCTGATTAACACACTATCACCCCTCGTTGTTTAAAAAATTTCAAAGACTTCCCCTATTCCAAAAAACTTGAGATATCCGTGCATTAATCAGAAATGCCAAGGGGAGTTAGTGTAATTCTCTCTATCAATTATGATAGTGACTGTACTTTACCTAGAACTTCCTGCGCCGTAAGCCGCTGCTTAGGGTCAGGGTTGAGCATCTTCTTCACAAGGTCCTTTGCTCTATCAGAGATCTTAGGCCAAGGGTCCCTTTTAAAATCCACAACAGACCGAATGATTGCCTGGGCAACTCCTTGTTCAGTTTCTGCAGTTCCAAAGACGGTATGTCACGACTATGTCAAGAAAGAGAGACGGAAATGACTACAACTATGCAATTCTAGACAGCTGCTTAAATAAAAGTTATATGTAATTAATATATTCATATGTCAATTCTTTATCCAGTCATGAGTCAGTCAATTGGATGAAGCCTCTCTACTTGATAATTGTTTTGTGTAACTGTATTATTGTACTCAGAGCATGTTTGGCTAAGCTTAAAATAAGTAAATATTACTTTTAGGTAACTTTTTGTTTCCAAACACATTATGATGACTACTTTTTATTTCTTTGTAAAAAAGTTGGTTATTTTGAAACTCTCTTAAATTATAGTCAAAATAAGTAACATATTTCTAATTTTCATCAACAAAAAATTTCTTATTAATAAACTTTCTAAACTTAGCCAAACATGCTTTAAGAAGAATCTATTACTACATAAAAAGAGCATCCCCGGAATGTTTGATGCCCTCGTGCTGTTGTGTTCAAGGTAGTGAAAATAAAGTAAAATAAATGGCAAGAAATAATATCATAAACTCCTACTCCAAAAGCTCCATGCCCTAGGAGGCTTTCATAATCTTGGGATGTGTCCACAAAAGACTTTACTAATAAATTCCTAAGATGTGGAAAGTGAAGACTGACCTGCCCAGAACGGTGGAACGCCACACAATAAGATGTACAGAATCACACCAGCACTCCAAACATCGACTTCTTGACCATAGTCTCTCTTCAGCACCTCGGGAGCCATATAATAAGGACTTCCCACAATCTCATTAAATCTCTCACCTTTAACATAACAAATAGATTAGCAAACACAAATGGAAGAATCGGCAATTGATACTAGCCAATTAAAAAATTAATTGGACGCGCGCAAAAAATAAAAAAAAATAAAAAAAGATTGTAAGAGGCATTACCAGGTTTAAAGAAAACTGACAGCCCAAAATCAATAGCCTTTAGTGGAGATGTTTCCTTCTTATTCGCAAACAAAAAGTTTTCAGGTTTGAGATCACGATGCATGACCCCATGCTTATGACACATCTGCAGAACAGGCATAGATCAATTCCAATGTTGAAGCACAATGGAAGTATGATTTTTCTTTGAAAAGAATTTAAGGGGGAAAAAAGACAATAAAATGGAAGAAAGAAAATATGAGAACTAAGAGAAAAATTGGACTTATAATTGCTCATTTAGAATAGTATATATGAATAGAGATGTCGAGTAGTGAATGTAGCACCCCGAATTTTCATTACTAGCCGTTAAATTGGAATTTAGGACTTAATTGCACAAATACAAAAGTTTAGAGACCAAATTACAGGTTTGCTCATAGTTGAGGACCTAATTATCATAAATATGCAGATAATTGTCCCGTAAACAGTAATCTTGTCTTTCAATGATTTGCTAAAAATATATATATTTAATATCCTATTGCATATATATATATGGTAGATAAACTAGTTGATTAGATATTAATGTGTATATGATTGTATATACACATATATAATTATGTGATTAGCTTAAATTATGCATATAATTTAAAGTAAGATATATATATATATATATATATATATATATATATATATATATATATATATAATCCAATTGCATATATATATGGTAGATAAAATAGTTGATTAAATGCTAATATGTATATGATTGTATATGATTATGTGATTAGTTTAAACTAGTCTTTAATCATGCATGTAATTTAAAGTAAGAATTTATATTTTCCTAATAATGCATACAAATAATATAGGTGGGTAATTAATGAAATTAAAAATTTTCGTGTATGACAAATCTCAACATCCTTTGTAAATACCCACCCTTTATGTAAACAATAAACACATAAATACACAATCTTCTTCTTATCTTTAGAATAAGAGAAAAAATAGAAAAGAATTTCAAGTTATAAGGATAAGAGAGAAAATAGAAAAGAATTTCAAGTTCTTTAAGTGATCTCACTTTATTTCAAATTTCAAGCAAATAGTAACTATGCATTATGTTTTATTGTGAGTAGCTCTTTTGAATGTTATTTCTACGGCTATCTTTATGTTTTGGCCCGTTATATGTAAGATTTATTAAGAACGGACCGGAATTTAGTAGCGCTACGCACATGAATTTGGTACTATCTAAATTCGATCAAATTTTTTTGTCTCCCTATACAAGTATGATTTTCTGTTGAAATACATATATGAGAATTAATTATTTACACACTTATTGAGATTTATCTCACAAGTATGACTTTTTCCACTTTTAGGAAATAAATAGTTCGAGACGGTCGGCACGGAAATGGCTTATGGTTGCGGGAGTTTCTTATAATAAATTATGTTTGTAGAGCTAGTGTTATTTTCTTTTTCTATTTTGGGGGTATTTAAGTCTTAAAGATATTTTCCCTTCAAGTTATATTTTATCAAATTCATTACGCTATTTGAAATATTGGTCTATTATAATAAATGCTTTAATTATTAGTTTATTTTGTGTCAATAATTCTTTTTATACTTGTCCCTTAAAGTAATTTTAATTTACGATTTAGTGGCACTCGGATCGCTAAACATCCGGGTCGTCACATTGAAACACAAAGTAGAGCAAAGAAAGCAAATAATAGCAATCAAAGTATCATTGTGCTTGTTAGTATAGGACAAATTCACACATGGCCAGCATTAAATTGCTTCCGGATGTGGAGCAGTAAATCTAAACACGGAGTAGAGCAAAGAAAGCAAATAATAGCAGTCAAAGTATCATTGTGCTTGTTAGTATAGGACAAATTCACACATGGCTGGCATGATATTACTTCCTGCAGACGAATATACGCAAGAGTCAGAGACTCCCCACAAGTCCAAACTGTGCAAAATTTTTGGGGTCACTCAAATTTGAATAAACAATATTTACAAAAAGAGAAAGTCAATGAGCATTGCTCAGCCTTAAGAATCAGAACATAATACAATTATCAGACTTCTAAACCAAAAGTTGAAAAACCAACAGGCAGAACATATTCAAAACCAGATTGATCAAGCAAACTTTTCAAAACCTCAAAAAAACAATTGCAGTTGCTGTCCTCAATCACTGACTGTAGTTGGTTTCATGTGATTTAGCATGTAGATCTTCTAAATAAATTCATATACTCAACTAGAAAATTATAATACTCCATCGCGAGAAATCAACCGTATGAAAATCAGAACTATGAACAATATCATAATATGCAGATCAGACTTCAAACTATAAAGCAACTCCAAAATCAAGCAAATCGAATTTTCACCTGAATAACTTCAACAATCGTGCGAGTAACAGCAGCCGCGGCTCTCTCTGTATAATGTCCTCTAGCAACAATCCTATCAAACAATTCACCACCCTCACACAACTCCATCACTATGTGGACTGCATTATCATCTTCATACGTATCCTTCAAACTTACAATATTGGGGTGATTAGGCAAATTTTTCATGATCTCGACCTCTCTCCTTACATCCTCAATATCCACTCTCGTTCTCAACTTCTTCTTGGATATCGATTTACAAGCAAAAACTTCCTTACTAGATTTGTCTGTACATAAATATGTAACCCCGAACTCACCACGACCTAGTTCACGCCCGAGCTCATAGAACTGCACAATATTATGGCCTGTTGGATTGCCTAACACATAGGATTTGAATCCCCCGTTGGATATTGCGTGATTACCACCATAATCAACAGCGAAGGGGTTCGGCTTGTGCTTCCCCTTTTTAATCTCGTCGGAAGTTTTCGGAACAGCACAGCAATTTCCCATAATGCTACGAAAGTCGACCCTTAATTTTCAATATTTCAAACAAGGGATCTCAAGATTTGAGCAGAATACAGACAAAGATCAATCAAAATCTCAGTCCTTTTTTATGAAGGCCACAATTTTCCTCAACTAAACCTTCAGTTCTTAAACTTTCCCCACCTTCTGGATCTAGCAGCCAATTGGGCTTCTGAATTTCAAGAAAAACAGCGGTCAACAACGATCATAATCCAATCTTTATGAAAAATTACACAACAATCAAGAAAACAATAAAGATGGTTTTTGTAAGCTTTCAAACCCAAAAATCTAAGATCTCTTACAACCCAAATTGAAACAGAGATTTTCAGGAGAAATGGGTGGAAAAACCAAGAAAATGAGATGGAAATGTTAGCTTCATATGGGGAAAAAATTCAAGAAAAATGTGACAATAAAGAGAGAAATTTGGGCTGCCAAAAACTTAGGAACGTAATGGGAGGTGAATTAGGGGAAAAAGGGAAGGGGGGTTTTGGGGATGGGGAAGAAGATGAGAAGGGGAATTTAGCATATACTCTGGAGAGAGACTTCTTTCTCTTTTTCTTTGACTTTTTGTTTTTCTCCCTAAATGTTATTGTTAAATAATTATATTCACACTTTTCAATAAAAACAATATTGAAAACCATATTTATATATTTCTTAATTAGTTTACATATTTTTGAAATTTTATAAATATTAATCTATTATTATAATGAAAGGTAATTAGTAATTTTGGTTTCCAATCTTTTAAATATGTAACAAATTTATCTCTAACTTTTTTTTTAGTACCAGGCATCCCAACTTTTGAAGTACTCAGACGCACTGGTTGAGGTAAATTAGACGCGCGAGGTCTACGCTAGTAAGATAACGACAGATTTTAACGGAAAATGTGATTTGGGACCTGATTTGTAATTATTTCAAAGGTTGGGGATGCCTGGTGGTAAAAAAATATTAATGGTAGATTTGTTACAAATTTGAAAAATTGGAAACCAAAATTTCAAATTACCCTTTAATGAAATATATAGTTTCTCTGTATTCTCTTTAGTGTTATCAGCATGAAGGAGTTCATCCAAAATAGAGAAAAATTCGAGAACAAAAATTAGAAAATTCGTAAAATCTGGACAGCCTGCACAAATATGATCAAACGTTGATATCTCAAATATATGTGGTCCAATTGTTATGAAATTTTGATAAAAATTTCAAAACTCATTGTTCTTCAAATCCAACGGTTAATATCAAGATCCAACGATTCATTCATGAAGCATTGTTACATGAACAATAGTGAATTTTAAATTAGTACTACTTTCAACAAATGACTATTTTCATATTCTAAATAAATTTATTCTTACAAAACTTTTGATTATATTTTATAAGATTTATATCATTTGTGAAGTTTTTATCAGTAAAATATTTTGTTGTAACAAATTAAATACTTTTGAAGAAGCAAAATAGTGTTGATGTTCTTGAAAAAAACATAACACAACTTCATAAATATTCAAGAAGGTTTTTTTTTTTTTTTTTGTTATTTCTGAAAAAATCAAAATTTTATACAAATCAATATTTTAGAAAAATATTATGTTACTCCTGAAGATTAATTTTATACAAGTCTAAGTTTGATAAATATGTTAATGCTCCTGAAGAGCACACCATTATATTAATATTCTAGAAGAATATTACTTATTTCTAAATAGCATGACATTATAAATTTAATATTTCAAAAGAATATTAAATTATTGCTGCCGAAGAAACATAATTTTTTTGTATTTATTTTAATGAAGAAAATTGTATAGTTATTCTTAAAGAATTGCCTATTACTAAGAATGAATATTCTAGAAGAATATTTTAAATTATTTTGAAAGAAACACAACTTTTCAAATAGCAATATTTTATTAGAATATTACTTCTTCGAGGAGCATAACTTAATTAAACGAATATTATATGATTGTTCTTGAAGAAGCATACATTTCTCCTTATAAATCTTTTAGAAAAAATATTGTGTTTTTGATCTTGAAGAAGCACAATTTTACAATTTCAAAATATTAATGTTGTGTAATATTAGAGTATTGATGGTCTTAAAGAAATATAATAAACTTGTGAAACAATCTGCATCCTCCATTTCTCCATTCTTGTGAGACAAGAAACATAAACTTGCTTCCCAAATAAATGAAAAATATACTTGCTAAATTGTATTGAACCAGAAGTTCAATATATCAAAATTTTATTGATTAGCATTACCGGTTAAACCATTTCAGATTAATATGATACAAATTATTAATAAGAATATTTATTGAAAATCAGAAATTTTTTCAATATAATGAACTCCAATTCTCATAATATATAAACCAGTAAGCATTCACTAACTAAACTAGCTTGTTCTCAATATAATGAAGTTTTTTTTTGTGGTCACT
Source organism: Forsythia suspensa (assembly GCA_023638005.1). Lineage (NCBI taxonomy): Eukaryota > Viridiplantae > Streptophyta > Magnoliopsida > Lamiales > Oleaceae > Forsythia > Forsythia suspensa. The sequence continues at coordinate 18,015,312 of CM042667.1, forward strand.
CAACTTCCAAACGTGATACCTATCCATCATTCAAATAGATTTCACTGAAGGTGTTGCTAACATGGCAAACAAAAATCCTACGTGGCAGGTCAACGATGTTAACTTTATCCAACTACGACAAGTGGTGTTCTCAAATAGTCACCGTACTTTTCCTTTTATTATTGGATGGTGCTTAAACTTCAAAATATATCTCAATAGTCACTGAACTTTTAAAAATGTTCTTCATAGAATAATTAACCTACAAAACTTTTGAACATGAATTCTCTTTCCTTCATTTGTTCATGTCTTGTCATTGACACATTTTCATATTAGAATTTCTTGGTGTTGTGCTAACATTGATTGGACTTTTAATATATCAAAACAAGTCAGATTATATCTTAACAATGCTTGGAGGCTCAATTAGTTATTTAGATCATGTTGGATTATTGGTCTTGATGTACCTCGTTGGTTTAGACACGTGTATTGAGGTGATGAATGGGTCGACTCCCATTAAATTTTCGGGATGGGTGGAATTTATATATATACAAGTTATGACTAGGTCCATTCTCTTCAAGAAAGCTCTAGAGTTGCCCCATCAAGATTCGTTACTACAATTTGGAGAGTGTAGGGACAATATGGGATCCGACATGACTTTTTTCAATGTGTATAGGCGATTGAACTTTATATCATAGTTTTAAGATGTAATCGTTGAACTATAATTTCAATCTCTCTAAAGTTTTGTGTTCTATTTAGACATGTGTTACTATATTAAATTCAAATTAATTCTACCATTTCAAACCAAATCGTTTATAACAGTACTTTGATAATATTCTAAATCTAAACCAAACAACTCAACCGCCCAAACCTAACCGTTATTGGTGATTTGGTTTGATTTAAATGACAGTTTCTTTGTATAGCTTTTTTCTCTTATATATGTCCAAATTTCATTGGTTCAAATGTGTATTAATTGACTAGATTTAGAATTGACTTTCAAGATCCATTTTACATTCTGTTTTCGAGCAAGAGACAAAAATTCGATTTCAACAATATTGTTTGATTCCAAAAAAGTTTCCTTCTCTTGGCAAGACAGAGATTGAAGTTCTTCATCATCTCAAAATAGATCTTGTTCCATTAATAGCACCGAAAAAGCAGAAAAAGATTTGACATTAAAATAATTATTTTTGTTCAAAATGATTTCACTTTCTTCTTCTTCTTTTTCAACTTCTCCCTATTTTTCTTCTTCTTCACATTAAAGAGTATCAAACAAAGAAGAATCTGAATCCAAATGATTTCATTTTCTTCTTCTTCTTCATCTTCATCTTTTTTTTCAACTTTCTTCCACATTTTTCAACTCTCTCTCTCTCTCTCTCTCTCTCTCTCTCTCTCTCTCTCTCTCTCTCTCTCTATATATATATATATATATATATAAGTAAAAAATTGTGTGGGACTAATTTGCCCTTACTATGTAGTACGACTCGTACTGTTTACGTGAGTTAACTGATGCTTTTTGGACGGAAAGACCTTTTGCGCAAAAAATCTAGTAGGTGAAGGTGAAAATGTCAAATTTTGGAAGGTAGGGACGTTTTGCACAATTACTGCAATAGGTAGGGACGTTTAGTGCTAATTACCCTTAATAAAGTCTATGAGAATCTATTGAAATCTATCATATAGAAATCTATTGAAATCTTATAAAATCTATCAAATTCTAAATCTATAAGAATTTATGAATATTAAAAAAAAAATCTATTAAAATTTGAGTTCACGACACCCCTGTAAGATTTGTTTTCTTTTCTTATGCTGGGGGATAATATCAAATTATGTATTCGTATAAATAGAATTTCGGTAGAGGGAAGAGGATAAAAATGTCATTTCACAATTTAAACCTAACTTTCACTATAAATACCTAAATATGGAGTGTTGTTGTTAGTTAGTGTATATTTGGTAGTGTTTTAAAGTAATTTTTTAGGAGATTTTAAAAAAAGTTGGTGACATGTATGATTGAAAAGTTGATAAAAATTGTAGCTGCCATAGTTAAAAAAGAGTTTGAAAAAAAGAGTTGAAAAATAATTCGCCCAAACATAATTTTGTCAATTTTGGTAAGCTTCTACAAGCCCACCAAAAGAAGCTAAGCGAGAAGTGGCTACTCTCCAAATATAGTTGTTTACAATTTACCCTCAATACTAACTATCGCATTGCACTGCATTGTTGCTCCTTGATGGTCTAAATTGTCATTACATATACACCATTAGCAACAGGTTGATTTGTATGCTGCCTTTTGACTATACCGTCAAACACTTAAACCTCTAGTTGCCCTTGTTTTCCTAATTATACTATGTTTAGTAGTATTAAAATTATTTTTTAAATATTTATAAATTGCGAGTTTTATAAAAGTATAGATAATAAATGAATAATAAGTTTGAAGTCCATTCTTCTGCCTACAATGGGAGAACTTTATCTTGCACAGATCTTACTTGGTCTTACCGCATTAGATAACTATATATATATATATATATATATAACTACCACATTAACAACTAATTTTGTAAAATTAATTGGCCTCCTCTCCATACACCTCCATCTCTCCCTCTTTCGTGCCTTCACACCTCCGACAACAAAACTCACGCTGAAACCACCTCCACACGAGACAACCCATCTGCGAAATAAAGTATGTTCCTACAATTTGGGTAAAAATCCAGAAAACTTTATTAACACTATTTGGACGTGCTGTTTTCTAATCTCAAGTTAACATGCACAATCATCTTCACCGCCTTTCTCCCGACAATTCCAATCCATACAATTCTTTGAATCTCCTTGTGTAAATTGTTAATAATTACTCAATAAATTGTAGATTCCATAATTTTGTATACATAAATGGCATCATTTTCTTCACATCCTCGAACTGTAGAGGAGGTCCTCAAAGATTGTAGATTCCATAATTTTGTATACATAAAATTAATTGTTGATGTAGTAGTTGTTGACATGTATAAGTTAGCTGATGTGGCAGGATGAAGTAGGATGTGGGCAAGATAAAGTTCTCCTACTATGGGCAGGAGAACGGACTTGTAGTAAGTTGTAGAGTCTTACAAAATGTGTAGATAAATAATATGTTCGACTAGTTTAATTATAATTTAAGCTTAGCTAATTATGTGCTAAGTTTAAATTATAATTTAAGTTGATTTAACTTATATTTTATCTACATATTTCGTAGGATCAACTATTTATTACCATTTATTTATCGTAATATTAATTAGAGAGGCTAAAAATGAATTTTGAGAAACTACCATTTTGTTGTTTCTCAAAATCTACTCTTATATGCTGAGAATTATTTCACTGTCAGTTTTATATTAAGTTTACCGAACGCTTAAAATAGTTGTGTATATTTGACAATCAAAAATTAAAACTCTAAAAGCATTCCCAAACAAGGCAACAAGGACCATGTTTTAAAAATTGACTTTCAAATAGCCAAGAGTCAAATGGTTAAATTCAAATGGTAATGATTCTAGAAGAATTAAATAAAGAAATAAAAAAAATTCAAGTGGTGAATCCATCGATTTTGAGGGTGAATCGGTCAATTTTGAATGTGAAAAGTCTAACTCTGTGATTTTTTTAAACAAGTTTAAAACTTTCAACTTTTTACATATAACTAAACATGATTTCCTTGATTTTTGATATTTTTTTTTGTCAAATCTACCTGATCTCATTCGATTCTTATAACATTGTTTTAATAATAGATAAGTATAACGATTTTAGATTCTATTTCTTCTTAAACATGTCAAATTTATCATTGTCACTCCAAAATCCATTTGAAAGGTATTGTTTATAGTATCATAGTTAGGCTCAAGAAAAGGGAAGTTTTATATTAATTGAGGCACCTTCATTTAGTTGCTTAAATTTTAAAATAGTCAATAGAACTATAAAAGCCACCCAATTATGTATCTTGTTCGATGTGATAAAAATGAAGTGGTGGTTACAAGGCGGATTTGGAAGCTTCGCCACCACCCTCATAGGTGGCCGACCGTTTGGTTTCAAAGTTAATGGTATCTAATATTTGGACGCGAGCGCTTCTACCGCGCATGCCCATTGTCAACAATCAAAGTCAAGTTTAATTTGGACTAAAAAATTAAAATAAAATGGGTAAAACAAATACCATTTTGGCCAATGACAATGGTCAACCAACTTACACTCTTACAAGTATAATTTTATTTTGTTTTTAAATTAATGGCTAAAATTATCAGTTTATTTCAGTTAATTTATGTTTATGAACTTATAGTATAATTTTATTTTGTTTTTAATTTAGTGGCTAAAATTATTGTTGACCCAAGAAATTGAAACCAATAAATCCTTACCTACCTCTTCACTAAAATGAATAACTCCAACTTTGTAAATTGCCGCCTAAGGATCGAGAATTCAAGAAGCAAGAATTTGGCTAAGGTTTTCCATTAAATTTTTCTGTCTTTGACTTATTTTGGACTATTTGTAGATGTTTCAAATCTTTAGGATTTTTGATCTTTTGCCCTTTCATCGCCACGTGTCGCCTCTTCATTAGAAGACTCATGATTCTAGAAGATTCTATGACACATAACAATGGATTATTGTCCCAGCCATCTTTCCCAAACGATTCTTGTGGTAGTTACCTTCACACGGCCTTTTGTAACTAACTTTGCTATGTGGAGATCCCTCATGTAGTCAGTCCAAGAGATATTTTGACACCTGTAACCACTAGATTACATGGTTGTCACGTTCTCATATCCTTTATCACATCTTAGGTTTGTGGTGAAGACAAATGGATAGGTCGAAGCTAAGCCAAAGTGTACTTGCTAGTTGGTTTTTTAGTTTAATGCCTTGGTTTGATGGGAAGACCGACAAAGGTTTTAAGTGAGCTGACTTGGCTTTGCCCTGCTCTTCATGTTATAGCTACCTTCAGATCCCCACCTTTTCTACTATCTAGGCACTTCCGTGTGCCTTTTCCTACCACATGTATAAGGAGGCATAACAATTGTCAATTTGTCTCAGTTAATTTACATTGTCAAATATGATTTATCGTATATCAAGATCAATTTAGAATTTTTGGTTTCAATATTTATGACAACCATATGGAGTTTTATTATTCAAATTATGCAGGTATTTAGACATGTTAATATTGTGTTCTTCTTTGTATTTTCTTCACATCATATTATTCACTTTGTTCTTTTCAATTTTAAACCGTGTTTCAAAAATGAAACTTTTACAAAATAAAGTAAAAAACACCTTCTACTGCTCTAATTTGTCAAAAAGTAGCTTTTAGCGGTAAAGGACTGTCATGCTGATAATACTGAAATAAATTTATAGCTTTAGTAATCAAATTGAAATAAAAATAAAGTCGAGTAACTAAAATGAAACTTGACCATAAATTGGTGACCAACAATGCTTTTTATCCAAAAGAAAATTGTAAATATGTTTATGAAACGAAGAAAAAAAAAGTATATAATTTGTTGACCTCTAAAAGTGCACTATCCATGTGTTAACAAATTTCTCTCATTCCTTAGTCAACATGTATGTTACCTACATACTTGGACAACTGTTAGACACCAAGATCACTGGGTAAAATGGACCGGTGATCGTTGGTACTCCGACGATCAAAACAAGCAACCAAATATTTGACTAGAGTTTAGGGTAGAGAATAATGCGTATATTTGAATTAAGGGAAGACAAGTATTTATAGGGGGAGAATTCTAGCATATTAAGAACAGCAATCAATTTGTTGCCTTGTTGGATTTTCATTCCTTGTGGGAATAGTGCTAATCTTAGATTTATCGTGATTCCCAAGATTTTGCTACTTATCCTTGTCAATCTCCAAGATTGCATTGCTAATTTCTAGATATTGGTATGGAGTTTCCATATGGGAGTTATCATGTCAATCAAGAATAATCTTTTCCAAAATCTTTCCAATAGTGAGTGGACCTAAGATGACAGACTTCCTAGGGACTTTGCGGGTGTGCGAGGGCCTTCGATGAAGGACTTCATTGGATGGGGCTTGTCCTAGTTGTGAAGGCCATCTATGGGGCTTTCTAGGTAGAACGTAGCTGAGGCAACACAAGGATCTCTGGTGCCTTGGGACTAGAAGGGAGCTTTTTTCTTCGTCGAGGGCAAATGGGAGCTTCGGCCAAATGATCCCCGATCGAGTGTTAGAGTTTCTTGCTACTTCGAGAAACTTGGTGAGCCTTGTTTCTTTTATTGCTTATAACTCCGATGTTCCAAACTTAATCGTTTTCTCCATTTTTGCAGTTTGGAGAAAGGTCTCTAGGAGGGAGTAAGAAACTCAAAGAGCAAAGTGGGCCAAAGTTCGCGAGTTGAACAACAAATTAAGAAGCTTAAGCAACTTGCTGAAGAATATTAGTTGTTTAATACGTTTTGGATTGATGGGTGAATTTTGCTTCCTTGCTCTAATTTTTGCCCGTTTCTGCCCGAGTATTAACTCTTTGATTTTTGTATTGCAGCCAAATACGTTTTTATTAGCATTCCAGTCTTCGCGATGGACAATTGCGAGGATCAAAGGGGAAAGATAGTTAATCCCCCACCCAAGTTCTTTTGGGACGGCGGTTGAGATCTCAATCGGGGTCCCCCTCTCTACTTCTCCATCTCCACCGTCTCCTTTTCATTCTAGCAATCCATCTCGAATGCCGCCACTACCACACAGACCATCCACTTCCTCCTCGTAATCTAATGCTTCCTAAGACAAGGAGAAGAGGATCACTACTAAAGAAAGCGAGGGAATTAGAGAAAAAGAAAGTCATCTCTAGTATCGAGTGAATGCCAATTGAGAGATACCATCTGGGAAAAGGTGGCGGAAGATGCCCAACGATCTGGGATCGAGAATTTTAGAAGGACCCTGGGTGAGATGCCGACTATTCCACTAACATCCAGATAATGGTTGAGGGCGTCGACTGTATCAAGATTGGTTCTCGGTGGTGGTAGCCAGTGTTTAGAAGTATTGGTGTCCTTTGTGTAAGATGGCCGCTGAAAAGGCTACGCTAGAGGAATTGTTGGAAATTGATTTAAGAATTTGAGAAATTGACAACTAAAGTGACTTCGTGTCAACTTGGCCAAAATATATAGACCCGACCCGATCCGTTTAGGTAAAATTGTTTGTCATTTCGCCACTTCAGAGAAACGGGGTTCGAAAGAGAATTCAAATTTCTCTGCATGTATTGAAGGGTATATTTGACATCTCGAAACCAATATCGAATGAATGAGAAATTACGAAAAAGGACAAAATCGGGTTATTTTTTACCATGCGAGATCGCATGGGTATTTTATAATGCGATCACAACTTGCCTAATTTTTAAGCAGAATGTTTTTTGGTCCTACCATGCAATCGCAGGAGACAAAGCCACGCGATCGCATGGTTATCCTGGATTAAATTCTATTTTCAAATTTGTACATTGCGATCATAGCATATTAAAACCATGCGATCGCATAGGTTTATGTGCGAACTGGTATGTCCTTTTGAAGTGTTGCACAATTGGCTCCACACCTCTTCATCCTCAATACTTCATCAACATTATATAGGACCCTCTGGACGTCCTTTAACATATAGAATTGATATGCAAATACAATCCACTCATATACTCATTCCTTGAACCAAATTCATTGCATTTGTTGCATGATTTCTGGTGTTTCCATTTCATTTTCATCTTTGGAGTACAAAAACCATTTCTGGTTCGTTGTGCTTGTGTTTTGAAGTGCTACAAACACAAGTAGAAGTCGTTGTATCTTGGAAGTCGATTGCCATAAACTGTAGGCACCATTGTAGGACAAATTTAACTTAAGGACAAAGTGTTCAACACTTGCCTCGACTTTGCATTCGGTTTTCTTGTTTCTGCATTTTGGAGTCATTTTACACAATATACTGCCAACAATCTTAAGTCAAATTTTCTGATCTTCTGTTTTACATAAACAGAAATGAATACAATTGGTAATACTGATACTAATTCGAATGATACTTCGAATGCGGGAACTTCTAAAGGAAGTATTCCTACCGGTGTGATTCCTCTAGTTGTGGCTTCAGTTGTGACTCCCCCTACTACTATACATTCAAACTCCGTTCCTCATGGGGAAAAATCGGAGAAATTTATTGGGGTTGAATTCAAAAGTTGGCATCATAAAATGCTATTCTATCTCACGACCTTCAATTTGGCGAAATTCTTGAATGAATATCCTCCCGCCATACAAGAATGAGAAAACAATCGGGCATCATTGATTGCTTTCGATGCCTGGAAATATTCATATTTTTTATGTAAGAATTACATTCTGAATGGTTTGGACAACACTTTGTACAATGTGTATTGTTCCAAGCAATCTGTGAAGGATTTATGAGAATTCTTGGAGAGGAAATACAAGACTGAAGATGCAGAAACAAAGAAGTTCATCATGGGAAAGTTCTTGGACTACAAGATGGTAGATTCAAAGACAATCATCAGTCAAGTGCAAGAGTTGCGATCATACTTCATGACATTCACACGGAGAATATGTCTCTAAGTGAATCATTTCAAGTGGCTGCAATCATTGAGAAACTTCTACCCATGTGGAGGGACTTCAAGAACTATCTCAAGTATAAGCACAAGAAGATGAATATTGAAGAACTTGTGGTCTGACTAAGGATTGAAGAAGACAACCGAAGTTCAGACAGGTGTGTTGGAAATAGCATACCACAATCAAAGGCAAATGTGGTGGAATCCAACATCAACAAAGGAAAGAATAGAAAGCATTCTGTTGAACCTACAAAGAAGAATGCAAAGAAGTTCAAGGGCAATTACTATAATTGTGGAAAGGCTGGACATCACTCCGTCAATTGTCGCAAACCAAAGAAGCAAATTCAAACGAACATAGCCGAATATGATGTCATATCAGATAGCATATCTTATATGAACTTATCGACAGTTGTTTCAGAATGCAACAACGTTGGAAATCCCATGGAATGGTGGGTTGATACGGGTGCAACCTATCACATATGTGTTGATAAGGATATGTTCACATCCTACATTCCAACCGAGGGAGAAAAAACTATTTATGAAGAACTCCTCAACATCCAAAGTGGAAGGACAAGACAAAGTGATATTGAAGATGTCATTGGGAAATGAACTTAGCCTCAACAATGTTCTTCATGTACCGGATATTCGCAAGAACCTTGTGTCAGGTTCTTTGTTAAGCAAGAATGGCTTTAACTTAGTCTTTGTTTCGGATAAGTTTGTGCTTACCAAGAATAACATGTATGTAGGCAAAGGCTATGTAAAAGATGGACTATTTAAAATGAATGTCCTAACTGTTGTACCGAAAAATATGAATAAAACGTCATCTTCTGTTTATATTCTTGAGTCATCTAATATATGGCACCATAGATTAGAACATGCAAACTTTAATTCAATATGCAAGTTAATGAATTTAAGTTTACTTCCGAATATGTATTTTAATAATAGAAAATGCAAAGCATGTGTGGAGGCAAAAGCGGCCAAAACACCTTTTCATTCGGTTGAACGAACTACAACACCTTTAGAACTAATTCACACGGATGTGTATGATTTAAAGTTCATACAAACAAGATGTGGTAAAAAATATTTCATCACGTTCATAGATGATTGTACAAGGTACTGTTACGTATATTTGTTGAAAAGCAAAGATGAAGCTTTGGAAGTGTTCAAACACTACAAGATCAAAGTTGAAAATCAACTTGAAAAACGAATAAAAATGATTCGTAGTGATAGAGGTGGAGAATACGTTGCACCATTTGAAAAAATTTGTGCAGAATTTGGAATCATTCATCAAACTACTGCACCATATTCACCTCAATCAAATAGAATTGCTGAACGTAAGAATCGAACACTAAAGAAAATGATAAATGCAATGCTAATAAGTTCGGGCTTACTTCAAAACTTGTGGGGGAAGCCATACTTTCTGTAAATCATATCCTAAATAAAATACCACACAAGAATAAGGTTGAATCACCTTACGAATTATGGAAAGGTCGGAAACCTTCATACAAATATCTCAAAGTATGGGGGTGCTTAGCAAAAGTACAAATACCCAAACCTAAATAAGTTAGGATTGGACTAAAGACAATTGATTGTGTCTTTATTGGTTATGCAATCAATAGTAGTGCATATCGATTCTTGGTTCATAAATCTGAAGTATTTGATGTACATGAAGGTACAATTATTGAATCAAGAAATGCGGTTTTCTTTGAAGACAAATTTCCTTGTAAAGAAAAGGAAGTAAGTTCAATTAAATGAACTTATGATGACATACATGGAAATGATGACAATCTTCAAATAAATGAAGAACTAAGATGTAGTAAAAGGCAACAAATTCATAAGACATTTAGTCCAGAATTCGTAACCAATTTACTTGAAAATGATCCAAGGACATTTGATGAAGCAATGTCCACTCCCGAAGCTCCTTTTTGGAAAGAAGCTGTACGTAACGAAATTGAATCCATCATGAGTAACCATACTTGAAATTGGTTGAACTCTCTCCGAGAAACAAAGTTTTAGGCTGCAAATAGATATTCAAAAAGAAATTGAAATCAGATGGATCAATAGATAAATACAAGGCTAGATTAGTAGCTAAATGGTATAGACAAAAGGAAAGATTCGATTTCTTTGATACTTATTTACCTGTGACAAGAATCACGTCTATACGTGTCTTGATTGCAATCATGGCATTGCATAATCTTGAAATACATCAAATAGATGTAAAACTATGTTTCTAAATGGTGAATTAGAAGAAGAAATCTACATGGAACAACCCAATGTTGCACTGGAAAATGAAAAGAAGGTGTGTAAACTTGTAAAATCCTTGTATGGATTAAAACAAGCATCGAAGCAATGGCATGAAAAATTTGATAAAACTATGTTGTCAAATGGCTTCAAAATCAATGAATGTCACAAGTGTGTCTACATTAAAAACACACCCGACGAATATGTGATTGTATGCCTATACGTTGACGATATGCTAATTATGAGAAATAACTCAAAAGTCAGTTCCTCGACTAAGAAAATGTTAACAAAACATTTTGACATGAAGGACATGGGAGTGGTGGATGTAATATTAGGGATTAAAATCTCTAAGACATCCGATGGTTTGTCATTATCTCAATCACATTATGTTGAGACTATACTTAAAAAGTTTAAGGCGTATGACGACAAACCAGTTAAGTCACCAGTTGACTTAGGTATACACTTAGCCAAGAATACTGGTGAGCCTGTATCTCAATTGGAATATTCACGTGTAATAGACAGTTTAATGTACATTACCAACTGCACAAGACCAGATGTAGCATACATAGTCAACAAGTTGAGTAGATTCACTAGTAATCCATGTGTTGTTGGAAGGCATTAAACCGAGTTCTTAGATTCTTAAGACACACGGTTGAATATGGATTACACTACTCAAGATATACCGCAGTGTTAGAAGGATATACCGATACAAATTGGATATCTAATACTAAGGATTCAAAATCCACAAGTGGTTATGTATTTATCATTGGAGGTGGAGCCGTGTCCTGGAAGTCTTCTAAGCAAACATGTATAGCTCGATCCACAATGGAATATGAGTTTATTGCTTTAGACAAAGCCGGAGAAGAAGTAGAATGGCTTCGTAATTTTCTTGAGGAAATTCCATGTTGGGAAAAGCCAGTTTTTACAATTAACATACATTGCGATAATCAGTCAGCAATAGCAAGAGCACAAAACAGTATGAATAATGGTAAGTCTCGACATATCTGTCGGAGACATAATACCATTAAACAATTAATATCGAATGATATAATCTCTATTAACTATGTGAAGTCAAAACAGAACTTGGCTGATCCTTTGACGAAAGGACTTGCAAGAGATCAAGTATACCATCTCTCGAGGGGAATGGGCCCAGAGCCTATTGAATAGAATTACTATAATGGAAACCCAACATTGTAGATTGGATATCCCAAAATCTTGGTTCAATAGGACAACTAAGTTATAAAAGATTCAGAATAAAGCACTTATTCCCATTCCTAAAAATTTGAAGTGCTATGTCAAATATGTATAAGAATAAGTATACATATATACTTTTAATGATTCAAAATCTTGAAATAGAAAAGTAAGAGATCACCTATGTAAGTGTGAAGTGGGGCCGCTTCTACAAGAATTCGAAGCTTAATTCTCTTAGAGCACTTATGAAACCAAGAGTTGTCCAGGGCCAAAATGGACACAACCATGAGAACCGAATTGGTTAGATAAGTTATGGTGTTGGTACAACTGTTTGGATTTACATGAACGGCTGAATGGTTCAAAAATATCGCGTTCACTAACTAGCCTAGTAAATTCGATTGTACTCAACTAAAGAAAGTTCAAAGCCACAAGCTACCTATCTTGATGCTATGACTTGTCGCATGTACTCCATTTGTTAGAGTCTGCATTTCATTTTGCATTTCATTTGCATCATGTTTTGTGTATCAAGGAATTTTCATTCATGTGGGAGATTGTTGGAAATTGATTTAAGAATTCGAGAAATTGACAACTAAAGTGACTTCGTGTCAACTTGGTTAAAATATACAGATCCGACCCAATCTCTTTAGATAAAATAGTTTGCCACTTCGCCGCTTCAGAGAAACAGGGTTCGAAAGAGAATTCAAATTTCTCTGCATGTATTGAAGGGTATATTTGGCATCTCGAAACCAATATCGAATGAATGAGCAATTACAGAAAAGGACAAAATCGGGTCATTTTTTATCATGCGATCGTATGGGTATTTTATACTGCGATCGCAACTTGCCTAATTTTTAAGCAGAATATTTTTTGGTCCTACCATGCGATCGTAGGAGACAAATCCATGCGATCGCATGGTTAACCTGGATAAAATTATGTTTTCAAATTTGTACCTTGCGATCGCAGCATATTAAAACCATGCGATCACATAGGTTTATGCGCGAACTGGTATGTTCTTTCGAAGTGTTGCACGATTTGGCTCCATACCTCTTCATCTCCAACACTTCATCAACGTTAAATAGGACTCTCTGGATGTCTTTTAACATACAGAACTGATATGAAAATGCAATCCACTCATATACTCATTCCTTGAACCAAATTCATTACATTTGTTGCATGATTTCTGGTGTTTCCATTTCATTTTCATCTTTAGAGTACAAAAATCATTTCTGGTTTTTTGTGATTGTGTTTTCAAGTGCTACAAATACAAGTAGAATTCATTGTATCTTGGGAGTTGATTGCCATAAACCGTAGGTACCATTACGGGGCAAATTCGACTTAAGGATAAAATGTTCAACACTTGTTTCGACTTTGTATTTGGTTTTCTTGTTTTTGTATTTTGGAGTCACTTTACACAATATACCGCCAACATGAACTTGTTACTTTGGCCACCTTGAATACTTCTTGGGACTTTACCTTAAAAATTTATTTGTACACTACCCTACTCAGCTTCTTTGACAAGCTTGAGAGGGCGGCGAAAAAGTCCAGGAAACTCGCTGAAGATATAAATGAGTAAGTTCGATGAATACCGAGCTAGGTTATGAGAATGTGCCATGCAGATGAAGGTTGATGCCCTGACGGCCAATGAGGTGACTCTTAAAGTGAAACTCCAGGCTGTAACGGAGGCTAGGAGGGAGGCAGAGAACTGGGCAACGCTATCAAGATAGAGAGGAAAAAGATGGTTGCCTCAAGGAGGTTGGCAGATGAATAGGCTACAACGGCTGAGAACAATATAGTCACTGTAAACTGTGACTCTGATGCCATGATGGTGGAGAATGAGAGGTGGATGGCTTAAGTGAATGAGGAGCTTGCCAATGCTAGAGAAGAGCTGACGGAGAGTAAGGCCTTGCAAGCTGAGGCTGAAGTGAGGACAGTGACGGTATATAAGAAGAACTTCTAAAAAAGACAGAGTACTTACACCTCGTTGCTCGCTTCATAGAGGCCGGGGGTGACTAGCTGACTGAGAGGATTTGGATGGTCTACCCTAAATGGGATATCTCATTTTTGCTAGCTAGTGAAATCCCCGGTGAAGCTCCAACACCTGCTGTAACCACTTCTACTGATACTCATCACCATTCTCTGACGGATGAAGCTCGTGACCCTCTTATAAGCTCCCTATTGTTCAAGTGCCCGTCATTGTGCCGACCCTTTGAGCCGGAGGGGCTTAAGGATCTTGTTTCTTGAATAAACTTATTTTCACCAAGTGCTTCGTGTTTGCATATTCTAGTTATATTTATTTCTTATTATGATATTGTGTTTTTTTTTAATTCATCTGTATTGATCACTTGACCCTATTTGCATGGACAAATTACTTAACGAGTTGAATAAATAGTAGTGAATTAATACTTTATTGTTTCTTTTTGAATTGATCAAGTTCATAATACTCGGCTGCGTTAACTTGGTCACCCAGTGAGTTTAAATAGATGACCGTGAACCATACTCCATCCATACACTTAAATTGATCGAATTTAAAATATTCATCCGCGTTAATTAGATTATCCAACGAGTTTTAAAGAGGCGACCATGAACTGCACTTCCTTACTACATTATATTAAGTTATAATTCATCATACGTGTAAAATTATTTACTCAACAAGTTCGAGGAGATGGCTACGAACAATACTCCGTCGCTGCATTTTGAATCTAATGACTTAAAATAATAACTGAAAAATACACAATTCACTTAAAAGGTAATTAATGACGAGAGTGTCTCCGGACTCGAAACAAAGTATGCCATCAGCCTAACAAGGGGCGGAGGCTAAACAAATACAACTTTCTATTGATAATATGGTCGAAGATGTGTGATGTTCCAGAGGTGCTTTGTTTCCCTCCCTTTCGCTTATTCTAACTGATAGCGATTTTATGTCTTAAAAATTTCCGCAAGTGCACGGATCGCTCAAGTAATAAAGTGGATTGTGAGTCCAAGTATCGTTCCCACGAAGATTTAGATAATTCAGTTCAATTACAATGACCTTAACCGAATCTATTGAACTTTTGATGTTTGGTATTTAAGACTAATTGGAATTTGAACTAAAAACAATAAACTAATTGTAAATCAAATAACTAAAAATTAGATTAATAAAGATTACTTTAAAATTGAGAAAGAAGAGTACTAGGATCCAGAATCCACTTATAATTGTTAATCCCTCTATCTTAATTCTTGGTTTTGACAAAATACATCAGTTATGAAGATCAATATCCCTAGATTGTTTAACAGTTTCTCTCGAATAAAATTAAACCTATTCATATGCATGACTCGACTATATTTCTATGACGAATGCGAATACAAATGAAAGCATTAAATTTACGTGGATAATTAAAGATCACCTAAAGCATAGCGGTATATTTCTATCCCTATCGGACTTTAAGATAATTAAAATAGCGTCTAGCATACTTTCGATCTTTGACGATAAAACACACCACAAAAATCATACAATTATTGCGCATATAATTGTAGATTCATATAAATCAAAATTAATTATTCAAAACTATAATGAAATAAATTATCAAAACCAAGTCTTAAGATGGAAGAATTTAGATTACAAGCTTCATCGTAATCCTAGCACAAAAGAAACTAGCCTAACATACTAATAATAAGAGAAGAAAGAGGAGAAGAAAACATAGAGTTCATCACCCGGATATGAAGAAACTTGAATAAGAAGAACTCTTGATCTTGATCTTCGTTCAATTCTTCAAAGGTTAGTTCTTGATATTCGTTTCTTGTGTCCGTCTTGTGTTTTCTCTCCCAAAATCCTCCCCAAAAACACGACCTTTGATATGAGTTAATAACTCATATATATACTTACCTAATTGTGCCCTAGAAGATCCCAAAAATTCATTAAAATCGTGTCCCAAAGGTTTCCTAAGTGTATTAGGACTCAAAAAGGAAAGAAAATTACGTTTCTGTCGAAAATACACTGGGCGATCGCCCAGTGCAAACCAGGCAATCGCCTTGGGCATGATGTTTTACATTCTGCTGTTGGCTGAAGGTGTTGGGCGATCGCCAGATTTAAGCCCAAGGCGATCGCCCAGCTTACTATTTCTCTCTGCGGCAATACTGTTTTTCAAATGGCCATAACTTCTTATAGGAAACTCCAAATTGAGATCCGTAAAACGTGTTGGACTCGTAATTCAATTATATTTCCAATGATATATCATTTGTATTTTGGAGATTTCTATATCAAAATTTGTGCTCCAATTTTCCCACATGTTCTTTGTAGATAGTTTCTCAATTCGGTTCTTTAGCTTTTACGGTATTTGATCCATTGATTCAACTCTTCATTGTCACTCCAAAACATCTTAAACTTATTAATCTTATCTTCTTTCTCATGCTCCAATGTTTGTCTCTTAATATTCACTTCAAAAACTCCATTTACTTGTCGAATTCACCAAGTTGTTGCTCTTTCCAGTCCATTTTTCTCCAATTGCTATTAAACAGGTCCAAAACTGAAATATGAAGATTAAAACACAAAATTAAGTAATAATTCAATAAAATGACTGAATAAAAGCTTAGTTTAAAGGTCCGAATAAGTGCACAAAATGCACTTATCAAACACCCAAACTAAACCTTTGTTCGTCCTCGAACAAAAAATAAAAATAAACTAGAACTTTAAACTAAGCTAAAAGAGTTAATGAGAATGTAGTTAATGTTAAATTTCTTACCAAATGTCTCAAGTTTGAAAAATAAAGTAACACGTTTAGAAAGAGATCAAACAACACAAAATATTTTCACTTATCCAATGCTCGACCCTTAGTGAGTGTGTGATTAGCCAAAAGTTGACTTTACACATGTACTAGACCACAACCAATATTGTGTTGTTGATATTTTTACAACCCCGAACCCTTTGTAGTCATTTATTCCTTACACCTCTCGTAAATTATCACACTTCTAAAGCTTTTCTCTCCAATCCCGAGGTGTTCTAGCAAATTTGGTTCCTATTGATCAACACAATGCTTTTTCTTTTCAAATAAAGTGATAAAAATTAAAACTTGTATTCTTAGAACTAGGATGGTGAGTGATTTCTAAATTCTCATCTTCAGTCTCTTAGGTTCTAATCTAGCAATCCTTACCGAGCACTTTAACTTCTTTTATTTTATTCAACCAATATATATGATCTTACATCTTGTGCAATACTTCTCTCTCACTAGCTTTCTATGTGACCCTTGTAGCGAGCTTTGGGCGATGACTCCCAAGTCGATGACCATAGAGCACTGTGTTTTGAAATACCCTAACGAGCTTAATTGCTCGAGTCCCACAGCTATAAGAGAAGTGAAGATGTAATTTTTTTTCTTTTTTTTTTTTTTTTTTTGACTCATGTAACGAGCTTTGGGCGATGACTCCCAAGTCGAGATGACTTTAGGGCATCGGGTTTTAAAATACCCTAATGAGCTTAATTGCTCGAGTCGGATATTTTATTTTATTTTATTTTTCAAAGTGAGTGAGTAGTGCTCGATTGATTCCTTGACTACAACCTATTCAACCAAAGATGAGATCCAGAAAACCCAAACCATCAAAATTCTTACAAAAACATGTACTAACTTTAACACTCCCAAACTGTTCTCAAACAGTTTGGTTACTAATCTAAGAATTTAGGAGCGAATTTTTCACAATGATCTAAGTCAATAATATCAACACATACACTCAAGTCATGTTTCCAATAAGTGATAAGTCAATGAGTGGCTATGTGCTTCAAATCTAGTCTAACATGGATAAGTGTTCGGGTAAAAGCATGAATTAAAGTGTTGTCTAATATTCTAACTAAAATGTACTCAACTTCAAACAAATCTCATCATTGATGCAAGATATTCAATAATAACTATGAAAGATTTTTTTTTTTTACAGTTATATAGACCCGAATAATAAGCAAATTCAAAATAATTAAGTATTCTGATACTTAACCCACCCCCAAACTAAAACATTACATTGTCCCCAATGTAATAGCAAAATAAAGCAAATAGAGGAAGGATAAAGTCAGGTACTCCCCGGAGATAGATGTGGAGAAGGTGGATCTGGCTGATTGAAGGTCCGATTGAAGTGGAATCAGATGTGGAGTTGGGACTCTTGCAAAGTAAGATATCCTGCGATTGACATAATAAAGATTTTTAAGGGCATTAAATAATAAATAAAAACAAACTAATAAATTAATTAAACCGATTAAAACTGCTATAACATAAAGCAAGTAAATAAAAGGGTTAGAAAATAGATTGCCTCCTATTAAGCGCTTATTTATAGTCATTAGCTTGACTTATTGTCTGATTGCTCACGGCACTCTAAATAGTGCTTTTGAAGACTTTCTTTGCTTGTATTTATTGACTTTGCGCCATTTTTCATTTATCCTCAAAATTTTGAATTTGTGATCCCCATAAAAATAAGATTTTAGTGTAGCACATTGCTCGAACACAACCACGAAAATTTCAACTTCTTCATCGATCTTGATCACAAAATCAATTTTAGAAGAGATAGAAGAGTAGGAGAATTGCTTGTCGACTCATGCTTTTGTAATCTCGAGGAAGTGGGATCGGAAGCTCATATAGTTTGATAGGAACGATTTGCTTTGTCTGTGGTGTATCTCGAACTCTCTTTAATATATGTTATCCTGCTCGGTTTGTTCCACGTGCTCCTTATCGATTGGATGGTTCATTTTCTTTATTTGCAACTGGCATCTTTCCATGGATTTCTAGTAATTGAACTTCACTTTTGGTAGTAACAGCTGTAACACTTTCATTGGGATTCACCTCTGCATTAATTGGCAAAGTACCTGGTGCTCTGCCTGATAAAGAAACTGCCATCTGCCCCATTTGTGTCTCTAGATTCTTTATTGAAGCACCTTGATTTTGAAGAGTAGTATCTCTCTTATGCATGAACTGTTCGGTTCTCTCGATAAATCTATTGATTGTGTCTTCTAATGATGTACTCTTTTTAAATTTCTTTGAAACCGTGGTGCGAAATTATTTCGATTATCTTTCCAATAGAAATTTGGATGGTTTCGCCACCCTGGATTATATGTGTTGGAGAAAGCATAATTTTGCTGATAATGGCCACCTTGAACATATTCAACTTGCATGGGTTTTTGTAATAGAATAGGGCATTCGATGTGTAGTGATTTGCCCACACTCTTTACAAGTTGATTTCTTCGTTTTCATCACATAGGACCGATTGTGACATGTTCTCTATTTTGTGTGCCAAAGAATCTATTTGTGCGAGATAGTACTTTGATAATGTCTACTTCCTCATAAATCTCTTTACCTGCTTTGCATTGCGATAAAATCTCCAACGAGCATGTTGTCTTCATCAATCTCGTAAATTGCGTCATATCTCATGACTTTAGCCTTGTGCATTGCGAAGAAATCTCCAACAAGCATGTTGTCCTCATCAATTCTGAATTAGCCTCATATCTCGTTGATTCGCATCTTGCATTGCAAGAAAATCTCCAAACGACATGTTGTCCTCATCAATACTAGATTGTCTTTGAATGGTGCGTGGAGTAAAAAGTCTCCAACTAGCATATTGTCTTCATTGATCTCTCGGTCTTCCATCTTGTATTGTGGTGCGAAACAAGACAAGTTGAACACTAAAATAAACTAAAAAAAAAATTAATTAAATAAAGTTCGAATTAGTGCTAATATAACTTAAAAGAACTAAAACTAAATCCCCGGCAACGGCGCCAAAAACTTGTCAGCGATTTTATGTCTTAAAAATTTCCGCAAGTGCACGGATCGCTCAAGTAATAAAGTGGATTGTGAGTCCAAGTATCGTTCCCACGAAGATTTAGATAATTCAGTTCAATTACAATGACCTTAACCGAATCTATTGAACTTTTGATGTTTGGTATTTAAGACTAATTGGAATTTGAACTAAAAACAATAAACTAATTGTAAATCAAATAACTAAAAATTAGATTAATAAAGATTACTTTAAAATTGAGAAAGAAGAGTACTAGGATCCGAATCCACTTATAATTGTTAATCCTCTATCTTAATTCTTGGTTTTGACAAAATACATCAGTTATGAAGATCAATATCCCTAGATTGTTTAACAGTTTCTCTCGAATAAAATTAAACCTATTCATATGCATGACTTGACTATATTTCTATGACGAATGCGAATACAAATGAAAGCATTAAATTTACGTGGATAATTAAAGATCACCTAAAGCATAGCGGTATATTTCTATCCCTATCGGACTTTAAGATAATTAAAATAGCGTCTAGCATACTTTCGATCTTTTGACAAGAAAACACACCACAACAATCATACAATTATTGCGCATATAATTGTAGATTCATATAAATCAAAATTAATTATTCAAAACTATAATAAAATAAATTGTCAAAACCAAGTCTTAAGATGGAAGAATTTAGATTACAAGCTTCATCGTAATCCTAGCACAAAAGAAACTAGCCTAACATACTAATAATAAGAGAAGAAAGAGAAGAAGAAAACATAGAGTTCATCACCGGATATGAAGAAACTTGAATAAGAAGAACTCTTGATCTTGATCTTGATCTTCGTTCAATTCTTCAAAGGTTAGTTCTTGATATTCGTTTCTTGTGTCCGTCTTGTGTTTTTCTCTCCCAAAATCCTCCCCAAAAACACGACCTTTGATATGAGTTAATAACTCATATATATACTTACCTAATTGTGCCCTAGAAGATCCCAAAATTCATTAAAATCGTGTCCCAAAGGTTTCCTAAGTGTATCGGGACTCAAAAAGGAAAGAAAATTACGTTTCGCCGAAAATACACTCGGGCGATCTCCCAGTGCAAAACCAGACGATCGTCCGGGCATGATGTTTTACATTCTGTTGTTGGCTGAAGGTGTTGGGCAATCGCCCAGATTTAAGCCTGGGCGATCGCCCAGCTTACATCTTATTTCTCTCGGCGCGTACTTTTTCAAATGGCCATAACTTCTTGTAGGAAACTCCAAATTGAGATCCGTAAAAAGTGTTGGACTCATAATTCAATTATATTTCCAATGCTATATCATTTGTATTTTGGAGATTTCTATATCAAAAGTTGTACTCGAATTTCCCCACATGTTGCTTGTAGGTAGTTTCTCAATTCGGTTCTTTAGCTTTACGGTGTTTGATCCATTGATTCAACTCTTCATTGTCACTCCAAAACATCTTAAACTTATTAATTTTATCTTCTTTCTCATGCTCCAATGTTTGTCTCTTAATATTCACTTCAAAACTCCATTTACTTGTCGAATTCACCAAGTTGTTGCTCTTTCAGTCCATTCTTCTCCAATTGCTATTAAAAAGATCCAAAACTAAAATATGAAGATTAAAACACAAAATTAAGTAATAATTCAATAAAATGAAGGAATAAAAGCTTAGTTTAAAGGTCCGAATAAGTGCACAAAATGCACTTATCACTAACTTTAAGGTTCCCGACCGAATAACTGCGATGACCTTGTATGGCCCTTTCCAGATAGGTCCCAGAGTCCCAGCTCCCACTTCTTTGTTGGTGAGGAAAACCTTTTTGGATACCCAATCACCAAACTTAAAGCTCTTGTGGCTAACCTTAGAGTTGTAGTACCTCGTCATCTTTCTTTGATATACTACCAAGCGAAGCTGAGATTCGGTATGCTTTTCGTCTAGAAGGTCGAGGTATGCCCTTTGCAGGTTCTCGTTAACTACTTTATTGAAGTGCAAACGTCTGTGAGGGCATTCCAATCTCGATGGTGATTATTTCTTATACTTCATATGCTATGGCAAATGGGGTCTCCTCGGTGGCAGTTCGAGAAGTTGTCTAGTAAGACCATAGTATCTTGAGGAGCTCATCTGTCCATCTGCCCTTGGTTGAATCCAACTTCCTTTTCAGTGTGTGTTTGATGATCTTGTTGACTACCTCCACTTGCCCATTGGATTGTGGGTAATAGGGGGTAAAGAAGTCCCTTCAGATATCGAGTTCATTGTATTTGGATTTGAATTTCTTTCATGCAAATCGAGTTCTATTATCTGAGACCAGAAAATGTAGAATTTTGAAGCAGCATATTATGTTCCTCCATAAGAATTTCTTGGTGTTAGCCTCTGTAATCTTAGCAAGGGGTTTTGACTTACACCACTTGGTGAAGTAGTCAATTTCTACTATTGCGAACTTGACATCTCCCTTTCCAACTGGAAGAGGGCAAATAAAATAATTCCACCACTTGGCGAAAGGCCAGGGCCTAGTGACATGAGTAATATGTTGGTTGGAGAGCTTCTGGATGATGGTGAATCTCTGGCATTTGTCGCATCTATTTACTTAGTCATGGAAATATTTCTTCATCGTTGGCCAAAACTATCATTGCTTCAAGGCTTTTTGGGCTAGGACCAATCCATCCTCCTGGTACCATAAACATCCTCATGAATTTCCTACATGATGTACTCTACTTCTTTCTTGGTTACACATCGCAACAGAAGGATGCTAATCCTCATTTATACAATACTTCTTGATGTAGTAAAAATTTTACGAATCTTTTGTGGATCTTGCAAGCTTCATCCTTGTCAGTAGGCAACACTTGATCTGTCTGATAGCCTGGGATTTCCTTATATTCCCAGGATTCAAAGAAATTCAAATTTCTCAAAGTACTGGAGGGAGTCCGTCACTTTATTTAGATAGGCCACCATCGTTCGCTCCCAGGCCACGAAGTTCTCATTTACTTGACTCACCACGAGTTTTGAGTTACTGTGTGCTTGAACCCTCTTGGCCTTCATCTCTTTTGCCAATCTAAATCCCACCACAAAAGCCTCATACTCGAATACATTGTTTTAGAGGCCTTGAATTCAAAGCGGAGCACATAGTTAAGATTGTGTCCCTTGAGATTGATAAATAAGATACCCATTCGACGAGGGTTATCTGCCCTCGTGGGATAAGTCTATTTCTAGTAAATCGTACAATAGCTCCAATATGATCAAAGGCGCTTCTGAACAATACTGTGTTACCATCATCAACTAACAACTTGCTAAGCCCATTGCGGGCAATGATGGAGGGAACCACAACTGTGTCACAATGCGTGGACTCCAGTCTCATCATCTTGTGAGAAAGTGATTAGGAGAGCCTTGGGTCAATGTTTGTGGACCCGTAAGCTTTCCAATAGTTTTTTGCCGGCTGCTTTTGTGTAGTTCCTCTGTGCGTTCATTGTGTGTCCTCTAACATAAGGCCCTTCAATTCTTGTGTGGATCTTTCAGATAGAGGCTCTCCACGTTGGTCGATCTTCCCCGGGTTCACTCTCCTTTCGTTGTCTCTATCACCGTTATGGGAACGCTCACCATGGCGACAAGGTTAGGGACCATGTCCGTTGTTAGGAGAGTCTCACCCACCTTGAGCCACCCGGCGTCTCGCTATTTAAGGTTAGTTTCTACGGTCAATTAGTTCCCTCACCTCTCAACAGTCCCAGTGTTATTGTCCTTGGTTCGATGGATTTGACCCCAATATGTTGACCTCTAAAAGTGCACTATCCAGGTGTCAACATATCTCTACCTGCTCCTCTGTCGGTCTGTATATTATCTGTACACTTGGACAACCGTTAGGAACCAAGATCACTGGGTGAAAAGGAGCCGACAATCGTGGGGGGGTTTTTGGTGTGGAAGAGACAAGCAAACAGAGATTTTACTAGAGTTTAGGATAGAGAATAATGTGTTCCTTTGAATGAAGGGGAGACACGTACATATAAAGGAAAAATTCTAGTCTATTAAGGACAACAATCAATTTGTTACCTGATTGGACTTTCCTTCCTTTGGAGATAAGTTTAATCTCAAATTTATTGTGATCTCCAAGATTTTATCGCTTCACCTTGTCAATCTCCAAGATTGCCTTGCTAATTTTTAAGAATTGACACGTAGTTTCATTGTGGGAGTTATCTTGTCAATCAAGAAAAATCTTTTTCAAAATTATCTTTCCAGAGTGATTGGGACCTAAGATCACGGTCTGCCTAGGGACTTTCCAAGTGTTTGACGGCCTTCGATGAAGGATTACATTGGATGGGGCTCGTCCTAGTTGCGAAGGCCATCCATGAGGTTCGCAAGGTAGAACATGGTCGAGGTAACATGAGGATCTCTTATGTCTTCGGACTTGAAATTGCTACGTGTAACTTGACCAATGCCAAGTGACCCTTGCTGGGGCTCGCCTACTGATGCGGCATCTCTACCAAATCTGGGTGGTAACATAATTATTTCTTATTATACATGTTTGGCACAATTACTAATTTACTACAGTAAGTTATTGAAGGAGCTGGTTTTTTTTCTATGTAATGCTTTTTTAACTTTTTTGAGCTTAATGTGATGTCATAAATCAACTTGAATGTTTGAATGACACAATATTCAAATTGGTTTTGCATACATTAAGAGCTTTTTAACATTTTTTTAAAGACAGAATTAGTACACACAGAATGGCTTGAATAATTCCTAAGAGCATTTTCAATGATCATCATAAAAAGACAAGCTTGCTAGAGTTCCTTCACATCCTAACTAGGCCATTTGAGAGTGTATCGATGGACTATATTGTTAGCTTGCTAAGGGTTGGAGATATTGGCACTATTATTGTTGTGGTGGACCATTATCAAATTATGCAATGTTCATTGCATCATCTAGGTATGTAACTGCCGAAAAGACCACTCAACTCTTCTTCAAGCACATTGTCAAATACTGGAAGTTGCCTAAAGATATAGTCAATGATCGAGATCCTCGATTCACCGGCACATTTTAGACTAAGTTATAAAACTTCTTAGTTCAATCTTGAGCACGAGTTTTTGTTTTCACCACAATCTGAATGACAGACTGAGCATTTCAATTTTAAGATGGAAAAATATCTTCTGCACTTTATTTCTACTTCGTAAAAAAATTAAGTGAAACTTTTATCGGCTCAGATTTGGTTCAATGCCCAAAAGAGCTCTTCCACCAATAAGAGTCATTTTGAGATTGTTATTGGCCAGCAACTGTTATTCCCTTATACTATGGACATTGATCAAAGTACCAAGTCTCCTCAAGCTAAGAGCTTCTCTCAAGAATGTAAACGAAATATTGATATTACTCGGAGTTATCTTGAGAAAGTACAAAAATGATGTAAAAAGGCTGCTGATAAAAAATGCAGTTTCCTAAAATTCAACATGGGAGATCTAGTAAAACTCCCCGACAAAAACTAATATAAGACAACAATTGGGAAATATTCTCGATTGATGCCAAAATATATTGAGCCAGTACCCATCATGAAGCAGATTGGAAAAGTCGCATACAGAATAGAACTTTCTTCATGGTGTAAAACCCACAATGTCCTTTATGTTAGTGTACTCAAGTCATATTTTGCAAATAAGGATGACACATCCAGGAATAATGCCAAGCAACTTGAATTTGAATTGAAGAAAATAGAAGATAGTTGTTAAAGCTATTCTTGATCATTGAGTTACCCGGACTTCCAAGAAAGATCATCAGGAGTACTTAATAAAATGGAGAGGATGCAGCAGCAAGAACAATACTTAGGAAAGAGTTAAAGACCTTGGAGCTTTCAAACCTCTACTTAAAACATATCATACAATGATGGTGTCGAGGACGTCGCCAAAACAAATGGAAGAGAATGTTAGGGCCCACATATGTACTTAGCCCCCTGACCACTCGCAGCTGCAATTTGCCCAACTTTGGCCGCACCTTGTAAATATTAGTTTAAGTTGTTAGTTCTTTTGAGTTGTAATAGTTTATTTCAATTGTTAAAGAACCCTGCTGTTTGTAAATATTTATTACGATTCTTCAACTTTTAAATGTTTATTCATGTAACTTATGTTTTTCTTACTTAAGCTATTATAGAAGATAGTTGGTATTTTAAGTCTTGTCAAGTTCACTGGAGTTCACCCCATGTACTAGCAATTGTAATTTTCTGCTTTCATCAATCAATGAACAAACTATTTTTAATGCATTCAAATCTTCTGTTGTAAAGCTTTCTTTAATTTATTTTTCATTAATGAATCGAACGAGAACAAATGAAAGGTAGTCTAGCAGAGTAGACTACTGCTGGATGATGTCTCTTTATGTGTTAAAAAGAAAGGCGTCCCGTGATACTCCGCCTTGAATCTTATTTTTTTGTGTTTAAATTTAAATCACATATAAAAACATAGAAATAAATAAATCAATAAGTAAAATTGGGCGGGATATGAGGATTTTATAATCTTTGTCCTCGCCCTTCTCTAGAAAAATCCTGGCGGCAGATGGGGGATAGGGGGATGAAATTTGACACCCCAGCCCTAGCCTAGCCCCCTTTATGTTGCCATCCCTACACTAACCCTCTATCCTCTTTTGTGGTAAAATTCTACATCGACTAAATATAAAAATAACAACTAACATATAAATGTTTGAATTACTACTTTTAATAAGGTTGACATTTTAAGATAGATCTCCAAGTCTATGGTATCATAGCACATGAAACTCAAACGAACAAATGATCCATTTAAAAATCTCAAACAAGCATTCGAATTCTAAGATTGGTGTTATCAAATGATCTACCATATTGCGGATGTATATTAAGGGTGGAATCTCACGTCGATTATATATTAAAATAATAATTAACATATAAGAGTTTGTACTACTATTCTCAACAAGGTTGACGTTGTAAGATGGAACTCCAAGATTCAATATGGTAATATAGCCCTCAAAAGAGCCTTCATTTTGATGTGCATGTTAAAGGATAAATGATAAATCCCAAATGACTTAAATATGAAAGTTATAACTAACAAGTCTTAACACGATATTAGAAGCTAATAAGTCTTAACACGGTTGACATTTTAAGATAGAACTCGAACTCTTAACATAGTATTAGAGTCCATTAAGTTCAAACAAATAATTCAATCTATTTAAAGCTCAAAATGAGCTGTCGGATTTCAAGATCGACGTTCTCAAGTGAGCCACCATCTTGTTGGAGCATGTTAAGATAAAATACCACATCGACTAAATATAAAAATAATAGCCAACTAAGGGTTTGAGTTACTCCAGGTTGACCTTTTAAGATACAATCTCAAGTCTTAACATTGTATCAAAGCTCACTAAGCTCAAACGAGCAATTTAGTCATTCTAAAGCTCAAAACAGGTTGTCAAATTCCAATATTGGTGTTCTCAAATGAGCCACATCTTGTGGAAGTATGTTAAGGGTAAAATTCTACACCGGCTAAATCTTAACCTATACTAAAAAAGTCTAAAAAAGGATAATGTTCCTATTGGAAGGTCCAAAATGACGTCGTTTTGATCACTCTATTGTTCATCCACGCGGATGCCTCAATACTATTCATTGATTTCTTTCGAAATCTAACACCGCCACAAAATGTATCAGCCACATTTAGAGCATATTTGTAAAATAAATGGCTTTCTTATAATTATTGGGGCCCTCAAATTGTGTGGACAAAAATACAGACAATTGTAGGCCCACAACTTATTTGGCTTATAATTTGTGGGACTCACAATTGTGTGTATTTTGGTTCACATAATTTGTGGGCTCCAATGCATATAAGAAATCTACTTATTCACTACTCTTAATTGCTGCCTTTGCAGCCTTTACTTACACGCTTTACCCATCACTTTCTCTTTCATATGTCCTTCAATCACACAATATGCCTTAACTCATACTCTATCTTCTTCTTCCTCTTAATTGTAGCCTTTAGTTGTACACTTTTATTCATCATTTTCTCTCTTTTCTGTCTTCAATAATTTTCTCTTTCTTTACTCATTCTCTCTCTTCTTCTTGCTTGTGCTGTAGAATTTTTTTATTTTGTTGCAGGCAAAAACTTCACCCAAGGGAGAAGAAATTAAAAAAATGACAACACAAAAAATATCTAAAAAACCCAATAAATTAACCAAAATACCCTACTGGGAAAACCTATATTCTCATTTCCACGGAGTCTCTGTCTAAATCTCCACACAGATGAAAGAACTCCAATTATTTTTATGAGCATCTTCGTAGGATCCTCGAATTTGTTTGCTATAATTGCAATAGCTCTTGTGAACAATTTTAACCTTTATCAATTGTCCTATAATTATGTTATGTGCATGTTTTCCTGGATTTTAATTACTTTTGAGCTTTTTTAATAAAATTTGTTGTATGCGAAGTTATTTTCTTCTCGGGTGGCAATTTTTTTCTCTACTAGATCTTTTATGATATTTTTTACTGTAATTGTTGATATTTTTTATAATTGATTGGCTCAAAATGAGCCATATCATAAAATTTGGGAAC
Source organism: Forsythia suspensa (assembly GCA_023638005.1). Lineage (NCBI taxonomy): Eukaryota > Viridiplantae > Streptophyta > Magnoliopsida > Lamiales > Oleaceae > Forsythia > Forsythia suspensa. The sequence goes on from CM042667.1 coordinate 18,043,480, forward strand.
CACACATACTTGGAGAGCGAGAATAATGCCCAAGCCGCCCAAGTGCAACCCAAAATGCTCATAAGACTTGGACTCCAAGAATTTGGTCGTATAAATACATGGAATGCTCCATTTGATCAACCAATTCGAAGCTATGCACAAGTGAGAGAAAGTGACATGAGGTTTGAGTAAATTGGGGAAAAAATTGAGTTTGTGAGTTTGAGCAAGATTATAATTTTCATTTTCAAAATAGTAAAATTACGATCTTCCCTGCAGTGGACGTTGGAAAAATTGTCGAACCACTTAAATTTGTGCATTCGAGTTTCTACTTCTTTCGCTTTTATTATTCTTTCATTGTGTCATCTAAGTTAGTACCATCGTAATAACTATGCATTTTTACTCAATTATTATGATTAATCTCCTAACAACTCATATTAGAGTATTTGGTTATTGAAGTCTCCTTCATGTCAAGAAAATGATGAGTATGAAGTTTGATGTGGAGCCATTTGACAAAAAATAAAAAATAAAAAATAAATTTCAATATATGGCAAATTATTGTCAAGGATGTGTTGATGCAACAAGGGCTTCTAAAAGCTTTTGAAGGAAAGAGGCCCGAAGGAAAAAATGTTGAGGATTGGGAAGAATTACTAATGAAAGCTGTTATCACTATACAATTAAGTCTGGATCTAGAAAAGAAGTACGATGTTTTAAATGAAACATCTCTTACAAAATTATAGGAGAAGTTGGAGAAGATGCACTGTCAAATTGGCTGTACTTAAAGAAGAACCTGCATGAGTTAAAAATGGAGGAAAGTTTAGATCTAATGAGCCATATCGAAACTTTCAATAAGTGTAAAACTGAACTACAAAGCGTGGAGGTAAAGGTCGGAGAAGAAGATTAGGCTAATATTTTGTTAGCTTCTTTGCCAAAATTGTACAAAACTCTCGTAACAACGTTATTGATTGGGAATGATACGTTGACTGTCAATTAAATCTCTAGCGCTCTACTAGAGATAGATAGAATTAAGAAGTCAAGTACATATTCTCAAGCAGAGAGTCTCGTAGCAAAATTAGAGTCAAACTGGGAAATTTTTCCAAGTCACGTGTTAGGAAAGATGTGGAGTGCCACTACTGCCACAAGAAGGGACATATCCAAAGATTTTGCAACAAGTTAAAGAAAGACTTAGAAGTGAAGAAAAATCAAAAGCCAACAAAAGCCAATATTACTAACAACAAAGACGATAACACTGATAGTACAAATATGTTGTTAGTATCAACAAACATCACATCTTTATCAAATTCTTGGATATTAGACTTTGGATGCTCCTATCATATATGTCATTACAAAGATTCGTTCGACACATATCAGCCTTTCGATGCTAGTACAATTCTAATGGATAAAGATCCTAGTTGTAGAGCCATTGGAATTGGTACAATAAATATTAAATTGAATGATGGCATTGTTAGAACATTGGGTGACGTTAGGCATAATTTCGAGTTAAAAAAATCCGATCTCCTTTGGAACACTAGATTCCTTAGGTTATAGTTTTTCATCCAAAGACAATATATTGAAAGTAACTAAAGGAGCCTTGGTGGTAATAAAATCAAAGAAGATGAGAACGTGTAAAATTTACTTGGAGAAATAGTTACAGGTAGAGTTGTTGCTGCCACTAGAGAAGATCCTAGTTATGACAACAATGAACTGTTGCATATTCTATTAGGCCATTTCAGTGAACGCAGGGTTAGAGAGCTTTACAAGATAAATTACGAGTTATGAAAGTATGTAAGATGGACTTTTACAAATTTTGTGTCTACAAGAGGGTCAATTTCAACACCTTATCCCATCGTAGTAAAAGTATTTTGGATTCTGTGTATACTGACATGTGGGGTCCATCTCTAGTGTCATCATATGGAGATTTTGTATATTTTACCTTTATTGAAGATTAGTCCAAAAAATTGTAGGTGTACTTCACAAAGAAAAAATCTGAGGTGTTCAATATATTCAAGCAATGGAAACCCAAGGTTGAAAATAAGACTGGTAGGACATTGAAGTACATCGGAAGCAACAATAGGACCAAATATAAAGAAAAATATTTTCTGGAATATTGCAAGAATAAAGCTATCACTAAAAATTCCACAGTGAATAAGTGGAATTATTGAAAGAATAAACATAACTCTGCTAGAAAGAGCTTGGTGCATGAGGCTGAATGCAGTATTGCCAAAGTATTTTTGGGTGGAAACAATCAACAATCTAGCCTATGTACATGTACCGACTGACGAGCGAACGAAGTTTGATGCCAAGTCAAAGAAGTGCATCTTCAGCTACCCAAAAAGTATAAAATAGTATATGATATAAACCAGAATCAAAAAAGAAAGTTATCGATCAAGACGTGGTCTTCGACGAGATAAGCCTGTTGATGAAAGAGAAAGGCGAACAAGTTCCTACTCAAGAGAAGAATCTTTTATTCAAGAGGAGTTTGAAGAAAATCATATTCCATTACAAGAAAATCTAGAGTAGACCGAAGACATAGAAGATCACCAAGAAGAGCCTTATCTACTTGCTAGAGACAGATAAAGATGCATCCCCGACATTTTTCAATCTGAAGGTCACACTTTGTAGCAATATAAGCATCGGTCAGTGATAAATAAAGTATGATCCGCATCCAGCCGATACATAGGGATCTAGTTATAACGTGAATAGGCATCCATAAAGGTCAGCAGGGTTTGCCCAGCTGTCGCATCAACAAGCTCATCAATACAAAATAGTGGAAAGCTGTCCTTAGGACAAAATTTGTCCAAATATGAGAAATCTATACAAGTCCTCCATTTGTTGCAGGGCTTTAGGATAAGGACCAGATTAGCGACCTGACTAGGACAATGGGCCTCTCAGATAAATTCATTGGAAATGAGCTTATCAACTTCTTCATTTAAGGCATTGTATCGTTCTGAGTTTAATGGTCTTCTTTTTTGCTTGTGGGGATAAAATTTTGGATCAATCTTCAAGGTGTGGCACGCCACTTGTAGATCAATCCCAATCATAGCTTCATGCCTCCATGTAAAGACATTAAATGTTTCTTCAGAAACCCTTTCAATTGCTAACTCATTTCTTCAAACAGGTGGTTTCCAACTTTGAGTACTTTGGTTCTATCAGGGTTAACAGATAAGCTTTTCAACTCCTCTACTAAAGAGGCCTGAGAATCGAAATCTGTGATTCTGTGATCAAGACTGTCATCCATAACCATTCCATCACTATTTTCTATCATTTTAGCATTGGAGGCCGATGTTTTTTCCATCTCTCCATATGACATGCATCTCATATCTCTGTATGTAAAACCATAGTGTAGTTGACATCGACTCGCAGGGTGGAATTTCTGAGGACGTTCAAATAACATTCTCAGGATCTTTTTTAATATCCTTTAATATTTGCCACCCCAGCCTCGATTAGGAATTTGATGGCAAGATGGTGAATGGAGGATGCAGCATTCAACTCTTTTATTGCGGACCTCCCAAAGACTACATTGTAAGTCGACATGGAGTCAACTACAGACTTGATAGCATCTTCCAAAGTAACAGGAATGGTAATCTTGTCCCTCAAGATGATGTTTTCACCAATGAATCCATACAAATGGTCTGAGATAGGGGTCAACAGGTGGTCTACCTCAATTTGATCAAAGGGTGACCCTAAGATAATATTGATTGAACTTCCATCGTCAACCAATATCCTCATCATCCCATTCCTCGCTACCTCTGCCCTTATTACAATTGTATTACAATAAGGATAATGAACTCCCTCTTCATCATCTTTCGTGAAGCAAATGCACTTAGATATGACCTTTTTTTTCCTTTCATCCTGGACCAAGTAGCTTGTCATCAGCCCTCACCTCTCTAGCATAGTTTTGTAGAGCATTCATCAACTGTCCCAACATAAGGGCCTTTGATGGTGGTTTGAATCTTCTGGATCAAACTCTGACCATCGTGATTAGCCTAGTTCTACATTGGGTCTCATCTTTAGGGGGCACGTTCTTCTGTGGTTGCTAATGTCTCAAATGCGTGGTTCAATTTTCTTCTCGACCATGTTTCCTAGTGTGGGTTGATATTTCTATTTCTGCAATAACTTTATCCATAGATGCTCTCATGTTAGGGCATTCAGTGGTATCATGGTAGTACACATGGTGGTACTTGCAATACCTTGTTTGAGGCGAGACTCTTCTATATGTAGAATATTGACTAGAGCCTTTAGCCTATGTGCTTTAAGGGTCTAACAGTATTTACCTCAGAATTCTGATAATTGTATCTCAATTGAGGGGGTCTCGACGCCCTTTGATTGAGCATCGGGGCATTTCTTTTATCACCTAGGATGGCACTACTTCTACTGAGGGTCAACTTATCTCCTGTTCTTGGATTTATTTTTTGACTAAGTCAACTAATTCATCATACGATGTGGGTTTTTGACTGCGGATGTCTCTCCAGAAGGGGGTCTTCCAGGTGAAGCCTTTAACACTTGGAAGGTTGTATCCTATGGAATGCTTTTCACATCAACCATCAACCATTTCTTGGGTGAAACAGCTTCGATAGCTCTTCACCAACTTGCTTGAATTATACTGAATGTCATGAATTCTCTATGACGAGATAGATCATGGAGTTTCGACAGTAAACATGTGGATGAAATAATTCTTTAAATTAGGCCAGCTACCTATGTTATTGGGTACAATCTGGTTTTTCCACTTTTTGGATCTTTCCGAAGATGCCCCAACATTTCAGGGATGGACTTGCTCTCATGAAGTTCATGTAGGTGTTGTATTCTCGAATGTGATCCATGAGATTGCCCTTTTCGTTGTATTTTTGCATTTTGGGCATAGGGAACCTGCTAGTTTCTTCCCTTCTTTTGATAGCCTTTGCGAAAAAGGCATACTCATCATTGACATTCATCTCTTCTAGAAAGAAAGATCTATTTTTTGTGCATTCGATAGGAAAATAGGGAGACGCTCGATGCTCTTCCTTAATTGAACGATCAATTTTATCTAGCCCAGTTCTCTCGCTATGCTTCTATGAAACTCGATTCTTGGGAGCCTCGTCCCTTTCCTACCTACTAAAGACACTAGCAGACCTTGAAAGTCTCTGCTCTCGCTCGCAGTGGGATATTTTTCCCAAATGATGTGGGTCAACAAATAGGCTAGATGCCAAGCGAGATTGATGCGATATATAGTGCCTTTGCACCGAATTTTTTCTCCACCATCATCTCGAATAGGCAGAAGTGGGTTGCTTTGTTGTATCAAGAACTACCTCATTGTGGTATTCTCATCAGCCAAACCTTGTACGTTGATAGCCATGACAGCAATTTTTCTCATTATCTATGCCACCGTTCTTGACGACCGACAGTTTTTTATTTTCGAGTTTGTCCATCAATGAAAACAATGGGACCCTCGTTTCTGCTCCCAGCATAAACTTCATCCTTACTCCTCATTGTATTTTCCTCACTTCCTAATTCTCTTCACTCATTTCTATCTTATTATTTTACTTTCTCATTTTCACTCATCTCAAACTATTTTTTTCCAAGCTTTTTTCTCCATCACGTGAGTTTCTCTAGTGGTTTTGGTATGATTTCCCGTATATGACGTCAAACTGATGACCTCAAAAAATGGATAGTATTTCTCAAAGCCAAACAATCAGAGTGAAATGAAGATCTCTCTCACTCGATGCCAAATGGACATGGTTGTATAATCTCTACTTATATATGCAACTTTTACATATGATTTTCTCTGTAAAATTTGTGAACTCTTCTTTGTCATTCAATCGCCTATTTTTATGGGATTATTAAGGTTTTTAGGTCATATCACTTTTAAGTGACTTGACGTTCTCTTTTAGGTGATTTGATATTTTTTTTCTTCCATTCCAAGCTATTAATTAAGCCCATGGTTTCGAAGCTTACATCTTTGGCCCTTTGCACTTAGGAATCTGACTAGGCTTGTCCATGAGGTCAGTTTGTCGTGTCACATATGCTATGGAGATGACGTCGCATCCAGGTAGAGTTCAGTGATTTTTAGACGTAACACGATCTTTTTTATCACGTGAATTACGCGGCAAGTAACTCCTATATCTTGCAATCTGGATTTCTAGATCATAAGCACATGTGGTCAACTCTTCAAAATAGTAAGACATATTTTCTTAGAGATTATATTGTAGTCTCCAATGCATACATTGGACACATATTTCAATAGATGATGCTTCACTGATGTGATCTTTGCAATTGAGAACAAGGTTTCTCCATCGTTTAATATAATCTACAAATGACTCCTCATTACTCAGCTTTGTTCGGGTAAGTTCTGAAAAGTTGACTATTCACCTAGTATTGTAGAAGCATGTTAGGAACTTTCACTCAAGTTGATCTCAATTGATCCAGCCGGTAAGTCTGTATACCATTGAAATTCTGTGCCTTTGAGAGAATGTACAGACTGTTTCATAATGGTGTCATTGTATGTGCCAGTAAATGTTATATGTTTCAATGAAATGAGCTACATGTTGCTTTGGGTTTTCCTTTCCATCAAAACATTGGAACTTCAGGGGTTAATAGCCAAACGATATCCTCATTTTGTCAATCTAACGGCTGTAGGGTTTGGTATAAACTAGTGAAGACTACAGTGAGCCACCATACTAGGCACGAATAGTATCAGCAATCATGTGTTGGAGTCGTTGGATAGAAAAAGATCCTACAAATAGTTGAGTAGTATCACACAACACATTCTGCACCAGGTTATGCAAATATATCTCTTGCTAGTACTATTGGACTTTTGGGTCTTGAGTTCTAAAAGACCTTGTATTTTTCTGGATCGTCTTTCATCAACATAATTTACAATTCTGGTGTATGAGCGCATCAATTTGTGCATCTTTGTTTTCTAGCGATTTTGTCATCTTTTCAATGGCTAATGTCATTTCTTTGATTCGATCATCAAGGCCAGACGTCAGTTTTTGTGACCATCATCGAATCGAGAGATTCTTCATGATGAGGTATGATTGTCCCATTTTTGTAGAGAATTGACATGCATGGATCTGGATATGGAACTAGAACGAAAACATTTTGACAAGTTCCTAGACTTTTTTGCACAACATAAATCCAACTTCTTGAACTTGAAGATTTTAACTTTGCCCTTTTTAAAGAACTTCCTCAATGGTAAAACCAATTGAGTTTTTCTGTTCTTCGTCTGGGCTTTTGTTGCATAGAAGGGTTTTGCAAGTGTCTCCTCTAAAGGAGTCACGGTTTATTTTGCCTTTTAGATTTTCATTTTTGATGTAATGGTTGAAATATGAAGATCTTACATAATCAAAAGATGAGAGGACAAGAAAGTCCCACTGAGTACAACAAATTTTATGTATAAAAATACAGAAATTATTACAAATTAGAATATCATAAAATTACAAAGTGGATTAATCTTTTTGTGGCTATATAGTGCAGAATCTGCTGATTAACTATCTGAGTGTTGAAGATGATGGGCCACGTGGCTTGAATCCTTGACTTCCAAACTTGTTGGAAACTTGATTTGCTTGAATTTTCAAGGTTTGGATTTGTCTTGGATTTGATTTGTGGAGAAGATTTTAATCTTCTTGGACTTAACTTAAAGCTGCTTTGATTCGAAAAAGATTTTGATCTTCTTGAGATTTCTTGGACTTGAACTTGAGAGATTTTATTCTTCTCTTCTTCCAGACCTTTGGACTTCTTTATAAATTTCCAATTTGTTTTCTTTTCTTGTATTTCAAATTCTTTTCTTTTTCTTGAACTTAATGTCTTATTTATTAAAAAAAAAAATTGTAATCACCTACTTTCGATTTGTAACTACCCCACTTTTTTTTATTAAAATAAATATTATATATAATTTTGAAATTTGAAAAGTAGGATGTGTTTTTTAAGTAAGATGGGCCTTAGCATACTTAAATGGACCATTTGTTTTAAAATCGACCAACACTATTTTTATATATATATATATATATATATATATGTGAACTCGATGATATTCATTTAATTGCATTTCCAAAATTCGATAGTTTCTCTGACATTTTTACAAAAGCACAATAGAGGATCATATGTGCAGTTGTTACAATTCCGCTGCATTACCTCTTGTTAAACTCAACTTTTCCACGCACTGGATTATCATAAGTCAGTATAGCATTGTAAAACACTCGCTAGATGAAAATCTGGATTTTTCGAAGAACTTCAAGCTTTCACAAACCTTCCAGCATCACACCACAACATTCCTAATAGACTCTTCTATGTTAATCCGCTCATTTAGCAGTACGTGTTAGCCACTCTTCACTGTAAACACACCTCGCTTGTCATAATGCTAAATAAATTTGTTTGTCACGTGATATAAATTAGTTAGTGTACAATCTTGATAACACATCAAGAAACCCCTATATGGCTACATTTGACCTTACAGCCCCACCACTATTCTCCGATAATGACACAATCTCATTGAAATCGCCCACTCTTAACCACGGTATAGAGCCAACCATCTTCAATCGTTTTAATAATTCCCATGAAAAATGTCTAAGGTTAGATTTGGGGTTCCCATAGAAGCCCATAAAATGCCAAGTCAGTTCATAGTACGATTTTATTAATACATCCCATTGGTCTTGTAAACCCACACTTCTGCCAACACTATTTACTGCAAAAGGGTTATTAAACACAATATGAAACTTCAAATTACTTGCCCAATCACCATATAGCATAGTCTCAGACATAAAACTAGGTTAGGGAAAAATTGAAGAGCTACATTATGTAGTGCTGACACTATGTAAGGGTTCTCTGTCCCTTCACGTCCCAATAGAGGAAAATCATTGTTGACGGTAGTTCTACCAAGAAGAACTCACCGTTATATCTATCATTACAACATAAGTAGGGGTTATAGAAGTTGGGGTATTTGCCAAAGAAGATTGTGTTATCTGTCGCTTAGGTGGGTAGAGTATATTTTTTTGATTATACGTTTATGTGGTTAACAATTATATGAGACGTCAGTTCATAATATAAAATCTCAATTAAGTTACATGATGAATTTATTTGCCTTATATGGTTAATGATTGATGAAAAGGTTATGTATGTTTATATGGTCTTATTATGTGGCTCTATGATTACAATATTGTACAAAGAATTTGATATTTCATATGTTGTTATGGTTATGATATATGTTATGATTACGATAATGCACGAGGAATTGTAAATATCTTAGTTCCATATTATGATCCATGTCATTCATTACTTTTTACGTATAAGTGTGTGGTATTTAGACGATGACTGAATAGTAAAGATCTGACAATCTATGAATCCATGATCACGCCATTCATGCATATAACTAGACAAACCATTTGTCGTACACTTCTAAGGTTTATGAGCACCGCACTATATGTCTAGGATGCCAGATGTACCACCACATGTGGCATACCATTGATAGTGAGTGAGTTGGTGCCGTAGGACACCCAACGGAACACTGTCAAGGCAAACCATATATATGCTAGTGTGTCGGTTTTACCACCACCAAGCATATCTATGTCATTGAACACGACATGGCAAGATGGAGCACTACTGGGTGTTCTCATTTATTGTCAACTACAGAATGCCCTTTGGCAATCCTCTCGGGATCCAAAGTAAAAAGAAAATATGTTGTTCTTTTCCTTCAATACCATCTTGAAACTATAGTTTGTCTTCCAAATGGTACGTAAAACTCCTTCAAGACCATCTTTGTTTGTTGGGTGAACGTCGAGAATTTTGCCAATCAAACAAAGGTTGAGATTACAGAGTGCATCCTCGTACTCTGGCAACTCCACTCTGACCATTGGACCATCATCGTCACAAATTTTGAAATTGTTACAAGTTTCACAATCTCTTCTAGACTCATCGTCGATAAACTAAGAATAATAAGGTAGAAAACAGAACAAAGATAAGAATCTAGAGTGACAAAAAATAAATTGACAAAAATAATCATTAAAAATATGAAAAAACCATTATTATAACCGTCGAGAGAGTGAGAGAGTATGATCAACTCTACCTATAAACTCATTTTGCTATTTTGTGGAAGTATATTTTTACATTCATAATTTTTCTAATTTTAAGTTATAGTGTCTTTTGTTGCTATTTAGGAAAATGGGTATATTTAGAATAATATTTGACACGAATTCATATTTAAAAGTCGTTGTATAGCATGTTTGGTAGTACTTATAAGTACTTATATGTTGATTAAACATCATTTTTATCTACACATTTAGTATGATTCACAATTTTTATACATTTCGTATGACTCACTACTTATAATCTACAAAAAAATTTACTAAACAAGTACTTATCTTGGGTCAGGGTTCTCCAATTTATCGATTGAGTCACAAGTAAAGTGAATATTTAAGGTATTTTGCATCTTAATTGATTAGAATAGAAGAACAAATAATGTTTAGTTAGTTGAAAAATATACATTAAACCCCAAATAATTAAATAAGTAAAAAGTATGTTCAAAATTAAAGAAAATATAGTACACATTCAATATCTTTTTAAATTGATAATTAGTAATTTATAAATTAATTAATAGATTTGAAAACTTAAATTACTGTAACTTCCTCTTAGATTTTTGAATGATTCCATCCTCTATTCCCATGTTGTTAAGAGAGGTTCACCAATTATTTCATTATTCTTTCCCACAATTTCTCATTTTTTTCCCTTTTCACCGTTAACCATATAAAGATATAAATATTAAATATTATGTATTCTTTTTTAATTAATTATTAATATTAAATCAACATCATTAAATGTAAATAATAGCCAACAATATAAAGACTTTGGCTACTACTTTACATAATTAACATTTTAATATAGAAACTCGAAATTTAATGGCTCATCCGTCCGGCCTTCCCCACATTCACTTTCCTTTCCTTTTAGCTTAGTAATGCACAACTGTGGAGTAAATCAAATAGTCATACATATGAATTAAATAGAGAAATAAAGACGAATAAATTTTTGGCCTAAAAATACTATTTTAATTAGAGAAAATTACATAATTAATTTGTAAAAATTTAATATATTATTAAATAATATTTAATTTAATATATTCAATATATCATTATAGTTATGTCAATTAAATTTTTTATAAATAAAATGTAAAATTATTGTGCTTTAGCCTTTAAGCATATGTCATTGATATATGATGTGAAAAATTTGAATAAAAATTAAGTTAAATAAATAACAAAATATTGTATATAATTTTATTACAATGAACCAATTTTATTATATATTTTTAACATAAAAATATTAATAAAAATTAATTTACACATTATGTATTCTTTATTTTTGAACAATAATAAAACGATAAATTAAAATATGAAGAATATAATTGGAGCTCCAATATTTGTAGTTAATAAACGAATAACTTAATTAAAAAAGTATTTGAGCATCAAATTTGTAACAAAGTTACTTTTTTATGTTGTAACGATGAAATAAAAGTTTAAATTATGAATAATATAATTACTTAACAATAATAAAATAATTTTATTTAACATGTTTGTTAATAATTATGAGCTTAAATTTTAGTTATTTTATAACAGTTCGTAAAATATACAAAATAATTTAGTATATTATCAATTTGTTCAATAATGTGTTAATTCAAAAAATAATGTTGGTTTCCTTTAACTTTTTATAAAAAATAAAAGTATCAGACTTATTTGTACTTTTTACAAATGTTAAAAATCTAATTACAATTTTCTCTAATTAAAACAAAATGCATATTTGTCTTTTTCATTAAACAATGACTAATTACGTATCAAAACACATAGATTAGAAACTTTTGTGATAAAAATAAATGTTAGAAACTATTTTCACATTGAAAACAAAGATCGGAGATCATCCGTGAAATGGACTAAAAGAAGAGTATTTTGATGAACTATGGCCTCGCAGGTTGACTAATTCTGGGATATGTTAAAATGTCAAATATCTATTTGATATTAATTTCTTGTTATCCGTTTGTAATTAGAAAATCAATAATTAGGGTCACATATTACTTTCTTTAGCATTTACTTATTGACACACAATACCTTAAATCATAATAATCACAAAAAATGTAACAACTGATTAAATCTTATTTTTAATAAATTTGACTAAGTTTTACATTGAATGTCAACATGCTGCAATCATTCCCATTTATCCGAGTTTGAGACTGACTATAAAAAAATTATTAAAAAAAATATATTTTGAGTGCAAGAGAATTACAATTTTTCACTATTTTTATCAAAAAATATTAAATTTTTTATTAAGCTACGGTACAACGTTGAAGAGGTTAATTTGCTTACTGCGATAAATCATCTATCAACCCTAGTTCTCTTATTTAATAAGGATAGTTTCACAAATAACCAAAAAAAAAAATACTATTCTATTTTTTTTAATAAAATTATTATTTTCACTTTTTTTAACATTTGTTAAAAAGAAAAATGTGTGTTACATTTGTTATGCACATTTCGCCGCTTCTTTCTGCCTTTGTTGTCGCTATTTTTAATAACAATTTTTATTACAATTGTAACATTTGTTACAAAAATGTGTTATAGTTGTTACACACGTTTCCGTTATAGTTGTTACACACATTTTCCCGCCTATTCCCACCATCGTTGCGGCAACACGCACTGTTATACTGCCGCCGCCACCGGCTATAACAAACTGTGTTACACCTGTAACACACAAGTGCTATGTTGCCCCACCACTAGCACCACCAACGCCTGCCACAAATCACTGCACTAGTCATCACCTACCACAAGCCACCACCATTGCACCATTGCAGCATAGAACCATCGCACTATGCTACCACCACTATCATCAAAGCCACCAAATCTACACCGCTACCGCCAGCATCACCACCATCCTCCGCTACCACCAATACAAACATCTTCACAACTATCTAACCAACATAAAAATAAACGGATCATATCTTTTTCGCTTCCACACCACCACCAATAGATTTGAACCACCCGCCATCTTCACTACCATCGCCCCACCATTACCAACATCGTACCACCATTACTCCATCTATACCACTATACCACCATCGCACCACAATCAATGGAAATAGTCAAATCCCCACACCAACCACAAAATTCAATCTCAAAAATAAAAAGGAAAAAAGAAAATCAAATATGATTATTTCACAAGCTTCAACAGAATCAGTTTGATTTTACCAATTTGTAAAGTTATGAGTCCTTAGATATAGGGCAAAATTGATTAAATTTTGATGGCAGCAGTGTGGTTGAGGAGATTGTATCTTTTTAGTGGGTAAATCTAAAAATTTCAACGACATATTTTATCAATTTGTAAAGTCATGAGTCCTTAGATTTTGGACAATTTCAATTATATCTTGATGGTGTCAGTGGGTTGAGGAGATCGAATTTTTCATTAGGTGGATATGAAATTTTCAATGGCTTGCAGGAGGTGGGTCTAGGAGTGGTGAAGGTGATGGTGGGGTGAACGAAGGTGATAGTTCAGTGATGGTGGCCAGATTATGATTGTGGTGGTGATAATGGTGGGTGATAATGGTGGCGGTAGAAGTTGGGGACGGTGGTGGTGGTGGTGGTGGTGGTGGTGGTGGTGGTGGTGGTGGTGGTGGTGGTGGTGGTCGGGGTTGGGATGATGTGGGGTAGTGTGGGTATGTGTGTTAGTTATTTTCAAGGATTTTGAATTTCAAGGTCAACTTAGTATTTCTAGAATAAATATTAAAGAATAATAAAATTAAAAAGTAAAAGAAAAATATTAGTATGTGACAAAATAATCACTTTTAAATAATTTCCTAATCTCATAACATAAGTTGCTTATTTTTCGTACTCGAATTTTATGTATTGCCGTTGTAATCAGAAGTGAAAAAATTTAAGAAAATGGTTTAGAGCTTATTTGATTTCACTTAAAATTTGCTAAAAATTTGAAGTTAAAATCAACAATTAATTTTAACCACTCATTTTGTAGACTCCACAATTTTTTACAATTGTTCAAACACACATTTTATTAACTTTTATCAACTAAAAAAAAAAAATCTGATTTTAATCAAAATTAAACACACTTTTAATTTGGAAGATGAGCACACTATTTGGGGATGGCTCATTATGTTGGCTGGTGAAACATCAATACATTCTACAACAATACAACACGAAATGTTATCAAAATCTATTTTTGAGAGTGCTATAATTGGGTCAAGGCCCATTAGAAAATGCTATCAATTGTATCATTACATTTTATATTCTCGTAAAACAATTGATCGTCCATGTTATAATTATACATAACGAGAACTACAGAAATTTTATGTATAACAATATTGATGAAAAATCGTGAGGAAATGTGTCAAAGATACAATATAAGTAAGTTATTTTTTTTTCCTTTGAAACTTTAAACTTTTCAAGTGGTACAAGATAGAGTACATGCAATAATTGCAAAAGTAATGATTTTTCTTAATTTTGGTCCTTGATAGATACAACAAAGTGGGATTTAGATCATGATCTTCTAAAGGATCAAAACAAGGTGATACATGCATCTTATTGTGCTTCTTTAGAGCCAAATTAGTTGGGCCCAAACCACTTACAAAAGATGGTAATATTAACACGGTCTTGTGAAAAGAAAAAAAATTTTAATACATTTGGTAACGTTTATTATAACTTGCAGCATGTTCAATTTTTAACTAAGAGACTAAAATTAAGCTAAAAAGAATTGACATACAGCTTATACCACTGGCGGAACCAACATAGGGTTAGTGGGGTCAACTTTTTCCCATTGGAGTCTTGAAAAAATATTACTAGTATCAAATATAAAAAATTTATTTTAATTCACAGAATTAATATGCTAACGTTTGACAAAAGAAGCACATATTGTTGAGATTTATTTCTTATATGGGACTACATATTTTAAATACAATTATATTATAAGTTATCTAATTTAATAGGGCTATATAAGTGATCAATTATTTGGGCTCTAGAAACATATACCGGTATGGACACTCTAATGTGTAGAGACATAATACTAGTCTGATTAGGGTTGATGTGAATCTAATTAGCTAAATATAAGGAATATCATATGGTTATAGGTGATAAGTGTGATTTTACACTTATTTGGACCATTAAAATTGGACAATTATAAGTACTCTTGTGTGATTTTCTACTTAATTGTGTGTTAATTTAATTGTTTTAGGTCAAAACCTGAGATCGGATAGAATTAGAGAAAAAAAAGCAAAATAGGTGAAAAAAGGACTAAAGGCGTATGAAGACTTGGATATGGGGACCAACTTGAAAATATCCACAAGTTGAAAGACTTGAGTTACAAATAAAAGAGGACTAAATTAAAATGAAAGAAGAAAATAGAAGACTAAAGAGGACAATATTCAAAGTTGAAGGACTTGGTCTGCAAATAAGAGGACAAAATGACAAAATATGAAGTAAGGACCAAATAAATTACATGTCAAACTTTGGAGGACCAAGTGTGCAAATATGGATTGGAACCAATTTCTGGCCAAATTCTTACTGTTTGATGAGGTGTGACCGCGGTTAGACCGCGACAATGCGCTGTTCGTGCGTTTGAGCATGGTTTTTGGCTTATTTTTAATTTCAATTAAGATTTTTCATCTTTTTACGTACATAAGTTTCAATATTAGTAAAACACTATATAAAGATTTAACCTAGGTCAAAAGAAAGGAGTTGAATCTTTGAGAACGGAAGAAAAAAAGGAGGAAAGAACGGCGAAAAATACAAAGAACGACCAAGATCAAGAAAATTGGAACGTGAAGATAAAGAATTCTTTGATACAAGATATTCAACGTTTTTCCTCTTTTATTCAATATCCGGTTATGTATTCAAATATTTTAATACTTTTTTTCTCCCGAATCATAAGTAGTTAAATTTAAAGTTTGGATTAACGATGTAACCTAGTTTTAATTCTTTAATTTCGAATCTCAAGTTTTGACTTACAAATTGTTTAAGTATTTGATTTTACTTCTTCTCTTAATGCTTGGAATAACTGGCCATTATTTCATTGATCTTATGGATTGTAATGAATTGAGAAGTAAATTATTAATCTAAATCACGTAGTAAAATTCAACAATTGGATAAAATGTAGAGATACACTTTTATTATTGTTGCGGTCTGAATTGAATTCTTAAAAGAATTAATGCATCTAATTAAGGATCATTCTGACTGCCTAAGTTGACTTCATTAGATATAACTAATTTGAACTCGAGAGAGGTAAATTATGTTAAATTCGTGAATTCAACCAAATACAACTTTAGGAACAAATCTTGAGAGCAAAAATTAGAGATGACAACTATGGTGAATTCGTTGGTCCAAACGCTTTAACCATCATTCTTTTCTAAATTCTTATTATTTGCTTTTACATAAGTTATTATATTATTTCCTTAAATTCATAATTCTAGTCTAAATCTTTCAAATCAACTCAATTCAAATTGTTTTAAATAAATTAATATTAAGATTAATTTAACTTGTATCTAAATAAGATAGTCTTCGTGAGAACGATAATGCGGACTCAATAGGTCAACTTTATAATTTGTTTGCGATATTGTACACTTGCAATCATTAAGGTCCCTAAGGTCAAATCATTAATTAGCTCATAACATTTTTTCTCTATCCCCATCCTGGAGTGAGATCCCGTTGAGTACTACAGAGATTTGACTGCAGAAGATCATAACCCCCTTAATTTCAACGCAATGGATTCGGGTATTTTTCCTCAAGACATATTCTTAATAATCTAGCATGATGATCTTGAGTTTTCTAATTATTTAATTATAGTTAGAGATTTAAGTTTAAGTTCTAACAAGTAGTATCAGAGCAGAAATCATGTTAAATTATTAAAATTTTTAAAAAAACATATTTTGATTTTGAATGAATATGCATACAAGGAATTTTTTAGGGTAAAAATTATTATGTGTGTAAATTTTTGGCTTGATTTGTGGAGCAAAATAAAGATCTAAAGAAATAAGGAGATAAAGAGTTTTTTTTTTTTTTTTAAAGGTAATGGGAAGCAAGTCTTGGGTCTCTGTCGGAAGGGACAAGAATGCCCGTGTGATGGAAACTATAGCACTTTGGGTGCTTTGCTATGGGGAAGGCGGCGACGGATGGCCAATAGCTATGGCTGGTGGCACTAGGGTTTGAAAACTCTAGCCGCTGCAATTTTTTTGGAAGCGGGACCTCAAATGAAAATTTGATGAATTCCAAGAATAGGGTGCAAATTTTAATTCTAGTCCTTAAAAGTTATTTAGATTTTAAATTCTTTGTCTGAAAGTTTTAGATTTTCAGATTTAGTCCTTAAAGTTTTGGATTTTAAATTTTAGGTCCTAAAAGTTTTTAAATTTTAAAAATTTTGGGCCTTAAAGGTTAAAATTTTGTAATTAAGCTCCTAAAGTTTTGGATTTTAAGATTTAGTCCTTAAAATTTTGGATTTTGAATCTTAGGTCCTTCAAATTTTAGATTTTTTTAAATCTGAGGTCCTTAAAGTTTGAAATTTTCAAATTTATCCCTAAAATATCTTCAAATCCTTGAATTAATTGTCTTATATTTCAAAATAAATAAATTGAAACGATATTTTGCCAAAGTAACCCCTATCGCATACATTTATTTATTTTAGAATATTAAGATGTGTGTGTCTGTTGTTTATACGAACAATGACAAGCTCCAAAAGAAGGTTATTGTTTGGCCAAATAACAGATATACCGTGGTAATAAATATGTGACAATTATAAAATTTTCATGTGATCAATAAGTCGGTCCAAAGAAAGACTTTTTATTTGACAGATTAATTATTAATATTTGATTACTACACAGAGAGTACCATTTACAAGTTAATGTTTGTGTTCATAGACTAAATATCAATGTTGTACTAGGTATCTTGTGATGGGGTCCACTGTTATATAATTTTTCATACTTATGTTATGAAATGATCATTAATTGTGAGCTTATTGTATTCTCATGGATTCAATTTCTAGTTCTGCTTCTACAATATCTGCCAACATTAATTTATCTACGTGCTTAATGGCACAAATTTCAATAATTGGAAAGAGTATGATTGTTCTCGATTGCATAGATTTTGACCTTGCGCTTCCTACAGAACGACCTCCTGCTCTCACTGATGAAAGTTCCACTAAGAATAAAAGAGACTTGGAAAAATGGGTTTGTTCTAACCGCATGAGTCTTATGATCAAGAAACGTTCTATTCTGGAAATATTTAGGAAGCGTTATGTCTGAGGAGGAAAATACTAAGACGTTACTTAAGGAAATTGAAAAGCGTTTTGCCAAAAACGAAAAAGATAAAACAAGTACTCTTTTGGATCACCTTGTTTCAATGAATTATAAAGTAAAAAGGAATATAATGGAATACATTATAGAAATGTCTAATCTCACTTCCAAACTAAAGGCATTAAAGTTATAGCTGTCTGCGAACTTGCTCGTGCATTTGGTTTTGATTTCTCTTCTTACACAATATGATAAATTTAAAGTGAGTTACAACACCCAAAGGGATAAATAGACTCTTAATGAGCACATATCTCACTGTGTGCAAGAAGAGGAAAGACTTAAGCGTGAGAGGATTGAAAATACTAACTTATTAACCACTCATCAAGATAAGACAAGAAAAAGGAAAAAAGAAGCTGTAGTTGGGGCACCACAACATAAAGTGTAAAAGAAACAGGATAAAGAGTTCACCTGTTAGTTTTGCAAGAAGGGTGGACACATGAATAAAGAATGCCCCAGTTACGCTGCATGACGTGTTAAGAAAGATATGCTTCACGCTATGGTTTGTTTTGAAGTTAATTTAGCTTTTGTACCTATACACACTTTGTGAATGGATTCTGGTGCTACCGTTCACATAAGTGTGTTTATACAGGGTTGTTTGTGAAGTCGACAACCAAGTGATGCTGAAAGATTCATCTATGAGGGCGACGACAAAGCAGTTGTAGTTGCAATTGAGGCTATATGGACTTTTAGGTTAATATTGACAACTGGTCATTATTTGAATTTGGAATAGACTTATGTGGCACCGTCATGCAGACGGAATTTAATTTTTGTTCATGTATTGGACAAATTAGGTTATTGTTGTTCATTTGGAAATTATAAATTCAGTCTCTTTTGTGATTCGAATCTTATTAGTATTGGTTCCTTATCTTTTATTGATAACCTATATTTATCGGATATAATTGCCTCGTAAAATAAAATCTTACATACTAGCTCACGTGGTACAAAATGCAAATTAACCAAAGAATATTCTGATGCATCGTGGTACAAACACTTAAGGACATGGTAAGAAGCATGATTAGTCATGCTTCTTTACCAAAATCCCTATAGGGAAAATAACTAAAGACTACAACATACATTCTTAACAGAGTTCCAAGCAAAACAATGGCTAAAACCCCTTATGAACTTTGGATAGGCAAGAAGCTTAGTATTATGTACTTGCATATTTGGGGTTGTCCAGCTGAGGCAATACCTTACAAGCCAAATAAAAAGAAACTGGACTCAAGAACCGTAAGCTGCTACTTTTTGGGTACTATGAACGGTCAAGGGATTACAAATTCTATGATTCATTGACTAGGTTCTTTTTCTAGACAGGAAATACAAAATTTTTGAGGATGTTGAGCTTGAGAAGAGATAGAGGTGTCAATCCGAGTCAAGCGAGCCGACTGATAAAGCCCAATGATGGTTTGCATTAGAAAAGCCCAAGACTATTTGGTGGGTTGGTGAGTCAACTAAAATGACTTCGACTAAAAATTGAAAATGAGCCCAGCCCACCCATCGGCCTATCCGGGTCGAGCCCATGTTGGCTACTATTAAACCTGGTTCGGCCTGTATGAATAAAAAAATAATTTTTTAAAAATTACTAAAATTTTTATTAATTTTTTAATTCATTTTCTATTTTTTTTTTATATTTATAGACTAATTTACAGCTGCCTGCATGTTTTTTTGGTAATTTACCAAAGCAGCACGCCAGTATTACAAATTTGCAACAACAGTTTGCTTTTTGGTGCTGCTTTGGTAATTAGTGACAGTTGCTGATATAAAGTAGCAGCTGTCATGTCTTTATGGTAGAGCCATTTTTTTTAATATCATTTCAAAATTGATAACATTGAATTAATCGCCTGCCCAGTTTACGGGACGGCCTGCAGTTCTAGATCGAGACAGGTGGGTCGGTGCGGGTTCAGTCGGCCTGCCCACGATCTTGATACCTCTAGGAAGAGAAATAAGGTTATGGACATTTTCTTTGAAGAGGAATTCGTTTCTCTTCCTACTATTGACAATTATTAGATTCTAATTTCTGACATTGTTCAATATGCGAATCCAGATTATCCAAACAATGTTAAAGAGCTTTCTATCCAAAATGAAGGAGTTGCTCATGATGAGCAAGCTCAACAACCTCAAGAACAAATGCCATTGAGAAGATCAACTAGAGAAATGAGAATTACAATTACGACTATATTGTCTTTCTCCAAGAACATGAGGTTGATAAAGGAGTGGTGAAAGATAATCCAATCAACTTCCTATTAAGCCAAACAGAGTTCTAATTCTCAAAAGTAGATTGATGCCATGGAAGATGAGATGAAATCCATGAAAGACAATGACGTTTGAGATCTCGTCAAATTACTTGAAGGTACGAAGCCCATTGGATTGCAAATGGATATTTAAGACTAAAATGGATTCTAAAGGGGTTTTATAGACTCTCTCTAGTTTCATCGAAAGACTATTTCAGGACCATAATGACACTTGTAGCTTATTTTGATTTGGAGCCACATCAGATGGATATAAAGACTGCGTTTCTCAATGGTAACGTTGACAAAACAATATATATGGTGCAACTAGAAAACTTTGTGAGTGGAGATCCAAAAAAAAAATGGTATGCAAACTAAAGAAATCCATCTACGGTCTCAAGCAAGCTTTCCGTCAATGGTATCACAAATTTCATCAAGTTATTATCTCATTTGGATTTAAGGTAAATACAGTTGACGATTGTGTATACCATAAGTTCAGTGAAAGTAAATATATCTTCCTAGTGTTATATGTTGATGATATACTGCTAGCTAGGAGCGATATATGCTTATTGCACGAAACCAAGATATTTCTAACTAAGAATTTTGAAGTGAAAGATCTTGGGGACGCCTCTTTTGTATTAGGTATTAGGCATACAGATACATCAAGATCGCTCTCGGGATATCCTTGGGTTATTATAAAAGAGCTATATCGAAAAAGTACTCAGCAGATTCAGCATGAAAGATTGTGTACCGAGGAGATACGTCCATTGCTAAAGGAGACAAGTTCAGTCTCAGTCAATGCCCTAAAAATGAGGTTAAGGTGAAAGAAATACAAAAAATTCCTTATGCGTCGGATATAGGGAGTCTTATGTATGCTCAAGTATGTACGCGTCTGGATATAGCGTTCATAGTTGTATTATTAGATAGATATTTAAGTAACTCTAGGATGGATCATTGGAAAGTAGCCAAAAGAGTTATGTGTTGTCAAATTTTAAATGACTCACAACCGCATGAATCTATTAGAATATATAAAAGTAGCAATGAAGTCGATCTAACATGGACTACAATGAAGAAAGTCTAATTTAATCCGATTAACTATTATTCTATGCTAATTGGGTCGGAATGAGTTTAGTTGAAAGAATTTAACTTAAAAGATTAATTAACTAAGCTAAAAAGTTGAGTTGAATGTTTAAGTTGTTTAAAGTACCAAGGTTTTAAAATCCACTATTGTTTAACTTAGCAATTATCCAATTATTGATGAATTCTAAAAAACAAACGACAATTCGAAATCAATCCATTGTCGTCTTAAAATATTTATCAATTAAATCCAAAATAAAAAAATTCCAATATTGGCTCCCCTTTGCTTCAATATTAAATTACTTAAGCGTTTTCCGAATCAAACTCAATTAAATAAAAACAAAAATCAAAGGTTTCACATCCTAAGCATTTCATGTATCCAAATCGATAATAAAATAACGGAGAATCAAAAGAAATTAATAGAACACGTTTAAGTATCAAGCACGAATTTATTAAATTAATTTCTAACTATAAAAAATACGTGATAATTAAGATGAAATAGATTTTATTTAATTAATCAAACAAAAATGAACCATGAAAGTTAAAGCTCGAAAATTGAATTAAACGGATAACAAAATAATTATTTCGTTTCAACAAGGTTTCATCGTCTACTTTGGCTCAAAAAAATTAGAAGAACATAATTAAATTAAAAACAAAAGATTTGATAGAACCCGGTATGGATTGAAGAAGAAGAAATCTTCTAAAAACACTTCTTCGCCACGTAATTTTTTCTTTATTTCTAGCCGTCTTCCTCCTTTCATTTGACATAAATTCGATCTTTAGTTAATGTTTTATCAATTTTAGAACTCGTGTACTTGAAAAGATTAAAAAACCCGACTTAGAATTAAAAATAAGCTAAAACATACCCAGATGAGCCACGTAAACATTCATTTTTAATCAATTGCCACGGTCAAACTGCAGTTGACCGTGTCAAAAAGTAGAAATTAACCAAAAATTGGTTTCCAATGCCAATATTGCACACTTTGTCCTCCAAGTTCCATTAAGTATATTATTTGGTCCACGCTTCAAGTTTAATTGCGGGTTTAATCATTTTTGCTCCAAAGCTTTAAGTTTGGTCCCATACTTTTAAAAACTTCCATCTTGATCCTCGAATCTTCATAATTGTTCACAATATGTCATAATTCAAATAAGACAATCAATGAATAATTAATAACAAAATAAGATAATTGAATAACATGTATACTGAAATTGTGCTAATCATTATGCGCTATTTATAGAAAACAAAATATTTCATGCTCACCTATCAAAAGTCGGATTATTTGGAGATCATTGAGTATTCTAATTCCGATTTTGCTGCATGCCAAGACAGTAAGAGATCCACGTCGGGTTATATTTATGTGCTGGCTAGTGGAGGTATATCTTGGAAGAGTGTTAAGCAGATGCTCATAGCTTGATCCACCATGGCAACTGAGTTCATAGCCTGTTATAAAACATTTAACCATGGGATATGGTTGCGAAACTTTATCACTAGGCTACGTGTTGTGGATGATATTGAAAGACCATTAAAAATATATTGTGACAATAAATCGGCTGTGCTATATTCCAACAACAATAGAAACTCTACAAAGTCGAAGCACATAGACATCAAAGTTTTTTGTTGTTAAAGAGAAAGTTCAGAGTAGTCAGGTGTTTATAGAGCATGTTGGCACAAAATTCCATAATTGTGGATCCGCTTACCAAGGGTTTACTGTCCAAGGTGTTTCACGAGCATATATATGAGAGTTGTATTGTTTGATGATGTACTGATTTAGTGAGAGTTTGTATTTTAATACTTTTTTTGTAGTAGATACACTTTATAATTATTTTCTGCAGAATAAAGTATATTGGTTGTTACCAATATTTGAATTTGGTCTTTTCATTTATGGTTTAACATTAAGATTAGAAAGCTTTGGTATGATCTCACTAAAGAATAAAGTTAGACCAATTGAAAATAGGCATGTTTCATTCCAATATCCAAAGACAAAATGCCAAAATAATAAAAATAAGTACAAAAAAAAAAGGTGAAAAGAACAAATTTACGTGAAAATTGCAGCAGATAAGTAGATAAGGATCAAATGATATTCTTCATTGCATGTAATTTCCATGCTACACATCCATACTTGATCCATGTCATTGAATATTTTAGTGTAGTGATCATTGATAGGCCCAATTACCAATATGTGTGTAAAGGAAGCCGCTTTGATCTCATGCTAATATAGTAGATGTGCCAGATTGTAACTAATGAAATGTTTCAAGGCAAGATAGCATTTTTGTGTACACATAAGGTTATATGATATAATTGTTTCGGATAACGTATGTATCCCAAGTGGGAGATTGTTGTGATTTATTTCTTATGTGGGCTATATATTGTAAATACAATTATATTATAAGCTATCTAATTTAATAGAGCCATATAAGTGATCAATTATTTGGACTCTATAAAGATATACCGGTATGGACACTCTATCTAATACTAGTCTAATTAGGGTTGATGAGAATCTAATTAGCTAGTATATAAGGAATATCATTTGGTTACATCCTCAAAGTCAAATAATTAATTATCTCATAGTTTTTCTCCTCTATCCCTGTCCTGAAGCGAGATCCACTGAGCACTATAGAGATTCGGTTGTGGAAGATCATTATCCTCTTAATTTCAATGCATTGGATTCAAGTATTCTTCATCAACACCTATTCTTAATAATCTAGCATGATGATCTTGAGTTTTTAATTTTTTAATTATAGCTAGAGATTTATGTTTAAGTTCTAACACATATATCTCTATGTATTTGCATATGGACAAATTAATGATGAAATCTATTTAATTTCGTGTTATGTCTTAAATTGTGACTCTCAAAATAAATTTTTGTAGACTAATGTTTTAGACTTCGCTAATGAGATATTTTGACACTTTCAAGCAAAAATTCTATTGGCGTTTTAAGGGATTGATCATCTAAATTGTTTATCATTGTTAAAAAAAAAAAAAAAAAAAATTCTAGGACATGGTTAGACAATATTGAACAACACATATAAAGTTTTAAATATACTGGACAGTACAAATAAAATTTTAACTATATTTTTTGTTAATCATATTCAATTCTATATATCAGACATGCTATTAATGTATTACTTCATAAGTTGTACATTTGAATAGTTAATTGCTTAATACATACACTTGTTAAAGATATTAAAAATCGTCAAGATATCATTTTCTAATCAACTGGGGCAGACCTTACCCTGCCCTCCGTGATATTTTTCGTAGAATCTTTTATTTTATGGTGAATTGTAATCTTATAAATAAGACAATTCTTTTGTAATTATTAGACACAATAGCTATATAAAGTTCTATTTGGGTCTCAACTACGTTTAATTTATATTATCTAATATTACCAATTTGCAGTGATTTTGACTCACTTGTGTCAAACATAATGCTTTGATTTGTTTGAAATAAGGCGACATAGTATAATTTTATCATTAAACTACTATTTTAGAGTATGAAAAATTATAGAAAAAAATTGTAATATATCAAAAAAATATACTATTTTAAATATTTCTATCTTATTAAATTGTTTTAAAATTTCTATTTAAATTACGCTCCAATTGAAATATAAATTTTGCACTATTCCTGACTTATTTGATGATATATTATCAAAAAATAAAAGACTATTTTAAGTAAAATTACGCATTCTATGAATTAAATTGTGAATTTCATAATATGATGTAATGCTTTTTGAATCGTCTAACATTTTACTATTGATATTTATCTTCAAAATAATACGAAACTTTATCAATCACTAATTCCATTATAATATTTATCATAAAGTCATTTTCACAAAAACTTCTTCCAAGATAATGGCAAAATACATTACCACGTGTCACATTCCACCATCTTGCAGTACTCCAATTACATCATTCACTCTTATTCAAATTACTTAATCCAATAAATAAATAAATAAATAAATAAATAAATAAAACAAAGAAAGAAAGGAAAAGACAGCTTTTTTGAATTTTTCTTAACATGTCAAAATCACTATAAAAATTATTTAATCAGCTATTAGTGCATGATAATATAGATTATCACGTGAGACGTGTAAATCCCAAAAACCCAATTCTGTAATCGTGAATGGCCGTACACGTGTCCTTGATGTGATAGGGTTAAGTTGAAGTGGGACCCAGATAAAATATCAGCCAATTATAATTAACCACGTTTATTGAGAGGGTGCCGCGTGTTTAGATTGTGACAATTCCACTAGCAATTACCTAATTTCATGGGCTCCTCCAAAACAAAAGACGAAAATGATATTTTGCCATGAAGCCCTTCAATTATTTGATAATTTGAAGATGGTAATTTTAGCTTTTGTAAATTTCGGATTGGTCCATAACAATTGTAGAACTACTCAATGAATTTTGATTTTGTTTACTTCGTCACAGCTATTGCCAAGATAGGATCACTAATTAGTCAATTTGTGAATATATTTGCATTATGGTGTTTACGAAGGTTAGATATAATTATACTTGCTGAAACTTTATGAATCAATTTACGATTTTAGTTTTTTCAAAAGTTCTTTCAATAAATAAACAAGTAAAAAATATATGTAATGATCTATTTTATTTAATAATCTAGTGATTTTGGATTGATTTAGCCACACCCAACAAGGCATTTTTCATTGTATTTGCGAGAATACTTAAGATAAATTATTCAGTAAAAGACTCAAAAGAAGATATGATAAGATCAAAAATCTTTTTGGTATAAATTCAAGCGCTCGTACTTACAATTTTACTTTTGAGTGCTCTTGTTGGAGATGTTGGTTGATGTTTTACTTGTGCTATTAACATAGCATAAACTACTATGTTATTAATTTCTTTCGATTACAAAAATTGTATTTTTAGAACGAAAAACGATGTCGATGCTTCATTCCACATAACAAATTTAGATTGTACTATTGAACTTCTATAATTAGAAATTTGTATTTTACTAATTGACTCAAAATATGTTAGTAAATAGGGAATAAATATTTAAGTAATTTACTAGTGAAAGTAAAAATTTATCATTAAATAGGATTTGAATATACAATATGGTGGGAATGGCACTTGCATTACTACCCCCATTAAATTCTTAATATAGTTACCGTTAATAAATCTTAATATTATTTGCTAGATGTTTTATTGTATTATTGATTATTAAGGTGTTAAATAAAATGATTTTACAATTATGTTCTTAACTTTTTGTTATGAAATTCTTATCTTCAACTTTCATTAATTAACACATTTGTCATGAAATATTTTGACGATGAAACCTGGAAAAAATATTTATCGCACTTTTTGTATCTATTATTTTTTTAAAAATATGACAGACAAATAATTCTAATTCTCAACAAATTCTTTATAGAAATCGTTATCAAATCAAAAATAATTAATGAAAAGTTAAAGATATAAAAATAGTAAAAAGTTGGAGACAGTATAATGTTAAAAGATTAGGATGTTAAATTAATTAAGATGTAGAAAAAAAATGTTGTGTGAATATACACCTTTATTGATTATTGATTATTAAGGTGTTAAATAAAATGAGTTTTTTTTTATACTGTCATGAAAGTTGAGACAATATTGAAGATCTTACATATCGTGCTTAGAATAAATTTAGTTCGAGAATATATATATATTTATATTTTTGTGTATCTTTTTATTTAGAAAAAATACTAAGTGCATGAAATTTTTTTCCATAACATGTTCAAATATACTTTCTTTTCTTTCCATATATCAACAATTAAAATGATTAAAAATCTCATTCTATCCATCACACTTTTTTCTCCTTTTGAAAATTAATGATTTCAACGACGTTACTTACAAAATTGTTAGTTTTTCAAATAATCTGGAGTGGCAAATGAAAAACAATGTTAAAAATACTCTAACGAATGAAAAATGACGATTAAAAGTATAGTATGGGCATTGAAAACTTTTGTCCATAAATATAACAATATTTTAAAAATGTACCCAATTTTAATTAAGTAAAAACTAGAGGGGTCTATATTCATATATGAAAAAGAAAATTCAAGACTTTGACCATCAATGATGACATTTATCAACGTTAAGAGCAATCAATTTACAGAGTTAGTTCATGAACTCTCCTATAGTATTGAAAGAAATGTATGGTTCATATTTCTTGATCACCACATGATTATAGAAACCTGATTAAGACTATGATTTACCCTTTCTCTTCTTCTTTTATTGTCGTCTTGCAAATTGTTGATCGCACCTCAACTTAATAAGAACATTTATCGACGTCGTCGATGAACAATCAGAGAGCCATAGCCAGCACGAGCTGGAACAATGAAGAAGAACATGATGAAGATGAACATATTAGAGAAATACATGCACTGACCCCATCTCAACTGCAGCCTCCACCCCCTCGGAGAGAGATTACTTGGGAAACGAGTAGTCATAGATCATCAAATCTGTCCATGGCGAGCAGTAATGAAAGTGAAAATTTTACTAGCATGAGTAGAGAATTCAATGCTCTAGTTCTTGCTGGATCATCAATCGGGAACAACAATGACGTCCCGACATCAGAAAATAATGGTAACAACTTAGGGAGGATTGGTGAGGAGGAGGAAACCAACCCTTTGGCTATTGTGCCTGATAATAATCCTCTGGATATTCCTATTCCTGTTCCTGTGCAATCGCCTAGAGGTAATCTTATAACTATCTTATCTAGTCCAATAACAATCAACTAATTTAAAAGCTTAAGCTCTTTTATATATATATATGTGAGGAATATGTCAACAGCACAATTGATTTGTGGAATAATTTTCTGATAATTTTTATTTATTATAATTCTACAATATACATAGTACACATACATGACTATTGATCATTCAATAGGAATATATATGTTGGGTTTATTCATTTAAATCTCGTCTTCAACAGGTCAATTAAGAGAAGTGTCGTTGCAAAGTGTGAAGAAAGAAGAGGTCGAATCGAAGATTAATGCATGGCAAAATGCAAAGATTGCCAAGATTAATAATCGGTTTAAGAGAGAGGATGCCGTGATTAATGGTTTGGAGAGTGAGGAGGTGCACAAGGCAACTTCTTGGATGAAGAAAGTAGAGGTACCTATAATAACACGCTTTTTCTTTGTCTTTTTTCATTTTTTTGGTTGGTATTCCTCCAACTTACGGCAATCACTAATTAAGGGAGGAAGAAGATGATGGAATTTTTTGCTTTTTATGGTTTTGTTTTATGTGTTATTATTATTATTATTATTATTATTATTATTATTATTATTTAAGTTCTAGATAACTTTTGTCCTTTATATTTATTTAATGGTTTTCTTAGTAAATTAAAATTGAAAGTTCGAAAATTACGTTAAGAAGGAAAAATGAACAATGCAAATGTAGTATATGTGAGGGACGACGTGCAATTTATTTAATGGTTTTCATGAGGGATGCATTTTTATTCATAAATAATACTATCTAGCATCAGGAGTCTTAAATACTAATCTTTGTGACAGTGTGATCTATTGCCTCATTTAATGCATTTTAACTTCATTGGACAATAATGCGTTGCGGATTAGTATTTACCACTATTGATATTTATTCCTAGAAGAATGAATCATAAATAGAGTCCACTATCATTTAGACTGAGGACTAAGTACTAATGATGCTACATAATATTATTTATAATAAGTTATTCGTACCAAAAACAAGAAATGATTAATGATATAATCAATTAATAAATTATAGCTTAATTATTTTATCAAGTAAGATTCATCTAGTCGAAATAAGAAATTATAACTACTTTGATATCATAGTGTTATGGGAATCTTTTAAATAGAGTTAGCAATAAATTAAAGAGTAATGCTACTTTGTATCTCCACTTACACCCATATTTACATTTGTTTATGTGGCAAAGTATGATTTAGGATGAAATATTTGATCAAAATATTATTTTGAATTTTTATTATTTTTATTTCGCCATAAACAAGTGAGTGTAATCATGATGTAGTAAAATGAAACAATGCAAGAAGATTACTCAAATTAAAAAGAGCCTCGAAGCAACAGTTGCATAGAAATGGTTATAAAGGGTTTTATTAGCGTGCCCACAAAAATACAGCAAAACTAATAAAATACTAGTTGAAGTTAGCTTATTAGGCTTTGTTTGATTGGAGGATTTTCCATGGAAAATGTCACATCCATTAAAAATAATGTCACATCCATGGAAATGTTTTCCACATTTGGTTGTTTGATTGCACATGAAAATAAAAATGATTTTCAAGGTACAATCATTTAAAGCATGCTTTTTGCCACTTTCTTGGAAAATATTTTCTCACCATTTTGGTTGAATTTTTTTGACCTTACATGGAAAATGTTTTCATTTTCCACAATTTTCCATGGAAACCAATCAAACACAACCTTAGCTTAAAATCACACAATCTTGAGAAATTTTTTAATTTTCTGGAAAATTTTGAAGAAGTAAAATTTCTTCAAATATTTAAGTGTTTAACCTCATTAAGGCATAGGTATTTTTCTAGGCAATTTACGTGTATATCGCACACTAGTTAAAACAACGAAGAATTGTTTATTAATAGATGATATAGACATATTGTTTATTTAAATTATATTTTAACACGCTCCTTCCATGTAGGTCGTATTTTTTTTTTCCCGATCAAAAGTCTAACATGTGAACAGGTTTTATAAATGGGGTGGCAGTGAGGAGGGGCGGATGCAGCCCATAGACACAGCGGCTCAAGCCCACCATCCCCCGAAAAGAAAAACAAGAAAAATTTGCAGCATAACCCGAAAAAAATGTGAATTGTGAATTTGAGATTTGTATATTTTTATTTGTATTTAGGAATGTGAATTGGGTATTTGATATTCTATGTTAAATTTGTATATTTTAGCTTTTAGTATTATATAGAGTTAACCATTGACATGTTTGATCTTTTGAGGAATCACGACTTGCAACTTCTATAGTGTTTTATTGCACGTTTTTTATACTTTTTGTTGTCTTTGAAGTTAATTTATTGTGTTAAATATGCATATTGAAATATAAGGCTCGTTATGTCCTATTTTTGTCTTTTCACTTTTCTTGCATTGTCGAAGTCGCTAAATTTTTTTTTCCCCAATCCCCCAATTGATTCGTCCTGGATCTGCGTTTGGCAGCGAGGCTTAAACCTATTACACTTGTTTGTTATGAATTGACAAATTTATTTATTTAGTATATTTTTTGACAAATACATCATAAACCAATTTATCTCTGGCTTTTGTTTAGTTGAGCTACAACACATGACAATTCATTTTGCAGAGGAAGCTGGAAGAGAGAAGAGCAAAAGCCCTTGAAAAAATGCAGAATGATGTAGCAAAAGCACGCAGAAAAGCAGAGGAAAAAAGAGCATCAGCTGAGGCTAAAAGAGGAACAAAAGTGGCTAGGGTTCTTGAAATTGCCAACTTGATGAGGGCTGTCGGACGACCTCCCGTTAAGCGTTCCTTCTTCTAAGCTCTCTCTATATACAAGAGTTTAGAATTTTGTTTCGTATGGTCTAAAATTGTGCATCAAACATGCATTAATACGACTACCCTTATATGGAGAGTGGCATTGAATGCATAAAATACAGGGCTATGAAATGTCACAGTGGGTATAATTTTGGTTGTAGTAATTAATCTTGACCAACAATGGTGGGATTCCAAAGGTTTTGTGGCTGGAATTGTTGATTGTCAAATAATTTTCTTGTACATATTTAGATATTATATGTTTAATGGAATCAAAGCCTTTTTATTAGGTAGTCAAGGATCATGAAAACCATGTGTCGTTGAATTCATTATCATAATGAAAATGAAAAGTCACATGTTGTGCTAATTGTCATTTCTTATAGAACCATATTATATCTTTGAAACAATTTGCCCAATTGTTAAACATCCTTTGCCTCTATCCTATATATCACCATCTTTCAATCCTACAGCAATTTTCTAAGCCCTTTCAAGCTTTTATTCTGAAGATCCGACAAGCATTAAATTCCTTTTGGCTTCTCCGGTGACTCTTTTCACTTGATTCGATTATGGTTGAAACTTGAAACCTTAAGATTTTATAGAAAATTATCCCGTGACACTTCAGTTTGGGTCAGCTTGCGCTTTATCTTTTTGAAAAATCTGCAATTTTTTATTTGGCAAGTGCCATTAGACAGCCCTTTGAGACTGGAGTGTTGAATTATATATGTTGTACAAGAGGATTGCAAACTGCGGGATAATAGTAGCCATCGAAATGAGGGCAATCGATGTTTAAACGAACAAGGAAGTTGCCAAGGATACAAACATCAAGGCGTAAACGAGACTGGGTAATTTCAAATTTGAAAACACGAATGGTGAAGATGGGAATAAGTGTTCGTTTGATTTTGCTAAATAATTAGATTTTTGTATCTTTTGATAAAAGTTGATGAAATGTGTGGTTGAATGTTGATAAAAATTATAGGTCCCAAAATATGTGTGATCAAAATTAATTGTTAACTTTGACTTTAGCTTTTAAGCAAAATTTTAAACAAAATCAAAGAAAGCTTAAATCAGGCCTCAATTCATTTTTTTTTTCTTACTAAAAATTGTGTCCAAACTGTGGGACTCAATCTTTACGAGAAAGCAAAAATTTGGTGAGGAATCAGCTATAGAAGGGAGGGTTGAATTTCTGAAATCAAGAAATTCGTGGACCAAGATATAGAATTCTGACAATTTAGGGGGCTCTCCCGCAAAATCCAAAAAATTTTGGGAACCATTTTGCAACCATAAAAAAAAAGTAGGGGGTGATTTACAAATACAAAAAATACAGGGACCATTTTGCAGAAATCTAAAAATTCGGGGACTAATTTGTAGAATCTAGATATCTTGGACCAATTTGCAGAAAATAAAAACATCTGGGGCAGAATTGCAACAAATAAACAATGCAGGGGACAGAATGGTAGAATATGAGAAATTCAAAGACTGCCCACTCCGTTGTGAATATTTTGGACAAGGGCAATAATAATGTATGAAACTGACAAATAAAAATTTTAAAGTCTTTCGCAAATTGGGATGATAGCAGAGCGAAGTAGGGGTTAGTAAATTATTTCAAGAGCCACCGTATCGAGCATAGCCCACAAACTCAGCATGCCATAGAAGATTTAGTTAAAAGCGTCATTGTGACAACTTTAAGAGAAATTAGATGCCATCTCGGTCAATCAAGCCAATAGGAGTCACGACAAGTTTAGTGAGGTTTCGATTTTTGGTGCAACTAAGTGGCTTGTGGAATGTAATTTTAGGGCATTTTTGGAGAATGTCGACCCTAAGATTGGTTCTAGAAAGACATTGCACAAAAATCTAGTCCAACATTTAATTGAGAATGACTAAAGCAATTTGGGATTGAATATTGAAGATTATAATAAAGAGGGTAGTATAGGCGGGACGCTTTTGAATAAATTTAGGAAACCGGAATGAAGTTATGGACTTTTCAAAGGGTGGTTATATTGCCAACATAGTTTTGCTTTGTTCCACCACTTTCAATTGCACTAAAAGACTCAATATTTGCTTATTATCGCACTTTTCTCTCACATTTTTTAGTTCATTCTTATCTTCAACCTCCTATTAATTAGTACATATAGTCTTTGATAATGATTTCGGTCAAAATATTCGGTTAGCATGCATTCATATGAAGGACAAATATTATATAGTATTTTTTTGTTTATATAAAAATATGAAGGACAAGTAAGTCTTTTTAGACTCTCCTAACGGACTTTTTGGACGAAAACCGTAATCAAGAATAATATGTTCTAATTAATATAAGGTTGATGATAAAAATACAATGAAAAAAATGTTGGAAATATAAGTGCAACACTTAGTTATGATTAAGGACCTCTAGTACAATTTTAAATAGTGGAACAAAAGAAACTGTGGTGGGAATATAACCATCCCTTTCCGAATTTTGGGTACAACAATAAATTCGCAAGATCTCTTCAATGAACGAATCCAAATGTGAACATGAAATATGGACAAATTACACTTGTTGTATGGTGACAAGAAGTATGACTAGGATGAATGAATTGCAACGTCTTTAACTTTTTCATTGTATTCTCCACCTCTCTCCAAATATGTTATATATGTCTCGAAGTCATAGCAAAAGGTATAGAAATCATTTGTCATGAAATTAATTTTAGTAATCATTTATCTTTTTTATGCATACATTATTACAATAAAATCTCATCTTCATAAAGTAGGCATTATCACAATAAAAATGTATACAAGTATATATTTATCTTTCATATATGAAATTCATGTGAAAATAATATTTGTTGAGAAACATTGTTGTGTTGTCTTTAAAGTTGGCTTTCTTAATTATTTCAAGCGTGTGGTTTCGAGTTACCAGGATGCAAAATAAAATGGCGAGTTATTAAATGATATATGTCACCACATGTTCACACACACGTCTGAACACACAACCGAGCATGCCTAAATAAAATCCAGAAGCCATGCAAACATGAATTTCTTCTCATATAGAATATGTTAATGACTAAAGTGATCTTGTATGTTTCGAGTTTATCTTTGTTTGATGAAATTCTAACTTAATAGGATTTATCAAACTCTCCGTTGGATCATTCCATACTTTTAAGAAGACTAGGTTACTAAATAAAATGATGAGTTCTAATTTTCAGTAGAATTGTAACAAAGGTGGACTAGTTATAGGTGTTAGGACTTCTTTGCTATAACTAAATAGGGCTAATAGGATTATTTTGTGGGTCTCTTCTTTCTCTTTGTATAATAACATATGTGGTGATTTATAATAAATAAATAAATAAAGAAGACTTCAAATAGTTCGTGGAAGAAGATTGATAATATTTTTTCGGTAATTCATTTTGAGGATGATAACACATGGTTAACTTGTATAACTAGAACAATATGAAATCCACTTAGAAGACGGCATTTGGGTGAAAGATAAACACTGTTATTATGAAAAGAAGATTCATGTACCTTCGTAGGAATGGAAGAAGATCAACGCATGAGCGATCGGCTGCATTCCCGCATCAACTTGAAGAACTGAAATAGGGGAGGTTTTAGTTTCTTTCATTGTTGTGATTATTTTTTAGTTTACTACAAGTATTATTGACATGTCTTTAATTTGTAATCTTGAAAAATCAAAATGTTTGTACCTTGTTTTCTACGGTGGATTTTTTTACGTGGCATGGGGACTTGTAGATGTTTCCCTTAAGAATTTACCACGTAACATTGGGTGTTAATACTTTACAATATGTTTGAGCCAATTCATAATGCACACGTAAAACTTCCATACACTGTAAATTCACCAGGACGGAAAATTGTTAAACTAAGTTAGATCGCTATAGGTATAATAACATGTTTGGGTAAGCTTGAGTGTGTATAAGCTAGTCATATTAATTTTTTTTTTACACATATTGTAGGACCCATATATTTTATCTATTTTTTATCCACGCATTTCGCATGATCTATTACTTATAATCTACAAAAAATTTTACCAAACAAGCACTAAATCTCATTTTCTTTGTAGTATTTTTTTTGTGCGTGTTCAGACAGAGCATTAGACAAAATTGAACCCACATGATAGTTTACTAGCCATATCTCAGCGTTGTCATCTATTTCAAAAGTAAAATATATAAAAAAAAATTAGGGACATCCAATTCAACCCCCTTTTAGGTTGTTGGCATCCTAGGTCTAGGACTTTACAAATTAGTATCAGAGAAGGTTCACTTATATACAAGTGAGATCCACTGACATAGGAATGGATGGTGCACCTTTTAGATCTCTGTCTTAGATGGGAAAAACGACGCCTATTGGAAAATTTGCATGAGAGTTTATGTGCAGGCCTTAGATGAAAAAGCATGGCACTCTATAGTCCATGGCTATGAGCGACCTATCGTTACTAAAAAATTATGTAGAAAGAGAGAAAAAGCCTAAGGAATTGGTGACTACTGACTTTAATGCATTAAATTGGAATTCCAAAGCCATAATGCAATATTTTCATTTGTTGATGCTAATCATTTCCGGTTGATGTCAACTTGTCAGGTTGCTAAGTAAACTTGGGAAAATCTCAAAACTGCACATGAAAGGACTAATCTTGTGAAATCTTTAAAGCTTCAAATGCTAACTACTGGGTTTGAGAATCTGAGAATGAAGGATGATGAGTCCTTCAAAGACTTTTATGCTCGACTATGAGACATCTCCAACTCAGCCTATATCATAGGTAAAAAGTATTCTAAAACAAAGATGGAGAAAGAGATCTTAAGGTCACTACTTGATCGCTTTCATGCCAAAGTTACAGTTATTAAAGAAATCAAAGATGTCAAAACCATTAAAGTTGAAGAGTTGGTGGATTCAATAATGACGTATGAACTTGACTTTAACACAAGGAAGAAATGAAAGTCATCGAGGATAGCCTTTCGGGTTGAATAAGAGGTAGATGATGATAAATAAGGTGATTCGGATGAGAAAATAGCTATGATGACTAGATAATTTAAAAAACTCCTTCAAAAGAATCAGAAAAACAAGAACGTCAAAAATCAATTTGTTGGGAAGAAGAAATTTCCTCACTTGATCAAACAAAATCCCTCGAACCCCACCAAAAAACCTAAAAACCGAATACAATGTCTTGCGTGTGAAGGTTTTGGTTACATTACCTCGGAATGTGCCAATACTCATAAGAAATCATATAGTAATGATGAGAAAGAGTAAGATGAGGAACCAATAGATGATATGGAGACATCAAAAAATCAAGAAGCCTCATTTGATACTCACATTCATTCTAAGTCGGATTTGGCTGAAAGTTCTCCAAATTGTTCTAACGAATCTGTAAACATCTTAGAAGAAAAAATTGATGATTATAATCAAGACTGTGTAAACATCTTAGAAGAATTAAAAATTGATGCTTTTGGAAAATAAGTTGGAAAAGAAATTCCACCAAATGGGTGAGAAAAATTTTACAAGACTTGAAAATATTTTCCATTTTCCATGTGCCAATATACAAAAGTTGATTTGACAAGATTTTATATACAATTAAGAAAGAGAATTAAAAAGAATGGCTTACTTCAAAGAATGCTTGAAGAAAAAAGTGGTCTACTTACCAACTTGCAAATCAAGCTGAACCACTCGAAAAAAAGAATCAATCAACTCACAAAAGGTGCCGCTCTATCATGGATTGGGGTACATTGAATGCAAAGAAGAACAAAAATCCAAACAGTTGTGTCAAGAAAAGGGGTCGATAATGATCACTCGATTGGAAGGTCGTGGCACATCATCTGCGCGAAAAAAGTTGAACATCATTATCGTTGAAAAACCAATGCAGTAGCTAACTCTGGTTCTGTCATATCAAACACATAAACATTCCCACCCGTACTAACACACAAATGAACATTTGGAACGTCTCTCCAAAAACACCAGACCAACAAGCATCGAATAGGTAAAACATGAGGTAACTCTAACCCTCTCATTGTGTTCTTCTTTTGTAGAAGTGTTGGGCATACGAGAACTTGATGCATATTATTTGAACATGGTAACAAATATTAGCAAGAATCAAGTAAGCAATAAAATTAAGAGAAATAGCATATTTGCCTCCCAACTTTTTAAAAACATAAGGGATATACTCCTACCTTACAAAAATAGCACAGGACATCACCATCACTTGAGAAAAATAGGCATAGTAAGTCCTTTATAACGAATTTGCTCTCTCCTTAAATTAAAAAAAAACAAAAGACAAGGAAAAAGAAAAAGAAGAATAGAAAAATAACCAAATGTACTCTAAAAAATGAAAAATATAAAAATTACATCTTTATCTTTCATCTCCCAACTACCACCTACCCCACTAGTCATCTTTTTCCACCACAACCCCCACCTTTCCTAAACTTACTTCCACCACCACTACACTTACCACCCCCACCCCAAACCCAAAATCTAGCCACTGCCAAAATACAACCACCACCTATGGCCAGTCACTGCCATCTACAAGACAACGGTGCTTCTTCACAGCACTTTCAACTTCAAGCATTTGATATATAAATATGTACGAATATTGTATAAATTGTAGATTATCACAAACACCATCATGAAAATTTTCATTTTTTCCGAGGCCTCGATGCCATTAATTTATCACGGTTATACTCTTTACATTGAAATGTCACAATGATTATTTATTCTTCTTTGAATCTTGATGATGTTGTTGAAAATTCGGATTGATTATTTATTCTTTGACTGCAACAACGATATTGAATTTCGAATTGATTATTTATTCTAATTGAATTGTTGATGATGTTGAAATTTTGGATTGAATATTTTTCTATTTGAAATTGCGATGATGTTGTTGAAAATGATGGATAAATTTGTGTTGAAATGTTGAAATGTTAATGGATAGTTTTGTTGAAATTGGTTGAATTTGGAGAATACAAAATGGCCGCACAACCACCTCTCCTACGAAGAAAGGAAAAAGCGACATTACATTCTTTCTTCAAACCAAGAATAGATACACCAAGTGAAGATTCAAATCAACATTAACATACTCCTCAACTCATAATCAACAAACTCTTCCAACTCCATCTTGGATATATTTGATTATCTGACAAGAAAGTATAAAGATAAAGCTCGTCATTTCCAATATAGTTGGTTTTCGCAATTTTCTTGGTTGGAGTATTCGCCTTCAAATCATAAGGCTTATTGTTTTCCTTGCTTTCTTTTTTGCAATGATGAATGACGGCTGGGCTTCTTTCGACATTAGTAACTCTTGGATTTGATAATTGGAAGAGAGTTCGGGGAAAAGAGTGTGCATTTCTTCTACACGTTGGAAACTTCATCACCTCATAATAATAAGTGTGTAAGCACGTGAGTATAAAAATGGTATAACAATGGATAAACCCTCATCCCTCCCCCTCATTTGGCTTGCATTTAATGAGTTCAATTATGGAAATAGATTTTCTTTGTCAAGCCTTTCAAAAGAACACATTGACATTAGAACACACACACACATTTTGCTCAAAACATGAGCACACACACACACACACACACACACCTCACCTGAACCACAACCACACCACCACCACCACCACCATTTACACCCACCATTTTTATGGCGAAATTGTAAGTGTCGTGGTGGCTAGCAATCGCTAGGGTGTTCATATTGATAAGTAATTTTTCAGAGGTCACGTATGAATCAAGAGTCATTGAATCGTGGAAATGTAATTGAATTGATTGATGCATTTGGAGAATGAATGTGGATGTTAGAAATGTTGTGTTGGGTAATGCACCGAGAAATGCCAAATACTTGTAGTGGGGATATCCAAGGAGATTTTGGGAATTATGGCCAATAGAGTGCGAGGGATGATTCGTGATGAGATTGAGATGCTTATTTTTCTCTTCTTGTTGATGAAGCACAAGATGAATCTCACCGAGAGCAAATGGCCATTATTTTGAGTTTTGTAAACCCGGGTATTCTTACAGTATTCTTACGTAACGCTATCAAGGGTGTCAGCGAAACTTCTTCGTAGACACTAAAAAAGAGATATCCGATGTTCTTGTTCAAGACAACCTGTGTGTTCATAAATTAAGAGGTCAAGGGTATGATGGTGCAAGCAATATGCGTGGCCAATGGAATGGACTTCAGTGCATTGTTTTAATGATTGTCCATATGTGTATTATGTCCATTGTTTTGCTCATCGATTGCAATTGACATTAGTTGCAGCACCAAACAATGTGATCCTATTTGGGACTTCTTTTTCTATTAGACAATGTTATTAATATTGTTAAATCTTTCGCTAAATGCAATACCGAGTCATGCAGTCTGTTCAAAGAGTAGAAATTAAGAATATGTTAGCAACAGGAGAACGCGAGTCCGGATGGGGCTAATCAAATGACAACCTTGCAAGCGATCGAGCTACTCACTGGGATCTCATTATGAAGTCGTTAAAAGTATGATGATATATGTATGTTGCAACTTGCAAGGTGCTTGAAGATCTTCTTGGCAACTGTTCAAATCCAAAGGCTCGAGCAAAAATTCGTGGTGCTTGCAAAAACATCAAGAGTTTTGATTTTGTATTTGGCTTGCATTTAATGAGTTCAATTATGGAAATTACTGATTTTCTTTGTCAAGCCTTTCAAAAAGAACCTGTTGACATTCTCGGCAAATATGAGATACGCCTCCACCGCAAAAACTCTTCTTCGAGAATTAAGACAACAGGGTTGGGAGAACCGCTTCAGAAGTAAAAGATTTTTGCTCAAAACATGACATTGATATACCCAACCTAGACACCAATATTGGTCGTGGTCACAAGAAAATTACTATTGAGCATTATTATCACTTGATGTTTTTGGGGTGTGAGTTGGAGATTTACAATCTTCAACTTAGTGTGGCTTGGATCCTAAAATTCATTTGAATCATTTAATGCAAATGATATTTATGATCTTGTGGAGTTTTATCCTCGAGGATTTTGAACGTCAAGAGAGGAATGTCTTATTGACCGAATTGAAATAATATCGTGATGATGTAGTTCGTGATCCTCAATTTGAAGTACAAACGCTTTCAAAATTATGCGAGATGTTGGTTAAAACACGAAGGTGTGAGGATTACAAGATGATAACTAAATTGATTCGCTTGTGTTGACATTACCTGTTTCTATGCGACAACGGGAGAGCATTTTCAGCAATGAAACCCAATTTGCGATAAAATGGGTGACGAATTTCTTGCTGATCGTATGAAAATTTTTGTTGAGAGAGAGCTTGTTCATAAAATAGATATAGATTCTATTATAGATGAATTTGCAGCTGTAAAAGATCGTCGGGCACAACTTTGTTTTGCTAATTTTATATCTTGAATACAATGACTTATTGTAAACTTTTTAATGATTATGACTTATTTGAAAATATTATATTCTCATTCTCATTAAAATAAAAAAAAATTTTGGGGGCGCCACCCCGAACCCCCATATAATTTTCCCTCATCCGCCCACTATGCATTACGTGTATAAAATGGTATAACAATGGATAAACCCTCATCCCTCCTTCCCCCCCCCCACCACACACACACACACACACACACACACACACACACACACACACACACACCCACCTCCCCCACCACCACCACCACCACCACCACCACCACCACCACCACCACCACCACCACCATCCACCACCATTTTACACCCACCATTTTTATGGCAGAACAGTTGGGGGTGAGGAGATAAATCTTCCATTTTGGTAGAAAATATAGGATTTCTCCCCACTTGTTTGTATATTTTGGCAAAAAATTTTGGTGATGGTATTGGTGGCGGCGATGGTTTAGAAAATGTGTGGAGTTGGGATGGAAGATGACAGATGGTGTAGGTGGTGATTGGAGGTGAAAGAAGAAGCTGACATTTTTGTTATTCTTCATTTTTGTGGGTTACATTTAGTTATATTTTTATTCTTTTTTTTTTCCTTATTTTTTTTTTCCTTATTTAAATGGGAAGCAATTTCGTCTTAAAAGACCCACCATGCTTATTTTCTCAAACATTAGAGATGTTCGGTATTCTTTTTACAGGTTAGGGTATATCCCTTACAATTTTGAAAGGAATGGGGACCAAATATAGCTATTTTTCCTAAACTTAATTGCAAAATTTCTTTGTAAAAAGATACACGCACCACCAAAATTAAGACAAATATGGATTAGGAAAACTTAATTAAAATGTTGTGAGAATAATATGGCCTTTAGAGCTTTCATTCCAAACTTAAGGTATTTCGATAGTGCATGCTCGAGACATATGACTGGTAATGGTGCACTTTTTTTTACATTTCATGTATCATTCTAGAGGGCTTGCCACCTTTGGTGATGGAAAATAGGAGACTTATAAGAACAAGCACAATTTTGGTCAATGGCCTTCCACCATTAACACATGTCCTACTTGTTGATGGCTTGAAGACAAATCTAATAAGTACATGACAAATTTGTGATGAAGATCTTATTGTAATTTTCACAAAAACCACTTGCAAGGTAGTGAATAATGATGGAGAATGTGTGTTAAGTGGTACTAGATCTAGTGATCATTGCTATCTACTTGATTCGAACATTACTTGTCATGTGTCTAAGACAAATTCCATAGACCTTTGGTATAAACGATTAGGTCATCTAAACTACAAAGACCTAGTAAAATTGATCCAAAGTAAGTAGTACGTGAGATTCCTCAACTTAAAGAAAAACACAAAGAGTTTGTGGACCATGTCACATGGGTAAATAAAACTAGGGGACCACACAAACAGGGTTAGTTCCTTGCTACATATAATGTTCTTGAACCCCTACAGGCTAGAAGCATTAGAGGTAAAAGGTACATATTTGTGTGCATTGATGATTATTCTAGGTATACTTGGGTAAATTTTCTAAGAGAAAAATCATATGCATTTGATAAATTTAAGGCCTTGTGCTTGAAACTTGAAATTGAAAAAGGTAATGATGGGATGAAGATTTTAGGATTCAGAGTAATAATGGGAAAGAATTTGAGAGTTTCAGTTTCTCTCATTAATGTGAAAAACGTGGCATATCTCAAAATTTTTATCTACTAAAACACTAGAATAGAACGGAGTAGTTGAAAAGAAGAATAGAACTCTACAAGAAATGGCTAGAGTGATGATAAACAATAAAAAATTACCAGTAAAGTTATGGGTTGAAGCCATTAGTACTTCATTTATATTCTAAACCGTGTTTCTTTGAGAAGAAGTACAACCTAGACCACGTATGAGTTTTGGAAAGGACGAAAGCCCAATCTAAACTTCTTTCATGTTTTTGGCAGCAAATATTATATTCTAAATGATCTTGAACATCTTGGGAAATTTGATTCAGAGAGTGACAAGTGAGTAATTCTAGGCTATTATGACAATAATCATGCCTATCGTATTTATAACAAGTGTCGTCAAAATATAATTGAAACTGTTAATGTGGTAGTGGATGATATTAATGACTTCTCTGATTGTTCATATGAACAGAAAATTCTGTCCATTGTAGAAAAATCAGATGAAGGCAATAAATGTGCGAACATAACAGAGAACAAAGAAGTGTGTCAAAACACAGTGGACAACAATGACAAATCTCCTGAACAATCAGAGAGTATTGAATTGAACAGTTAAATTCTACTAGGGATAGTCTAGTAGGCTTCAGCTCAACAATGGATGCAGTCAAACATAATGTTAGAAATGAACCACCGTCTTTGGATTAAAAAGGCTCATCGTATGGCGAGTGTACTTGGTAATCTTGATGAGGGCATGGTAACTAGAAGAAGACTAGCAAATGAGATAGGCCATATGTATTATATATCTCACGTAAAACTAAAAATTGTAAATGAAGCACTGGAAGATAAATCATGAATATCAGCTATGCAAGAAGAGCTAGCCCAGTTTGAAATCAAGCCTGGACATTGGTGTCGTTGCCAAAAAAATTAAATGTTATTGGGACTAAAAGGATATTAAAAAAAAATATGATAAGCATAGGAATATTGTTAGAAACAAGGCTAGCCTACTAGCTTAGGGATACACTTAAGTAGAATGAGTGGATTTTGATGAACATTCGCACCCATCGCCTGGAATCAAGTAGGTTATTTCTTGCCATCGCTTATCAAATGAAATTTAAACTTTTTCGAATGGATATTAAGAGCGCGTTTTTAAATGGATACGTGAATGAGGAAACATTTGTGGAACAACCTAAGAGATTTGTAGACCTCATTTTCGAATAATGTATATAAATTCTGAAAGCCCTTTATTTGTTAAAACAAGCGCCTCGAGCTTGGTACGAAAGCTTGACTACATATCTACTTGGAAAAGGGATATACGCAAATAAGAGTTGATAAAACACTTTTTATTAAATATTTGAAACTTGGTTTAACTGTGGTTCAGATATATGTAGATGATATAGTGTTCGATTCAGCCTCATAAAATAAAGTTGTAGAGTTCATTGACTTGATGAAAAATGAATTTAAGATAAGTATGATAGGCAAGTTGAATTTCATTATTGGATTTCAAGTGAAACTCCTAAAGAGTAGAATATTCATCTCTTAGGCTAAGTTTGCGAAGAACATTGTAAAAAAATGTGAACAACGATAAGCCTAAAAAAATTTGGAGATGAAGACGGAAATGAGGTTGATCCTATTCTTTACACAAGTATGATAGGTAGTCTTTTGTACTTAACTTTCATCATACTAGACATTGCCTTTAGTGTAAGAGTGTGCACTCGATATCAAGCCAAACCTAAACAATCACATGTTGCTGCAGTTAAAAGAATTATTCAGTACAAACATGCTACTGTAACTTTGGCTTACGCTATTCTATTGACACTAATTCTCATCTTGTTTTAGTAATGCAGACTAGGTAGGAAATGTCGAAGATAGAAAAAGTACCACATAAGGATGTTTCTATATTAGAAATAATCTTATTGCCTGGATTAGTAAAAAACAGAACTCGACCTCTTTATCGATTGCAGAAGCTAAATATATTGTCGCTTGTAGTTGTTGTACCCAACTACTCTGGATGAAGCAGATGCTCAATGACTATAGTATTAACCAAGACTCTATTACAATGTTTCTTGACAATACTAGTGCTACTAATATCTCGAAAAATCCTATTCAACACTATAGAACAAAAAATATAGTTATTAGACATCATTTCATCAAAGATTTAATCGAAAACAAGGTAATAATCATTGAACATGTCCAAACTGAAAAAGAGTTGGTTGATCTATTCACTAAAGCTGCATGTACAGTTATATTTGAAACTAGAGGTGTCAAAAAAGACGGGTCAACTCGAAACTGATAAGCCTGCTAGTAAATTAACAAGCCCAGAAATCGATCCGACCCAGCCCGGTTTGACCTTGAACAGGCCGTATAGTCCAACTCGCGGTCTTAAGCGTGTTTGATTTATGGGCAGGCTAGCAGTATATAGGAAAATTTATAATTTTGGTCTCCAACCTTTGCAGTTTGTTACTAATCTACCCTCAACCAATTTTTATAGCACCAGATATCACCAACTTTTCATTTAATTTCAAATCACGTCCCCATTGATATATTTTGACAAATTTATATTCCTTTTAAATAAAAAAACTAAAAAGAAAAAAAATTACAGATAAAGTCCTATAACTTTTAAAAAGTACAACTAAAAACCTACCCTACCCCATGGCCAAATCACCACCACCCAACTCCGATAGACAAGTTTGCCCCAATTTTTATCACAAGTTATTGCGGCTTGGTGGGATCTGCCATGGTCCACAAGCTCCAGTATCTGGGCTACACTTTCTTGGATTGTCCTCCGTCAACCCTTCTGACAATTTCTTGTGGGTTCAAAAGGAACGGTAGTTGCATGGCCGCTAATTATTGTGCCGCTGGGGCTCCATGGATACCTTTTTTTTAATTGGATCGGTGCCCAAATTC
Organism: Forsythia suspensa; assembly: GCA_023638005.1. Taxonomy (NCBI): domain Eukaryota; kingdom Viridiplantae; phylum Streptophyta; class Magnoliopsida; order Lamiales; family Oleaceae; genus Forsythia; species Forsythia suspensa. The sequence goes on from CM042667.1 coordinate 18,088,451, forward strand.
AGTCCGGGTCCATTGACCTTGTTTCCAGCTTCTTCTCCGAGCAAGGCCTGTTTTCTTTCTCCCAGCTTTTGGTCGGAGCTATGGGTTTGCCGATTACAAAGCTCAGGTTTTTTTCGATGGACAATAATTTCAGGAACGAGAAAGAAGAGAATTTTGGTTATTGTAGTGGGAAAAATAATAATAGTATTACTGGGTATAAGTGGAACAGGCTGATGAATTTTGCAGTGGCTTCACCACAGATGCAACTAGATCCTCAAAGTTTGAGCTTGTTGCTTTTGGTTCCACCTGGGCTGAGTCCTTTTGGATTGCCACAAAACATAATGCATTTTTTAGAAATAAAATTATGGAAATTTTGGTTTCTTTGATTCCATGGATTGAAATTATTTGGGGCTATTAAAGAAGTATCGTGAGATAAAATTGTTTAATTGTTGTTTTTAGTTTTTTTTCTAGTTTTGTTTATTTAAAGAGGAGGGAAAATCTATCAAAATATGTCAATAAGGATGTGATTTGCAACAAACTACAAAAATTGAAGATGTCTGATGCAATAAAAATTGGCGATGGTGGATTAGTAACAAACTGTAAAAGTTGGAAACCAAAAGTGCAAAATTTTCATATGTATATATTTAAAGGAGAGAGACGTTAACCAACATTTCTCTCTATTAAATAATGTTCCATCAACGGTTAGCCATTGACCGCTGATAGGACATTACAATGAAGCCAGTAGCTTTAGCCAGTTCAATTGTACCAATTGAATATCCTTTTTAAACAAATGATTTTTTTTTGCATTGCATGATTTCAAATTAACAAAGCTTTTTGTTACCACTCAATTTTGGTAAGACTTCTACATCAGCAAAAGCCCTATAAAAGGTCCCATCTGGGCCTAATTCAGGCCTCGCTAAGGCCTTATAGGCTCAGCGAGGGCCTTCTAGATTCATAAAGGTCCCATAGACTCGACGAAGGCCTCAAAGGCCTAGCAAGGGCCTCGTAAAATTTCAGAAGAACTCAGAGGCCCATCGAACATCTTAGCATTCTTGAATCAGAGTATTACGATGCCCATGAAGAGCCTCGACGCTCATGGCCGACCCATAGAGCCTCGCCGAGCTTCATATTTATTATAGTCCATATATAATTCGATATTTTGGGACAGTTTAAAAAGATATTTCAAGGAAGATTGTGTTTGGTTGTCACAAGGAAACCATATCCCAATCCAATACAATCGACAACACAATCTTAGAGATTGAGAGAGATTAGGATGCAATCTCGGAAGATCACGGCGTGATTGGAACCTAACTTATCTGATAAGGAAAAAGAATCCCAACAGAATTCTAATTGATTGCTTCCCTGAATCAATTAAGATTCTCCCCTATAAATATCATATTCCAGTTATTCTAAGGTACGCTTTTCTGGACACGTAAGATTTTTATTACGCATTCTTTTTATAAGACGCTCTTTTTGCACTTGAATCCCACCCTAAACTCTACTCAAATCCATGCCTGCTTGTCTCTTCCACACCCAATTACTTTCGCCTCCCGTGTATTATTCTCATATACTGGCAGTTGACTTGATCGTCAGAGTACCAACGATCGTCAGACCCTTTTTCTCCGAAGATCATGGTACCTAACGGTCTTCCGAGTATGCAGGTAGCATAAAGGTTGGCAGGAGAGTGACTGGAGATCTGTTGGCATGTGGACATTGTAGGTTCTGACGTCCATAGATTAGCGCCATCTGTGGGAAACGAAAGACGTTACATAGCCTAAAACTTGTGGTAAAACGTGTTTTCTACCCAAAGAGCATGACAACAGAAAATTCGGGCTAGGATCCGAAGCTGGACAATGCCCCGGATGAAGGCGTCGCTTAATTGTTAGGGAATCAATCCCTTCGACATGGACCCAAGCGTAGCTGTGCCCAGTGAAGCCCATTGAAGTTCACTCGATCGAAAACCTTCGATCTCAAGATGATTCGCAAATCCTCAACGGGCAAATTCCTAGTAACAAGAGAGACCTCGTACCTCATGAGTGGAAAAGCGGATCACCTCCGCCAAAGCATATTCGACAGGTTGGGGGCCGGGTCTTCTGTGGCTCGATCTCAATCGTTGAGTAGCCGGTGTAGCGAGCCCAGCGATGACCAACAAGAGAAGAGAAGGGACTCCAGGGATGTGGATGAGAAGCCTGAAGATGAAAGACCAGAACGGTCGTACGTCCTTGACGACGACGACGAAGAAGACGAAGACCTCCCATTCTCCTAAGTGTTGAAGGCTAGAGAACTCTCTGCAGGGTTCAAAATGCCTCCTATGGAGAAATATAATGGGAGAGGTGATCCCACGGATTCCATTGGAGATTCACTTCCTAAAGGCCTTCATCTGAATTGAATATTCCTTGTTAAAGTCCCACGCCTGATATAAATAGTAGCTTGGACTTGGGGGACTATTGTTACCACTCTATTTTGGTAAGACTTCCACGTCAACAAAGGCCCAGTAAAGGTCCCATCTGGGCCTAATTCAGGCCTCGCTAAGACCTTATAGGCCCAGTGAGGGCCTTCTAGATTCATAAAGGTCCCATAGACTCAACGAAGGCCTCAAAGGCCTAAGCAAGGGCCTCGTAAAATTTTAGAAGACCTCAGAGGCCCATCGAACATCTTAGCATTCCTGAATCAATGTATTGCGAAGCCCATGAAGAGCCTCCACGCTCATGGCCGACCATAGAGCCTCGCCGAGCTTCGTATTTATTATAGTCCATATATAATTCGATATTTTGGGACAGTTAAAAGGATATTTCAAGGAAGATTGTATTTGGTTGTCACAAGGAAACCATATCCCAATCCAATACAATCGGCAACACAATCTTAGAGATTGAGAGAGATTAGGATGCAATCTCGGAAGATCACGGCGAGATTGGAACCTACCTTATCTGATAAGGAAAAAGAATCCCAACAGAATTCTAATTGATTGCTTTCCTGAATTAATTAGGATTCTCCCCTACAAATATCATATTTCAGTTATTCTAAGGTACGCTTTTCTGGACACGCAAGATTTTTATTACGCATTCTTTTTATAAGACGCTCTTTTTGCACTTGAATCCCACCCTAAACTTTGCTCAAATTCTTGTTTGCTTGTCTCTCCCACATCCAATTACTTTCGCCCCCTGTGTATTATTCTCATATACCGGCAGTTGACTTCATTGTCGGAGTACCAACGATCACCGGACCCTTTTTCTCCGGAGATCTTGGTACCTAACGGTCGTCCGAGTGTGCATGTAACATACATGTTGGCAGATGAGTGACTGGAGATCTGTTGGCACATGAACGTTGTAGGTTCCGACGTCAACACTTTTCAAACAAGACTCCAACTGTCCAACAAGTCAACAAGCAACAATTATGACTCTTTTCAATTTTTAAAAAAAGTGGTAACATTGATTGGTCCGTGGACAAATGGACTGAATCGGGAACAACATTGAAAAGGGCAAAAAATTCACGTGTTTAGTATTTCAAATTTACAAGTCATTCACAGGATCAAACTTCCGGTAAAGTAGCTTGTTTCTAGGCGGGTTCCAGGCCAATTTCTTTTGCACCGGGTGGGTCATGGCCCAACCCGTTAACCAGAACGGGCGATTTTCTACACTGTATGGGTTGGATCGATTTTACATGCTAGCGAGTTGGTTCGAAACGGCCCGCCCGTTTTGACACCACTATTTGAAACAATAAGAAAGGCCTTAGGAATATGTGTGATACAATAGCATAGTGGACATTTTATGTTTCTTAAGAACTACATTAAAGTTAGGAATTATTTGTTGGGGGGCTGAATCACCTTCCAGTGAGGTCACTTATCTATTAAACAAAAATAAAAAATAAAACAAAGGATATAGGACAAGGTTTGTGGAAATCTTAGTAGTGATGGCAACAGGTAGATCGGGGGATCGGCCTGATCCAAATCCGCCTCACAATAATTGTAAGAAATCCAAATCGCCCCGCGATCCGCCATTTTTCAGGACGGATCGGAGTGGATCGAATACGGATTAGGGCGGATCAGAGCCCTGGTCCGTATACTAATCCATTTTTTTTGGCATTCAAAAAAATTTAAAATATATTGAAACAAGCTTTACTACTATATTATAGAGTTTAAACAATATTCTAAAATACATTAACTACTTAATTAAATGTCCAAAAAAACAAATGACATCAATTACTTAATTAAAAATTGAATACTCCAAAATACACAATAAAAAAAAAAAAACAAATTGTTTATCATCTCATCTTCATAACTAAGGAAAGAAATGTTCAGTTTGACAAAAGCAATTGAAATTGTGAAAACGGGAATTCACCTAGATTTAGGAATTAAGAAATTTGAATTTGAAATTGTAATTGTAACCCTTGTCCAAATTTTTTTATCTTATTATAATTTAATCATTTTTTTTTTAAATAAATACGGGCGGGTCGCGGGGCAGCCCCAATCTGATCCGCCCCGAGATCCATGGTGGATCATGGATATCTACCCCGATCCGTCCCACCGATCCGTAGATCAAGTATTTTTCACTCTATTCGAATCGGGTATCCATTGGGTTCGGGATGGATCGAATATTTTTGCCATCTCTAAATCTTAGCCTCAAAACTCGACATATTATCAAACAAGTTTATCGGAAGAGAGGGTTACCATCATAGAATAGTGAAGCAATCCTTTGCTATAAATTTAGACAATGAGAAAACAGTTGCCTCTATGGATGTGTGAAGGCTACTTCTTATCTATTGAAAAGACAGTGCAAAAAAATTTGAATAAATTAGAACTTAAGAAAAAAATTACAAAAATCTGAACTCTTTTTCTTTTTGAACATTTTCTCTCAATTGGCATGCACTGTATTTTTCAGAAAAAGGACAATAAACTGGTTTGAAATTCATCTTGGGATATGGTCATATAACCTGGACTTCTTTATCAAATAGAACTATCATGGGTCAAATTAGTTTAAAATGGTGAGTATACACACTACACTAGATTTCATTAAAGTGACTATATCTTTTGAAAAATGGGAGTAGCTCATTTTGACAAATCAGTTAATGCTTGAGAATTTTTGAGTCTATGTCTCATGCCAAACCTATTCTTGTAGCTTTTACCACGTGAACATCTTGTGTTTTTAAGCTTTTTTTGCTAATCTTTGTTTGGAAATTAATTTGAGATTAAAAAGCACATTTGAAGACCAAACTTGATCATTCTAAAAGTTAACTTGGGGTGTGCAATTATGTAATTCTAGGCTGCATGAATTGCTGCGCATTCATGTTGCGCATAATTAATCATCTTTCACGTCTCTTTGTCTCGCACGATTTAATCAAAGCATGTTTGATGTTCAAACTCATTTTTAATCACATATTTCATGGACATACAATTTTTATCAACTTTTCAACTACACCTTTCACCAACTTTTTTTTAAAATTTTATAAAAACTACTTTTAAACTCTTTACACTCAAAAATCTAATTGTGAAAAAACTATGAGTGATTACTTGCCTCTCATTCTGCTAAACACACCTTAATTCTCTATTGGAAGTTAAGAAATGGTTTTGCTAAGTATACCACAACACCATAAGAATTTTCAATACATAGCAATGGCTATTTTCCTTTTCATTCATAAGTTTATATATACATCAACTAAGGAAAATGGATGAGTTGGATTACCAAATGAATATTCTAGAAACAACAGCTGGAGCAACAGTCGTGAATTATGGAAGAAACATTTGAGGTGAAATCTACTGAATAACAACTTCTGGACAGCTCAGCTAAAGAAGAAAGAGAATGCTACAGAATTGTAAAACATGATTAAGTTGAATGCTGCTTAAGTTAATAGCATTTAGCTTAATTAGGATTGCTAATTAACATCTTAACATCCTCCCTCAAGCTGAAGGTACTGCTGTAACTCCAAGCTTGTCCTTTAGGTAAGTGAATCTAGAATGAGAAAGACATTTGGTTAGCAAGTCTACAATCTGATCTGAAGAAGGCACATATCTCACTTCTAATTCTTTGCCAAGGACTTTATCTCTAACAAAATGAATATCCAGCTCCATGTGTTTTGTTCGGGCATAGTAGACTGGATTGGCAGCTAGAGTAGCATCGCTCATATTATCACACCACAAGACTGGAGTAGATACTTGTGGTAATTCAAGTTCCTTGAATAACGACTGAATCCAGGCAATCTTTGAGGCTACAGATATGAGGGTTCTATATTCTGACTCTGTGTTTGATCTAGCAACAACATGTTGCTTCTTTGACGACCAACTTATCAAGTTATCTCCCAAGTAAACGCAGTAACTAGCTGCTGATCGTCTGTCATCTGGGCAAGAAGCCCAATCTGCATCTGAGTATCCATATATTGTTAATCTATCACTTCTCTATATCCATAGTCCCTGATCTATTGTTCCTTTTAGATACTTGAAGACTCTCTTCAAAGCCTGCCAATGTATTGAAGTTGGTGATTGCAAAAACTGACTTAACTTATTTACTACAAATGTAATATCAGGCCTGGTATGTGTAAGATATTGTAGTCCCCCTACTTCACTTCTATGGATTGAAGGATCCTTTATAGTTTCTCCTTCACTTTTTGATAATGTTATGCCAGTGACCATGGGAGTAGGACAAGACTTTATGTTCTGAAGTTGTAATTTCTTTAGTAATTCAGCTATGTAACTTGTCTGTGTGAGGTGAATACCTGAATCATGCCAATACACTTCAATTCCCAGAAAGTGATAGAGTTCACCTATATCTTTTAAGGAAAACTTTTTGTTCATCTCATTTATGAAATGTTGAAGTAGCTTGCTGTCATTTCCTGTTATAACTATGTCATCCACGTAGATAAGTGCAAAGACAATCTCTTTTCATTCTTGAAATAGAACAGTGAAGTGTCAGCCCTCGATTGTTTGAATTTCCAGCTTGCTAATGTAGTTTTTAGCTTGTCATACCACGCTCTAGGTGCCTGCTTCAGTCCATAGAGTGCTTTTTCAAGTTTGCACACATAAGATGGTTTTGATTTGTCTATAAATCCCTCACATTGACTCATGTAAATTGTTTCCTCAAGTTCACCATTTAGAAAGGCATTGTTGATGTCAACTTGTCTGATCTTCCAGTCCTTAGAAACTGCAAATGTGAGAATAACTCTCAAGGTTGAAATTTTGACAACTGGACTGAAAGTTTCATAAAAATCAACACTTGGAGTTTGATGAAATCCTTTGGCAACCAACCTTGCCTTGAACCTCTGTACTGAACCATCTAGGTTATGCTTTAATCTGAAAACCCATTTGTTTCCTACTATGTTGTAGGATGGTAAAAAGGGCACAAGTTTCCAAGTTTTGTTCTTCATTAGTGCATTGTATTCTTCCTATATTGCTGCACTCCAGTCTTTATCTATCATGGCTTCAGCTACACTTTAGGTTCTGAATGATACTCAATTGACTGCCTTGAATACACTTTTGGTTTAAACACTCCAGCCTTGCCTCTAGTGATCATAGAGTGTTGTATCTGATTCTTAATTTGTGATTTCTCTCTCAGTTCATTACTCTCTAATTGTTGATCATAGCTGAATGATTGCTGGTGACTAGTATTGCTAACTGATTCAAATCTTTCATTGTTCTGAGATGATCAATCTTCAGTCTCCACAAGATGTTCATTTACATTACCGAGTGTCTGATTTCTACCTTCATCACCATAACTTTCATTGTGAGACTGTTGTATGTCATTAAAGCTAGAAGGAGAAGATTCTGCTTCTTGAGATGCATCAAGTTGTGCTGTATTAGTAGGACTAGGGTCAGAGTTTGAGCTATTTAGTTGTGAAGGGAATTGAAACCAATATACTATTGTTTCAGATTCAACAGGGTTTGATTGTTTTTTGACAATGAATTCAAACTGAAAGGAAAACTCAGACTCATTAAAGACAACATGTCTGGATATGTAAATTTTTCTAGTTGAGCTAAGGCACTTATAGCCTTTATGAGATTTACTAAAACCAAGAAGTACACATTTAGTAGAGTGAAAGCTGAATTTGTGTTTTTGGTAGGGTCTTAAGCAAGGGTAGCAAGCACATCCAAAAGTTTTAAGTGTTTTGTAATCAACTTCACTTTTGTATAGAACTTGATAAAGAGATTTCATTTTAAGGACAGGAGTGGGCAGCCTATTAATGAGATAGGTTGCTGTTTGGAAAGATTCCCACCAATACTTTAGAGGCATTTTGGCTTGAGCTAAGAGAGTAAGACATGTTTCCGTGATGTGCCTATCTTTTCTTTCTACCCTTCCATTTTGAGTTAAAGTGTAAGGACATGAATGTCTAAAGACAATTCCAGATTGTGTTAAAAAATTTGTAAAGCTTCTGTATTCTCCTCCCCAATCAGATTGCAGAGTTTTGATCTTCCTTTCAAGATTGTTTTCAATTTGTTTTTTGAATTGGACAAATATGCTAAGGGCTTCTGATTTATGTCTAAAAGGATATATCCAAGTAAATCTGCACTGTAGTCATCTAGGAATGTGATGTAATATCTGAAACTAGAAGTTGATTGAAGAGGTTCTTGTCCCCACACATTTGTGTATATAAGGTCTAATGTGGCATTAGCATGTGAAGCAGACAAAGGAAAAGGTAATGAATGAGATTTTCCATGTTGACAGGCATCACAAAATGGCAAAATTTCATTTGATTTCAATTTCTGATTACAGATTTTAAGGTCTTGAGACATTATTTGACTAGATGGATGTCCAAGTCTTCTATGCCATACATTAATATGTGAATTTAAAGACTCATGACTTGAATTAAGAGACAAAGTACTACAGAATTTGTTTAAAGAAACTGACTTCTGGACAATGGAATTATTGTTTAGGCTAGGAAAGTCCAGCTCATATAGCCCATCTCTAAGCTTCCCTTGCAGCATTACCTTCCTTGTTTGCTTGTCCTTGACAAAACAACAATTTGAATGAAATTCCATATAAACACAGTTATCAGATGTTAGTTGAGATACACTTATGAGATTTTTCTTGATTTTAGGTACATGCAGCAGTTTACTTAGCACAAGTGATTTATCAGTCAAGATAGGCAAGTATGTAACACCAATATGTGAGATATGCAACTTATTTCCATTTCCTACCATAATTTTCTCCTTACCAGAGTATTCATTTGCTAGATTGAGATTTTCCATATCAGCAGTGACATGGTTGCTAGCTCCTGTGTCTACAAACCAGGTAGGATCACTTACAGTGCTGGGAGTTGCAATGAAAGCTGTTGATGATTGATTATCACTGCCCTTTTGACTTGGTTGTGTTCCCATATAACGTTCATCATACCTGTAGTGACATATATTGGCTTTGTGTCCAATCTTTCCACATACTTGACAGATAGGCCTATCATTTGCTGTAGCTGCCTTCTCTATTTCTCCCTCTTCTTCCACCTCTGTAGTTGCTATTATAGGAGAACCTACCACCATTGTTTGATTTGTAAGCTCTAGATTGATAGTTGTATCCTGGTCTTTGAGTAAAATTGACAGAACTTTGATTGATGTTGATTTGTGCTACTTCATTCTTGACAGTGTTGAGATGTTCAAGTCTGCTCTCAAAGGTCATGAGAGTGGATTGAAGTTCTCCCTAGGAAACAGATTCCCTGCTGTTGAGCTGAACAACAATGTGTATGTATTCTTCATCTAGACCAGCTAAGACTTGAGTTATAAGATTTGAGTGAGGTATGGTTTTACCAGCAATTTCCAGGTTGTCTGCCAACAGCTTTACTGCATTGAGATATTGATCAATGCTCATGTTTCCTTTTCTTGATTTCTGAAGCTCACTAGTGAAGAATATAATTCTTGATCTATTATGGATACCATAGCTTTTCTTTACTGCCAACCACAGCTGATTTGAGCTACTAGAGCCCATGACTCTCATAGCTATTTCAGGAGTCATTGATGAATATAGCCAGCTTATCAGCAACTGATCAGTGGACATCCATTGGGTATATTGATGATTTGGAATCATCTCAACATTGGTTCCAGCTTCACCAATGATTTGAGTAGCAACAAATTCTGGAGGACACATCTTTGTACCCAGAATGTGGCCTTCAAGATTGTGTCCACGAATGATAGGTAGAATCATGTTTTGCCAAAGTAAAAAATTGTTTTTGTCTAGCTTGACAGAAGGTGTTTAGGTCAGGTTGACATCAAATGGTGAAGATTGGTTGCTTCCCAACATTTGAGGCACCATATTGCTTGTAGTGGAGATAGGTGGAGTATTGGAGTTGGTGTTTTGTGGGATGTTGCCAACATTTGCCATTTCTGCTCTGATACCAAGTTAAGAAATGGTTTTGCTAAGTATACCAGAACACCAGAAGAATTTTCAATACACAGCAATGGCTATTTTCCTTTTCATTCATAAGTTTATATATACATCAAATAAGGATAATGGATGAGTTGGATTACAAAATGAATATTCTAGAAACAATAGTTGGAGCAACAGCTGTGAATTATGGAAGAAACATTTGAGGTGCAATCTAACTGAATAACAACTTCTGGACAGCTCAGCTAAAGAAGAAAGAGAATGCTACAGAATTGTAAAACATGATTAAGCTGAATGCTGCTTAAGTTAATAGCATTCAGCTTAATTAGGATTGCTAATTAACATCTTAACATTGGACTATATTTTTCTCTTTCTCTACAACATTGTTTAACCCTAACCCCAAAATCCTTCGTCCATTTTTCTCCATTGTAATGCTAATTGATCTTAGTTCTTGGTGAGTTTGGCTAACATTTCAAGAAAAATCATGGCTTGAACTAGAAATTTGAAAAGAAACAAGGCAAATAAGGGTGGCTGTGAACAAGAGGTTGCGTGAATGACCACCACTGCTTTGTCCTCTCCCAGTGCAACTCCAACGATGAAAGGATAAAAGGCGGTGGAGACTTCCAAACCATCTTCACCACCACTCGCCACCTTAGTGTCTCCGACCAGTACTAGAGCCAAGAACACTCAAAGGTTAGCAACAACCTCTTTGGTGCCATCTCCGACGAAGGGTCCAAAGGTTTTACCACGGCATCACATCGAAGAAGGTCTTAATGAACCCGTATGCCTATTTATCATTTGGATAGTGTGCCACCTACTACTCCATCCGAGCAACCCATCATTGAAATTTAAAAAGCGGAGAACAAATTTCATGAAAGTGGGTTTGAGGAATTACATGAAAGAGACAGTGGTTGTGATTAGGAAAATGACTCTGATTTGCTAACAAAATCCACCTGTTAGGAAGAACAAAGATGTCGAGGAAGACGACAGTTCAAAGGCTGAGAGGGAGCAAAATGTTGAGGATGAGGACCAAGAGAGAAACAAATAGTGAGACTTCATCGAACAATGACACCAAGAACATTGATTCTAATTTGGCTAGAAATAAATTAGAAGGCATTCACCCTCGTCAAAGCTGTGAACAAAAGAGAAAGCAAAAAGTTGGAGAATTCTCTCGACTGAGACAAATAAACATGGGCACTTATTTCCAGATGTTGCCCTACCTATCCTAACACCTGAGTCTAATCCTACCCTATTTGATTTCAGATCGCTACGAAAAGGTGATAGTTTCCTTACTCTATTTAATCTATCATTTTTGACAAAAGGATGTACAAAATCATTTCACTAAATATGCTTCGAAGAGAGATCTTTTCCTTGAATATATGGTGATTCTAGAAGACTTTAAGAAGTATGGAATTCCAGACATTGTGATGAACTTAGGGATTGGAAAGTTGTTATTATTTGTGGTCAGACCAAGTGATTTGTTAGTGTGTGAATTCCTAGCTAATATTCCAAAAAGATTAGGTAAAGGTGGGTAAGATTTTCAATGGGACGTTTATGTACGGGGTAGACATGTCCCCTTTAGTCTCGATAATTTGAGCGTTGGTTAGAGTTACGTGCCACTTTAGGTGATGATATTGATGAGGAGATTGACGAGGACACCATAGCATGAGAAATTATAGGTCATGAATGGCCGAATGAAGAAAAAGGAAAAATGACGACCTATTCACTCATGTTGAATACAAGATCCTACACAAAATTGTGATTCACAATATCAACCCAACTTCAAACTATTCGAAAATCAATGACAACAAGGTAGAAATGAACTGTTGTATAAGCTTGAGAAATGTCATCATGTGGACTTAGCTCAACATATTTTTGATAGAATTGTTTATGAGGGACCTCGCTAGGTGCATCATACTGCTTTACAATTATCAAATGCAAAAGAAGGTCCCACTATTACAAACATATCAGTTTGATCTGCCTCTCAAGCACCTTAGTATACGTGCCCTGACACTCTATAAGGGCTCTTCCCTCAACCCTCCTATGAGCTTCATTGAAGACAGACTAGTAGCCATTGAAACAAAACTCTAGTCACTTAAAACACAAGTAGTTTTGCATTTGACCACCATAAATGAAAACTTCACTATGTTTATTTATGGAGCATCACATCGAAGAAGATCTCAACTAACCCATCTGCTTGTTTATCGTTTGGGTAGTGCGCTACCTACTACTCCATCTGAGCAACCCATCATTGAAATTTAAGAGTTGGACAACAAATTTCATGAAAGTGGGTATGAGAAATTACATGAAATGAGGAATTACATGAAAGTGATAGTGATTGTGATTAGGAAAATGACTCTGATCTGCCACCAAAATCTCCCAATTAGAGAGAGAACAAAGATGTCGAGGAAGACGACAGTTCAAAGGCTAAGAGGGAGCAAAATACTGAGGATGAGGACCAAGAAAATAGAACAAATAGTGAGACTTTGTTGGAAAATGACACCAAGAACGCTGATTCTAATTTGGCTGAAAATAAATAAAAAAAATGATGATTTCGAGTCTGAGTTTGCAACAGAAATAGAGCAACACGAACAATTAGAAGGCATTCACCCTCGTCAAAGCCGTGAACAAAAGAAAAAGCAAAAGTTGGAGAATATTATCTATTGAGACAAATAAACATGAGCACTTACTTCCAGATGTTGCCCTACCTATCCCAACACTTGAGTATGATCATACCATCTTTGATTTTAGATCGCTACAGAAAGGTGATAGTTTTGTTACCCATTTTAACTATCATTTTTGACAAAAGGGTATACAAAATCATTTCACTGAATATGTTTCGAAGAGAGATCTTGTCCTTGAATATATGTTGATTCTAGAAGACTTCAAGAAGTATGGAATTCCAGACATTGTGACGAACTTAGGGATTGGAAAGTTGTTATCATTTGAGGTCAGACCAAGTGATTTGTTAGTACATGAATTCCTAGTTAATATTCCAAAAAGATTAGGCAAAGGTGGGAGAGATTTTCAATGGGACGTTTATGTATGAGGTAGATATGTTCCATTTTGTCTCGGTAATTTGAGAGTTGGTTAGCGTTTACCTGCCACTTTTGGTGGTGATATTGATGATGAGATTGACCAGGACACCATAGCACAAGAAATTATGGGTTATGAATGGCCGAATGAAGAAAAAGGAAAAATGACGGCCTATTCACTCACGTTGAATACAAGATCTTACACGAAATTATGATTCCCAATATTGACCTAACTTCAAGCTGTTCGAAAATCAATCACAACAAGGCATAATTGAACTGTTGTATAAGATCGGGAAAGGTCATCAAGTGGACTTAGCTCAACAGATTTTTGATAGGATTGTCTATAAGGGACTCACTAGGTGCACTAGACTGTTTTACAATTATCTAATGCACAAGAAAGTTCCACCACTAGAAAGATGTTAGTTTGATCCGCCTCTTAAGCACTTTAGTATGCATGCCATGACATTTTCTAAGGGCTCTCCTCTCAACCCTCCTATGAGCTCCATTGAAGACAGACTAGTAACCATTGAAACAAAGCTCTAGTCACTTAAAACACATGTAGTTATACTTTTGACCATTGTAAATGAAAACTTCACTATGTTTATTTATGGCTTCATATCAATCTAGAAAGCTCAGAGCAACCTAACACAACACCTGGGTTTGGAAATGATTGCAAGAGAACATTCAGAGTTACAACCTTCCAATGTTGTAGTTCTAGGCAACCTGCTAGGCTTGAGACATGATAGGCCTACGGATGATACTCGTGCACCTAACACGACATCATATCGCAAGCGTACAAAACTGAGATCTCTGTCGAGTGCCAAGAGGTCCCGGAAATAAGTCCAGTAATCACTTTTTGGTCCTAGTGACATCACTTTTTACGTATTGTCCTGCTAGGTTTTTTTTATCACATATTGTGACTAATATTGTTGATTGGTTGTTGCTTTGGCCCTATTTATAACAAAATGGGAAGATTATTTTGTGGGTCATTATGGTTGTGTGATTTACTATCTAGATGATTTTTATGTCATTGTGGTTGTGTGGTTGGTTATCTAGATGATTTTTTTGTTGTCTATTTTATGATATACTTGGTGGATGATACCTTGTACCCACACTTGGGGCAAAATATGACTTTTTTACTTAACAGAAGCCAAATGGAGATATTGTTGGGAAACATTGTTGTGTTGTCTTTAAAGTTGGCTTTCTTAATTATTTCATGTGTGGTTTCTATCTAACAGGATGCGAAAAAATGGCGAGTTATTAAATGATATGTGTCATCACATGTTCACACACACATCTAAACTCACGATCGAACATTCCTAGATAAAATCCACAAACCATGCAAACTTAAATTTCTTCTAATATAGAATATGTTAATTACTGAAGTGATCTTATGTGTTTCGAGTTTATTTGTTTGAAGGAATTCTAACTTAATAGGATTGATCTAACTTTTCCTTAGAGCATTCCATACTTCTAAGAAGAAAATGTTACTAAATAAAAAGATGAGTTCCAAAACTTCACTAAGACTGTAACAAATGTGAGTGTTAGGACTTCTTTACTCTAACTATACATGGGTAAATAGGATTTTTTTTGTGGATCTCTTCTTTCTCTTTGTATAATAACAAATGTGGTGATTTATAATACAAAAAGGATGTTAAATATTCCCTGGAAAGAAGATTGATAATATTATTGTTTATTCGGTAATTCGTTTTAAGGATGATAACACATGGTTAACTTGTATAACTGGAACAATATGAAATTTACTTAGAAGACGGCATGTCGATGAAAGGTAAGAATTGGATTCTTATTCCAATTTGTGAAAAAGAAGATTTGGGTACCTTTGTAAGAATGGTAAAAGATCAACATACGAGCGGCTGGCTGTGTTCCCGCATCAAAGTAAATGTAACACAATTTGTAACACACGAGAGTATACACAATTTGTTGTTCCCTTGAGAGGATAGTATACAATTTTTAACATACGAGAGTATAACCATAGAGTTATGTTAATGGTAAATGTATTGTAGGTGATGGACATCTATAACTATAATATTTATAACACTTCCCATTAGATGTTATTTACAAAGAATATACCTCGTCCTTACTAAGAAAAATCATGTGGGAAAATATCTTAGTGAAAGAAAAAGAGTACATAATTCTTTTGATTACGTTATGAAAGTTACCTCATAAAAAACCTTGCTAGGAAAATTCAATGAGACAAAGCATCGGTCAAGGAAAAGAGTAAAACAAGTATTTACTCCCCCTCATGATAATATCACTTAAGATATGTACTTTGATTGTGTAAGTTTCCCAAAAACTTAAACTATATACTTCACGCATATTAAATCCTGCAGAGATTTATATACATAGTATTATTAGTCATGACATATGAGTTGGTTAAATCAATATTCATTATATGTATATCAAGTGTCATGCATTGAAAAGCTAACAAGATATCGACTTGTGATTGCTTTACATAAGCCTTTCCGAAATTCATAATGTTAAGAGTCGTGCAATATATGTTACGACTTCATTTTTCTCATTTCTTTTTCGCATAAGTATACACTTTTAGGTGTTCGAACTGTAGGTCTAAAACTTCAGTTTTCTCTAGTAAATTCAATTTTACTTGAATTACGTCCTTTTATTTGGTCAATTAATTCTTTGACGAATTTTCTTCAATATACTCGATACCTTTCATAATATGAAGCGCTTTATTATGTATAAAAGTGTTGTCAACAATAATTCCTTTTTTATTCTATTTCTTTCTCCATAACGATACTTATTGAGATATCTCTATTTTCAATATTTCAGGTACCTGAACATCTTCTAAGATTTTACAATTAATTATATCCATATATTCTCCAAGAGTATACGCCTCCTCAATAGACCATCTTTACTATTTGCTCTATTTTTCTTTTGAGGATTTTTGTTTTGGAATCAAATGTCCTACCACACTTCAAATGTTCCATTAATTTACCACATATAATGTTAACGGATTGTCCTTTCATGACATTAATCCAAGTTGGAGCATTTACAGCTAGCATACGAGATTTAGTTAATCTATTTGGTCAATAAATGCATATGCCAATTTTATAATTTACAAATGAGTTATTTGTCGAACTTCTTGTTCGTATTGTCATTGTGCGAGGATCTAAAAAATATAATGTAATTCAGTAAATATATTATTTTCAACTACTTAATTTCTCTTCTAATATTGAGAAAATTGTCTTATTAAAATGACAATCGACAACTCGTGTTATAAAATATCACTTGTTAGGATTTAAGATATTTTATAATGGTTCAAACTAAACATATATTCTCAACATTCTTTAATGTCCATCTTAGTGCATTATGATAGACCAATTGTACATATATTGTACTATAAAAAATCATTAGATGAATAATATTAGACTCTGACCATATAAGCCAACTATAGGGTTGGCATGATGCGTATAATTGCTGATGCATATAAAATAACATTCACTTGACGAAAATGGAAATCACTTTGCTTTCAATGTTAATGATTTATAAATTAATTGTAGACGTTTAACAAACAATAGTGCTAAGCTATTTATCGCCATCTCAACTAACATTTTTATTAAAAATTTGAGATTTAGGCTCACTAGCATTAACAAGACACACGCCTTGATTGTATATACCGAAAATTATGCTCATAATTTAAAATTTAAGCAAGTAATCTCGCAAATTAACCTCAAGTTACGAATATTTAATAACATCATGCAATCATCTAGTAGATGTATATTAGATACAAATAATATCTAGATACTCAACATCTAGGTTGATGGGGCCTATACACTACCCTAAATAATTTTCAGAAATATAAAAAATCGAGTCCTGATTTTAGCTAGTGAAGGTGTATTGTCTTACATACCATGAAAATAAACAACACGTGATGATTCATTATATTGAAAAATCTTCTGGTTTTTTCATAGATATTCTTATTAATTATTCGCATCATATTCATCCGAGATGATCTAACAGGTAATGTCAATCAATAATTTTTTTTTTGAGATATTGAACTTCTGGTTGAATACAATGTATTAAGTCTATCTTTTCTTTAAAACAAACAATTCAACAACTAAATCTTTGACTTGACCGTTAATAAATAAATTGATTAAATAAACAAAATAATTAATCAAATAAACAAAATAATATTATACATTATAAATAAGTTCTTTGCCTGACAAGAATGGCGAATTAAACTAAATTTTATGAAATTACTTTATAAAGTACATGATCTTTTTATAAGATTGGGTTATATATTATTCTTTGAGAATTATCATATCTGAAATATTACTTACTTGAGAGTATCAATACTCTAATATTACACAATATTAATACTCTAAGATTATAAAATTGTGCTTCTTCAAGATCAACAACACAATATTTATTCCAAAATATTGATATGTACAAATTTAAACTTTTTTAAAAGCAATTATATAGTATTCGTTTAATTAAGTTATGCTTATTAAGGAGAAACAATACAATATTCTTCTAGAATATTTCTATACTTCGTGTTTCTTCAGGAATAATAATATCATTTTTTAGAATATTGATAATCATATCTTTGAGACATTAATACAATATTTTATAAAATATCAATATACCAATAATTGTTCTTCTTTAGGACAAACTCAATATTTCTCTAAAATATTGACATGTATAAATTTATGTTTCTAACAATTACATAAGATTCTTAAAAAATATTAGAACGTTCTTCGAGAGAAATAACTTAGTATTAAATTTTACAAAATTATGCTATTCGGGAGCAAGTAATATCCTACTGGAATAGGTCATATACAATTATGCTCTTTGGGAGCAAGTAATATCTAACAGAAATTGATATTTGCAAAATTAGGTTTCTTTCAAAACAATTATACAATATTTTTAAGAATATTGATTCTTAGTAATAGACAATTCTTCTAGAATAATGATACAATTTTCTTCAGCAATATCGATACCAAAAAAAAAAAATTATACTTCTTCGATAGCAATAACTCAATATTCTTTTGGAATATTAAATTTGTAATGTCACTCTATTTAAGAACAAGTAACGTTCTTATAGAATATTAATATAATGTTGTGCTTTTTCAGAAACATTAACATATTTATTAGGCTTAGACTTGTATAAAATTAATATTTATTACGCTTAGACTTGTATAAAATTAATCTTCGAGACTAACATAATATACTTCAAGAATATTGATTTGTACAAAATTTTATTTCTTCAGGAACAACAAATAATATTCTTCTTGAATATTTATGTAGTTGAAAATGTTTATTCGGAAACATCAACACAAATTTTCTTCAATAATATTCATATGAAGTTTTGCTTCTTCAAAAGATTTAATTTGTTAAAACAAAAGATTTACCAGATCTGAAATAAAAACTTCACAAATTATGTAAATTCAATCTTACAAAATATAATCAAAAGATTTGTAGGAATAAACTTACTTGGAATAGAAAAATAGTCATTTGATGAAAGTAGTAATTGAATTCAATAGATGTACATAGCTTTAAGTAGTCTCAAATTCTTCAAAAATGCAAATTTGAAAAATTCTGTTGTGCCAAATTAATTCTATTGTGAACTTTTTTATGAATGAATCGTTGGATTTGAAGAATAATGAGTTTTGAACTTGCTGTCCAAATTTCATGACAATCGGATCGTGGAGGGTTGATATATTAATGTTTGATCACAATAGCACATGTTGTTCAAAATTTGCAAATTTTCTGCACTGTTGCTCTTAGATTTTCTCTCTATTTTGGATGAGCTACTTCATGCTGATAACGTGCTAAGTATCCTCATAAAATTAAATAATCGTTCATCATTATCGATGATTTTACAACAAAAACCAATAATTTGTTAATTAGTTTTATTTCAATAAGAGATTATTTTCTATCAACGGCTTCTGTGCCATATTTTATTATTCTTAATCAACACGTGTTGATAGCTTCAAATATTTTATAGTTTTAAGCAGTATTACGTATTTGAAATACAACTATTTTCGAAATCCAAAGTACAATATCACATTGTTTATGCCATTCATTAATAAAATAATAAGAAAGAAATAGTCATGAAATTGGGTCGTGACATTACCTTGGAGCCCTCCATCGTCATAGACTCCACGACCACTGCACCATTGTAGTAGACAATCGATATATTTGGTCAAAACCTTCATTTGTTGATATACAGTCGTTTTATACCTACAAACTGCATCAACAATAATACTTGCCTACGCAGTTGTGCACCTTCATAATATAAAACCACTTCGCTATTGGAACTTCACGACTCTTAGAACGTAGTTAAGTTCTAATACCGATATTGAGGCAGCGATAGACGATAAAATAGACTAAAATAAAAGAAAACTCCTAAAAATACGTTGATTCACAAAGAATAAGGTGAATTTAAAAATCAAATATTCGTTGATGATCACCACGAAATACCTATTTAATAATCTTAATCGAATGAAATCAACATTTTTACAAATGCCAACGTTAGATGGAAGAGAATTGAAAAATCTCTCCAAATTTCTGTTCTTAATTTTAATCCAACAAAGACAACTCGAAATCCATGTTCGCCTACTGCTTAAAAACTTAACAAAAAAGTTTAATTCAAATTCCAACCTTAATCCCTCAACTTCTAACAAAATATTAATTAGACCCTAATTAAATAAATAAAATACTAAATGAAGCTTGTGCTTTTAAGTCTTTTACTTGCATCACTATCCATCAAGAAAAATTGATTAAACCCAAGAAAAAAACATTTCTTTTTTGTTCAGCCAAAAGTCACACTGTTCATATGCAACAGAAGGTAAAAAATTTGTGATAAACTTCCCTGTAGTTGGGTTCGAGGTTGTTTCCTCTGAAGCGGGTCAACATTTCTTTGACAAAACCTGCTGATTCTAGGGCCATTTTTTTTTTTTTTTTTACGTAATACGTGAGAAATTTGATGAACTTTTGGAGATTTATTTGAATTTTAATGAAGATGAAAAAATTTTTTTTGGAAAAGTGAAGATGAAAGTACTGGATGGCAAAAAGGTAAATTAAGTTGGAGAGAGTAGGAAAATATGGAATGCCGGTTTAACCTAATTACAAATAGTTAAATTTACATCGTGGGTTGAACTCAAAAGGTAAGGGCTGTATTCCAAAAAGGACCTATTTTCGCCTATTAATCCGGAAATCATCCAAAGGTTCTCATCCAAAGGTACTTCGACTGCCTATTATCAAAAGGTAAGGGGCTGTATTCCAAAAATGAAAGGCTTTGGACCTATTTCGCACGTCTTTTAATCCGTTATAACAAGTAAGAGATTACTCAGATGACGATGTATAAGGAACGAGACTTTCGAGACAATGTCCCAACAAAGAATGTTTGAAGTGAAAAATTATATTATACAACTTGCCTCTAAGGGACACAAGCACACAAAATTACAAGGTTCGTAAATAGAAAGTAAAAACTTTAAACGTAAATTCACAAATTTCTTTGTGTGAGAGTTGTTCTGTCTTCTTCTTCAATTGCTTCGCTCCATTTATATGTTGAGTACCATTTGCGCAATTTTCGCCCATAACTGACCACTACTTCATAGTACTTCCTCTAAAATAACTTCACATCACATCCATAACATTCCGTAACTGTCATGATGTCTTTTCCACTAATTCATGGTGATCTCAGATTACGGGTTACGTGTAAAACTGCTCCATTAATTGTGCGATATAGTTATTACTTCATTCGCCTATCATTAAGACATTTGCATACTTGGGTAATTATGGGCCTTATCTTGGCAATTCACTCAAACTCCATGGTTGTGCCTCCTGTTTTGGGCCTTTGTTTTAAGCTTTCATGTTAGGAATATTTTGTGTATCAACAAATACCCTATAATATGGCTTAATTAATGTTAATCATTAATTTTTCCATATTCAAGATTTTACACACTTTTCCACGACTCTTGAAATTCCAAAGAAAACAAAACCCCTCGGTACTTTTTTTGTTTGGCGGCGCTAACGTGTGTCCCCTTTTTTGGCAACAGTTTCACCACTCCTTTTCTTGAGCCATTTCGTTAACTTCACTTCACAAAGGTTTGCAGATATGCACCTGGCCCAAATCAGATACCAGTTTTCGTGTTTGGCATAAACGTATGGTTAGCCATGGCCATACTAGAGAGCTCTTTGAGTGAGCTAGGATTCTGGACTTATTAGAGCTTACTCTCGATATCCTTGCTTTTGACCCCACCTTATTTTCCATCGCCTTGTGCTTTTGGACATCTGACTACAACATTTGTCTTTCCTCTAGGTCCCATGTCCGTCACTCTTAGGGACATTAGTGCTTTAACCAATCTACCCCCTGTTGGTACCACCATCTCTCCTGCAATGATTGTTATCCATACGCCTCCCTCCCCTCCCTCCAAATAAAGAAGCAATTTTTTGACTCCTACAAGAAACTCCAAACACTTCGCAATAACACTGCAGTTGAGCCTAATCACATTGAACGTGTAGTATCCACTACTGGCTATGTAAGTTCGTCATCTGCGTTCTCAGTATTAAGACTTCCGTAGGTTATTTACCTATTTCCAATGAACTCGCCCATAACAAGCTTTTAAATCTTAGTTCTTTCGTTTTGGTTGCTCTTTATAAGGGCATGGCCACCCTTCAAGATCAATTAAGATCTTCTACTTCCCCCACTGGTAGTGGACCCTTTGGCTCGTCCAATTATGGCTTAGTGCGTATTTTCCTTATTTTGGCGCCCATTCATCGGCCACTCGCCTAGTTAATTGTTACGGATAATTAATCAACTTTGTCCAACAACTCAATCTAGTAGGGATATGATAAGTACAATTTTGTACTTATCCGGGCTCTAAAAGGGACGATTATGAGTACTATTAGTTGTTTTCAGTTTAATTGCATGTTGTTTTCTTATTATTTTAGGAAATAATCAAATTCAAGTATCAATCGACAAAAAGACGAAAAAAGAGACTTGAAGGGATAACGGGCACCGTTTTGGCGCTTTTCGATGGGACTAGAACTCTACAACTCAAGATAAAACAACAACAAACACACGCCTTAGAGGGTTTGAGAACATTATAAATAAGACAGATAATAGCCAAAAAAGGAGACGAATTTTGGAGAGGAACAAGAAACAAGGCAAGAACGAAGATCAAGGCGAGGAATCGAAGATCATCAAGCCGAGATTACGGGTTTTATTTTTACTTTTTGTTTTCCTTTCTCCGGACCATGATGAAGTCAATTCTTTCGTTAATTGAAGAAATCATGTCCGGCTAATTTCTTTATCTAGGATGAACGATGAAACCTCACGTTTTGATTAATTAGCAGTTTTTCCCTTTTTAGTAATTCATTGCCGTGGATTGATTATTCTTTATTCAGTTTCTTTATTATTTTAATGCTTGCGCACCATTAGAATATATTGTGATCCGTATTGAAGTCGAGAGATTCAATATAGATTTAGCACGTGGTATTGAATAACATAGGGTCCAATAATAGATAGAGATTACTATTATGCCTTATGAAATCCGTTTAGGCGATCTTGAGATTTTAATGCATGTGCTTATGCTCAAGCTTAATTAGAGATAATGAAGTTCGTGATAACATATAGATTTGATTGACCATCGAGAGAGGCTTTCGATTAATTTAGGAACTTGATTTTTCATCCGAGGTAAATAAAAGCTAAAAAGTGATTAACAAATAATTGAGTAGAATGTGGCGGTGGATTCGTGAATCCTAGTATTGTTAAACTTTAATTGTTCTCATATTTCAAAGTTGCTTTTTATTGTGATTTTCAATTTAATCAAAATAGTTAATTTAGTTTGGAATCTTAAGAATCAAAAATTGAATCTGTGTTTATTTCCATTGTTAAAATTTGAGTTGTTAAATTAATTGGTAACTTAATATCTAGTCCTCGTGGGTTCGACACTTTATTTTATCACTATATTACTTGTCCACGATCCGTCCACTTGCGGGATATAAATCGCACAACAAGTTTTTGGCGCCGTTGCCGGGGATTAGTTTTATTAATTGCTACGTTAATTTATAATTTGGCTTTTAACAATTCTTTTTAGTTTTATTTAGTTTTATCTTTATTTTCGATTCATCGTGATATCGCTGAATTTTATCTCGCTTTCTAACTTTTCAAGTGTTAAGTGTGTATCTGCCTGCATAAAAGATCTTGATCTTTTGATTTAGATCCAAATTGAGCGGAGCTTTCACCACTATACTACAACGAGAAAAAAGAGAAAAGAAGCAACAAAGAAGAAGCCACAATGGAGGATAACCGAATCCGTAATCCGTTGCAAGCGGATGGCGACACAATCGTGCACCAATAGCTCGACTGTTGAAGTTAATGAGAGACATTCTTATGGGTGAATATATGATGCCACCGATAGTCGAAAATCGGTCCAAGATTATATATCCGCCTTATGGACACGACAACTTCCGCTTGAGGCCGGATGTGATCAACTTGTTCTCGAGCGGTCCGCCTTTCTACGGGATGATAGATGAAAACCCTCATTACCACATTTCTCGATTTGATGAAATCGTGGCAATTTCAAATACCAAGCGCCAACGAAGAGGCATCAAGATGAGGCTTTTTCCACACACTGTTGAAGGATAAAGCTCGAGAATGGTTAGATTCATCACCACTGGGAGCATCACAACTTGGGGTGATCGATCCAAAAGTTCACATTGAAGTACTTTCCTCCACCTGGGGTGAAGCAGTTGAAGTACGAGATTACCAATTTCCAACGATCGAGTTGGAAAACTTTCATGAGGCATGGGAGAGATTCAAGCAAGCGCTCAGAAGTGTCCAAGCCACGGGTTTCCTTTAGCACTCGTAATCACTACTTCTACCCGGGTCTAGTTCCTAGCGATCGTTCTTGATTGATTTCTGCAGCAGTGGCTCTATCCAAAATAGGTGCGCGGCGATCTCCATGATTTGTATGAAACAATGAGTGAACAATTCGTTATGTGGCGACGAGAGGGTACAAAGGAAAGCAAAGAAGCAGCAGGGTACATGAGGTAGACTCAAATTCGCTTGTCTTCGCAAAGATCGATGCATTGGCCAAGCGGATGGAGACGATGAAATATTCTCATTCAGCTAATATGGTTCGAGATGTCTCCACCAATCATGTGACATGCGGGCAAACCATCAATCTTTGAGTGCCCATTGACAAAGGTTGATATGCCTTCCCGAGCAAGTTGCATATGCTCAGAATTTTCAGCGTCAGCAGAATAACCCTTATTCACAGACATACAATCCAGGATGGAGAAATCATCCAAACTTCTCCTATGGCAACAACCAGAATATCCAGAATCCGCCAAATCAAGGGAGGCCACAAGAGAAAAAGGAGGGTGGAAGAAATCACACCGAATTGAAGGAGATGCGTAAAAGACAGGATGTTGCTATCAAGAATATGGAAAATCAGATTGGGCAGTTGGCTAAATTGTTGACTGAGAGACAACCAGGCACATGGCCAAGCAACACCGAAGTCAATCCAAAGGAGCAAGTAAATGCAATTACCACGAGGAGCGGTGTTCAGTTACCAGAGATTCATGTGACTAGGCTGTGTGTAGAAAAGGAAACCGTGGTCCGACAAAGCGAGAGAAAATAATTTAGATGCGAAGTTGCACCGTAGCAGGACTCTCCACCGACTTATATTCCACCACCGCTTACGTCCCTCCAATCCCATTTCCTCGGAGGTCTGCGAAAACACAAGCTTGACAAGCAATTCGAGAAATTTCTCAAGTGTTCAAGAAACCCAGATCAACATTCCGTTTGTCGATGCTCTAGCACAAATGCCGAGTTATGCTAAATTCATGAAGGAAATTCTTTCAAATAAACGGAAGTTGGAAGAGCACTAAATGCTTATGCTTATCGAAGAGTGTAGTGCTATCTTGCAAAACAAGCTACCGCCAAAGTTAAAAGATCGGGGAGTTTCTCTATTCCTTGTAATGTTGGTAGTTCTTTTTCGAAAAAGCATTATGTGATTTAGGTGCTAGCATTAACTTGATGCCTTATTCTATTTTCGAGCAACTAGGTCTCGGAGAAGTGAAGCCAACCACAATTTCACTTCGGTTAGTCGATCGGTCAAGAAGCGCCCACGTGGAGTTATTGAAGATATTTTGGTGAAGGTGGACAAGTTCATATTCCCGGTGACTTCATTATCCTCGATATGGCGGAGGATAGAGATGTGCCACTTATCTTGGGGCGACCATTCTTAGCTCTTGGAAGGGCCCTCATTGACGACACAAAAAGGCGGTGATGTTGAGATTGAATGAGGAGCGGTGTCACTTTGGCGATTCAAAGCAATTCAATATCCAAGCTCCCTCGACTCATGCTTTTCAGATCGATATCATTGATCACGAGGTGCTAACACATTTGCCTTGGAAAATCCTACAAATCCATGGGAAGCGTGTATTATGCATTCTCAAGATGAAAACTCCGAGTCTCCGGTCCTTGAGGAATGCGCGATGATTTTACAAGGAGCGAATGTATTGAACGAAGAAGTAGATATATGGATTTGGGTACCACACTTCCTCGGCCAGCCTCCTTCTGGGTCCAAAAGGCACCAATTCTCGAGTTAAAGCAATTACCTTCTCACCTTAGGTATGCTTATCTCGGTGAATCATCCACTCTTCCAGTCATCATTGCGAACTCTATTGATCAGGATCAGGAGGATAAATTACTCCGAGTTTTGAAGAATTACAAATCAGCCATCGGTTCGACTATAGCAGACATCAGAGGTATCAGCCCATCTTTATGCATGCACAAGATTCTAATGGAAGAGGCTCAAAGCTTTCAACACTCTCAAAATAGTCTAATCTCAACACCGTCATTGTACCACGGATTGGGATCTACCTTTTGAGCTCATGTGTGATGCAAGTGACTTTGCTATTGGGGCGCTTGGGGCAACGAGAGCAAAAGTCATACATACCATCTACTATGCCAATTTAACTCTTAATGACGCTCGGATGAATTATGCCACTACAGAGAAGGAATTACTAGGCTGTAGTATTTGCCTTGAAAAATTTCGATCTTACCTCATTGGATCGAAGGTGATAGTGCACACGCACCATGCGGCGTTGAAGTATCTTTTGCTAAAAAGATGCAAAGCCAAGACTTATTCGATGGATCTTACTTCTCCAAGAATTCGACTTGGAAATTAAAGACAAAAAGGGGTTGAGAACGTGGTAGCCGACCACTTGTCAAGAATCGAGCGAGACGGAAGGCAATGAGGAAGGTGAAATAAATGAGAAGTTTCCGGATGAGCGATTTTTGGGATTGAGCGGTTGGGGATTGCACCATGGTATGCAGATTATGTGAATTACCTTGCTAGCAATATCATGCCACCGGATTATGATCATCAACGTCGAAAAAGTTCTTCTCGAACTTAAACACTATTTTGGGAAGATCCTATTCTTTACTGAAGGGAGCCGATCAAGTAATTCGAGATGCCTCACCAAGAAGAAATGGAGACCTGTCTTGGAGCAATGTCATTCTTCACCATACGGAGGTCATTTCGGGGCTACCAAAACAAAGACCAAAGTCCTACAACTGGTTTTATTGGCCGACTTTATTCAAAGATGCCTCTGACCGGTAAAAAAATGTGACAGTGCCAAAGGACGGGGAACATATCTCGAAGGTGAAATGCCCCTACGAAGCATTCTAGAGGTTGAACTTTTCGACGTGTGGGTATTGACTTTATGGGCCTGCTTCCACCATCATTCTCAAATTCTTACATTTTGGTAGTGTTGATTATGTGTCTAAATGGGTAGAAGTCGTAGCCTTACCGACCCGTTGATGGCAAGGTGGTGGTAAACTTTCTCAAAAGAATATTTTACGCGTTCGGGACGCCCGGGCAATCATCGATGACGGGAAAGCATTTTTGCAATAGACAGTTTGACACTCTTTTGGCAAAATACGGTGTGAAGCAATCGTGTGGCTACTCCATACCATCCACAAACCAATGGGGGTGGAAATCTCCAACCGGAGTTGAAAAGGATCTTGGAGCTTATGGTGAGTTCATCAAGGAAGGATTGGTCGAGAAAATCGGATGATGCCCTTTGGGCATATCGAATCGCATTCAAAACCCCAATTGAATGTCACCTTATCGCCTGCGTTTTGGAAAGGCGTGCCATTTACCGGTTGAGTTGGAGCACCGAGCCCACTGGGCATTGAGGAAGTTAAATTTCGACTTGAAAGAAGCCGGTGAGAAAAGATTGCTCCAAAGAGAATGAAATGGAGGAATTCGGGTTCGAGGCTTATGAAAATGCCAAACTATACAAAGAGAAACCAAGAATTGGCATGACAAAACATTCAAAACAGTAGGTTTTAGCAGTGGCAAAAGTCCTCTTATTCAACTCTCGACTCAAGCTCTTCCCCAGGAAATTGCGTTCAAGGTGGTCCCGCCATTCACGGTGGTGAAAGTCTATCCACATGGAGCAAGTGGAGGTGGCTCATGACACGAAGGGCGGGTGTTCAAAGTGAACGGACAAAGACTCAAACATTACTTGGAGGGTGATTTTTCGAAAAGAAAAGACATTTACCACGTTGAGCAATCCGGAGTGATCACCGCGACAAAGTCGAGCTATAGACTTTAAACAAGCGCTCAATGGGAGGCAACCCATTTTCTTCCCTTTTATTTACATTTACAAAGATGATTTCGCTTTTTAGGAGTTCGATAGCGCGTTTTTGCACGCTTTAGGTTTAAATTTTGGAATATGTTTTAATTCTTAGGTTTTGAGGATACAATCATCGTCATCCTGCATAATCACGTTGTTCAATTATTTTAAATTTATATTTAAAAAAAAAATTGAATTTTGTTTTTTAAAAAAAAAAAATCGTTTTTTTAATAAATAAAAAAAATCAATTTTTTTAAATTAAAAAAAAAATTCGCTTTTTTTAAAAAAATTAAAAATTAAAAAATTAAAAAATTAATTTCGTTTTCTTTAAAAAAAAAAACAAAACAAAAATTTAATAAGTTCTTTTTTTTTTTTTTCTCTCTCTTTTCTTTTTAGGGTTACAACCTAAGGACTGACTGGATGACATTCAAGCAAAGATTTGTCGACCAACTTGTACAGATCTCTCCACCAATTGTTCATACCATACTTCTTCTTCAGCACCATCCGATCCACATCTGGGTAGTATCTGATCTTTATATACTCCTTTGAATTATTTTTACATTGGGGACAATGTATCTTTCAAGTTTGGGGGTAGTGAAAAAAATGTTTGGTCTGATGATAATACTTGATATTGATTGTTAAATTATTTAAAAAAAAAAATTAATTAAAAATTATTTATATTTATTTGTTTGCATATTTATATGATATGAATAGTCTTGCCGGCTAATGATGTAACTTTTTATTTAATTATTACGTTTTAATCCATGACTTGTGAACAGATTATTACTATTGGTTAAATGTGAGACTATTTGACCATGTTTGATATTGTGTTGTGTCGGCCAGTTAAAATGATTTTTAGCTATGTTGGTGCACTTAAGTTGAAAATAATAGGATACCCTGTTTAAACCTAAAAATCATCCGTATCTCGAACAAATAACCAATATAGTGAGAAAGTGTGGTAATAAAACTGTGATAGTGTCTATCTAAGTTATGATTGATTCCATGTATGTTGAAAATTTGTGTGGAGCACTTTAGACCAGCTAGAGGAAACTAAGTAATGACCGAATGTTAGGAATCTAATCCTCACGCATGAACTTATTGCACGCAAGGAACAAAAATTATTATTATTATTGCTTAACTCTTTTCGTAGCCTAATTGACTTGAGTGAAAAGGTCCGTAGGGTTTCTCAAAACCTGATGCCCTAAGGTTCGAAAGACACGGGAGTCATCGACCTCAAGCTCGTTACATGAGTCAATTAGAAAGCTTAATGGATTGAGTTTTGCACCTTATTAATATCTTATAACTCGCTTTAGTAGCATATTTGACTTGAGTGAAAAGTCCGTAGGGGTTTTTCAAAACCTGATGCCCTAAGGTTCGAAAGACCTGGGAGTCATCGACCTCAAGCTCGTTACATGAGTCATTTAGAAAGCTTAATGGATTGAGTTTTGCACATAAGATCTATATATTTGAAAAAAAAAATTATTATTTATTTATTTAAATTTAATTTTTATTTCTGTCCCAAAAAAAGAAAATCCTTTGCAAAGTAAATTTGGGGATTAGATAACTAATGGGTTTGACTTATTTAGTAGAAACTTTCTGGTCGAAAGTGCTCATAAATTGGAGAATCTTCATATACCTAGGTTGTCACGATTATTAGTTTTCTCAACCAAACCTCGAACAAGAAAATAATGAGCTTAAGTGTTACCTTTGAACCAAAATCTCGGAATTTGAGAGAAAACATCATTTTGGGGAAGTGTACCTTCACGAGAGGGAAAGAAAAATTTGACCCGGTGGTTGAGCTATCACCACCATAGAATTTAAGTTAATCGATTAACGGGTCTCACACACGTATCAAGTATGGTTTGAGTATAATCACATTTGCAATAGTAATACTTGGTTACCGTCATGAATTATAAGTTGTTACAAAAGAACGGCAAGCTATTTATAGTATAACTATTTTTATTATTTTTATTAGTATGTGCATGATTGTTTTTAGCTAGTTTATTCGAGGACGAATAATAGTTCAAGTTTGGGGTATTTGATAAGTACAATTTTGTACTTATCCGGGCTCATAAAAGGGACGATTATGAGTACTATTAGTTGTTTTCAGTTTAATTGCATGTTGTTTTCTTATTATTTTAGGAAATAATCAAATTCAAGTATCAATCGACAAAAGACGAAAAAGAGACTTGAAGGGATAACGGGCACCGATTTAAGTTTTCGATGGGACTAGAACTCTACAACCCAAGATAAAACAACAACTTAAACACACGCCTTAGAGGGTTTGAGAACATTATAAATAAGATGATAATAGCCAAAAAGGAGACTTAATTTTGAGAGGAACAAGAAACAAGGCAAGAACGAAGATCAAGGCGAGGAATCAAGATCATCAAGCCGAGATTACGGGTTTTATTTTTACTTTTGTTTTCCTTTCTCCGGACCATGATGAAGTCAATTTTTTCGTTAATTGAAGAAATCATGTCCGCTAATTTCTTTATCTAGGATGAACGATGAAACCTCACGTTTTGATTAATTAGCAGCTTTTTCCTTTTAGTAATTCATTGCCGTGGATTGATTATTCTTTATTCGTTTCTTTATTATTTTAATGCTTGCGCACCATTAGAATATATTGTGATCCGTATTGAAGTCGAGAGATTCAATATAGATTTAGCACGTGGTATTGAATAACATAGGGTCCAATAATAGATAGAGATTACTATTATGCCTTATGAAACCGTTTAGGCGATCTTGAGATTTTAATGCATGTGCTTATGCTCAAGCTTAATTAGAGATAATGAAGTTCGTGATAACATATAGATTTGATTGACCATCGAGAGAGGCTTTCGATTAATTTAGGAACGCCGATTTTCAGTCCAGGGTAATTAAAAGCTAAAAAGTGATTAACAAATAATTGAGTAGAATGTGGCGGTGGATTCGTGAATCCTAGTATTGTTAAACTTTAATTCGTTCTCATATTTCAAAGTTGCTTTTTATTGTGATTTTCAATTTAATCAAAATAGTTAATTTAGTTTGGAATCTTAAGAATCAAAAATTGAATCTGTGTTTATTTCCATTGTTAAAATTTGAGTTGTTAAATCAATTGGTAACTTAATATCTAGTCCTCGTGGGTTCGACACTTTATTTTATCACTATATTACTTGTCCACGATCCGTCCACTTGCGGGATATAAATCGCACAACAGGATACTTTCATTTATTCCAATACTTTGAACTCTTTACCTTCTTACTTCTCTTTTTATGCACATCAAATCCTTCCGTACGTCCAACCTCTATCCACTTTGAACAAGGTTGAGGCTAGTTTTCCCATTTGGGCCCAATTTTTGGTTGGGCGAGAGCTGCTCTATGGTTTAATCACTAGAATGAATGCGATTGCTGAAGTTGAAGTATATGCTCCCAATTCTTTTTGCGTCAGTTTGGGTTTGGCCAGACTTGGCTGATTCCTCCTTACTACTCAATCAACCTCAAAGAGCATTTTTATATTATCACCCGAGACGATGGAAAAGCCATTGAGAGTCAAAACAAATCTCTAATGACTGGCTTTTCTCTAGTCCATTTTAATCCCACTTTTACTACTCATTTCCTTTTCAACTAGTTTTGGCCCAATGTTATATGCAGGTCTTTTGTTTTTAATGTTCATATTATGTTTCATACTCTTGAGTCCAATCCTCCTTCAAAGTCTCCCTGAAGAACTCCTTATTCCTCTACGCTCAGTTCCAAAAGGGTGTTACTCCTCACTCGACTGAATTCTCTTTAGTTCCACCTCCTCAAGCTGGTCTAAGGAAACTTCTAGCAACAAACGTCCAAGCCCACATTAGGTTGATGACTCAGATAAAAAGATATTTCTGCTCTTGTCAGAAAAAAAGGTGCTAAGTTTTCGATCATCTATAATTACTCTTTATTGCGTGTGTTCTAGCATGTGTTGGACATACTAACCTATTTTTGGTTCTTTTAGAGAACATCTATCTCTTCTCCTGTTGCTTCACAATCGCTAATCGTCCTTGGTCCTCCAGTTGTTCCTATCATTAGAGAACCTCAAAGTTCGAAGTCACTCACTTAAATGGTTGAAAGGGCTTAATCTCCTCTCGATGAAGGTTTGGCTATAGTGGCTTATACTCATCAACCCCAATATGCCCGTCCAATAGTTCTGGAACCTGAAGGTAGTGCCCTTTATAATACTATATTTTTTGTGTATACGGATTTTTCATGTTTGACCCTTGTTTTCGCAGTAGTCCCCTGTTAAGATGCCCGTTGTGGAAGAGCCTCCTCGCCTAGATGACAAGGAGAAAACTTCTGCAGTGCCTGAAGACCAATCCTAAACTATTGTTCCTTCTTGCTTGTCCAAAGAGGTGCCTCCTTCGCCCAAAGCTGCTGATGAAGTACATCTTTTTCCTCTCATTGCTTTCATATCTTTGTAATGACAACAACTAAATGACATCTATTGTTTTTTCTTACAGGATGCTAATTCTGCCTTGCGATCCATCCAAGGTATATTTACATCTTGGGAACAAGTCAAGGTGAGTTCTACTCTGTGCTGTTCTTCTGCAACTCAGCCTTCAATTTCTTCTATTCTTTCTACTAATGACATGAAGGCTCTCAAGAAGGCTATGCTGGCTTATACCTCCTTTATGGATAAGGACATATCCAGAGCGAGTGACTGCTAGTCAAAAAGAATTACTGGCACGTCTCAGTGAAGAACTGGCCGATGCTCTCCAACGTCCTACCCTTGCACTTCCAGCTGACATTAGATTGACTTTGAGAAGGATCCATCAGGAGGTAAGTCTTCTACTGTCTAAAAATTTGGAGTTGAAGAGCAAGAAATAAAGCCTCGTGCAAGCCGTAGCTGAAAGGGAGTCTTTAAATTTTTCTATTGATAAAGCAAAGTCTACCTTAAACAAGCTCTCTTCTGAGGTCATGATTGAAGACTCCGAGTTAATAAGTTTAGAAGCTGAAATGAGGGGCATTCAGGTCAAAATTGATGACTGCAAACTGCAGCTGGTAGCCAAGAAGTATAATGCTTCCCAAGAGATTGAGTGAACCAGAGCTCTAATGGTACGCTATTCCGAAGTAACAGTGGATGATCTTGACATGGTTATAGAGGAATTGTCTACTGTTGATACTTGCTAGCGCTCTGAGTGGTCGAAGCTTCGTCACCAAATGAGGTCTATTATGGAGAGGTTGGACGGGGCTGGACAATAGTGTCCTAGATTGGTATAAGGGTAGGGGTTATAGGATAGGACGATGACGTCCTGAAATTTGTAATAATCCTGACTCTTGATGTTTTAATGTAACACTTGTTATTTGACTTGAATTAATTTACTTACATATGTTTCAAACAGCTAATCGTTCATTTTCCCATACTGAA
Organism: Forsythia suspensa; assembly: GCA_023638005.1. NCBI lineage: Eukaryota > Viridiplantae > Streptophyta > Magnoliopsida > Lamiales > Oleaceae > Forsythia > Forsythia suspensa. The sequence goes on from CM042667.1 coordinate 18,121,785, forward strand.
GGAACATATTTCTTCAAATATTTTCTATCGATAGATCTTACATGTTTTGTTCCATCTAAATCTTCCAAGTGATAAGCTCCATTGGGTAATACACTTTCTACCTTATACGGACCTTTTCAATTGGGCGACCATTTTCCATATTTTGGATCTTTACTATCCAAAGACAATATTGTTTTTCAAACTAACTTGCATATCCTAAAAAACTTTGTCACAACTTTCCTGTTATAATACTTGGACATTTTTTTTCTTTTGAATTTGTAATTTATCTAGGACGTCTAGCTTTATTTCTAGTTCTAACAAGCTTTAGGTCAAAGCTTCTGCATATTGATCACTGCTCAAATCATTTTGCAAAGCCACTCTAATTGATTGCACGTAGATTTCCATAGGCAATACTGCCTCCTGCCCGTAGGTAAGTTGAAATGGGATAATTCTCGTACTCGAACAAGGAGACGTTCTATAAGCCCACAAAGCATTGTTTAAACACTCGTGCCAATTTCTAGTATTTTCATCTATCATCTTCTTTATAATGTTTTTAAGAACCTTATTTTAAGATTCCACCTAACCATTTGAATGGGCTTAGTAAGGCGTGGAATTTTACTAGCTTAATGTCAAACTCACCCAAAAATTGCTTTACTTGATCTCCATTCAAAGAAGTTCCATGATCCATCCTTAAGGTTTGTGGTATCCCAAACCTATAAATTATATGATTTTGGATGAACTTTATAATATTCCCTTGAGATATCTCTTTTAGAGGAATTTCTTCTACCCATTTAGTGAAAAAGTCGTGGCTACGACGATAAATGTGTATTGTTTGGACGAGGGAGGGTAAACCTTTTCTATCAAGTCTATTGCCCAACTCCTAAATGGCCAATGCTTTATAATGGGTGTTATTTTCCACGCAGGTGCTCTTTGAATTAGGCCATGCCTTTGGCATGCTAAACAACTCTTAGCGTATTGGGCACACAATTCTCCCATCTTTGGCCAAAAATACCCACTTCTAACAATCAGCTATCTCATTTTTAACCAGCTTGGTACGTCCCCGCATATTCTTTCGTTCACTTCTGCCATAATTGTTTTGACATCTAACAAATTGACACATTTTAACATAACTCCGTCTGTACATTTCTTGTACAATTATCCATTTATAAGTACATAGTTTAGGGTGCGCAACTTGATTCTCCTCTCACCCATTCCATTAGACTTCTCTAAAAACCGTTTTATTTCTTCCTTCCAATCCACCACACTTCCATCTTCTATGCAATGGATGTTAAATTCTCTGGCCTTCGTTGTACTGGAGGAATTTTCACTCCATATTTACACACGGATTCCAAGTTCAATATTTTGGAGTAACCTAGGGCCATTTAGGCCAATTCGTTCACTAAATCATTATATATTATATTCACATATTGAAGCTCCACTTGGTTAAACTCTTTCAGAACTTCCTGAGCGATTTCGTACAAGCTTATAACAGAGACACTTTGGCATTTGAACGTGCCAACCAGTTGGTTAATTACTAGCTGAGAATCACCTTTAACGATCATATTTTTTACTTTCATTTCTAGTAATAACTCTAGGCCCACTATAAGTGCCTCATACTCGGCCAGATTATTGGTGCATAAATCGTCTAATGTAAAGAAGAATTGATAATTTACACCAAAAGTATCTATTAATGCTATACTTACACCTGCTCCCTTGGGGATTTTTGAACCATCAAAATATAATGTCCAAGGTTTTACTTTACACAAGTTAATGTCTAGCTCCACTTCATTTGGAATATTGACGCACGATGCTTGGTTTTTAATAGCCTTTTGTAGGAAATATTGAATTTCAAATTTAGACAAAGCTAAAGTCCAAAGACCGATCCTTTGATACAAAATAGGGCGAAAAACATGTACTTGATTAGATTTACTTTACACACTAAATACACAGTCACAGGTCGAAGATAGGCCCTTAATTTTGTACATGTAAAATAAAGAGCTAAGCATAACTTTTCTATAGCTGCATAAATACATTCACATTTAGTCAATTGTTTACTAAGTTAGTATACTGCTCTTTCCTCTCCCAATTGGTCTTCCTAAGCGACCACACCAGCTATAGACTCTTTCTCGATCGATATATACATTTTCATTGGTCGTCCATGAATAGGTGACACCAAGACAGGTGGGTTTGACAAGTAAGTTTATTGGCTATCAAAGGCCTTTTGATGTTCTTCATTCCAGACGAATTTGTCCTGACCCTTGAGCTTTAGGAGAGACAAAAACACTTTTGTTCGCCCTGCATAAGTAGAAATGAAATGATTTAAAAAATTGACTTGTCCCAAAAATCTTTGCAACTCTTTTTTATTGTTAGGTAGTTTGGCTTCTAGTATGGTCTTTGCTTTATTTTTATCAAGCTCAATCCTCCTTTTGTGTACCAAGAAACCAAGGAAGTTTTCGCATTGACACCAAATGCACATTTTAAAAGGTTTAACTTCAATTGGTATCATTTCATTCGCTGAAATAAGCATTTCGATTGACAGAGATGGTCTTCTTCTTTGATCGATTTAATTACTATATCATCTACATATTCTTCAATAAATTCGTCAACCATGTCATGAAAATTGCGCTTTGATAAGTGGCCCAAGCATTTTTGAGCCTAAAGGTATAACCAACCACTCGTAACACCCTAACGCACCTGGGCATCTAAAAGCAGTTTTATGCACATCTTCCTCAGCTATGTATGTTTGATTGTACCCAACATACCCATCCATGAAGGAGTACATTATGTATCCAGCGGTGGAATCAACTAAAGAATCTATTGTCGGCATTGAGTATACATCTTTAGGTGTTGCAACATTTTGATTTCTAAAATCTATACACACCCTTATTTTTCTATTCTTATTTAACACATGTACAATATTAGACAACCATTAGACATATCTGACCGTTCTTATAAAACCTACTTTTAGCAATCACTCAATCTCTTTCTTTACCTTGAGCAACATATTGGGCACAAAGCGTCTAGGTGGTTGTTTATGAGGTTTAAAATTTGGTTTAGTGGGCAATCTATGCTCTAGCAAGTTTCTATCTAGACCAGACATTTGTTCATATTCCCAAACAAAATAATCCTTATATTCTTTCAATAAAGAGATTAATTTATTACTTACATCTTTATCGAGTAGCTAGCTGATAAAGTTTGGAAGATCTTTTCCTTCATCACCAAATTTTATCTTTATCAAGGGGTCTTGCACTTGAATGTATCATGGCTTTGTAATCCTCACCAAATCGTCCTCCAATTCCTTTGTAGAAATTCTTTCTTCCAAGAAATCTACCTTATTGAGTTCATTCTATAGACTTTGTTCTAGGCCAAGTACAGCCAGTCTATCCTTTAATAATACCATTGTTTTTTCTCCATTTACTTTTTCTTCAAACTCTTTACTATAAGCCATTAATCTGGCTTTAAAGGTTGCAATTTTAGCCGAATTCTTTTGTGTTTGTCTCTTCATTAATTCTCTTTGATTAACTTCTTGCCAATTATTGGCTCCTCAAAATATACTATATTTGTCCTCATTTGAGTGAATAATTATGTATGGGCTTCCATTGAGAATGGCTCCTCGCTCTGCACTATTAGTTGTGTTTCTTCTCCTTCTTGAACCACTCTAATTCTCCCATAATCTCCTTCGTACATGTATCGTTCTACTGAATTAGCCTCTACGACAAAAGGTTAGTCATCAGCTTACACAACCTCTGCATCACCTTTATCGTTCCAAAAAATCAAGTATTGATGGAACAATGAAGGGACACATCAATTCTCATATATCCAATCTCTCTCTAGCAGTATGTTGTAACTAGTAGGACCATCTATTATAAAAAAATGTGGTCTTTGTTGTACCACTACTGTTATATCCAAAGGCATTACCCTATTGGCCGAAGTAGCTCCTCCATTAAAGCTAGTCAAAATTATTTCTGTTGGGACCATGTCGCTCTCAGACTTCACAAATTTTCTTATCATTCTGTAGGGAATTGTGTTTATGGCTGCCATTAACCAAGGCTTTTACATACAGGGGTCTAAGAGGCTTGTTCAGCTTCATTAATGGCTTCTTGAATATGACATTTTCCTTTGCATTTATTTCTACTTTTTCCTTATCTTTCTCCACTTCATCTTCGTTGGATATGTTTACTTGCAATATTTCCTCACCATGAATCTCCTTTGCCTCATCCAATTGCATGAAACCTTCTGATGGCTCTTCCAAACCTGTGGGTAGAGGCACTATTTCTGGAGGTGACCTATATTTCTTAGCACGAGGTACTCTTTTCTTCCTTGTGGGTGTTCCATACGAGACATAGTAGTCGAATGATCTTCCAGATAGTTTTCCCAACAAACCTACTACTGGATTGCCTTCTTTGTGAGTAGATTGTTGTATGAAACTCCCATTATCCTTCGCTATGCTTCTAAATCAACTCGTCTTCTATGTCTGTCATTCCATCATCTTCTTCCACACTATTGTCATGAGTGACTTGACCCCCATTAGATGTGCCTTCTCCACACTCTAATACACAAGCTACCTACGCGGTTTCTTCCATTATCACCTCATCGTTTTCCTTGTTTTTAAATTCATTGGCCAATAAATAATTACTAGCCATAACTGGGGGCAAAGTGCCAAATTGAATGGTGATTAATTGCCCAGAATCATCCTCATCCTCATCTTTCTTTCTACGCTCAAACTTTGATTTTCTTACGCATTCATTTTCTAGTGACTTTCACTAACTCCTCCGTATTTTCTTCATCTTTGTCCTCATGGATATTTTGACTCACCACTTTACTCTCCATTTGTGGCTTTAGAACGTTCTACACATTGTTGTTGTCTCATCATCTGCCCATAATTTCTTTGAAAACGTCTCTGTTGGGTTCTTGTCATTTCGTTGAACGGAATCGCTCTTCCTACTATAGGATTGTATGAATACCACACATTTGGGTGTTGAGGTTGTGGCTTGAACGTCTGGATGCCCTGAAAAGAGCCATACTGCCTCCCATAGAATGGCTTTACTTGCTTTCTAAATGGATAAAAATTAGAGGTGTTAGCTGGGCGAGTTTGCTGTCTATATGCGCCTACGTTTTCTGTGAGATTGCCAATCTCTTTATGGCACCTAGCGCATAAACTTCTTTTCTCTTCCACTACCGTCTTTCCTTTCACACGTTCAAAGCCACTGGGACGCGGTTTGTCCTTGCCATCATCAACTACTAACTTGAATCTCGAGAGACCAAACTTGGCCAGATTTGGGGTGACCATATTGACATCTACTGGCTGTGGAAATGGATTTTCATCTACTGCCATTTTTTTCTTTGACTCAAAGGTGATTCGCCCTGACCTAATAGCATCCTGCAACACATGACGAAGAACCAATCAACTATTAGTTGTGTGAGACCATGCATTATGCTATTAACAATATTTTTTACCCTTGATTTGCTCATAGTTTGGCAATTTATACTTGTGACTTAGTTTATTTTTTTTATCCTTATATAACCTGTCAAATATTACATTGGCCTTTGTTATATCAAATTAGAGCGTTCTAGCCTTTTTATTTTTTTCTTTTGTAGGCTCATTCTTAATAGACACTTCTGACTTGGCCAACATAGGGCACGCATACGTATCACCTTTGACCAATTCGGCCATATTTACTTCGGCTTTGGCTAGATCTTAAATGGTGTCAATAGCGTGGATATCAAAATTTGGGTATCCATAATAGGTCTCTTTACTAAAATTCTTCACGTGTTCCTCTTCTCTTAACAATCGCTCATACCTTATCACATTCACGCTAAGTTGAAAGAGATCCGTGAATTCTATATCTTGGAACTTCTTTTTCAAATCAAAATTCAAACAGCTTTGAGCAATTTTGACAAACTCTTTTTTGGATATAGGAACAAAACACTTGTTTCTGGCCATTTTAAACCTTTGAAGATGGGATTTATCCTATTCATTTGGCATTTAACACAAATTTGCTAAATCCGCCAAAGTGACTTCTGATTCTATTTTGTAAAACTAGGTGTGAAATAATTGTTCCAAGGGTTGCCAAGTTTGGATAGAATTTGCTTGCAAGTTAATGAACCATGAAAAGGCTACCCCAGTTAGCAAATTTGGGAATAGTCTCATTTTTTAGAAATTAGTAACCTCGCTACATTGCAGCGTGAAACGCCCTATATGTTCCAAAGTTGATAATTCTCCTAAGCCAGTGAACAAAGAAAATATGGGCACCTTATAACCTCTCGCCAAGGATACGCGTTTGATCTACCCAATTTAGGTAAGGCTTTTTGTATGTTGGCCGAATCACTGGCCATATTTCAAAAAGCCAACTGATCTTGCATGATTTCTACAACTTCATCCCTTAATATGATATTGGGATCAAAATGAACTATTGGTTGATGTACGTATGACATTGCCTGAGGCCTAACAAGGTTTGGCCCTGTATTAGGTATGAATGCGCCATTATTTGGCACATTGTTGCCATTGATATGTGGGTTCCTCCATCGTTAACACATGTAGCATTTTGTCCCATATATTGAACGTTTTCTCTTATATTAGGACTACCCCCCATGTTAGTGTAAGAATTAATGTCCAAGGTCCAATTAGTTGGATCGGACTTAATTACTTATTGGACCAAATTAATTAATAAGATTATTTAATCGGGCCTGATTGTTGATAGATTCTAGTTGGACTAGAACTAGGGCTAGGGTTAGCCCGCCTATAAATACAAAGGCGCAACATATTAGGGTTAAGAGTTGTTTTTCCATTACTTGCTAGCACAAGCAAAAAGACAACCCAATCAATTTCTCCCAAAAGGTTCCGCTTTCATCTGTTCTTGATCGTGGAAGTCCAGATATGTTCTTGCTGTGTGGATCACCATTGGAGGCTGGACAATTGGACGGCTGTGGTATTGAAGATCGCACCTCCAGCCAATCAGATAATCAGACATCACGATATTCATCAAAGGTAAACTTCTATCATGTATTCTCTCTAAGTACAAGGTTGATCCGACTTAAAAGAATTGAATATTTAATTTCCCCTGTGCATGTACACCTCAATTCCTTATAGTGGTACTAGAGCCTACCTTGTTACTTGTTAGAATTCGTTAAATTGTTTTAATGAATAGTATAATAATTGTTATTGTGATATTAATTTGATTTGAGATTTGACAGTAAAATAAAATTTTGAATTTATTTTAAAATTAAAATCTAAAATTGTTTTGGGTTTATTTGGAATGGATCAAATTGACCATCAGTCGAGAGGGTGGTTGGTGGCGATGGTAGGAAATCTACTGCAGAAGTTGAGCGCCTGCTGCCTTGCGAAGACAAGATCGGCGCCAGCGCCACGGAATCGGCGATCTCCACCACGATTTTGGCGGCAAGACAACCATGGGCCGCTGCTAGAAGTAGCAACGGCGACGGTCCCTTTTCGAATAGAAGAAAGCTCTTGTTTCAATGACAAACCTAGTAGTGGCTGGCCGATGTTAGACACCAAGGGTGCGACCCGCCAGGAGAGATCTAGTTAGCGGGCCGCGACAAATGGCGCCGCATTGCGCAAAAACCCTAGTGGTTTTGCAGGTTTAGGATAATGGAGACGGGGGCCTCATTGCAATTTCAGAAATTGTATGAGAAGTCCCTTATTTCAAAATATTTTAAATGGTCCTCCTATGCAATTTTCGAAATTGCATAAGGAGGACAAGTGTTTTAAAATTGAAAAGGGACCTTCTGTGCAATTTTAGAAATTGTACAAGAAGGCCAACTGTTTTAAAATAAGAAGGGGTCTTTTGTGCAATTTATGAAATTGTAATGAAGGACCACTGTTTTAAACATTTTAAGGGCTGACTGTGCAATTTTAGAAACTGCACATTAAGTCCTCAATTTTAGATAAGGGTCATAAATGCAATTTTAATTTTTTTTTTTTTGAAAAATTGTAATTATTAATTTATTTAATATTGGTCAAGTATTCAAAATTAAATTAAAATTGTTTTTAAACTATATTTTGAATTTTTGACCATATTAAACTTTAACTTATTACTTTATAAAATTGTAATTTTGACTATATATAAATTTTATCTTCAATTAAAGTATAACTTTAAATTGGGAGATAAAATAAATTTTATAAATCCCTTTTATGAATAAAATTAATTGATTAATTGAATTAATTGATTGATTTTATTGTTGAAGAATTAATTAATTAATTAGATTAATTATTTAATTCTCTCTAGTCCGTTCCAAAGTGTCTAAAAGATTTAGACTTATACTGTCAAAATTGTAAATTTAGAAATTAATATATTTTTAATATTAGGTATTAAAATTGATGTTTAGTGGATGATTATGGACTCGACCTATGTGATTGGTTGTATGGTTAATTATTCCCTGTTCATTGTTGGTTGGGCCTCTGCGCCATATTATTTAATTAAATGGGCCTGCGTGCCTATTATTTATTTAATTAGATCTTCAAGCTATTTATTTATTATTGTTCCAGGCTGGGCCTGCGTGTGCCAACTAGTATAGGATATTTGTTGCAGATGGGTTACAAAGAAGCAACTAGTATAAGATACATGTTGCAAAAATAGGAAATGGAGATGATTGCATTTAGCATTCGATGAACGAATGCGACGTCCATTAGGAATTGACCAACTAATCTTCTTTTTGGCTCAAGAAGATTAGATAGATAAAGTTCATAATCATCAACACTTATAATTATGTATGATTGATTGCATGTTGGATGTTAGTTAATATACATAAATATGATGAGACAAACCCTCTTTATCAAAATATTAAATTCAGATTAAATAGTTAATACAACGTGCCTTCTATTGTTATAGTAGTAAAAATCGAGTCTATTATCGATGTCGGTTTGTTGAGTCGCTCAAGTCGTCGCTCGCTCAGAGATATGTTTATCACTATGAAACATTCGATGTTTCGAACAATGGGTTGAATTTAACTAGAATTTTTTTTTTGTTGAGTCGCTCAAGGAAATAAAATTTTAGGGGCACAATCAAGTAAAACACATAAGATGTGTACGAAAATAAGTTGTCTACTTGATGATCTAGGAGTCATATGGAGATGTGATTGATAGAGTATCTACTTGGATGTTTTATTAGGGCTTGTTGAGTTGCTTAAGGTTCTAATAAAACAAAAGGAATCCTATCCCACTGGGAATCTGACGGGTTCTATTGATTAATGTTTGAGGGTCATTAATTCAATTTAAATAGTGGGAGTATAATTAATTTAATATAAGTCCATGTTAAATTAATTTTTATGCATTTAATTAATTGTTCTATCTTATTATGTAATTGTTGAATCATGAGTAACCATATGAGTTTGAGAGGCATATTGGATGCCAACATACATATCAGCCCATTTTTTTTGGACTGGCACCACATTCTGAGAATTGTTCTCAAACATGAAAAAGAAAAATTGGATATGTCAATAAGCAGCCAACGCCGAAAGCTCCTATTGAGGAGGCTACGCTGGGGAACGTGTAGGCTTACAAAAACACATTGATAAAAGTAACACTGCAACATATGATGCTTGTAGTATGTCACTTGTGTTAGAAAAGCAGTACGAGGGTATGGATGCCTATACCAAAATATATCATTTCAAAAGTTGAATGATGTACAATCACGGACTGAACAGTATAAGACATTCAAAAGGTTATGAAAAGGTATGATGGTAAAAAGATTTTCAGTTAGTGCTCATGTATTGAAGATGATTGATTATATTGAAAAATAAAATCAATTAAGTTTTACCATGGACCATGAGCTAAGTGTTGACTTAGTTATGCAGTCTACACCTAATAACTTTTCATAGTTCATTATGAACTTCAATACGAATAAAATTCAGTGTACCCTACTCGAGCTACTAAACATGCTAAAAATTGTTAAGCCCAAAGGAATGGGTAAACTTTGGCTATTGATACCTCTAAGAGCACTAAGAGAAAGGTCAAAATCTATTGGAAAAATAGTTAAGCAAAGATAAATCCAAGTCTGATGATCTGCGTTTTCATTGTGAAAATTAAAGGGCATTAGAAGAGGAATTGCAAGGCATAAAAGAGATAAAACTAATAACTCAAATCTTTGGCATTGTAGACTCGGTTATATAAATGAAAACGCATTACTAAGTTACATAAAGATGGATACTTAGGTTCAAAGGATTATGAATCATTTGATAAGTGTGGATCATGCCCATTCGGCTAAATGACCTAGACACTCTTTTTGGAAAGGAAAACGCAGTTGCAGACATTTTGGGTCTTGTACATACTGATGTATATGGACAAATGTCTAAAGATGCTAAAGGTGGCTTTTCTTACTTCATCATATTTACATATGACCATTCTAGATATGGTTTTATATGCTTGATGGAATTCAAGAGTGAAGCCCTTGAAAAGTTCAAGGAATTCAAGCAAGAAGTAGAAAGGCAAACTGAGAAAAATATTCTAACAATTAGATTTGATCGAGGTGAAGAATATTTGAAAGGTGAGTTTTTAGACTATCTAAAAGAGAATGAGATTCTCTCGTAGTGGACTCTACCTTATACATCAATACAAAATAGTGTATCTGAAAAACAAAACCGCACCTTATTTGATATGGTGTGATCAATGGTAAGTCATGCAGTTATTCCAAAATCGTTTTGGACATATGCACTTAACACTGCAAGTTATACACTAAACCGTGTCCTATCTAAATCGGTCAATAAAACTCCATACGAGTTATGGAAAGGGAAAATTACCTAATCTTTCATACATGAAGGTTTAGGGATGCGACGCTTATGTGAAAGCACGTTGAATCAGATAAGCTATGAGCTAAATTTGATAATTGTTTATTTGTGGGGTATCCAAAAGAAAGTGTTGGATATTATTTCTACAATTCCATAGAGATGAAGGTCATCATATCGAGACTTGCTGTATTCTTAGAGAAGACAGTGGGAGAAATGTAGATCTTGAAGAAGTTCAAAAAACCACAAATAAAATTGACCAATTAGATGTTTCAATGATCGAGCTTGCATCCGATGAAGCATGATTGAGAAAGTGAGAACCACTAGTTCCCTAATGATGCACCCACTCCGCGTAAGTCGAAAGCGTAGTCATTCATTTTTTATGAGATACGATCTCCACGGTTATTAGTAATGTATTACTAATCGAAGAAGATGAACCTACTACTTACGAGAATCTAAGTCAAGTGTTGACCAACAGAGATGGCGGGGAAGCCATGGAATCAAATGAACTCCATGTACGAAAACAAGGTTTGGACCTCGCTTGACCTACCTGAAGGGTAAAACCTATAGTCAGTAAATTGGTTTACATTAAAAGGGTTAACATGGATAGTAATGTTCATACTTACAAGGCAATATTGATTGCGAAGGGTTTCAAGTAAAGACAATGGATTGACTTTGATTTGAAACCTTCTCACCGAGAGTCTAATCTAAATTAATTCAGGATCACGCTTATGATAATAGCATACCATAACTATGAGATATGGCAAATGGATGTCAAGATTGCATTCTTTAACGAGAATCTTAGTGAGGATGTGTACATGACACAAATTGAAGGCTTTGAATCCATAGAGCCAAACAAGGTATGCAAACTACAGAAATCCAAATATGGATTAAAACAAGCCTTTCGGAGCTGGAATCTTCGTTTTGATAAGACAATCAAAATATTTGATTTTATCAAGAATGAAGATGAACTATTTGTGTATAAAAGGTTAGTGGAAGCAAAGTCGTGTTTCTAATTTTGTATGTGGATGACATACTTTAGGAAACGATGTCTCCGATGCCAAAAATCAGTAAAATTATGGTTATCCAAAATTTTTCCATGAAGGATATAGGAGAGGCAACGTACATTCTAGGTATAAAGATCTATAGAGATAAATCTAAGAGAATGCTTGGCCTATCTCAAGATATGTACATAGATAAAATCCTAAGAAGATTTAGCATAGAAGAGTCCAAGAGATGACTCTATCCCATCGGGCATGGGATCAATATCTCAAAAGAGATGTGTCCAAAGACACAAATTGAAAGAGATCGCATGGATAGAATTTCTTATGCATCGCCAATAGGATCTATCATGCATGCAAGATACTATGTACTCGATTGAATGTTTCATAAGCTTTGAGTGTCACAAGCGGGTTCCAAGCGAACCTCGGCGAGAAACGTTGGATCATGATCAAAAACATCATTAAGTTCTTAGGAAGAACTAAAGACATGTTCTTGGTATATGGAAGAAATGAACTTAGAGTTCAAGGTTATGCCGATGCCAGCTTTCAGTCTGATAAAGACGATAGCAAATCCCAAATTTAGATATGTATTTACTCAAAATAGTGGTACAGTCAGTTGGAAAAGTTTCAAACAAGAAACGACTATTGATTTAACTATAGAAGCCAAATATATAGCTACGCTTGAGTAGCAAAGAAAACGGTCTGGATTAAGAAGTTCATTATTGAACTTATAATAGTTCCTAACATTGTTGATCCAATAACTTGTATTGTGATAACAATGGAGCCATCGAACAAGCAAAGAAACCCAGGTCTCATCAATGATCCAAATATATATTGAGGCAGTATCATCTCATCAGATAGATAATCTTAAGAAATTATATAAAGATAGAATGGATCCTAACATACAATAATGTAGCAAATCATTTGACAAAGTTGTTGTACCAGCACAAGCATGATGGTCATGCTAAATTTGATAGTATTAAGATACTTAAGTTATTGGATCTAGTTTGTATGGGACATTTTGTGATATACTCTTTGTTAGACATTGAAGTATATGAACAAATTGATTAATTAAATACTTGTCTATATTTTAATGGTAGATATGTTATTTTTAAATTTTATTATTTAAAATAATAGAGTCTGAAGAAAAGTTCATAGTAACTTGTTAATCACAAGGTGTTGTGATTGTGAGATACAAGTTATAAATAACTTATTTTTGAAATATCCCTAGTCATAGTAATAATGAGATACATATATCATTATTGTGGATAGACTAGCATGTGTTGCATTTCTTTTGAAAAAAGTAGCTGATCTCACAAGCTAAGATGTAGAGGGACATCTGAATGAGCACATGAATGCATTGTTATGAGAACATGACATTGGATGATCCGCCTAGAGATTCCACATGGATAACTATCCAAGCGTCAGTGGTAAATCTCTAATGCGCGGTTGTGGATTTGGTCTTTTGACTTGAGGACATCATAGAATTGAGGACATCATAGAATCTTATGTGAGGACCATTATACTTTGGCGAGCGTTTGATGGGGCTCGAAGATTTGAGTCACCAGGAAGACGTCGTACGGGTATAGTGAAAATCATATGAAGGTTGTGAATGTCCAATATGAGGATTCGTCACTCCTAGAAAGTAGGAGATTATAACCTGCATTTTGCCTACTTAAGTTGATATAAATTTCCTTGGCCGGGGTAGAGTTATAAGTTGAAAATGTTTCAATCATAACTAGATTAGATCAACAAAGAGTTGAGGTGAATAATATGATTGGTTGAAATGAGATTGACGCTAATCCATATCTCTTAACCAATTGGGTTATATTGATGAAGGATTATATTTCAAGAACCGCACATATATTTGTTACGTCATACCACATAACATTTTTCTTCACATGGATTGCCTTGACACATTGCTAGATGTCAATCTTGGATGGCGACGTGAATTGATCGATCTAGGTGAATCGATGAGAATATCACTGCATTTTTCATCGTGAATGGGAACCTAATGGATCACACACACAAGGCGAGAATTGAGTATCTGGAGTTGGACCTTGTCCAAGTGGGAGATTGTAAGAATTAATGTCCAAGGTCCAATTAATTGGGTCGGACTTAATTACTTATTGGGCCAAATTAATTAATAAGATTATTTAATCGGGCCTGATTGTTGATGGGTTCTAGTTGGACTAGAACTAGGGCTAGGGTTAGCCCCGCCTATAAATACAAAGGCGTAACATATTAGGGTTAAGAGTTGTTTTTCCATTACTTGCTAGCACAAGCAAAAAAGACAACCCAATCAATTTCTCCCAAAAGGTTCTCGCTTTCATCTCGTTCTTGATCGTGGAAGTTCGGATCGTTTTTCTTGTGTGGATTACCATTGGAGGCTGGACAATTGGACAGCTGTGGTAATGAAGATCGCACTTCCAGCCAATCAGATAATCAGACATCACGACATTCATCAAAGGTACCCTCACGAATTCTCTCTAAGTACAAAGTAGATCCGGCTTAAAAGAATTGAATATTTAATTTTCATGTGCATGTACACTTCAATTCCTTACAGTTAGATGTTCCGGTACCCCCTAAGTTGACTGTGGTTGGTCCCATGTGAGGTGTTTCTACTCATTGGCTCGTGTTTGCAATTGGTGAGCCATTGCCTACAAGACGTTTGGTTTGGAAATGATTTCCAATGCCCACAGGATTTGATTGACACACTTGGCTTACCATTTTGTTCATAAGTTCGTTCAACATACTCAATTGTTTATCCATATGGTCATAATGATTTTTTCCATTTTGAGTGAGTCATTCTACATTATGAATGTTTTGCAGACTTACATGTTCAACAATGTCTTGCATGAGTTCGCCCAGCAATGTACACATGGTGCGGGGGCTCAACTCCGTCATTGACTCATAACGACTAGCACTTGGTTTCTCCATCTCCGTGGTACCTTGTTGACCCTCAAATTGCTTAATTACAAAATGGACAGACTGTTGGCTTGCTGGCTTCTTGCCGGAATTCTTTTGAGGCATGATGCTCGGAATTCTTTTGAGGCATGATGCTCCCAATTTTTCTAACGCCAAAGGTCCCACTAGGCGTGCTAAATTGTTTCGTCGCGTCTTTTAATCCGTGCTAACAATTAAGAGATTACTCAGACGATGTGTAAGGAATGAGACCTTTTGAGACAATGTCCCAACAAGGAGTGTTTGAACTGAAAGACTATATTATGCAACCTACTTTCAAGAGGCACGTGGACACAAAATTACAAAGTTTGTAAATAGAAAGCAAAAACTTTAAACGTTAATTCACATATTTTTTTATGTGAAAGTTGTTCTGTCTTCTTCTTCAATTGCTTCGCTTCATTTATAAGTTGAGTACCATTTGCGCAATTTTTTCCCATAACTAACCACTACTTCATAGTACTTCCTCTAAAATAACTTCTCATCACTTCTATAACTTTTTGTAAGTGCCATGACGTCTTTTTCACTAACTCATGGTTACCTCGGATTACGGGTTACGTGTAAAATGCTCCATTAACTGTGTGATGTAGTTATTACTTCATTCGCCCAAGTTTTGCTCCATTTCGCCCTATCGTTCATGCATTTGCATGCTTAGGAGATTCTAGGCGTTATCTTGACAATTCGTTCAAACTTCATGATTGGGTCTCCTATTTTGGGCCTTTGTTTTAAGCCTTCGTGTTGGGAATATTTTGTATATTAACATAACCCATTTTGTACTTTTTAAAAGATTAATGACCACATATACCATTTTCTTTGATTTTCGTCTAATTAACTTGGTTCAATAATACTAAATTTTCTTTTGAAATACCTTCTAAATATCTTGTATTCACACTATAATTTTTATTATCTACACTATGTTTTTATTGCAATGAAAGTCTCTCAATCTTTGGCATTTTTTCAATTAATTTTCGCATCTTGTCTTTGATGATGATTTTTGTTCAAATATTCTGTTAATGTGCATTAAAATAAAGAGAAAATATTTTGTCAAACTTTTGTATTTGTTATTTATTTTACTTATTTAAAAATACAAGAGGCAAAAAAAATTTTTACGCCCTCCTAATTAATTTTTGGACAGAAATCATCATCAAACACAAATATAAGACGTGTAAATTAATAGGTTGATGATAAGAATGTAATAAAAAAAAGTTAAGAACATATATACAAAAATGAACAATAGTTCAAAATATTTATTACAATTAAAATATGATTAATAAATAATGTATTGTGAATATAATTATCATATCTAAAATAACACTTTTACAAACTATCTTTTTTTCACTAATTTCTTTTAATTTCTTTTTCTATTATGTGTACCTTTTGTGATAAAAGAATTTCATTAAAAAACTATTTTCACGGTAAAAAGTAAATTTAAGGTGAACTTCTTTTATTTAACTTTTCATAATGGTATGACTCACCATGCATCAATAAAAAAGAGCCCTGATTTCCTTATGCATAAAACATTATTTTTTGTGAAAATCTGACCATATACCCATTTTTTGGTTAAAAAATAAAATATACAGTACTTTGTAATTATAATAATATATTAACCTTTTTCTTTAGTGCAAATTGTGGCCAGTACTTACTATTTTTTTTTTTAAAATACAACACATTAATTTCTTATTTTCAAACCTTAGTACATTGACTACTGTTGTCGATTTTAATTCTACAAGTGGATGGATCGTTAACAAGTAATATAATAATAAGTAGGGTGTTGAATCTATGATGACTGAATTTCCTACATCTTATACTTTAATTAATACTAACTCTAATTCAAGAAAAACACAATCAGTTATTAAATTCAATTCTAACCAAATCTAATTATCTACTAAAATAAGTAATTAGAATTATACACAACTTGGAATTAATCAAACCAAGAAAGGTACTAGAATCCGAATCCACCACCGTTAACCTACTTTAACCCTCAATTACTTGTTTATACTCAATTCTTAATTTATATTGACAATCAGTATTCCTTATTTGTTAATTTGCTCTCTCAGTACAAATTAAACCAATTCTCATCTATGACCCAACTATATCTTTATGAAGAATTCAAATAGATAAAGAACGCAACACAAATTAGAAAATCATAAAATATTGCACCAAGCATATAAGTATATCTCTATTTCTTATTGGACTTAATGTCATTTGTTATTTGAGCTAGACATATGTAGCCCATCTCGGCATCAACACAAATCCCAAGAACTATCCTAAAATTGACCATATTTTAAGATAATAATTAATTCAATAACAAACAATCAACAAAATTAAGAACTTAGATGCCTATTTTAAAATCAATGATTCAAGTTTAATCAATAGCTTATCTCGATGGTCAATTGATTCTATACTTTTAAGTGAATCTAATTATATCTAATTAAAATTTGAAAACGTAAGCATGCATTAGTTAACAAAGTCACATAACAATTTCATATAGTATAATGACATAGACCATCAATTACATGACTCTATGTGTTTATTACCATGTGCTAATTTATACCGAATCTCTCGAAAATATTATAAATCGAAACACTTTTTAATAGTGATCAAGTATCAAAATAGAATTAATGAATAATAAACAATTAACCCAAAAACAAGAATAAAAACGAGTAATTTATTATGTTAACCCTGAATCCTAGTTGGATTCCAAATCAACACTGAGATGGAATTCCATGCTTCAAACTTCCTTATCTTGCACACTTAACACAAGACTGTCAACTAGCATAGGCAGTTGGAGTGGCCACCATATACACTCCGATGCTCAAGTTAAGATTCATGCTTCATCCAAACTGGTTTAACTTAGAGATAATATCAAAAATATGCTAACCAGAAACGAATATATATATTTGTAAGTGTTTTAAAGATTGATCAAGAAAAACTTACTTTCTTCATGTAGCTTTACCTCTTATTTATATCTGGAATTTAGGTGGTCTAAAGGCTTTTAGTTCATACACACTAGTCAATGTTACCATCCTTGTTTGCGTCTGCTTTTGTCTTTCCAAGTAATCATTTTTTCCTATTTACACTCTTTGTCTCTGACAAGTTAACAGGGTGTCATTACAGTTCTCCCATCAATCAGTCACGCTTAGTCCGGACTTCACTTAAAGTTCTTTCAGAACAACACTCTAGACTGCTTATGAGACATTCTAGATGGGCTTAAAGCATCTACCAAGTGTTAGTGTCTGGTTGGTCGTTACTCGAACTGAGTTGGCAACTAAAGTGATGTGTCATTGGTGATTTGGGCACGTCACTAAAACGTGCAACAATAGTCCCCTAAGCCTATGACTTAGCCATTTATGTATGTTCATGGGCTTACCTAGTTAGATACCAAAGTATCATGCTTTCTTTATGCTTGAATTAAATGTATTTGGTCTGGAGCATTGTTTAGATGATGGAGTTTTTCTCCTCCGGACCTCAATTGCCATGACTAGCTTATCTGGAGACAACGTACTTGATATGGTAATGATCTGGTTAGCCCAAGAGTGACCAGTTGGATGGTTTGGTGATTTATGAGCTGGCGAAATGCTGCGTATTCCCAAGATTTATGACGGCTTCTAATGATGGCCTAGGAGCGTGGAAAAATAATGATGGATGTTGTGTTATTTAATGGGTTTCCCATTGATGTTGTTGCATGCACGTGTGTATTGCACCAGTAAATCTAAATCGTTGGATATCATTGCAAGTTCCCGCTTTTTATCTTCGACGATCCAGATTGGAGGAAACGTAGAGTGCCCAGATCAATTGGATGAAAGGATGAATGGTGGAGATGGACTGCAACCTCCTATAAACGACCTAGGGTATTCCATGCCCAACTATTTCACGCCATTTTGAAATTTCAAGAGCATTCAAACAAAAAGAACACTTTTGCAAATATTTTTCCAGCAAAAGAATTTACTTGCCAACCAAATAAACAAGATTCATTTCTTGACTCTCGGGTAACCTTATATGTCCTCTTATCTGTTCTAAAAGGAGATTTTCTAAGAAGAATTTGTCATAATTTATAAGGTATATTTATCTTTCTTAAGATACTTCATTGTTACTTTCCCGTAAAGCTTTTTGTATTTTAATTTTCATATGTTTCTTTCACTTCAAAAGAAATACAAATTTCATCAACGCAAGATGGTTGATAATGGTGATGATAGTTTGGAAGATGTTAGAGGGACTGCTCCGAAGGACTTGGTGGTCATTGCAGAGCCCATTAGGGCTATTTGCTCGATCTCTAAAATGGCTTTCAATTCCAATTATTTTAGGATACTTAGAAAAATGCGAATTGAACAATTTTCTAGAGTAATAAATTTGAGTGATTCTTACAGTGAAGCAGAAAGAATCAATTTAATAATTTAGAAGATCTATAAAGACAGAAGAAAGAAATAAGAAGGCAAGTGAAAGGAAGGGGTAGCAGAAACCTCTGAAGTAGTAAGTTCCGGGGAGGGTAAACACATCAGCCCTAGAACACATATGGTCAACCTAGGGTTAACACTCGAAGATATGGAGTGGGTGGAGGGCTGGGTAGAGCATTCTAGGGAGTTGTCAAAAGGGCACGAGGACCCTGAATTTGATCCAAACTACTGGGCTGCAACAAATACCCCTCCGAAGTTGAACATTTCTGATTTTACTAGACTTAGGGACCAATATAGGGTGCCGGAGAAAGTAGGATTAATTTTCCCAAATAAGAAGGATAGGTCCTACAATCCGTCTGAGGGACACGTAGCCATCATGAGCGACGTCTTTGCTTGTGGAATGAGGTTGCCCATCCACCTTTTCTTTAGAGCCATCCTTAGGACCTACAATGTCTGTCCTTACCAAATGTCCCCAAACTTTTGGACCCAAGTCGTGGAGACTTGGCTTAAATGAAAGGAAGTGAACCCGGACTATCCCATGCCACTCTATGTCTTCCATACTCTTTTCAAACTAAATAAATTTGCCAAAAGGAATGGAGAGCCCAATAAGGAGGTCAGGATTGGTATTATCTAACACCGATGGGAACCCATAGTCCGATTATCATCGACCACCATTTGTCTATCAAGCACTATAGGAGCCAGTGGCTATGGGCTGGTGGAGACTGGTAGTGCCTCCCTTCGAACCTAGTTCCAAAAGTTACAGTTCCCAGAAATCTTATCTCACTGGCGTGTACTTATATCATAACCCTCTAATTTACTGCATATTTTTGCTATTTTTTTACTTGCAATTTTGAATTTAACTGGACCTAATTTTGTATAGGGGAGGTGCCAGCATACTTCTTGACCGAGAGGGACCTTAAGGTCATAGGCAATCTATACTCCTACAAGGGAGACTTTTCTGGCATCATCTGTACCACATCTTTGTTAAACATCAGTTAATGAAGAAACAAGGTTAGATCCTTCACGTAATTTCAATGGATCTCCTTCTTACTTAAGCCCACGCATTTTTAGGCAATTTATAAGGGTATACTTTCAAGATCAAACGCGCTCCCAAAGATCGGTCTGGCCAATCTAGCTGCATAGAAGATCTCTCCGTGATGAAGGGAAAAACAATAGATCGTGAGCAAAAGAAAACCCTCTCAAGCCTAAGTCTCGAGGCCAAAGACAAAGTTCAGCCTGTTGCCTCAGCTTTTTTAGATCCAAGGTAAATTACTTTGGTCCCCACCATGTCTTCCATGGCCCGCAAATAATGGTGCAAAAGAAGGAGGCGAGGGCTAAACAAATGGAGAAGAAGAAGGGTGATCTTGGAAAAAATAAAGGTTTTGCCTCTGTTGTCAAGGATACTTGAGAAAGAGGGCTTTACTCGAAAGGCCAAAAAGCCCAGGTCCATTTTCTCCAAGTCACCTTAGAGCCTCATCTTGGAGAAAGGACCTTCAAGTGAGCGTGAAGGCCCATCTACATCAGATGGAGAATAGCCTTCAAAGTTGCTCCATGATGAAGAAGGTCTTTAAAAAGAAGGGTCTCCCTCTGATGTCAAGGATACTTGAGGAAGGGGGCCTCACCCGAAAAGCTAAGAAGCCCAGGTCCGTTTCCTCCAAGTCACCCCAGCTTACCTTGGAGAAAAGGCCTTCAAGTGAGCGTGAAGGCCATCTACATCAGATGTGGAATAGCTTTCAAAGTTGCTCCATGTGAAGAAGGTCCATAAAAAGAAGCCTGCAGAGATTTCCCCAGCTGTCTTAAGCATGCTACCAGACCATCTTGCAAAGGCAGATATTACTGTTAACTCTTTCTGGACCGAAGGCTAGGCCGAGCATTCAATTCAGTCATCTCTTGAGGTCAAACTTGTAGCTACTAAGGCCTTGGCCGCCAAATCCATGATAATGATTGAATAGGTGGAGACCGGTGTCCATGACTTAGAATTGACTAAAAGGAGTAAAGACACCACTCTCTGTAACATAGAGAAAATAATCAAAGATTGGGACCGCTTCCAAAGAAGAGTTAACTGGCTGTAGGGGTCTCTAAATAAATTGAAGAAAGAACTAAGGATCGTCAAAGATGAGAGGGATAAGCTGAAGCTAGACTTGCAGACTGCTGAGTTTGATGTGGCCGAATTCTCCAAAAGATATGTCAACGCCACAAGGGCTCAGGAACCGACTGCCAAGGCCCCGAGCAGAAAAAGGCACTCATTGAGAAGGTAGCAGAGCTGGAGAATGCTCTGGATTTTCTCAAGGTTGAGTGCTCTGGCTTAAAGGATATGAACCTTAAGTTGGAGTAGGGCACTAAAGAAGTAGTGAAAGATGGGGATGGAAAACTTAAAAAATTAGTTCGAGTTTACCCAAAACTATTAGAATCTACAAGCTTTCTTTGTCAAATTTGGTTTCTGTGAGGTCCTTTCAGAGTTGAAGGAGCTCCACCCCTTTCTGGACCTTTCATCAATTGAAGCGGACTACCCTACTCCAGAAGAGACCGGAGAAGAAGTAATCCCCCTCCTGACAGAGCGTATAGTAGTATTTTTAATAGATTTTGGAAACTTTTGTAATATTATAATTTTGAATTAAATATCAATTTTCTTTTACGATGATTGTGTTTCAAACTTTTATGTTGTTTAAATTCCCTAAGTTAAGTTCAAATCATAGCTCTAGTTCAAGTTGAGACATATAACTAACTAGTGAAGGACATAAGCCTGCATAACCTTTTTCCCAAGCAAACATAATTGGAAAAGATATGTTAGAAGCATATTACCTTAACTCCTGCTTGCGTTGGAACAACAACTCCGCAAGATAACTCTCCAAACTGGATCAAGTGTAAGTACTCCGGCAACAAAATAAGAAGAAAATTATTCTTTCATTGATTCACTTCCGCCCCCCACTTGTCCTTACAACAAAACCTTTATTATTTAAGTAGGTTTGGGTGTTTTGAATAATTAAACAGTGTGACAACTTGAACATCCTAACCATTTGACTGGTTAGTTCGTTTAGTTTTTCATTGAAACTTTTATACGTCACTCCGGGATTGTAAGACAATTAGCGACACCTATAGTTCTAATTTAGCTTGATATCACCAAAAAGTTGAAGATGATTAACCAACAATTGAAATTCAATATTCTGGACTGCATGAAGCAAGTTCGATATATGACATTTTAAATGAAGGTGAAGCAAATGCATCCCATGGGTCACTTTCGTTTGAAAAGCATTAATTATGTACTAAGTACATCGTTCAAGATATTCAAACAAGATGGTCCAATTACGAAAGTTACTTTAATACACAAATAGGCTTTACTAATAATATATGCACAAGTGTTCCGCGTTCCAGGGATTAGGCAAAGGTTTGCATCTAAGGTCTTCTATTTTATAGGTCCTTGGGACAACTTCAGTTGTAACTTCATAAGGACCTTTCCAATTTGGTCCTAAGGTGCCCACACCGGGCTCGTGAGTGGATATGAACACCTTCTGTAGGACCAAGTCCCCAACTTGAAATGAGCAAGTGTTCACATTCTTATTGTAGTATCAGTCCATCTTCTGTTCGATAACACTTCATCATTTCCTATTCATCATCTCTCCATTCTTGAAGGAGATCTAAATCTTCCCTTCAGAGCCCTTCATTGGATATTACCTCAAAGTAGATTTGCCTATGGGATGGTAGCCCAATCTCCACAGGGCACATTGCTTCAGCCACGTAAGCTATAGAAAATGGGGTCTCTCCGGTAGCGGTCCGGGATGTCATGCATATTGCCCCCAACACCTGTGACAGCTCATCTATCCATGCTCCATTGGTAGACTCTAGCTTTTTCTTCATGGTGTATTTGATTATTTTGTTCACAGCTTCCACTTGGATATTAGCCTATGGATGATGAATGGATGAGAAATGCTATTTTATCCCTGAGTTGCTGCACAACTCCTCAACTTTGCAATTTCTGAACTGCTTGACATTGTTTGAAACCAAATAGTGGGAGACACCAAATCTGCAAATGATATTTTTCCAAATAAACTTTGAGGTGTTCGCCTTCTTCATCATTGCTCCATTTCAACCCACAATGGCATAACAATGGTTATCCTGCCCTCGTGGCATGGGCCCAATGATGTCTATCCCCACTTATTGAAAGGCCAAGGGTTCGACACAACATGTAGATCCCGGAGTGGTTGCTTGTGTAAATGAGCAAAGCACTGGTACTTATCGCACATGTGGACAAAGTCATGAGTATCTTTTTTAATAACCTTACCTAAGGATTTTATGGGCTAACGACGCAGCCCTTGAGTGATTACCACATATTTCTTCATGGATCTCTCTCATGATGTAATCTACCTCATCCGGTCCCCACATATCGGAGGAATAAAGAAGAATAACCCCTTATGTACAGCGTTTCCTCTCTTACAATAAAGTGGACTGAAAGTTTCTGCACTCTACGCATGTCTTCCTTGTCGTCTAGAAGAGCATGGTCTTCCAAATAGGCCATGATTATATGATTCAGCACTTTCAATGATTAAGACACTATCATCTTGTTCAGTAGATGGCTTGGAAAGAAACTCAACATGGTCACACCCAAATAAGCTTTGATAATGCATATGCATTATGATTCTAGATCCTGGAGATTTGGATTAGTTCAAATCTTTCAAAATTGGGCATTATGTCTCGTACCTTTTGCAAATAAGATGCTATGTTTTCATCCTTAGCTATAAAATGACATTTTACTTAGCTGACAATCAGTTGAGAGTCACTCCTAACCACAATGGCTTTGATTTGTAAGGCTTTGGTCAATCTTAGACCGGCCAAGAGAGCCTCATATTCTACAACATTGTTGGATGCTCTAAACCCAAAGTGTATGCCACTGTGCAATTTATGTCCCTCCAAATTGATTAACATTATTCTTACTCCTGCTCCAGACTCACCTGACCTGTCAACAAATAATTTCTAAGGTTGGGTGGATTCGAGTTTGTCAACCATTTTTAACTCTAGAGCATGGGTGAATTCCACCATGAAATCTGACAATGCCCGGCCTTCGACAGCATTCTGGGGTTGGTAATGAATGTCGAACTGACACAACTCTATATCCCACTTCATCAGTCTACCAGAGGCATCATGTTTCTGCAACACTTGCCTCAAGGAGAAGTTGGTGATTACCTGAACGATGTGAAATTGAAAGTAAGGTCTGAGTATCTTGGATGCCACTACTAAGGCCAAGGCGAGTTTTTCCATGTCTAGATAACACACCTCGGCACCGAGCATAACCTTACTCACATAATAGATGGATAGCTGATGACTATTCTCCTCTCTAATGAGTATTGCACTTATTGCTTTATGAGAGATAGCTAAGTACAGCACCAGAGGTTCTCCTTCAAAAGGTTTTGACAGGAGTGGGGCCTTTCCCAAATATTGTTTTAGAGCTAGAAAAGCGTCTTTGCATTCTATGGTCCATTTGAATCTCTTCTTTTCTTTCAGTACCTTAAAGAAGGGTAAGTATTTGTTAGTAGATTTTGAGATAAAATAGCTTACGGTGGCAACGCCACCAGTCAGACTTTGCATTTCCTTCGGAGTATGAGGAGAATTCATTTCAAGTAATGCCCGGATCTTCTCAAGATTCACCTCGATGCCTTTTTGGTTCACCATAAATCCTAAAAACTTTCCTGAGGTAATGTTGAAGGCGTACTTGAGCGGGTTTAGCTCCATCTTGTACTTTCTCAATATGTGAAATGCCTCTTCCAAATGTTTAATATGATCTCCGTGTTCGAGACTCTTAACTAGCATGTCGTCTACATACATCTCCATCGTATTGCCCAACAATTTAGCAAACATCTTGTTTACTAACCTTTAGTACGTCGTTCTAACATTTTTCAAGTCGAAGGGCATGGCTTTATAGCAATATAGTCCTCTATCTGTGATGAAGGGAGTATGTTATTCATCGGGAGGTACATAAAGATCTAGTTGTACCCGGAGTATGCATCCATGAAACTAAGCACTTCATGTCCGGCTATGGCATCGACCAACTGGTCTATGCGAGGATGGGAAAAACTATCCTTTGGGTAGGCCTAGTTGACATTAGAAAATTCAATACACACCCTCATTTTTCCATTAGACTTTGGCACCAGAACGGGGTTAGAAACCCATTTTGGGTAACGAGACTCCCCAATAAAGCCATTTTTAATAGCTTGGACACCTCTTCTTCCAGGGCCGCATATTTTCGAGGGCTCAAAGGTCGTCGCTTCTACCTATACCCCGGATGTTTCATATCTATTTGTAGCATGTGACATGAAATGTTTAGATCTATCCCTATCATATCCTCATGTTTCCAAGCAAATACATCTAAATTTTAAGACAAAAATCCCTTGAGTTAGCCCTTGAAATCTTTAGAGAATCCACTCCCTATCTGCAATTCTTTCATCAGATCTGAATGGTCTACGGAGAAGCATTTTATCTTTTTGGCCGAAGACACCTGAGGTTCCATTCCCACTATTCACAAATCTAAATCATCTGGGTACTCTAGGTTTCTCATGTGCAGTCTCCATCATTTGGTTCTCCATCAATCTTTTTAGGATATATAGGGACCTCTCCCATTTTGATATCAATTACGTGGACTTTTCGGTCCACAAATTTCCTCATGGCATTTGTGTACCATGCCCTAGATTCAGATTGGTTTTCCTCACAGTGGCAATCCTACGATATGTAGAGAACTTCATGCACGACACCCAAATCAATGAGGGTCCGGTCTTCCTATTACGCTATGGTATAAAGAACATTTATCCACAATTAAGTATTCCATGGGAGTTTTGATGGTAGTCAACATTTCTCCCATCTCCATCATTAATATGATAGTTTCTTGGAATAATAGAGTTCCCCAGTAAACCCATAGATGGGGTGTAGTCGGGACCAAAGGGGTCTCTATTTCCATCTTATCATAGATTGCTCTTTAGATGATATTGACAGACTCCCGTCATCTACCAGTATCTTCCTTAAGCCATTTTTGGCCACTACAACCCAGATCACAAGAGCGTCATTATGGGAAAAGTGCTCGGATATGAGAGAATGTAATGGGGTCGCTCCTCCTCGTTCCCATTGGATGGGTATGCAAGTGGTAATTGACATTAGCGGGCTCCTTAGCTTTCCAAATATATCTTTTCTATAAATTATTAGAGTTTCTACCTAGGTGTGGTCCTCCTAGAGTGGTGTCAATTTCGTAGTAGAAGCTTGGGCCGATTGTGGAGGTGGACCCCTTTCCTATCTTTCAATGCTTGGAACGTTTTCTTTGTCTTGGCTTCGGCCGCGCACTCTCAGATCGGCTTCTTTCCCTCGCCTTTCATTCTTTCCATTGTGGTTATGACCACGATGCATTTCATTGGACCGAGTAAGGCAAGTAACTCCTACCTATGTTTCCTCATACAGGTGAGTTGTCCTTTCTATGCGTCCTTTGATCCACCAGCATATGTATGTCATGAAAATCTTCTGTTTTATGCCCATAGAACCTGCGATATGTACAGTAAGGTTCGGGTAAATAGTTTCTTAGACTTGCTTGGGCCTGCTTGTATAGCGAGCCCACTATGATCCAGAGCATTCAATCTGGCATGTAAGTTTGGGATTGCTCTGTAATCTCAACAGAATAACTAGATCCATTTCCATGGAATGGTCGCGTAAGACCTCATTAGTGATGCCCAGCCTAGTGGCATGCTCTCTTGTATGATGGTTTGGCATTCGTTTGTCCCCATGGTTTTAACGCTGTTGGGCATGACTATCTCTAGCCCTCACCATCTCTTTAGATATTATCTCTTCCTTTATCAGGTCTACTAAAGTATTATAGTCTTGAGGCTTCCTACTCCTTACATCTCTCCAAAACATAATACTCATTTCTAACCCTCATTTGAGTGAGGAGAACATTTCTGCCTCCATGATATTTTTGCAATTGTGCATTTCTTTAGTAAATCGGGCTAAATAGCTCTTCATTGATTCGCTTTTTCCTTGCCCCATGTCTTGCAGGCACTGGACAAGAAGTTGGCTGGGCCTCGAGGAGACGAACTCGTTCCTAAATGTTGTTTTAAGTCTTTCCAGCTATAAATACTCTCTGGTGGAAGTTTCTTGTACCATCTAAGTGCACTTTCTTCTAATATCATATGTAATGCTTTATATTTGAGGGTTGGGGTTGCTCTGGCTATCCACGTGCTGGCATTATTCAAAAGATGATCGTCACAATCCCCACGACTGGCATACTTGCCTATCTCTGGCATATCAAAATTGTGAAAGTATCTAGGGTTTAGGCACATAGATATAAGTTTTTCAACTTCTCAATGCAATTTTTTTTAGTCATTCTTTTGTTATTTTCTTCTTATGTGTATTACTTTGTAGGTGTCTTAGTGTCTAATTGTGATGGAAACATGGAGACCAGAATTAATTTTGAGGCATAAAATTTCAATTATTCTTTATTCATGAAAGTTTGAACTACACTCGTAAAGCTGGCAGCTTTTGCCCGTCAATTTATATTTCTAAAGTGGTATGACAAGATAATACATAATTGAACTAATATAATGATAATAATAAGTGATATGTAAAATTCTCTTTTTAATGGTGATGACTTAGGACTTTTGGCACGTTGACTTCGTGGGTAGTCAAGGACAACTCCACTTGCTATTCCAAAAGTAAATTTCTACGTATTCAAGGTAAGTAAATCTTTCCTATAATTCATTTGTAGGGTGCAATGTTAAATGTCTAAATGTGTTACGTAAATAGCTATTATGTGAACATGATATACTTTGATATAGTTTTATATGTCATTAATGTTTCATGCGACATATTCTTGCATGTATATTCATGATAATGCATCCACAAGCATGCATGAAATAAATTTTTAAATGATAATATTTTACGCAAGAAAGATATGTATCTCAATTTTATAAAAGAAATGATGAACGCTTATGCCATGAAAGGTATGAGTGAGAAATGAGGCGTAGAGGACCAGAGCACCCGGCGAATGATAATGTTGAATGTTTAATGTTTAACCATTTTACAGTACTACCAATAGATAGAACTGGTTCCAAATAATAATGGCCCACTACATCTTGATTGGAAAGGCAATAGGCAAAAGTGCGCTCACAATATTAAAGTTTTTAAAAATGATAAAAGAAGATAGGATACATATTCTAAAAAACTAATTTAAATCAATGCATATCATAAGCATACATTATCACGTACATGAGGTTTGCTTACTGGACATTAGCTCATCCCATATTCTCCACTTTTCAAATGATAAGAGCTAGATGATTCGAGACGACTGCTTAGGACAAGACGGACTCTGTGCTAACAAAGATGAATATTTACTTTTATTTTGAAACATAGTTAAGCTTTAATTTAATTGTCTTACGATTTTGTAATGTCATTATTGGAAGTCATTGATATTTATTATGTATTTCAAAATAAAATAAAAATAGAATGAAAATTTATCCACTTTTCTGCATTTATGTATTTTGTTTAATGTTAATTAAATGATAACACTTCTAAATCTAGGATTGCTAGACTTGGGGTGTTACAGTATTCGTATTAGAGCTAAGAGTTTTAAAATCGATTATGTAGACTTTAGATTAAAAAAGGTATAATACTGAGTCACGCCGCCAAGGAGTTCTCTCACGATCATCTGGTAAGGTTGAGTTTTATTTCTTAAATTGCAAACGGTTATTGTTTCATAAATGTTGTAGTTGTAATATATTATTAATGAAATTCTATTCAAAACAATAACAACAACAACAACAAATAAGTATTTGTATTTCAATATGGCCCGCTACTCATTCTCAGGCTCACAATAAATATCTAAAGCTCGTCTAGAAGGGTCAGGCAATAACATAGGGACCCCAATGACAATGGAAGCGTTTATGCAAGCATTGGCTGCATTTGGACAAAACAACCAATCTGGGAGAAATGACCAAACATAAGAACAAGGAAAGATATCAGAGTTTAAGAAGTTATCACCACTATCATTTGCTGGCGTCACTGACCCTCTACAAGATGTTAAATGGTTAACCAAAATTCAAAAGGCATTTTAGTTTTGAGCTGCACGGAACAAGAAAAGGTCACTTTTTTGGTTACATGCTTCAATGAGATTCTTATGATTGGTGGTTGATGGATCAGCGCCAACATGAGAAAGATATTAGACCCTTCACTTTGAAGATGTTCACGGAGGCCTTCAACAACAAGTATTTTCCAAAGAGCATACGCTAGCACAAGGAAAGAAAGTTCATTAAGTTAGAGCAAGAGAACCAAACAGTTGTTGAATAAGAGGCTAAATTTGCTCGCCTGGCAAAGTTTACCCCATACCTGGTAGCAACAAAAGAAATAAAAGCAAAGTGCTTTGAGGAGGGACTTAGGTCTCATATAAAGCAACTTAGATAATGGTGGAAAGAGCTCAACTTAGATAAGGGAGAGAATAAGGCCCAACCAAGTGGTCACAAGTTCGATGGTGAAAATTCTAGGGCATAGTTTTGGAAGAATAATGGCCAAAAGAGAAGAAACGATCAAACCAACAAGGGCCATTAACAAGACAAGCAGCAGAGAAAGACTTGCTCGAAGTGTGGCAAGAAGCATTTTGGAGAATGTCTTAAGGGTACGAGTATGTGCTTTAGATGTGGAAAGTCTGGTCACTTTGCAAATGATTGCAAGATCTTTTGGTAGTAGCAACAATGAGTAGAAGAAGACTCAAGCACGAGTTTTTACAATATCTGAAGAGGCATCAACTGTTACATGTATATTAATTTAATTATTTCCTTTGTTGAGTATGATTTAACTCCATGCATTAAATTAACGTAGGCACCATGTCTGTATGTAATATACCTGCCACTGTCTTGATTGATTCTAGGGCTACTCATTCATTTCTAAGCCCATCTTTTGCTGATAAATTGGAGAGACCACTTACTCAAACGAATACACAGGTTAGTGTCTCCACATCCTCTTGAGCTGTAATGAATTCAAATTACATTTTATGTGATTGTTCGATAATAGTAGACGGGAAAGAACTGCTAGCAAATCTTATAATGCTAGATATCCAGGACTTTGATGTCATATTAGGGATGGACTTGTTGTCAATGTATCATGCTACGATTGACTTTTATAAGAAAGAAGTGGTTTTTGTACTCCAAAAATGCCTAGCTTTTAGAGAACAAATGTAAAGCCCTCTACTCTTATAATTACAGCTATGAAGACTTGTCAATTGTTGAACAAAGGTTGTGTAGCTTATCTAGCTTTAGTAATGGAGGTATCAAAGTCGGATATTTCTGTTGATCAAGTCCCAGTGGTTCAAGAATATCCAGATGTATTCCCAGATAATCTCACAAGTTTGCCACCAAAAAGGAAGATTGATTTTGTCATCGATTTATTTCCTGGGGCAGCCCCAATATCAAAGGCACCATATTGTATGGCTCGTGCTAAACTCAAGAAAATCAAGGGCCAACTCCAAGATCTTTTAGATAAAGGATATATCAGACCAAGCGTTTCTCCATGGAGTGCTCTAATTTTATTTGTAAAAAAGAAATATAGCTCGATAAGGTTGTGTATGGACTATCGAGAGCTGAACAAGGTGACAATTAAGAACAAGTATCCATTGCCAAGAAAAAACTACAGTCGGGATATCATCAACTACAAATCAGAGAATAAGACATTCCAAAAACTGCCTTTCGCACTTGATATAGACATTATGAGTTTCTAGTAATGCCTTTCAATTTGACAAATGCTTCTACAACTTTCATATATCTGATGAATAGAGTTTTTAAAGAGTACTTAGATCAGTTTTTCATAGTTTTCATTGATGACATCTTAATCTACTAACGATCTAAACAAGAATATGAGTAACATCTGCGATTAGTTATTGAGATACTTCGAGATAACAAACTCTTTACTAAATTTAAGAAGTGCAAGTTTTGGAAGGATAGGGTGACATTATTGGGACTTATCGTATCAAAGGAAGAGATTGCAGTGGACCCTAGCAAGGTTGAGGCTGTTAAAAATTGGCCGACACCATCGAATGTTGGGAAAGCTCATAGTTTCCTTAGGTTAGCTGGTTATTATCGAAGGTTATTTTCTAGAATTACCTCAGCATTAACCTATTTAACCAAGAAGAGTGTAAAGCTTCAATGGACTTCAGATTGTAAACTATGTTTCCAAGAGTTAAAGAAAAGCTTGACTTCAACGTCTATCTTAACGATTCAACGAGATAATGAATAGTATGTCATCTACAGTGATGTTTCAAAAAAAGGGCTGGGTTGCGTTCTTATACAACATGGTAAGGTAATTTCTTATGCCTCAAGAGAGCTGAAAACATATGAAAAAAACTACCCACTCATGATCTTGAGTTGGCAGTTGTCGTCATTGCATTGACGATTTGGAGAAATTATCTATATGGGGCTAGATTTGAGACCTATACTGATCATAAAAGTCTTGAGTACTTTTTCACTCAGAATGAGCTAAACTTGAGACAATGTCGATGGTTGGAACTTGTAAAAGACTATGACTGTGTGATCAACTACAACCCCGGCACCAATGTTGTGGCAGATGCGCTAAATAGGAAGGCTCGTGGATCAATAGCTATATTGCGGGCCATTCAGAAACCGTTGTTTGTGAAATTCAAAAGTTTGAGTTGGAGATTGTACCTCGAGATATTTCGGGCTATTTTACCAATATGACCATCAAACCAACACTACACGAGAGGATCAAGGCTTTGCAACACGAAGATCCTCAAGTATTGAAATTTTGGACTGAAGTTACTGATGGAAAGCGCACCAATTTTATTATCACTACTGATGGTGCACTTTGATGTGGCAGTAGGCTTGTGGTTCCTAATGACAAATGGTTGAAATGAGAAATCATGAGAAGAGCTCATAATACTCCTTACTCGATTCACTCTAGAAGCACGAAGATGTTTCGAGATTTGAGAGAACATTTTTGGTGGATTGGAATGAGTCGGGATGTAGCATCATTTGTTCAACACTGCCTCACTTGTCAGGCTAAGCATCAACGACCTTCGAGCCTCTTACAACCACTTATGATACCATAATGGAAGTAGGAAAGAGTTGGTATAGACTTCGTTGTTGGCTTGTATAAGACCAAGAAGGGCTATAATTCTATTTGGATAATTGTAGATCGTCTTACTAAGTCAGCGCACTTCTTACTGGTCAAGACTACTTAAAATATGGAACGATATGCTGAAGTATATATGGCAGAGATATTCAGAGTGCATGGAGTCCCGTTATCCATTGTATCTGACCATGACCCTAAGTTTACTTCTTTTTTGGAAGAGCCTACACAAGGCTATGGACCCACATTTAAGGTTTAGTACGACTTTCTACCCCCAAACAGATGGACAGTCGGAAAAAACAATTCAAATTCTTGAAGACATGTTGCGAGCTTGTATTATTGACTTTCAAGGCACTTGGGGTAAATATCTTCCATTTGTTGAGTTTGCCTACAATAACAGCTTCCAATTTACAATATGAGGCATTGTATGGAAGGAAATATCGATCACCTGTCCATTGGAAGAGGTTGGATAAAGAAAGTTATTGGACCCAGAGATTGTCCAACAAACATCTAAGGTTGTTGAGAAGATTCAAAAATAGATGAAAAGACTGCTCAAAGTAGACAGAAAAGCTATGCAGACAAAAGAAGAAAGCATTTTGAATTTGTTGTCGGTGACATAGTCTTTTTTAGGGTGGCACCTATGAATGGTGTAATGAGATTCATGATGAAAGAGAAATTGAGTCCTCGTTTTGTGGGACCCTTTGAAATTTTGGAAAGGGTAGGTGAGTGGACTTAACGGATCGCATTACCACCTAACATTATTAGGGGTGCACAATGTATTTAATGTTTCTATGCTGATAAAATATATCTCAGACACCTTTCACATCCTAAGCTATGAGTTGTTGGATCTTAGCAAGGATTTTACTTATGAAGAGAAGCCAGTAAAGATCTTAGAAAGAGTAGAAAATACTTAGAAGGAAGACGATAACGCTAGTCAAAATACTTTGGAGGAACCATGTTGTGGAAGTGGTGACATAGGAGCGCGAAGATGAGATGCACGCGAAGTACTCTCCCCTATTTGGTAATTTTTAATTTTGAGGATGAAATTTATTTTTAGGGAGTAAGGAATTGTAACGCTGCATGCCCAATTACATGATTATTATAGTTTATTATGATGCTCGTATTAATATTACAATTAATTCTTAATTAATGAATTTATATTTTGTAACTAACTATGGTTTTGCAGTAGAATGTACCATGGACGCCCTAGACTATCAATGTGCCTCTTAATTTAATAATAACATGGTTATAATCTTTTTAATGTTAGATTAAATTAAATTAAATTAAATCTTTATTTTATTATGTGCTTATATCTTTGGTTTGAACGTAGTTATCGAGTTGGAAGATCTTCTATTCTTATTAAGTATATATTTGTGTAAATTAATATTATTAATAATTAGAATATAATAAGCTAATGGAACTAATTTAAGAATTAAATAGGTAAATATATGTAAATAAGGGACCTCATTACTTAATTAGCACACATTATACCTAAATAAACGCCATTAGGTTGGAAATAAACAATTTGCCTATTTCATACACCTCTTTGCAAGTTAAGTTATGCCTTCACTACAATCTCAAAACTCTCAACGTCTTCTCCACTCTCTCGAATTCGGTGCTTGCACTTCATCATAAGGTACTATGATTTTTCTAATATTTTCCATCATTGGTTGGATTGAATTTGAATTCCACGTCATCATGAGCCCAATACATCCCTTTGAATATTAAAAATAATGGTTGGCTTCTTCACATGCATACCCGTGTGTGTGTATATATCTTTGTGTGTTATATCCTTAACTATACTAAAAGTATGGATGTGCTTTTTTCTATTTACAGCATCGTTCAAAACGGCGCCCGTTTTGGACTTCAATTTTTTCTCCTCCCTTCTTCTTTCCTCCTGACCCACTTACACATGTTTCACTTTTCATTCTCTTCCATTCCCAAACCCTAGATATTGCCACTGTTGATGTTCAACGTGTTCGACCATTTTACCGACAGGAATTTTCACTAGGTTTTGATAGGTAAGATTCCTGCATCCAATTTTTCTCCAATTTCTTTGCTTCCATTTTATGATTATAGACTACGGCCTTCAGCTTCACGCATACTATGTTTTTTGTAGTTTGTGGAATGAGATAAAAATAGATAATGAATTTTGAAAGGAGCATGAAAAAGAAGAATTGATTTATTTATTAAGAATTGAGAATATTCAATGTTGTTAAATATATATGGTGGTGGGGATTTGAGAAATGAAAATTCTATAGGGAGTCCATTTTGTAATTTTTCACATAATAGAAATTCCCATTTGTCGAGGACATCGACAAATGGAAAATTTTCCCATTTGAAGGTTGACACACTGTGCCAAATTTTGGCCCATTTTAATTGACAAAATGGGAGTTCCCATTTGTCGAGGACATTGACAAATGGAAATTGTTCCCATTTGAAGGTTGACTTTGGCCCACTTTACTTTATCCCATTTTGGACTTCAAATTTTTTTTTGTCCCCTGTCTTCTTCTTTTCTTCTCTCTATGAACCCATTTACACATGTTTCTTTTCTCATTCCCTTCCATTCCCTTCCCATCCCAAACCCTAGATATTGCCACTGTGGATGTTCAATGTGTTCAACCATTTTGTCGGCCAAAATTTACACTGGGCTTCAATAAGTAAGATGATTTCTCTGTTTCCTCTTTTACCCTCTTTCACATTCATTAGTTGTCATTCTCATCTCTGAAAACGTAGTTATTGCCACTGTGTATCTTCAACGTGATCAACCATTTCCCATATGGAATTTTTATTGGGCTTCGATAGGTCAGCTAATTTTCCATGTTTTCTCTTTCAATTTCTGCATTATGTGGTTCAGATTTGTGTGAAATCGGTTTCCCCTAATTTTTTCTATTTCTCTATTTGTGCTTACAATTGTTATTCTTGCTGTGTTGTCTTCTTTAGGTTTTGGCCGACAAGATCCAATTCAAACCATGACTTGTGAGTTCAATCTTGCATCTAATTTTATTTTTGAATTTTCTGCTTTTATTTTTTTATTACAGCCTACATCCTTGTTGTGCACATATTCTCTAGGTTAGAAAATCTCTCATTCATCACGCTTTCTATAAAAAAAAATATTCCCTTCCAATTTAAATTGTCTTTATATATATATATATATATATATATACATTCTACATACAATACATACAGTAATATAAGAGTGTTGTTGGCTGGTACTATTCATTTTTCATCCAAAACGACGTAGTTTTGATTTTTTTTTTCCCACTTTTGACTTCCGTCATTAGTTAGATCCACTGCCACAGCCATTATCTCTCACCAAGAAAACCCTAAGCGCGCCATTCTAAGTTCGACCTAGGTTTATGCTATGCTTGTCGCCATTTCTGTGTTAATTTCTACACCAGCAGTTTCTTTGGGATTTCTGATTTAAAGATATGTATTTATTTTGGATTTTCTTTTCACCTAAAATCTAGCTGGAAGTCCACTTCACAATTTCAAGAAATTCTTTTTTATTTATAAGAACAGAATGGAAGACTCCCTCATCCAAACTCCAAACCATATAGAAATCAAGTCTATTCAACCCCGAAAGCCAAGAATTTCATATGAACTCACTATAGAAAACTCGCCCTACGACAATGAAAAAGATGATGACGACGCCTATGGTGGTGAAGTGGATGACGGTGACGAAGAAGCTAGTTCTTTATTTATTTTTTAAGTTTTTTTGTTTAATATGCATCTGGCCGCATTTTCTCAAATTTTCTTTAGTTGACACTAAAGATTATCACCAACTTATTTGAAGGTTCTAGATATTTCTCATTATTTCCTTTAAAATGATTTTTCTAGAATTTTCCATGTATGTATATATCAACAAAGATCTAGAATAATCATAGAAAATTAGTACTAGAATTTTCTAACCTCCATTAATAGAACTTTCTAGAAATGTAATAATCAAGTATAAATAGAGTGGTGAGTGATAAGAAAAGTAGTGTGTGATGAGTGAAATCAACTAAAGTGGGGTGTACAAGTGTTTATATAATAAAACAAGTTCTCTTTGTGTTCCAAATCCAACAAGTGGTATCAGAACGAGTCGATTGAGGGCCACGTGTTTCCAGAGCAAGACAGTCGAGTGGAGATTATTTTTGAGCTTATGTAGATTGTGCACAAATTGAGATTGTGAAGTTTCAATAAATCTTGCTTGGAAATGAGGAGGTTATTCAAGTCACGATGGACTACCTACAAGTGATAGGTGGAGTGAAGAAGCTCAACAACCAAAACTACACCACATGGTAGACATGCATGGAATCTTATCTCCAAAGCCAAGACTTATGGGACGTAGTTGGACTTATGGGACGTAGTTGGCAGCAGTGAAGTGACACCGTTGGAGGACGCCAGGTCTCTGAAGAAATGGAAGATTAAAGTAGGTAAGGCCATGTTTACTATAAAGATAACAATTAATGAAGAATTATTAGAGTACATAAGGGACAAAAATATGCCGAATGAAGCATGGGACACATTTACATCATTGTTTTCAAAGAAAAATGATCTAAGATTGCAGCTTCTGGAAAACGAGCTACTGTCCATCACTCAGGAAGAGATGGCAATAAACTAATATTTCAACAAGGTAAAATCTCTTTGTCGCGAAATCTCTGAAATAGATTCTTCGAGTAAATTTTCAGAATCTAGGGTGAGAAGAATAATCATACATAGATTGAGACCCGAATTCAGAGGCTTTATTACCATAATACTAGGTTGGCCAGAGCAACCTTCACTAATCAACCTAGAAAATTTGCTAGCCGACCAAAAAGTGTTGACTAAGCAAATGTTAGGGGTCTCACTAAAGAAAGAATATGAAGCATTGTTTAGCTATAAGAGAAAATGCCAATCTCCTCGACAAAATAATAAAGAAGAAAAATGCATAGAAGATCTCAAACAAGGGGAGCTCAAAAAAATCACAACAAGATAGGTCAGTTGTCCAATAGATATAGGAGATATAGGCGACCTAATGGCTCTTGCTTTGTATGTGGCAAACGAGGTCATTACGCAAGAGATTGCCGATTTAGGAAAAATCTAGTAGAAGGAAATATGATAACCTCCAACGAGCAAGAAAAATATAATAGTGAAAAAGAGTGGGATGCTAAAGCGTCGCTCTCAGTAATTGAGCAAACTCATGAGGAGGTATGCAGTTCAAGTCTTGATGAAGAATCATAACTAGTGGTGGTCATCCCTGGACAGATAGTTTATGAAAATGATTAGATTATCGACTCAGGATGTTCCAATCACATGATAGGCGACAAGAAAAAGTTGTAAAACACAACAGAGTATAAGTGGACACCGCAGAGGAATGGATCTGCCAGATTCAAAAGAAATTGGAGATCAGTTGCAAGAAGAAATTGCAAAAGTACAACATAGCCCTGAGGAAATTAAATATTCACATGAGTCAAATGATGGAGAAAAACCTACGAGGGCAACGCAAGGTCTATGGAAAACTGGTGTGCATCAACCAACACCAGAAGAGAATAGGCCGAGCCCACAAGAAAAGGTTGAGGTACTAACGAGTCATCAACCACAACTAAGGAAATCAACTAGACAACGAAGGCCAAATCCCAAGTACGCTAATGCAGTAGTAGAAAAGATGAAAGTACCCAAGAGCCAGTGACATTTTGAAGAGGCAGGCCTAATACAAAGAGTGGAGAAAGGCAATAGAAGAAGAGATCATGGCTCTAAAGCAAAATGAAACTTGGCACTTGACGCCAATACCTAACATAGTAAAGCTTATATCCTGCAAATGGGTATACAAAGTAAGGAGGCGATCCGATGCGTCAATAAAGAAGTACAAGGACACAACTGGGAATGATGAGAAGAAAAAGAGTTAAATCAAATAGTTGGTGTTAAATGGGAGAATTGAAGATTATCACCAACTAATTTGAAGATTCTAGATATTTCTCAATATTTTCTTTAAAATAATTTTTCTAGAATTTTCCATGTATGTATATATCAAGAAAGATCTAGAATAATCAAAAAAGAATTAATACTAGAATTTTCTAACCTCCATTAATAGAACTTTCTAGAAATGTAATAATCAAGTATAAATAGAGTGGTGAGTGATAAGAAAAGTAGTGTGTGGTGAGTGAAATCAATTAAAGTGAGGTGTACAAGTGTTTATATAATAGAACAAGTTCTCTTTGTGTTCCAAATCCAACAGACACTAATGCATCTGGCTGTATTTTGTGTTTTCTCATTTCAGGTCTTTGAGAAATTGCATTTTCCAAGAACATATGAAATTTTTTTGAACTTAGTCCCTTGGAATCGAACAAATGACACAACATTCTTCTACCTTGATGTTGCCGTCTTTTCAGCAACTTTCGAATAGCTCGTTCGATGATCGAAAAATCGCTACCTCAGCTGCAACTTTTCGTCTTTCAAGTAAGTTCCTCTAACTATTTTCTGTAAATATACCAGCATTTCAATTTTTAAAAATTTATAGCAAATTTCCCGAGTGCATGCATATGTTGTTCATTATATAAGTTTGTGCTGCATCTCATTAGGATGTAAATAATGGTGGATCTTATAAGTTTACTAGATATTTGGGAAATGCTTTGACTCAACATTAATGCTTGAGGTTTTAACAAACTACATGGATCAGACACTGCAAAACTTGTTAGATAAGAGTTTCTCAAAATATGTAAAATTGTTTTCTATTTTGGGTAATAGTGTGCTTTATTGTGATGAAAGAATTTTGATGACTCTAGCATTATCTTAATTATTGATGATTGGATATTTAAATAATAATACACATGAGGAAAACATGGGGTTGTAGTCTGGGTGACACGTTTTTCTGCCTTATCCTGCATGTTGGAATTCTGTAACCATAGTCTGGACAAATGAGGAGTTTTTCTTAAGCGAGATAACCATCACTAAAATTAGAGGGTATGCATTTTACAATGCATCTATTAGAAACAAGTGTTTTTTCGTATATTGCATGGTTCCTATTCACATATTTGAACGCCTTCATTCCCTTTTGGCATGTACAATGTCTACAAATAATGCTCTCTTTTCCTAAATAGTTATTAACTTTCCAAAAGTTCCCTTGCTGAACTATATGATTAAATGGCTAAACATGGTAACGGGGCAAACAAAGTTTCTACGTCCAAGTATGGCCGCATCCATTTGTGAAAATTGTGTATGTGCGAGGTATTTGATGAAAAATGAAGTCGTATAAAATTGTCTCATTTCTTAGAGTTTAAACTTGTAGATGAGTTGTTGAACATTAACCATTGCTTTTGAGCAAGTTCCCACTTTTCAGCTATTACCTCAAACTCTGTGCCAGTTCAAATGGGAACATTCAAACTTGGAGGGAGTGTGATTTATACAAAAGATAGAATTGAATTCTTAGGTCATTTTTCCTTTAGTTCAATTGCATTCCTTCAATCTACCTTTCATGGTATACTCAAAAGTTGGCTAATAGACAAGAATCTAAATCTTTCTATAAGGAAGATTGTTTCTTCTTCTCTTGAGAGGATTAAGAAAGGTAAAAAATTTAAAAAGGTAGCACCGAGAACAAGAGTTGAGAAAAGAGTTTTCCTAAAAGTTGATACTTATATAAACATAGTACAAGGTTTTTGAACTCATAATTCGTGGCCTAATTATGTTGAGTTAAAATTTGCAGAGATAGATTTTTGTAAAAGCTTTCTTAATCCATTCATTTCATCATCTAATCGTATATATAATACAAAAACCATAACAGGAATACATACACAAAATCTATATACATTATATCAACCAATCACCTATTAACAAGTGTCTAACTAACAATTACACTTCCTGAAATTAAGGAGCCAACAATGCTGTGACTCATTAACAGCATCAGAATCGGCTAGAACAAATGCTCAATTACATTTCACTCTTATACTTTTAAACAGCTGCACTTTCATCCTCAATGCAAGGTGTATGTAATAACTAATCCACATCTTCATCTTTAACACTCCCTCAAACTGGAGTGTACTGCAGTGACTCCAAGTTTGTCCTTCAGAAACAAAAGATGAGAATACGATAAAGGTTTTGTAAGCAAATCAGCTATTTGTTCAGAAGAATGAATGTAACATATTTGTAACTCTTTTCCAATAACATTGTCTCTAATAAAATGGATGTCAAGCTCTATATGCTTTGTACGAGCATGATAAACTGGATTCGAGGCAAGTGCTTTAGTACTAATATTGTCACACCAAAGAGTAGGAACTGATTCTTGTAGGAAATTTAATTCCTTAAACAATGATTGCATCCAAGTTATTTCTGATGTTGCATGAGCCAATGCCCTGTATTCTACCTCTATACTTGATTTGCTACTACATGATATTTCTTCGAGGACCATGATATTAAGCTATCTCTCAAATACACACAATATCCAGCTGTTAATCTTCTATCATCTGGACAGGAAGCCCAATCAGTATCAGCATATGCAGTTATATCTAGATTATAGCATTTTTTGATCATCAAACATTGATCAATTGTCTCCTTCAAGTATCTAAAAATTCTCTTCAATGCCTTCAAGTGAATATCAGTAGGCATATACAAGGATTGGCTTGCCTTATTCACTGCAAAGTTAATATCAGATCTGCTGTGGACTAGGTACTATAAACCTCCAATTGCACTTTTGTACAACAAGGGATTTTTCATCAGCTAACCTTCATTTTTTGACAACATTTTTCCAATTGCTATGGGAATATTACATGGCTTCAAGTTTTGATAATCAAACTTTCTCAACAAGGTTTCTATATATCCTTTTTGAGTAAGGTGTAAACATGAGTTATACCTGTGCACTTCAATTCCCAAAAATTGACTGAGAGATCCCATGTCTTTCAAGGCAAAAGTAACATTGAGCTGATTTATGAAGGTTTGGAGCAAGCTATTATTATTTCCTGTCACAACTATGTCATCAACAAATATGAGTGCAAACACAACATGTTTCTCATTTGGAAAGTAAAAAAGAGAATTATCAGCCTTTGATTGTTTGAACTTCTACTTAATTACAATAGAGCTCAACTTCTCATACCAGGCTCTTGGAGCTTGTCTCAGTCTATACAGTGCCTTCTCTAATTTGTAAACAAATTTTGAATTTGCCTTATCAATAAATCCCCCTAGCTGTTCCATGTATACATTTTCTTCAAGGTTTCCATTGAGAAAAGCATTGTTGATGTCAATCTATCTTATTTTTCAATCTTTTGCCACAACAAGAGTCAATATGATTCTTAGTGTTGCAGCCTTGATCACATGACTAAAAGTCTCATTGAAATCTACTCCAGTTGTTTGAAGAAACCCTTTTCCAACAAATCTAGCTTTAAATCTTTGTACCTTTCCTTGATTACTATATTTGATTATGTACACCCACTTGTTTCCTATCACCTTCATGTCTGGTGAATGTGAAACAAGCTTCCATGTTTTGTTTCTCACTAAAGAATCAAATTTATCTTTCATTACATTTCTCCATTTACTATTTGACATGGCTTTGTGTACACTTAATGGTTCTGATTCTCCTGACTTTTCAATGTATTCACCAGCTTGTCGAGCATACACCTTTGGCTTAAACACACCTGCCTTACCTCTAGTAATCATAGGATGCTAATAGGTGCTCCATTTCTTTGTTCACTTATCTGTTCATCTATTTCAACATTTTGATTTTGCTAAGTTTCATCATTCCACTCGTATTTTCTGGTTCTCTAATTTTCTTTGATAACTCATAAGGGTCGTGGTTTTCATCATCAGAAACTGGGTGTTCATGACCTCTTGACAAAGGTTCTTCAGGTAGAGTTGCATCAGGAGGAATTGTATCAACTGGAGGATGATTTATTATTTTATGATTGGACATGTTATTGAAAGGTATATAGGAAATGATTACTTCTTCATTTTTTGGAATGATCTTTTTGTTTAAAAATCTAGCTTTGAAAAGGAAAGTCTAGTTCATTAAATACTACATATCTAGATGTGTAGATTCTACCCATTGGACTGAGATACTTATATCCTTTGTGTGATTCACTAAAGCCCAAAAACATACACTTCAATGAATGATAACTAAACTTGTGTTTTTGATAAGGTATTAAGCATGGAAAACATGCACACCCAAAGGTTTTTAATGACTTGTAGTCTACACTCTTTCTGTATATAACTTCAAAAGGAGGTTTCAATTTAAGTATGGGTGTAGGCGTTGTGTTAATTGGATAGGTTGTTGTTTGGAAAGACTCCCACGAATAATGCAAGGGCGAGTTTTGCTTGTGCAGGGTTATTTCTCACATCACGTGTCTATGTTTTATAAGGACCATTTTGAATATATAAGGACATGAATACCTCAGTTCAATACCTGAGGCAGAAACTATATGTGTAAAGGATCTAAACTCACCTCCCCCGTATGATTGTATGACTTTAATTTTCCTCTCAAGTTGGTTTTCTATCAATTTTTTAAACTGCATGAATATGTTTAGTGCTTCAGATTTGTGCTTCATTAGATATATCCATGTGTACCTACTATAATTATCCACAAATAGAATGTAGTATTTAAATCTAGATGTGGAACTAATTGGTGCTGGTCCGCATACATCAGAGTGGATCAAGTCAAGTGGAGCAATAGCATGTGATGTTGTTGAATTAAAGGGAAGAGATTGTGATTTTCCATATTGTCAAACATCACAGAAGGATGACATTTCATTAACATTTGATTTTTCATTACATAGTTTGAACACTTGAGACATTACAAGTTTTGAAGGATGTCCAAGCCTCTTATGCCAAACATCTAAATTTGTTTCAGATGATTTAATAGGAACTGAAGCTTTTTCTCTACTGAAACTAATGGTAAAAGCAGTATTTTAGAATTTGGCATTGTTTTGATAACTCGACTCATTTGATGATGAACTAATGACTTGATTTGGGAATTTCAGCTGATACAATCCTTCCTTAAGCTTCCCTTGTAGCAAACTTTCTTTGTCAACTACTTCTTAACAGCACAAGAGTTAGGGTGATATTTCATGAAGGCATTGTTATCAGCAATTAATTTGGACACACTTACCAGATTCTTCTTAACAACAGGTATACGTAGCAAATTATTTAGGAGTATAGGCTTATCATTCAAAGCAGTCAAACATTTAATACCAGTATGTGCTATGTGTAGTGAGTTTTCATTACTAACTATCAATCTTTCCTTACCATTATACTCTTTGGTCATGGTGAGATTTTCCTTTTCTGCTATTACATGGTGACTTGCTCTAGTGTCTGCAAACCAGGCAGGATCTTCAACTGTGCTTGGAAATACAACAAAAGCTGAGGGTGTTGAGTTGTTGTTATTTCCATTCTGGTTGTTTGGCCCGCTATCCATGTATCTCTCATCGTATCTATTAAAATACCATGAGGCCTGAATGGTTATTCATTCCACATATCTAACGTGGAATGCTCAGTAATTCTTCCTCATCTACCTCTATTTCTTCCTCTTCCTCTGAAGTTGGATGATTGCCATAGTTTCCTCATTTGTTTCCTCTGGTATTATTGAAACCACCTCTTTGAACAAAGTTAGCAGATGATTGATTAATGTTTATGTTACTCATTCCACTTCTTACTGCATTCAAATGTTTAAGTCTACTTTCAAAGGTCATAAGTATTTATGTAAGTTCATACCAGGAAATTTCTTCTCTGCTATTGATTTGCACCACTATTGGTATCAATTCATCATCCAATCCAGCAAGAACTTGTGTTACTAGATCTTCACGAGAGATAGTTTTTCCAGCAATTTCAAGGTTGTCAACCAACTGTTTCACTGTGGTGAGATAATGATCTACTGACATTGATCCTTTTCT
Source organism: Forsythia suspensa (assembly GCA_023638005.1). NCBI lineage: Eukaryota > Viridiplantae > Streptophyta > Magnoliopsida > Lamiales > Oleaceae > Forsythia > Forsythia suspensa. The sequence goes on from CM042667.1 coordinate 18,165,786, forward strand.
GGTTCTTTGAAGTTCACCAATGAGGAAGGTTACTCTTGATTTCATTATGTCATAGCTTTCATTCACTGCAGTCCATAGCTTGTTTGAGCTCGAGCAACCCATAACTCTCATGGCAATTTTTGGTGTCATTGATGAATACAACCACCCCATACGTAGCTGATCAGTAGAGATCCACTTACTGTGCTCTGGATTTGGCAGCATCTCTATTCTTTCTCCATCACTGGTAATGGTTTGATAACCAACAAATTCTGGTGGACACTTCTTTGTTCCCAGTTTGAAGGCTTCAAGATTATGCCCTTTAATGATTAGTATAATCATGTTCTTCCACAGCAGAAAGTTGTTTCTGTCCAGTTTCACTGATGGTGTTTGTGTTAAATTCATTCCAAAAGGTGAAAGTTGATTTGCAGCAACTAATGTATGCATATTGTACTAGATTCAGATGGAAAAGAGTTGTGGCCAGCTCCGGTGTTAGCCATTAATGGCTATGATACCAAGTTAAAATTTGCAGAGAAGAGATTTCTATGAAAAGCTTTCTTAATCCATTCATTTCAGCATTTGATGATATATATATTACAAGAACCGTAACAGGAATACATACACAAAATCTATATATATTCTATCAACCAATCACCTATTAACAAATGTCTAACTAACAATTACACTTCCTGAAATTAAGGAGCCAACAATGATGTGTCTCATTAACAACATCAGAATCGGCTAGAACAAATGCTCAATTACATTTCACTCTTATACTTTTAAACAGCTGCACTTTCATCCTCAATGCAAGGTGTATGTTGTTGCAATAGTTATACTAGAGTGCCTCTTTAACACATACAAATTTTAGCTTTTTAGCTTGTTTCCAGAGAACACAAAATTTGATCCGTCGAGATATGAAAGGGCAAGACCTACTACATTTTCTTTTGTTCCAGTTGGAGGGAGACCTCAGATGTGCTTGGGAAAAGAGTTTTCTCAACTGGAGATACTTATATATTTCTACAAAACATTGCTAAGAGATTCTGATGGGATTTACTGATTTGTGATGAGAAAGTAGAATATAATCTAATGCCCACCCCAGTCAAAGGACTTCTAGTTCGTCTTCAACCATACAAGCCCTAAGATGTTATGGCTTCTTATGTCTATCATCCCAACAAAGAATACAATGTCCAAGTGGCTTCAAGGTCTGTGAATTATTGTTTAGATACTTTAACAGCCTGAGCTGCTTGTGGACTTATAAGACTATGATTATTCTCTAAACATGTGTGGAGCATGGGCTATATTTTTGCTGGAATGGTGAGAATTTTTCTTCTAAAATTTAAATGCATTGTTATTTAATTTCTCATTTTCTTTTAACATGTAGATTTTTCGGAATGAGCCTTTCTTCTATGGTTATGACAATCATGACCAGCTTGTCAAAATAGCTAAGGTATTTTAAATATTGGTATCAGCTATTTTTGGCTAACATATGAAGTATATTTACTTTATCTTGATGAAGTGTACACTATTAGTTCCTTGAAATGATTCTTTGATGCCATAATTTTTATCTTTTTCACCTAATTTTACAAGTGATTGTATGGAGAAAAATCATTTCAAAAAGCTCCCTAAGCATATTTTCTTTTAGATGATTTTGAGTTATTCTAGATTTGGAATCCTTAGTCAAATCCATGCATCATTATACAATTGTTTATGATGGATTGAGATACCTTTGAAGTCATTTGGAATCATCTTCATTCTTATATAACTCCTAATTGTTTCAAAACTATGGAATCATATCCTTTTATTAGTGAAATTATTGAATCAACGGCTCTTAAAAGAAATGAATTTGAAATCAGTCCAACCTCTATTATCCTCAACTTCATATCCATTGATATAAATGCAACATGAGAGAATTGGCTTTTTTATTTAGTTTAAGATTGTTTCTACTGCTCCATAGTGGGCCACGGGCTAAGTTATTTGTTATTGCTATCTCATGATTATTTGTTCATCTAACACCCATCCCTTCTCAGTAATACGAGGTGAGTGTTCTTTCAGTAAATCATTTTGTAGAAACTTAGTAATTTCTTACAATATTTGTTTAGCCTTCAATGATATACTTCTAACATTTTTTTTAAACTGCTTATTATTTTGGGGTTTGGACAAAAATCTATGGTTATAAACTTTTCGGTAAATTTTTTTTATCCTCTACATTTTGCCATAGTTATCATTTTAGGAGAAATGATTGATTTTCCAAACATGCAAAAAACGAGAATTTCTGAAGTAGTATTGACAACATTAACAATCTTAACAAATTTTCTGATAGTAATTCAATTTTTTGATAAAGATCAACTCTTGCTTTAATGTCCATTTCTTCCTGGATAAAGGTTGTCATCTCAATTAGATGATTGCTTTTTTTTCTTTTCGTAGGCTGGCTTTTGAAACTGCTCTTAACCTGAGTGGCGGGACTTCAATAGTTTTTGCTCACTCATTAGGCAACAATGTCTCATATACTTTCTGGAGTGGCTGAATTTATAAATTGCCCCCAAAATGTATATTAAGTGGCTAGATGAACATATTCATGCCTACTTTGTTGTTGGTGTGTTGTGAAAACAATGTGTGATTGCAAGTGAACAATATCATACACAAGTAATAAAGCGGACCTATTGAGTCCGGATTATCGTTCCCACGAAGACTATCTTATTTAAATACTAGTTAAATTAATCGTAATCCCAATATATTGAAAAAAATTTGAAATGATTTGATTTGAATATTTAAAGTAGAACTACGAATTTAAGAAAATAATATAACAACGTATGTAAAAGAAAATATCAAGAATTTAGAAAAGAATGATAGTTAAAGCATTTGGACAAACGAATTCACCATAGTTGTCATCTCTAATTTCTCCTCTCAAGATTTATTCATAATGTTGTATTCGGTCGAAGTCGCGAATTTAACCTTATTTACCTCTCGAGAGTTCAAATTAGTCATATCTAATTAAGTCAACTTATAAAGTCAGAATGATCCTTAATTAGATGCATTAAGTCGCCTAAGAATTCAATTCAAACCGCAGCAATAATAAAAGCGTATCTCCACCTTTTATCTAATTGCTGGATTTTACTACGTTGTCTAGATTAATAATTTTTATTACAATCCATAAAATCAATGAAATAATAGCCAGTTATTCAAAGTATTAAGAAAAGAAGTAAAATCAAATACTTGAACAATTTATAAATCAAAACTTGAGATTCGAAAATAAAGAATTAACTATGCTACATTGTTCATTCAAACTATGAATTTAGCTACTCATGATTCGGAAGAAAGACAAGATGAAAAGTTTTGAATACATAACAGGATCTTGAATTAAAGATTCATTCAAACTATGAATTTAGCTACTCATGATTCAGGAGAAAGACAAGATGAAAAGTTTTGAATACATAACAGGATCTTGAATTAAAGAGGAGAAAACGTTGAGTATCAATTAAAGAGGAGAAAACGTTGAGTATCAATTAAAGAGGAGAAAACGTTGAGTATCTTGCACCAAGAAATCTGTCTTCACGTTTCAATCTTCAATCTCACCGTCGTTCTTCGTCTCTTTCAATCTCTCTATCTTCAAGATTCAACAACCCTATTTTGACATAGGTTAGGTCTTTATATAGTTCTCATACTCTCCGCTCATACTCTCCGACGTGTGTTTCCTTCAAAAAGGACTAAAACGCCCTTAGTTTGTATTTAGAAAAATTTCCAAAACTCATCTCGTGGGTCGTGGTCGGGCCGTGATTAGTCGTGGCCAATTGGCTGACCGCGGTTGGACCGCTCTGTTTGCCGCGGTTAACAATCCTTCGATATTTGCACTTGAAGTCCTTCTATTTTTGAATGATTTGTACTTTAATCCTTTGATTTCATTTCAATCTAGTCCTCTTTTATTTGCAGTCCAAGTCTTTCATCTTTTGAATAATTGCAAGTTGGTCCCCATTTTCAAGTCTTCATGCATTTTCAATCTTTCTTTGCCTATTTTGACCCTGTTTCTCTCCAATTCCATTCAAACTCGGGTTTCAACCTAAAATAATCAAATCAACACACAATTAAATAAAAATTTACTTAAAAGTACATTTAATTGTCTACTTTTGATACTACATATAAGTATAAATCGACACTTATCAGTATGGTTATGCCATTTTAAATTTTGTTTATCTTTACAGCAATGCTGTCTAGAAAAGCCATGCAATTTTGTGTTGTTCTTCCAGAAGTTTAGCTTCAGGAGCTTCTTTTCTTGGTGCCATTGAGACTCTTAAAGCAACACTATCTGGACTCACATTCAGTTTCCTATCTCTGAGGTTTAATTTAATTTTCTTGTCTATTTGTTATGCGATACTTTTGTTTTAAAGAGTTAATCCCTTACAGAAAAAGATGTGATTTATTAGTATGATCAACCCATTTAACATGTTTTTAACTAAATTTTTTTGGTCATGTACTTTGACTTAATATTGTTTCTCATTTCTTAGTATTACTATTTTCTTGAGAGAGTTTTGTTATTCTAAATAGTTAGAAAGATCGTGGAATTATTTTGAATGCACATCTTTTCACCTGTAAGAATCAGTTCTAAAACATTTTACAATTAGACTATTGTGGCACTGTAGGCTTGGTTGGATGGAAAGGGGATACAATTTGGCCCCTTTTCCTTTTTGATGCCTAAATTAACACATGTTCATCATATAAATTGGCAAGTTATCAGAGAATAACTCGATTGATGTTCAATTCATTTGGCTCTTCACTATAGATGGAGCTATTTTCAAAACATTGTAGAACAGATAGTGTATACTGGAAGCATTTCTCCTATGGGAGCGGAAAAGGTCATCATGCATAGAGCTGGCAAGGCTGGCCTAGATAGCCCAGATTTAGGGCTGGGTTAGCCCTAAAAAAATCTAGCCCAAAAAAAATAGGGCCTGTTTGGCCCTGGATCTATTAGCCCGTTGGGCCAATTGTCCTAAGTTCGAGTTGGCTCAGATTGCTTTTCTTGGCCCGCAACCTTTCTTTTTCTCTCACTTCCTTCATTCCAACCCAAGCTCAAAGTGGCCCTGACTCCGTGAACCCTACATTCAACCTTCCCATTACATTTCTTTCATCAATTTCACTCTATCTCCTCAATTCATGGTGTAATCAATGAAATCACCTCAACACCCATTAACCCATCTTGATGAGTTCCATTTATTTTCTTCCTTCCCCAATCCGGCGATCGCAAATTTTGAGTCCGACATTTGACCGTGAAGTGCGAAAAATAATCGGCAATTTTTTTTATTTTTTTTTTTTTTGGTGTTTAGACTCAAGATATCGTCGAGGAAAAATAGAAAGGGAAAAGGTTTGTTAAATCTCTCTTTGCTTATACAATCCAAGAAATTTCGGTTCTTATGTTTTACTCCGTAAAATCTCAATTATGGTTAGTTTTATATAATCCCTCATTCATTAATTTCTCCAAAATCTTGTCCCCCCCCCCGAAAACCCAATGCACAGTTTCGGGCTTATTTTGTTCTTGCACAATTTTTAATAAATGGGGCTGCTACTTTGCTTGATACATGTTAACCATCTTCTTTGACATACTCGATTAGAGAATAGAGAGCAAGCAAAGCTAGGTGTATTCATTTAAATCTGTTTTCGATATGACCCCAATTGGGGTTTTTAGCTTTATATATCTACTTTTAGAATTGCCAAAGTAACTTGAATGAGATTAATTGCTTTTTCACTTCTTAATCTATCAATTGGGGTTTTCAAGATTGAATTTCTGTGGATTACCTAAGCATTTTTGTATTCCTAAGTTTTTTTTTTATTATATTAACCTATTTATAGTTATGCACAGGAAATTTCAGCAGCAAAAGTGTGAAGCTCGTCGATACCGTAGTTCAAGGATTTTTCGAGGATCGCTTCGCCCATTGAAAGTGTTTTTCGCAATGCATCACCACCTTCATCAATGGATCAAGTTTATGGGTCATCAATGGATCAAGTTTGATCCGAAGCCCGAATTTCTATTAGTTTCAATGAATAATTCTATTTTCACCGTTCCCAATGAAAATCGATTTGTTTTGATCTCAAAATACTCTAATCAAATCAGGTCCACTTCTAATATGTACTATGTTGAGCTTATTAATTTAAAGATTCATTCTTAGAGTCACAATGCATTTATATAAAAATTTAGTTTTTAATGGAATAATTGCCTTACCATTCTCCTCTAAAATTGATTATTTTGCTTCACTTATTATTATAATTTGTATTACAAAGTTGATATTAGCTTGCAAAGAGGACAAAGTATTTCTTCTATACTTATTATGTGCTCAAAACAATCATTGCCATAGTTCTTGAAGGAAGTGTTCGAGTTTCTTGCTCTTGCATATGTGGTACGCTCCACTTTTGCTTCCTCAAATAAAATTCATCAATGATTTAAACCCTAAGAAAATTGAACAATATTTGTTTAATTTCGGGCTAATAATGTTCCAGAGAGCGTAAGGGTTTCGAGATTTGGAATAATGTACGGCATTGCATCCGCTTCTTTCGTCTTTGGGAATTTCTCTACTCGATCCCTCTCCACTTACTTACTCTGCTGCATGTGTGTGTTTGCATTCCCTCATTATATTAATCATACAATACTGATTTCATGTTTTTAATAGAATTGTTCTTGATATTGTGCCTTATTATTTACAATCATTACGAATCTCGTGACATTTTATAAATATTGGGGTTAAAATCATCAAACCGCTTGCTAGCTTTTGAGAAACAATTAAGGAACATTGAATGTATGGTATCTGAGTATATCATGTGGACTCTTCTATTGCTTAAGTTAGTAAAATGAATCTGTATATCTATGATTAACCCATCCTATGTGTTAAGCACATCATAAAACTTTTCGATATTCTTCAACCATATCATAGTTTGACAATAGAATGAAAGCTACTTGATAGGTAATATAAATTAATCTAACCTTTTCCATATCCTTTTTAATAGGATATTTGGTACTGATAAGGGTTATAGAAAATTGAAGGCTTTGAAGAGTATAGGAGATGAGGTCGAGGACGTGCTGAAGAAAACATGAAATAGGAGAATTTTTTGGTCGTAGAGCATCACGTTAAAAGGCTTAAGTAGGTTCCTCAGCATCTTGTGTGTAGTTACTTTTTTTTTGTTCTAAATTGCTGTTATATACATTTTATGTAATGTAGAATCAATCTGATGCTTGTTTTCAAATAAATTTTACAAGCCCTTGATTACATTCTTGTGTCCATTGTTGTGTCCTGCTAATTATATGCCGTCATTCCAATATGCCAATTTTTGTATTGTGAGTTTTATTCAATTTGTAGGTCCCAATTTCTTGATTTGTTGTGGATTGTAGTGCTGATTAGAATTATGTTCTTATCACCAGTTTTCTGTTTAAAATTGATCAAATAGAGATTACAGCAGCAGCAATATTGCAATTGAAGAAAATACAGCAGCAGCAGCTGAGGAAATTACGCAAGTAGACACTAGCTAAGTCAAAAAATTTTTTTAAAAAAACAAATCTAAAAAAAAAGTGATTGGGCTGGCCCATTGGCCCGGTGGTCCAAAATCGGGCTGGGCTGGCCCAAAAATTACTGGCACATCTAAAATTAGCCCAGGGCCAGCCCAACCCAATTTTGTGTATGGCCCATCCATTTCGGGTTGGGGGCCGGGCCGGGCAACCCATTTGGCTGGCTATAATCATGCATATCACTATCTAATTTGCCTTCTTCTTTGAGAAGTTCCCTGCAAAATGGGTTGTTTTTCTCCTTTACCGACTGCTCGTGGAGTAGCCTTGGCATCAATGACTGAGGCCTCTTTTAATTAATAAGAAATTGGAATGCAATCGCTGGCAATAACTCCTTCTACCGCCACTTCTCTTTGAAGTGTGGTAACAGATGTTAATTTGAATTTTTCATTTAGAATTTTTCATTTTTTTTTTTTTTGTGTGTCTGTATTTTTGAAGGGCTGGTTTTGGAGTTCAATGGCCTCAAATTTGGCCAATTAATCTCGGAATGTCCTTAGCAAAAAGTTCATGGACAAGAGAGAAGTATCTTTCACTCTCAATTTTGTATCATTCTAACATAAAAAATGTATTGCTGGTCATTTTTAATCCCCTTCAATCAATGTTGTGGAAATTAGTTGTAGTAAATCTGTTACTTAATATTGTCTCGTTGTGACACATATGTTTCTAAATTACGCATTAGATTGAATTGATTTCTCATAGATATGATATTTTTGGTTTTCATGCAGGAACCTTTGGACAACATTACTCCTCAATAATACAATTATGTCCTTTATCTTGCTTACCCCTGCAACTATATTCATGGAAGGAATTAAGATTACTCCTGTTTTCATTGAAATGGCTTTAAGTAAATCTCAAGAGTGGAAATATTTATATTTAATTTGAGTTATGTATAATGAGCAAATTTCATATGTCTGAGCGTTGAATTCTATGATGACTTTGATGAGGGAAAAAAAAAAGGTAGAAGTTGATTATTGATATTGTTTTTTTTTTTTTTTTACTAGGGGTTGAATGTTAAGCAGATTTACACTAGATTTCTCTTTGCTACTCTCTACTTCCATACATATCAACAAGCAAATAGCTCAGATTCTTATAATCTACTTCACTTGATAGTTAATAGGTAATGCATTTCGGAACACTAAACATGAAACAATGAATATCATCATTTGCTTTGTTAAAGTAATCCTAGTTACACAATTTATCATAACTATAACTATAACTATGTAACTTACATTATTACATAAACGCCACGTGCAACGCACGGGCCAAAAACTAGTACAATAATATAAGAAGCTTGAATGGTACTGTTCATTTTTTCAACCAATACGACGCCGTTTTGCTGGCATCATGATGATTTCACTTTCCTAGTGAAACAACATCAGTTTTTTTTCCTTAAAGGGAAATCGTCGTAGTTTAGCACAACTGTGGCCTATTAGATTGATTATGCACTTCTTTCTCACGCTACCTTCAATTGCTTTTTCAGTACAACTTTCTAGCATTTCAAGCCTAATTTATGATATTTGTATCAGTATAGTCTCATGGGTCGTGTTTGAGTATATGATAAACGCATAGACACTAGTAGATGAATATGTGTGTTGTTATTGACCATATTGATGTTTGAGATCATATGATACACCGTAGTGGGATTCATGGACCAATTGAGAAAAGACGAATAAGTTGAGATAGTGAGAAAAACGTGAACTTCGAGAATGAGAGGAGAAATAGAACATCATGCATATGATCGTGCACATGTGCATGCATATCGTTACTTACTGAGGATTCGCTGATACATTTTTACATTGTAGGTATGGCAATGCATAATACTAGAGGTTGGTGCATACTCTCAGATGACTTAACGATTGTGCACTAGGTATCTGATCGTGATCAGTGGGTCTATTGCTAGAGAAACCCAAAAATGTTATTATTGGATCTAAAAGTATTTAACTATTTTTAATTAAATTTTATAATATTACTTTTCAATTGTCTATCATTCTCTATTTTAAGTAAAATCATATCAAGTTTTAAACTATATTATTTTTGTCAATTAAAGTTAAATTAAATACTAAAAAATAATATCAAAGTATGTATTATCTTAAATATTTACTTTCTGTACGACTATACAATATTGTTAAATAATTTAAAAGTCATTTTTAGAATGACAATAAAGCTATTTGATATAACATTATTTTATTGTTTCAAAAATTTCGCTATGAAATTAATTAAATGCATATGAATTAGAATAAAAAATTTGGGGATGTGACAGACACGATATATTTCTTTCAAGTAACATATTGTGTTACAATAAAACATATGTTACTTGAATGTAACAATATGTTACTAGGCGAATTTGAATTGTCAATGAAGATGGAAGGCCGTTGAGTTGAGAAAATGATGATAATTGGAAAAAAGATGCAGTGATGCTTGAAATCAAAAAAAAAAAATCCTGCCCAGTTTGGTTGCGGTGGAAAGTGGCGGTGATTGTGAAAAATAGTGTTGAATGAGACGATGTTAGGGTTTGTGATGGATTAACATAGTAACGAAGTAACATATTTGTTATTATACAACTAATAAAATAAGTAATATATATGTTACTCAACAAATTAAAAAATAAGTAATACAATAATACATATATTATTCTAGAAGTAACACAATGTTACAACATAATGATGTTCTTAAATAAATAATTGAAATATTTTAGTGTTACTCTACAAGTAACACAATAATACATATGATAACCAAACATGTAACCCTTAGAAATGTTATTTTTAATGAAAATTTGAAATTTTGATTTTAAATGAAAAATTTATATTTTTCAAAAATTTCTAAAAGGTAGTAAATTGTAAAATATTGATTTTTAATGAAATGAGGTAACCTATGTATCAAAAAATTGTAAAAGGATATTTTTTTATTTTTTATTTGGTCAAGTTATCCTTTTTGAAAAAAAAAAAAAACATAGAATATTGTTAATGAAGCGAGATTTGTGGGCTAAAAAAAGGAAAAAGAAGTGATTTTAACTTCTTAAAAGTAAAATGTATTCTTGAATTCATTTGACTCTCATGTCGCGTTAAGAACTTAAGATATGAAAAATAATTTCTAATGATTAATTAACCAATGCTTTATTGGAACGACGAGCTTAGTGTGTAAATTATAAAATGAACTAATCAAAACTATTTTTTAATCCAAATCAATAAGAAATGTGCAGACCCTAAATTAGAAAATAATCCAATGAACCTGAAAACTCAAATTTGTTTATTTACAAATAATATTCAAATACCAAATCTAACTTCTATATAATCCTAGTTTTTATTGATTCAAAGAGCAGAGTTTCATTATTCTAAAATTATATTGACAAATACGTACCTTAAAATTTATATGACAATTTCAAAGTGCTTAAATAACTATTTAAGTAACTCGTTAAGAAAATAATCCAAGTCTTATATGTCATCTTTTTAAGATATAAATTTATGTCTTAATATGTTAGTTATTTATTTCATCTATAACCAATATGAGATTTATAAAATATGAGAAAAAAATATGTGTGAAAAAATAATTCTATGTATTGATTCAATTGAATTATGAAGAAGGTTACAAGATATATATACTAATAGAAAATAAATTTTACCTAAAATAGAAATATTATATATATGGTATCCTACTACAAATACAATCCTACCAATAAGGTAAAGAATAAGGTAAGTAAATATTTATTAATAAGATGTATTCTTAATATCCCATTTGAGATTCATATAAGAGCCCAACTTGTAATTGTTAAACAGCAAAAGCTATTTTATGTGTTTAATAAACTTAATAAAAATTGATTATAAAAGAATTTTAAACATCTAACATCAAATTTTGAAAACCAGCAAAAGTATACACTTCTCAGTTTCTTCTTTTAGCTTCTAAAATTATATATAATTAAAATACTAATTTTAATCATAATTAATTAAATTAATTCATTTTCTACTATATAAACCATGATTTTATTTTATAATTTTAATAAATTTTGAGATTAAATAGATATTAATTTCATTTTAATTAATTCTTTCTTCAGCACGACAAAAGTTGAATCTCAAAAATCACGACTGATGAGTTCGTTTTGTGCACTTATTCGTGCTTTAAAGCTAAGCTTTTGTTCTATTAGTTTGATGATTTTCTACTTAAGTTAGTGTACTTTTCTTTGTTTTTGTTTGGACATGATTATAAGCAATTGGATAAGAATTGAAAAGAGTAATGAATTGATGACTGTTTAGAGAGTATGAGGACTCAATTTTATTCAATTGGAACTTAAAGGAGCATATTAGAGGCTATTGGAAGAATTGAGGACTAAAGTGACCAAAATTTAAAATTGGAGGATTAAAATATGCAGAATGAAAAAATTGACATGAACAATCGTCCAAGTATACACTAAGCGATCTTCCATACTCTTATTTTAAAAGTATAAACAAATTTTTTTGCTTAGGCAATCGCACAGTACAAATTTCTGCTTGCGAAATTTTTTTTTTTTTAAGTTTTACTCCAATTAGAAAACTTTTTGGTGCACGATTTTTTACAATTTTTTGGTATCTTTTGGGACATTTAGAAACGGCTATAAAATATAAATAAGAGAGATTAACTATAAATAAGGGTTGTCAATTTTTGGAGGATTTCAAGAGGAGAAACAAGAAATGAATATTGAAGAATCATCCGGGCAAGATTGAACAAGGAACAAGGATTACAAATTGGTTTTTTTTTTAATCCGGGTGATAGATTTAATATTTTCTTTTGATTTTCTTCTTCTTAGTATGTTATGCTAAATTCGCTTTGTGCTAGGAATACGATGAAACTTGTACTATAATTCTCTAATTCTTTGATTATAATCTTTGATATTCAAACACGTTTTTAATTTTGAACAATTGATATGTGTTTATTTTCTCTACAATTATATATGCAATGGTTGTATAAGTTTTGTGGTTTGTTTTACCTTTGAGAGATTGAAAATAAGTTACACATACTATCAATTGTCGTAGAGTCCGATACATGATAGAGATATACCGCTATACTTTATGTGATCTTTAAGTATTTACAAATATTTTCATACATTATTATATGTTTGCATCCGTCATAATGATATAGTCGGGTCACATATAGAGATAGGTTTAAATCTAATCGAGAGAAATTGTTAAACAATTTAGGAATATTGAATTTTGAAATTAAATCGTGTTATCAAATTCAACGGTTCGAGTAAAAAGAATTGATATAAGTGAATTCGGGATTCTAATATGCTTGTCTTTATTAAATTTATATAATAATCGCATTCATCTCAACTTTTCATTAATTTTAGTTAATTTAGGTCTTGCATTGAGTAGTTAGTTAAGTAGATTGATAACTAAATCTTAGAAAACTCATTAAATTCTATAGTTTCGATTAATGTTAAGTTAATTTGAAATTAGACAAACACAATCTCTGTGGATACGATACTTGGACTCTAAAATCTACTTTATTGTGCGATCAGTACACTTGCGGAATAATATTGTTGACATATGGTTAACTTTAAACCTTAATGTTTTGATTATAACGAACAAATTAGTTATGTTTACTAACAATCTATTTTCAAGTAATATTCAAAGAACTACAATTCGAATTCTCAAGCAATGACAAGATCAAAGTCAAATCAATACAAGAGTTCAAGCATCTCAAGATCCAAATTTCAATATTCGAATATCAAGATCAAAGAATAGATTTCTAGATAAAATTGTAAAGGTAACTCATTGATTTTTAGCAATTAAATGAATGAAAGCTCAAAAATATTTTTATGCACAAACGTATATCATTATCACTTACATAAAATACTAGTATCAAAGCAATGTGCTCATTTTTTTAAAAAAGATTATACAATCTTGAGTAATGGCTAACCAAATTATTCAAAGTCTTGAAGGACACTCTATAAATAGTCCCCCCTTCTTTAATAGGACCTACTACAACTATTGGAAAACTAGAATGATAATTTATATTCAATCAATTGATTATATCATTTGAGAAGTCATTGAGTTTGGTCCATATGTACCAACAAAAATTATTAAAGTTGATGATAAACCGGACCAAACTACTCCTAAGCCTAGAGAATAATATGATGAAGAGGATAAAAAAAATTATCTTTGAATGCTAGAGCCAAAAACTTACTTTATTGTACTTTAGATAAAATGAGTTTAATCGTATTAGCACATGTGATTCCGTATATGATATTTGGCATACATTAGAGATAACTCACTTAGGTACTAACAAGGTTAAAGAAATTAAGATAAATCTATTGACAAAAGATTTTGAAATTTTCTTTATGAAGCAAGATAAACTTATAGTAGATATGATTACTCACTATACCAATATTATTAATGGCCTTAAGGGCTTTGATCGAAAATTTACTAATAGTGAACTTGTGAGTAAAATGCTTAGGTTTCTTTTGAAAGATTAGAACTCCTTGAGGATGTTGATAGAGAATACAAAAGATGTCAACACTTATCCATTGGAGGAGCTAGATGAAACGTTGATGACGTATGAGCTCAACAATGCCGAAACGAAGGAGAAAACAAGAAAAATCAAAGAAGAGATGAAGGAGCCTCCCAAGAGGGAAATTGCATTGAAATCGATAAACGATTAATGATCCTTCACCATGAATATGAGTGATGAAGAACTTGATGATCTAGTTCTTCTTGTCAAGAATTGGAGAGGGTTTCGAAATAATCGGCGATTTCAAAAAAAAAGAAGAAAAGTGAAGAGAAAAACAAAAAGATCATATGCTAATCATATTGAAAAATTCATTCAAAACTTTATTGCATTTATATCTTCAATATCACTCATTGAAAATGGTAGTCAAGAAACTTTTTATTGCACAAAAGGACTTTGAAAAGGAAAGGATAATCATAAATCTTTAATTAAAGAAAAAATTTCATTGAAAGAAAAAGTTGTTGATTTAACAAACATTATTCACAAGTTTACCCAATGAAAGAAAACTTTTGAATTAATGTTTGGTGAGCAAAAATTTGTATTCAATAAAGGAAAAATTGGATATAAACCTTTCTTGAAACAAAAATCCCTTGAAACTATATTTGTGAAATCATTCAATTTTTCTCAACAAAATATAACATGTAGTTTTTACAAGAAAGTTGGTCATGTTGCTTATAATTATTCAACTAAAAAGATACTATACTTTGAAAGAAAACATAAGTGGATAAAGGAATCAACAAACACTAACTATCAAGGCCCAAACTTATGTGGGTACCAAAAATCAAAAATTAAAATTATATTGGTAGGTACTACGAAAGGTCAAGAGTAATTGGTTCTTAGATAGTGGTTGTTCAAAACACATGACCGGGGATCGATCATTATTATCAAGTCTCAAAAGAAAAGATGGAGGTCATGTGACTTTTGGAGACAATGCTAAAGGAAAAATCATAGGTACTGGAAATATTGGTAATCATTCATCTCCTTCTATTGAAAATGTTTTATTAGTTGATTTATTAGTTAATAATCTTAAACATAACTTGCTTAATATAAGTCAATTATGTGATAAAGATTATCTTATTAAATTTGATTCTTCCAAATGCCTCATTGAGGATGCTATATCTAAAGAGGTATTGTTCATGGGGAGTCGAAATAAGGATGTTTATATCAAAAATATTGAATTTGAACTTGAAAAGAAAATAAAATGTCTTTAAAAAATATCCAAAAATAGTTTTGTAAAAGGTTTACCAAATATAAAGTTTGAAAAAGATAAAATTTGTGATGCTTGTCAATTTGGAAAACAAGTAAAAAGTTCTTTTAAACTTAAACAACAATTTTCTACTACAAGACTTTTACAACCTCTCCATATGGATTTATTTGGTCCTTCTAGAACTGCTAGCTTAAGTGGAAAATATTATGCATTTGTTGTTGTTGATGATTTCTCAAGATTCACATGGGTTAGGTTTTTAAATTTAAAAGATGAGCTTTAAATGCATTTAAACATTTTTTCAAAAGAGTTCAAAATGAAAAGGATACACCATTATCACAATTAGGAGTGATCACGGTGGAGAATTTGAAAATATAGCTTTTGATGAGTTTTGTAAATCAAATAGATATGAACATAATTTTTCGACTCCTAGAACTCCTCAACAAAATAGTATAGTAGAAAAAGAAGAATCGAACATTGCAAGAAATGGCTCGGACCATGTTAAATGAAAACAATTTTCCAAAATACTTTTGGGCCAAAGTCGTAAATACTTCATGCTATATTTTAAATAGAGTTTTGGTTAGTCGAAAGAAAACCAAAACTCCATACTAGCTTTGGAAAAATAGAATTCTCAATATCGGATATTTTAAAGTTTTTGGGTATAAATGCTTTATATTGAACACAAAAGAAAATTTTGAAAAATTTGATCCCAAATCCGCTGTTAGAATTTTTCTTAGATATTCATCTATTAGCAAAGCTTATAGAATTTTTAACAAAAGAACTTTAGTAGTTGAAGAATCCATACATGTTGTTTTTGACGAAATTAACTCCATTGAACAAAAAAAAGACATTGATGATGAAGATTTGGAAATTCCATTTGAACAACTAAGTATTCAAAATCAAGACAAAGAGAATCCAAATAATGTTGAAATTCAACATGAGGAGGAAACAATTATGCAACAAAATGAAGAAGAACCTCATGAAGATCCTAACACTTCATCACTACCTAAAGAATGGAGGTTTGTCCCTTCTCACCCAAAAGATCTCATCATTGGTGATCCATCAAAAGAGTAAGCACTAGAAACTCTTCTAAAAAATTTCTTAACAATTGTGCTTTTCTTTCGTAAATTGAGCCAAAGAATTTTAAAGAAGCCAAGTTTGATGAATTTTGGATTCTAGCTATGCAAGATGAACAAAATCAATTTGAAAGAAATCATGCTTGGGATTTAGTTGCTAGACCAAGTTCACAAACCATAATTAGTACAAAATAGATTTTTCGAAACAAACAAGATAAAAATGGTATAATTGTGCGTAAAAAGCTAGATTAGTAGCTCAAGGTTACAATCAATAAGAAGGTATTGATTTCGAAGAAACATTTGCACCGGTTGCTAGATTAGAATCAATTCGCATGCTTCTTGCTTTTGCTTGTTATAAGAATTTCACTCTTTTTCAAATGGATGTCAAAAGCGCATTCTTGAATGGAGTCATTCAAGAAGAAGTTTTTATTGAACAACCGCCCGGTTTTAAAAATCATAAATACCCAGACAAAATTTTCAAACTTAGAAAAGCCCTTTACCGATTAAAGCAAACTTCTCTTATCAAATGGCTTTTTAATGGATAAAGCGGATACTACACTATTTATAAAAACCAAAAAGAATGATATGATTATTGTTCAAATTTATGTTGATGATGTCATTTTTGTGCTACTAATATTTTCATATATGAAGAATTTTCTAAGTGTATGAGCAGGGAATTTGAGATGAGTATGATGGGTGAACTCAAGTTCTTTCTTGGGCTTCAAATCAAACAAACTAATGATGAAATATTTATTAATCAAACCAAATATATCTTAGATATGCTCAAAAAGTTTGAAATGGAAGAATTGAAGCCAATGAATACTCCAATGAGCTCATCAATCAAATTAGATAAAGATGAACAAGGTACTTCCGTTGATATAACAAAATATCGAGGTATGATCGGATCTCTTCTTTATTTAACCGCCATTAGGCTCGATATTATGTTTAGTGTATGTTTATGTGCTAGATATCAATCTAATCCTAAGAATTCCCATCTTAGTGCCGTAAAATGTATTTTTGTTACCTTAGGTATTTGGTATCCTAAAGAGACTCGCTTTGATTTACTTAGTTATTCGGATACCGATTGGGCCAGTTGCACAATTGACCGTAAGAGCACTAGCGGAATTTCTAGGCTTTGCCTTAGTTTCGTGGTTTAGATTAAACAAAATTATGTTGCTTTATCAACCGCCGAAGCCAAATATATCTCAGCCGCTAGTTGTTGTGCTCAAATCATTTGGATGAAACAAACGCTAAATGACTATCACCTATCGTTTGAAAATGTTCATATCATGTGTGATAACACAAGTGCCATAAATCTATCTAAAAATCCCATTTTGCATTCTCGAACCAAACACATTGAGATTAGACATCATTTCCTTCGAGACCATGCACAAAAGAGAGATATATCCTTAGAGTTTGTAAATACGGATAAACAATTGGCCGATATATTTACAAAACCATTAGCACTTGAAAGATTTGCTTATGTTCGACGAAATCTTAGCATAATTGATGAAGGTGAAGTTTGTGGGTAACTCTTTATGTTTCCTATAATTGATTGTGTTTCATGTGATAAATGTGTTTTAAAGTCTTTATCAAAGGATCAAATCGTTAAAAATGCATGATTTTTCAGATAATCCATTGAAGCGGACGTCTGTTTGAAGCTAAACGGATCAAATTTTGTTCAGCCGGATAATCATCCATTTAAATAGAGACTTTTGTAAAAATTTGAAGAATTGAAATGGTTGACCACTTCATGAAACGGTCGTCCGTTTAGCTCACACGGACAATACTTTTATCATCCGTTTACATTCACCCGGATGACCGCCTCATCATCCGTTTGAACAAAGAGTTATGTAAAAATTGAAAAGCCCATCCGGTCGACCACGTAAGTAAATGGTCGTCCATTCTCAAACGGATGGCTTCCTCCTCATCCACCTATGCATCCGTTTAAACAGAAACTAATTTTTGAAATTTTAAGTTCAAACGGTCGACCATCTGGGTTAACCAGTTGACCGTATCAGCGAAAATCAGGGTTTTTAAGTTAGAAATTTTTTAAATTTCTTCATTCCAACTTCGCGCTACCCACAATTTTCTCTCCAAATCTCTTCCATTCATCAAATCTTTCAAATTTGCATTTAAAATACAAAAACTCATTACATTTCCACACTCTAATTCGAAAAATTCCCAATTTCTATCCACGAAATCATCAAAATCCATTTCAACAGACGAACACAAATCCTAGTCTCTTAATCCATTTCAAACACCATGCCTCGAGCTAAAATGGTAGCCAAGCACTCTAAGAGAGAAAGGTAAACTTCATCATCCTCCGAAGAAGAGGTACCTCAAGTAAGTCGGTTCGACCGTTGTCCCATCCTCATTGGTAAGAATGTTGATCTTGCCTCCTTCACTTTTGATGCTACTTTATTTCATATAGAAGATCTTTTTGTGGGTATGGGTTAGGTAAACATTCTCACACTAAATGATAAAGTCTATCCCTCCATCGTCAAAGACTTTTATAAAAACATGACTTTCTCTCCGAGGATGGGTATCACGTGTCTAGTTAGAAATAAACGAATTAAGATTACTCAAGAACTTATTCGTTCTATTCTTTATCTTGAGGATGGAGGTATGCATCTATATACCACCAAAACAATTCCTCAACTTGAGGTATACAATCCCGTTGAAGCATGTCGTCGTGTCACTAGAAAACACCGTGACGCTCCCGCACGACTAAGTACCAATCAACTAACCCTCACTTATCGTGTTCTATACAATATCATCACCCATATTATTGTCCCTCGAAAAGGTCATCCTGATAAAGTCAATCATTATGACGTCTTCCTTCTCGACTCTATCCTAATTGGGTGAAAACTAGATTTTTCTTACATTATGCTCCAACATATGAACTCGTTATTAGATGCACTAAGCCTAAGGCGCTTCCTTACGAATTGATTCTCACCAAAATTTTCCAACATTTCGAAAGTCTCCTTCCGTGATGCGGTCACCCACCTTCCTAAACCCACCGACACTATTAACACCCTTACTCTTAAACGAATGAAAATTTTTAAAGAGGATGGGTACTGGGTGGCGAAGTCTAAGAGATTTGATGATGAGTCGGGACCCTCTACTTTGCCATTTGAGGGTGGTGAAGAGATGGATGAAGACGAAGGTGCTCCTCCGACTCAACCACGATCACATCGGCCGTCGTTCTCCACATTCGACTTCAATGAGGACAGTTACAATCTTCTTAATGGCTGTATCGACTCACTCACATCTATCGTAGATGGCCTACAACATGTCGTGAATGACTTACAAAACATGGTGGCTAGCGTACAAAATACGGTTGGAGGGTTACAAAACTCGGTGGGCAATCTCCAACATTCAGTAGACGACATCACATCATTGCTACAATAAGTGCTAGCTTCACATCAAGCACTTCACACCCGCCTTGACCCGATGTTTCCTCTGCCTCATCCGCCTCATCCACCGAGAACTAGTTTTTTTTTTTTTTGTTTTGTGTTTTGAAAACAATCCTATGTTCTAGATTTCATTTATATATCTTTGAACTATGATTACTTTTAGATTTCCATTTTATCAATGAATGGCATATTTTGTTGCATTTATGGGAAATATGTTTTACCTTAATGTTTTGATTTTGCCTTTTTCTTTATGCCGGAAGGGGAAACTATGTGATGGTGATGAATATGAATATGATGTGATGAAAATTTGATAATGTTTGACAAACAAATTGGACATTTAATATGTGATGAAATCGAGAAATTGTCAAATGATGTAATAAAAAATGGTATTATACTACAAATTTATCAAACCATGTTTACTTGAAAAAGAAAGGGAGAATATATACGCTTTATTTTATTTTATTACTCTCTATATTCTCACATTGTTTGTCATAACCAAAAAGAAGAAAATTGTTGACCTATGGTTAACTTTAAACCCTAATATTTTTATTATAACAAACAAATTAGTTATGTTTACTAACAATCTATTTTCAAGTAATATTCAAAGCGCTACAAATCGAACTCTCAAGCAATATCAAGATCAAAGTCAAATCAATACAAGAGTTCAAGCATCTCAAGATCCAAAATTCAAGATTCGAAGATCAAGATCAAAAAATAGATTTCTAGATAAAATTGTAAGTGTATTAACTCTTTGATTTTTAGCAATTAAATGAATGAAAGCTCCAAAATATTTTTATGCACAAAACGTATGTCATTATCACTTGCATAAAATACTTTTATCAAAGTCAAAGATTAATTTTTCAAAACTGTGAAAACGGTCATCCGTTTGATGAATCGGTCTAACCGGTCGACCGTTTGGCTGAACCGGTCGTCCGTATGGCTGTCATTTTCCAAAAAGTGTCCATTCTAATTTTTTCTGTCCCAATGGCTAGTTATGACCGTGTGGTCATCCATTTCAACAGAAAAGTAACGAAAATTTGTCTCTATAAATACCTCTTCATTTATTATCATTCAATAACACTAATAAGATGATCTATAGAGAGAATCATATTGGGAAAATTTATTCAAAGCTTTATTGCATTATATCTTCAATATCACTCATTGAAAAACTTTGTTTGATCAAATCAAACTTTTGATTCAACATTATCAACAAAATTTTCTTCTAACACTTGAGCTTTCTCATATATTGTTATTCATTAAAGTGTTAGTACGTCTTAGAACCAAACTTGTATTTATCATTCATCAAGAGAGAAATACATTATTAAATCTAGCTCTTTATATCTTTAGGTCGTATTGAGGTCCCTTGAAAGTTGAATATTGTATAAGGATCGGTTCTCCTTGTTTGTAAGTCACCGGATACATTGTAAGGGTTTGGATTGCACCATAAGTCAATCAAGATAGTGAAAAGGTCATGCTCGTGTTGGAGAGAGTGGTAACGGAGGACGTAGATCATTGGTTGGATCGAACCTCCATAAAAATATTGTTTGTACTCTCTCTACCATTTTATTTATTTACATTGTACTCATATTTTTGTGGATTAATTTTTTTCTTAAATTTCGATTTTGAGAATATTTTACAAAAACGTTTGAGAAAACAAATTCACCCCCCTCTTGGTTAGTTATTCTTGGGCTATCAAATATTGCTAACAATTTTTTAGCGCCGTTACTGGGGATTATGATTTAGTTCTTTTTTCAGTTATATTAGCACTAATTCGAACTTTATTTATTTTATTTTTTTAATTTTTTAGTTTATTTTAGTGGTTGAATTGTTTCTTTTTAGACCTTTGCATGCAAAGCATGAGACACGGGTCTCTAATAGCAGCTAATCCAGAAATCAAGTGTACTTTCTATTGTAGGCAAAGAGAAGCAAAAAAAGCACACCAAAAAGGCAAAAAACAGCAAGACATCATGAATAACAATACAGGATGAGAAAATCGAGAAATAGCAATTGATGAAGAAAATATGTTAGTAGAAAATTTTATAACACGATAGATCATTCAAAGCCAATATAGCAATGTCTACCCACTGTTTGGACAGTTGAACTTCCAATTAAAGACCAATGTTATTCATATTTTTCAAAATAGGCATCAATTTTATGGTAGAGCCGACGACAATTCACATACACATGTTTCTCGACTCTTGAAATGTGTCAACGTTTCAAATATCAAGGTATCTCAGACGACGCCATCCACCACGTTTGTTTCCACATACTTTCCATGACAAAACTCTTGAGTGGTTGGACTCACAACCGATTGCCAAGATCACCACTTGGAATGACTTAGCCCAAAAATTTTGCACAAAATTCTTTCCACATGTTAAGATTGCAAAGTTGAAACATGAAATATCTTTATTTTAGCTTTTTAATCTGAGTATTTTGATGAGGCATGGAACATATTAAAAAATATGCTAAGGATGTGCCCTTATCATAACATTAGTAAGTGGTTATAAGTTCATTAATTTTATGCAAGAATGCTTCACTCTTTTAAAAGTATGATAAATTCTTCATCCAACGGTTCATTATCCACCAAAACCACATTGAAGCTAATCTGGAGCTGTTGGAGAGAATGGCTACCACTACTGCCATATGGACATCAGACCGTGCTATAAACAAGAGAATTGCATGGGTACATGAATTAGACACTTTCACTGTATTATCTACAAAAGTAGACTTATTGGCACACAAAGTAAAGAGCATGTGTCATTCATTCAATACGATGTCGACGAAGAAATCAACTTGTGAAAGTGTGAGGCTAATCACATCACATCGAATGTCCTATTCTATCACAAAGACAATCCGAGCAAGTCGAGTATGTTCAATGCTAGCAAAATAATCCATTCTCTAACACATTTAATGTAGGTTGGCGTAATTATCCAAATTTTTCTTGGAGGGATAGTTAGAATAACAACAGACCACATGGTTCTCAATTTTAGCGCATGTAAAAGAGAGTCTCATTGGAACATATGTTTGGTAAGTTCGTGGACAAAACTGAGCAGTACATGGAATCAAATAGTCAGTTCATGAGGAGGACATAGACTACTCCAAAATCAAGACGCTTCAATAAAGAATTTAGAGACGCAGATAGTTTAGTTGGCAGTAGCTATGTCAGGTAGACCGCATGGTACCTTGCTAAGCAACACTAAGGTCAACCCTAGGGAGCATTTACATACAATAACAACTAGAAGTGGGTGTAGCTACCTAAAATACATGTAAAAAGGCCAATTAAGAAAAAAATAAGTTTTTAAAGAGTAGGACGAAGAAGTAACTCAAGATGTGTAGATTAATCACGAGCAAGTGGCAGACCATGGAAAAACAAAATCTCTAGAGTTAATAAAAAAATATGTACAATCCATCCCTTTCCCACAGAAGTTAAATTCACAGAAGAAGAATTAGGATTAACAGTGTACACAATTTGATCATCTAAGGAAGCCGCATATTAACATCTGATAGCCCAAGAATAACTAACCAAGAGAGGAGTGAATTGGTTTTTTCAAACTTTTTCGAAAGATATTCTAAAAAAAATGATATTTAAGAAATAACAATTAATCCACAAAAATATAAGCACTATATAAGTAAATAAAAGGGAATAGAGAGTGCAAACGATGTTTTTATAGAGGTTCGATCCAACCAATGATCTACGTCCCCCGTTACCAAGCTATCCAACACGATCACGGCCTTTCCAGTATCTTTATTGACTTATGGTGCAATCAAACCCTTACAATGTATCCGGTGACTTACAAACAAAGAGCACCGATCCTTATACAATATTGAGCTTCAAGGGACCTCAATATGACCCAAAATATAAAGAGATTGATTTGAGTATTTCTCTCTTGATGAATGATAAATATAAGTTTAGTTCTAAGAGAGACTAACACTTTAATGAATAGCAATAAATGAGGAAAGCTCTTTGTTGAAGAAAATGATGAAATGATGAATCAAAAATTTGATATAATCAAACAAAATTTTTAATTAATGATATTGAATATATAAATGCAATAAAGCTTTGAATGAATTTTTTCAATATGATTCTCTCTATAAATGCTCTTGAAAGTGTTGTTGAATGATAATAAATGAAGTGATATTTATAGAGATGAATTTTTATCACTTGAAATGGAATCAAACGGATGATCAAACGGTCGACCAATCGAGATGGTCGAACTAGCCGTTGAAGCGCAAAAATCGTAAGCAGACACTTTTTGAAAAGTGATCAAACAGTCGATCGGTTTATTCAAAGCGGTTCAACCGGTTTATCAAACGGATGACCATTTCTATAGTTTTGAAATTTTGATTTTTGGCTTTGATAAAAAATATTTTATGCAAGTAATAATGACATACGTTTTGTGCATAAAAATATTTTTGAGCTTTCATTCATTGAATTGTTAAACATCAAAGAGTTAATACATTTACAATTTTATCTAGAAATCTATTCTTCGATCTTGATCTTCAAATCTTGAATTTTAGATCTTGAATATTGAGATCTTGAACTCTTGAACTGATTTTGATTTGATCTTGACATTTGCATGAGAGTTCGATTTATAGCGCTTTGAATATTACTTGAAAAGGAGATTGTTAGTAAACACAACTAATTTGTTTGTTATAATCAAAACATTAAGGTTTAAAGTTAACTATAGGTCAACAATTTTCTCCTTTTTGATTATGATAAACAATGTGAGAATATAGAATAATGAGATAAAATAAAGTATATATATTCCTCCTTTCTTTTTCAAGTAAACATGGTTTTTGAAGTAGTGTGAACATTTGGTTTACATGAATTTCATAATTTAATATATTTTTATTTGTGATACCACATTTAATTTGATTTAATTTCATCACAAATTCATAAATAGTATCATTTTTACCAATTTCTTCACATCACATATCACATCACATATTCATCATCGTAATTTCATCACATATTCATATATAGTATTATTTTTACCAATTTCTTCACGTCACGTATCACATCACATCACATACTCTTCCCCCTTTTGGCATAAACAAAAAGGCAAAAGCAAAACATTAAGGTAAAATCATTCATTGATAAAACTTGAAAGTTAAAATATGCCATACATTGATAAACGGAAAAGTTAAAGACAATTATAGTTCAAAAGACACAAATGAAAGACTTAGAGCAAACACATAAACTAAAATAAGAAAGAGATAATCTAAGTCTCCGGTGGGGGATGTAGAGGGAGCACGAGGTCGAGACGGGAATGTAGAGCATGAAGCAATAAAGTTATGTCGTCTACCGAGTTTTGTAATCCGCCAACTGTAGTTTGTATGCTAGTCGCCGTATTTTGTAGGTCACTCACGGCATGTTGTAGGCCATCGACGGTAGATGCAAGTGAGTCGATCCGCCATTAAGAAGATTGTAATTGTCCTCGTTAAAGCCGGAGGTGGAGGACGATGGCCGATGTGATCGTGGTCGAGACAACGGCTCATCTTCATCAACATTCATATCTTCACCCTCGAATGGTAACGTAGAGGGTCCCGACTCATCATCAAACCCTTTAGACTTTGCCACCCATTCGTCCATTTTTTCTTTGACAATTTTCATTCATTTGAGAGTGAGGATGTTGATGGTATCGGTGGCTTTAGGTAGAAGGCGACCGAATTCTCAAAAAGAAACGTCAAAGTGTTGAAAATTTTAGTAGCCACTAAGAAAGGATCATATCTTTGGATCATAATAGATGAAAATTCTAGTTTAGCCCACTAAGATAACAGAAGGAAGACATCATAATGATTGACCTCATAATTTATGAAAAGAACAATAATATGGGCGATGATGTTGAGGAGGATAGAGTCGAGAAGAGTTGACATCATAATGATTGACCTCATCTAAATGACCTTTTTGAAGAACAATGATAAAGTCATGATGAATTGTGTAAGTCGCCAATCCATGGACTATGTAAGTTGATTGGGTTACGGGTGGGCATTTTACTGCGAGGTTTCTAAAAGTGTGATTCTGTTGAAGGATATACATGCCTCGAATGGATTTTAATCGTTAGTGTGAAGAATTGTTTTGGTGGTATAGAGGCGAATACCACCATCCTCAAGAAAAGAATGGAATGAATAAGTTCTTGAGTGATCTTAATTCGTTTGTTTCTAAGAAGACACGTAATACCCGATCTCGGAGAGAAAGTCATTTTGGTGTAAAAATCCTTGACAATCGATGGATAAACTCTATCGTTTAGGGTAAGAATAGGAACCCAACCCATACCCATGAAAATATTTTCAATATTAAATGAGGGAGCATCGTGAGTGAAGGAGGCAAGGTCGACATTCTTACCTATGAGGACGGGACAACGGTCAGTCTGTTTCGTTTGAGGGTCCTCTTTGGAGGAGGATGATGAGGATGGTAGCCTTTCTCTCGTAGAATGCTTGGCAACCATTTTGACCCGCGGCATTGTAGTGGAAACGGATTTTAGGGACTAGAGTTTAACGTTGTCCGTTTGAGTGGTTTTCCACGATTTTTGTGAAATAGAAATTGGGGATTTTTATTGCGAGTGTGGAAATGATATGGGTTTTTATTTTAGATGCAAATTTGAAAGATTTGAGGAAGATTTGATGAATGGAAAGAGATTTGGAGAGAAAATCGTGGGTCGCGTGAAGTTGGAATGAAGAATTTGAAAAATTTCTAACTTAAAACCCGACGATACGGTCGACTAGAAACCACAGACGATGGTCAACCGTTTGAACTGAATTTTTGAAAAAGAACTCTATGTTCAAATGAATGAAGAAAGAGATGACTATGCGCGGTAGATCATATGTAATTCAAACAATCGACCGTTTGACTAAGAGTCAACCAATTTATGTTGAATCAAATTTTATTCAAAAGCGGATGAGGAAGCGGATGAGTAGAGCAGACATCCGTCCATTTTAATTGATCAAATTTGTACAAAATGTTCTAATTAAACGGATGATTTCAAGGATGAACAAAATCTTATCCGTTTAGCATCAGAGGAGATCATCCGTTTGTCTATACGACGATCGTTCGCTTTAGCGGATTTCCAAAAAAAATGTTTAACGATTTGATCCTTTGATAACTACTTTAAAAACACGTTTATCATATGAAATGCAATCAATTATAGAAAACTTAAAGAGTTAGCCACATATTTCACATTCATCAATTATACCTAAATTTCATCGAATGTATGAAAATCTTTCTAGTGCTAATGGTTTTGTGAGAATATCGGCCAATTGTTTTTCGGTGTTTACAAACTCCAAAGTTATATCTTCCTTTTGTGCATGGTCTCGAAGAAAATGATGTCTTATCTCAATATGTTTGGTTCGAGAATACAAAACAGGATTCTTGGATAAATTTATGGTACTAGTGTTATCACACATGATAGGAACTTTTTCAAAAGATAGGTGATAGTCATTTAGAGTTTGTTTCATCCATAGGATTTGAGCACAACAACTAGCGGTGGAGATATACTCGGCTTCGACGGTTGACAAGGCAATATAATTTTGTTTCTTACTGAACCATGGAACTAAAGCAAAGTCTAGAAAATGACACATTCCACTAGTGCTTTTACGGTCAATTTGTGCAACATGCCCAATCGGCATCCGAATAACTAAGTAAATCAAAATGAGTTTATTTAGGATACCAAAGACCTAAGGATCTAGTTCCACCAAGATAACGAAAAATGCATTTTACGGCACTAAGATGAGAATTCTTAGGATTAGATTGATAGAGCACATAAGCATACACTAAACATAATATCGGGCCTACTAGCAATTAAATAAAGAAGAGATCCGATCATACCTCGATATTTTGTTATATCAACGGAAGTATCGTGCTCATCTTTATCTAATTTGATTGATGAGCTCATTGGAGTATCCATTGGCTTCAATTCTTCCATTCCAAACTTTTTGAGCATATCCAAGATATACTTGGTTTGACTAATGAATATTCCATCATTAGTTTGTTTGATTTGAAGCCCAAGAAAGAACTTGAGTTCACCCATCATACTCATCTCAAATTCCTTGCTCATACACTTAGAAAATTCTTCACATAGAGAAATATTAGTAGCACAAAAAATGATATCATCAACATAAATTTGAACAACAATCATATCATCCTTTTTGGTTTATATAAATAGTGTAGTGTCCGCCTTACCCATTAAAAAGCTATTAGATAAGAGAAAATTACTTAATCTCTCATACCATGCTCTAGGAGCTTGCTTTAATCCATAAAGGGCTTTTCTAAGTCTGAAAACTTTGTCGGATACTTATAATTTTTAAAACCAGGTGGTTGCTCAACAAAAACTTCTTCTTGAATGACTCCATGAATGCACTTTTGACATCCATTTGAAAGAGACTAAAATTCTTATGACAAGCAAAAGTAAGAAGCATGCGAATTGATTCTAATCTAGCAACCGGTGCAAAAGTTTCTTCGAAATCAATCCCTTCTTCTTGATTGTAACCTTGAGTCACTAATCTAGCTTTGTTACGCACAATTATACCATTTTCATCTCGTTTGTTTCGAAAAACTCATTTTGTGCCAATTATGGTTTATGAATTTGGTCTAGCAACTAAATCTCAAACATGATTTCTTTCAAATTGATTTAGTTCATCTTGCATAGCTAGAATACAAAATTCATCAAACTCGGCTTCTCCAAAATTCTTTGGCTCGATTTGTGAAAGAAAGGCACAATTGTTATGAAAATTTCTAGAAGAATTTCTTGTGCTTACCCTTTCGATGAATCACCAATGATGAGATCTTTTGGGTGAGAAGAAACAAACCTCCATTCTTTAGGTAATGATGAAGTTTTAAGATCTTCATGAGGTTCTTCTTTATTTTGTTGCATAATCGTTTCCTCCTCATGTTGAATTTCAACGTTATTTGGATTCCCTTTGTCTTGATTTTGAACATTTAGTTGTTCAAATGGGATTTTCAAATCTTCATCATCAATGACTTTTTCTTGTTCAATGGAGTTAGTTTCATCAAAGACCACATGCATGGATTCTTCAACTACTAAAGTTCTTTTGTTAAAAACTCTAAAAGCTTTGCTATTAGATGAATATCCAAGAAAAATTTCAACAACGGAATTTTGAATCAAATTTTCTTTTGTGTTTAATATAAAGCATTTATACCCAAAAAATTTAAAGTATCCGATATTGGGAATTCTATTTTTCCAAAGCTCATAAGGAGTTTTGGTTTTCTTTTGACTAACCAAAACTCTATTTAAAATATAACATGAAGTATTTACGGCTTCGGTCCAAAAGTATTTTGGTAAATTGTTTTCATTCAACATGGTCCGAGCTATTTCTTGCAATGTTCGATTATTCCTTTCTACTACACCATTTTGTTGAGGAGTTCTAGGAGCCGATAAATTATGTTCATATCCATTTGATTTGCAAAACTCATCAAAAGCTATATTTTCAAATTCTCCACCATGATCACTCCTAATTGTGGTAATGGTGTATCCATTTTCATTTTGGACTCTTTTGCAAAAATGTTTAAATACATTTAAAGCTTCATCTTTTAAATTCAAGAAAATGACCCAAGTAAATCTTGAAAAATCATCAACAATAACAAATGCATAATATTTTCTACTTAAACTAGCGGTTCTAGAGGGTCCAAATAAGTCCATGTGGAGAAGTTGTAAAGGTCTTGAAGTAGAAGAGTGTTGTTTAAGTTTGAAAGAACTCTTTACTTGTTTTCCAAATTGACAAGCATCACAAATTTTATCTTTTTCAAACTTTATATTTGATAAACCTTTTACAAAGCTATTTTTGGAGATTTTTGAAAGTAAGTCCATGCTAACATGACCTAATCTCCTATGCCATAACCAATAATCATCATTTATACTTGAAAGACATTTTATTTCTTTTTCAAGTTCAAATTCAATAGTTATGATGTAAACATCCTTACTTCGGCTCCCTATGAACAATACCTCTTTAGATATAGCATCCTCAATGAGACATTTAGAAGAATAAAATTTAATGAGATAATCTTTATCACACAATTGACTTATACTAAGCAAGTTATGTTTAAGGTTATCAACTAATAAAATATTTTCAATGGAGAGGAGAAGAACGATTACCAATATTTTCAATGCCTATGATTTTTCCTTTGGCATTGTCTCCAAAAGTTACATGACCTCCATCTTTTCTTTTGAGACTTGATAGTAATGATCGATCTCCCGTCATCTATTTTGAACAACCACTATCTAAGAACCAATTGCTCTTGACCTTTCGTGGTACCTACAAAAATAATTTTAATTTTTATTTTGGTACCCATATAAGTTTGGGTTCTTGATAGTTAGTGTTTGTGGATTCTTTTATCCACTTGTGTTTCCTTTCAAAGTATAGTCTCTTTTTAGTTGAACAATTATAAGCAACATGACCAATTTTCTTGCAAAAACTACATGTTATGTTTTGTTGAGAACAATTGGATGATTTTACAAATATGGTCTCAAGGGATTTTTGTTTCAAGAGAGGTTTATATCCAATTCTCCCTTTGTTGAACACATATTTTTGCTCACCAAGCATTAATTCAAAAAATTTCTTTCCTTAGGTAAACTTGTGAATAATGCTTGTTAAATCAACCACTTTTTCTTTCAATGAAACATTTTCTTTAATTAAGGATTTATGATCACCTTTTTCTTTTTTAAAGTCCTTTTGTGCAATAAAGAGTTTCTTGACTACCTTTTTCAATAATGAGTGTTTATTGTTAAGAATAGAGTATTTTGAAACAAGTTTCTCAAATTCTTCAAGAATTTCATCATAAGAGGTAGATAAGTCAATGTAAGAGTCATTGTTATTTGTACTTACCTCATCCTCAATAGCCATGAAGCACATGTTGGCAATTTCTTCTTTAACTTCATCTTCTTCGAGATCATCTTCATCACTATCGTCCCATGTAACTTGAAGAGCTTTCTTTTTGTTGAACTTCTTTTTGGTCGGGCATTCGGTCCTCTTATGACCGGGTTTGTCACAATCATAGCATATGATCTTTTTGTTTTTCTATTCACCTTTTCATCATCCTTTTTGAAATCGCTTATTGTTTCGAAATCCTCTCCATTTCTTGACAAGAAGAACTAAATCATCAAGTTCTTCATCACTCATGTTTGTGTTGGAGGATTCTTCATCGTTTGTCGATTTCAATGCAATTTGCTTTTTGGGAGGCTCCTTCATCTCTTCTTTGCTTCTTCTTATTTTCTCCTTTGTTTCGGCATTGTTGAGCTCATACGTCATCAATGTTCCATATAACTCCTCTAATGGATAAGTGTTGACATCTTTTGTATTCTCTATCAACATCCTCAAGGAGTTCCAATCTTCCGAGAGAGACCTAAGCATTTTACTCACAAGTTCACCGTTAGTAAACTTTCGATCAAAGCCTTAAGGCCATTAATAATATCGGTAAAGTGAGAAATCATATCAACAATAGGTTCATCTTGCTTTATAAAGAAATTTTTAAAATCTTTTGTCAATAGATTTATTTTAGTTTCTTTAACCTTGTTAGTACCTAAGTGAGTTATCTCTAATGCATGCCACATATCATATGTGGAATCACATGTGCTAATAAGATTAAACTCATTTTTATCTAAAGCACAATAAAGTAAATTTTTGGCTCTAGCATTCAAAGACAATTTTCTTTTATCCTAATCATCATATTCTTCTCTAGGCTTAGAAGTAGTTTGGTCTGTTTATCATCAACTTTAATAATTTTTGTAGGCACATATGGACCAAACTCGATGACTTCCCAAATGTTATAATCAATTGATTGAATATAAATCATCATTCTAGTTTTTCAATAGTTGTAATGGGTGCCATTAAAGAATGGAGGACGATTTGTAAAGTGACCCTCAAAGTTTTGAATATTTTGGTTAGCCATTACTCAAGATTGTATAATCTTTTTAAAAAAAATGAGCACCTTGCTGTGATACCAATTGATAGCTCAAGAATAACTAACCAAGAGAGGGGTGAATTGGTTTTCTCAAACTTGTTCAAAAGATATTCTCAAAAAAATGATATTTAAGAAATAACAATTAATCCACAAAAATATAAGCACAATATAAGTAAATAAAAGAAAGAGAGAGTGCAAACGATATTTTTATGGAGGTTCGATCTAACCAATGATCTACGTCCTCCGTTACCAAGCTCTCCAACACGAGCACGGCCTTTCCACTATTTTGATTGACTTATGATACAATCCAAACATTTACAATGTATCCGGTGACTTACAAACAAAGAGCACCTATCCTTATATAATATTGAGCTTTCAAGGGACCTCAATATGACCCAAAAATGTAAAGAGATTGATTTGAGTATTTCTCTCTTGATGAATGATAAATACAAGTTTAATTCTAAGAGAGACTAATATTTTAATGAATAGCAATAGATGAGGAAAGCTCAAGTGTTAGAAAAAAACTTTGTTGAGAATGATAAATCAAAAGTTTGATTTGATCAAACAAAGTTTTTCAATGAATGATATTTAATATATAAATGCAATAAAGCTTTGAATAAATTTTATCAATATGATTCTCTCTATAAATGCTCTTGAAAGTGTTGTTGAATGATAATAAATGAAGTGGTATTTATAGAGATGAATTTTCGTCACTTTCTGTTGAAATGGATGACCAAATGGATGACCAAACGGTTGACCAGTCCAATGGTCAGAACTAGCAGTTGGAACTGCAAAAAATGAGAACGGACACTTTTTGGAAAGTGACAGTCAAACGGTTGACTGGTTCATTCAAACGGTCGACCGGTTCAACCGGTTTATCAAACGGATTGACCGTTTCCACAGTTTTGAAAAATTGATTTTTGGCTTTGATAAAAATATTTTATGCAAGTGATAATGACATACATTTTGTGCATAAAAATATTTTATGAGCTTTCGTTCATTGAATTGCTAAATATCAAAGAGTTAATATCTTTACAATTTTATCTAGAAATCTATTCTTCGATCTTGATCTTCAAATCTTGAATTTCGGATATTGAGATACTTGAACTCTTGTATTGATTTTGACTTGATCTTAACATTGCATGAGAGCTCGATTTATAGTGCTTTGAATATTACTTGAAAAGAAGATTGTTAGTAAACACAACTAATTTGTTTGTTATAATCAAAATATTAAGGATTAAAGTTAACCATAGGTCAACAAAAGCTGGCAGAATGGAAATTGTGTAAAACTTACAGGAAAAATAAGTGCTATAGTGGAGAAGCAACTACCAGACAAAAGAAATGATATAGGCAGCTTTACAATCCCAACTACCATCGGTAATCTCGTGATCGACAGGATATTGTGCGATCTTGGTGCAAGTATCAATTTAATGTCTCTTTCTATTTTTAAGCAATTAGGACTTGGTGAAGTTATACCTGCAAAGTTCACTCTTCAGTTAGCGACCGATCTATTGAAAAAATTGTTTGGGATGATGGAAGATGTGGTGATGAGAGTGGGGAAGTTCTTATTTTCCATTGATTTTGTTGTTCCTGATATGCCTGATGATGTAGAGATCCCAATTATCTTGGGCAGGCCCTTTTTAGCTACTTCGGATGCTGTCATTAATGTTTCACGAGGTCTATTGATATTGAGAGTTCATGATGAAATAGAGGTATTTCATATGTTGGGTAGAGATGAGGCACCATCACCTCATCCTTATTGGACAGGATATCAAGTGAAGACCTTGAAAAAATTCAAGAAAAGCTTCTTTAAAAAGTTTTGGGAGACAAAAAAAATAGTACATGTGAAATGTAAACAGATTGTTCAGATGCAAGAAGCTAACATGGATGAACATGTGGTAGAAGTTGAAGAATACATCGATGATGCACATGTTGCAGTTGTTAAATAGAAAATGGAGGGCAAGCCACCGAACATGGAAAAGAAAATCAAGAGATTATTGGAGAGTGACACCTTCGATAATCTCGAGATCCATTCTTCTTCCACTTGAGCAACCAAATAATAAGTCAAACTAATGACTATAAATAAGTACTTAATGAGAGGCAACCCATTCTTAGATCATTTTTAATTAAGTTAGATTAAACATTGCATTACACATAGTTTTAGGATTTGCATTCGTAAGCTAAGCACACATTTTTCCATATATTATTGATTACACTCGTAAGTCCTCATCATGTCAATCGTAGGATACTCTACTCTGCGAGCTACATGGATGACATCTATAACATCGTCTCTCGACCATCAGTCCCAGCACCACACCATGACTCCACTTCAGCTGGTCTGTCTAATTAGTCCAGATCGTCTTCTCCACATTTACTCCCAAGATGTACTTGATCATTTTCTCCTTTATTTTTGCTTATTTGCTACTACATTGGGGACAACATAATATTTTAAGTTGGGGTGGTATAAGTATCGGAAAACTTATTTGATTTTTGATTCACTCGTTATTCGGGTCTGTATAACTGCTATAGTAGTGTTAAAAAAATTAAACTTTTTGAAACATTTAAAAATATTGTCTAGTTATTGTTGAAAGGCTTGCCGCTAATGATGGTAATATTTGTTTGAAGTTGAATACATTTTTAGTTAGAATATTGAACAACACATTAACTTGTGTTTCTACTTGAATATTTATCCATGTTAGATTATATTAATGGAGCACGTAGCTACTATTAACTTATCACTTATATGGGAACATGGCTTTAGTGTATGGTGTTATGTGTTGATATTGTTGACCTAGGATTGTTGTGAAAAATCTCGTTGACCTAGTAACCAAACTGCTTGAGAACAGTTTTGGGGTGTTAAAGTTAGTTCGTATGTCCGTAGAATTTTGATGGTTTGGGTTTTCTAGGTCTCATCTTTGGTTGAATAGATTCTAGTCCAAGAATCTAAACTGGACACTAATCATTGTTGAGAATTAAATACCATGAGAAAAAGAAAAAAAAAGAGAAAATTTTTATCTTGCACTTCTTTTATAGCCTGTGTGACTCGAGGAATTAAGTTTGTTAGGATATCTTAAAACTTAGTGCCTTATGTTCATCTGACTTGGGAGTCATCGGTCCAAAACTCGCTATATGGGTTACATAGAAAGTTTACGAGAGAGAATTTTTGCACACAAGATGTAAGAATGTTTATATTAGTTAAACAAATAAAAGTTAGAGGTGTTCGATAATAATTTTTAGACTAGGACCCTAGAGACTGAAGATGTGAATTCAAAAATCGCTCACCATCCTGGTTTTAGGATTACAAGCTTCTAATTTTTATCACTTTGTTTGGAAAAAAAAAAGCATTGTACTGATCAATGTGAACCAAATTTGCTAGAACACCTCAAGATTAGAGAGAAAAATATTAGAAGTGTAATATTATACTAGAGGTGTAAGAAAAGAATGACTACAATGGATTCGGGATTATAAATATATTAACAACGCAATGTTGGTCGTGGTATAATATATGTGTAATCTCAATATTGGCTAATCACATACTAACTAAATGTCGAGCATCGAATAAGTAAAAATATTATTTGTAGTGTTGTTTAATATCTTGAATATAAAGTGTTGCTTTATATTCGAACCTGGGGCATTTGGTATGAAATTGAACAGTGAGTCCGTTTCTTGTGATTTCTTAGCTTAGTTTTATAGTCTATACCTTAGTTCTGTTTTGTTTGAGGACGAACAAAGGTTTTAGTTTGGGAGCGTTGACAATACCACTTGTTGACTACACCATGAAAGTCAATCTAGAATCAATGTGAAATGTGGATATAATTAGGCTTTATACATTTAGTATTATTATCTATCTTTATTTTTTTGCATTTAAATTTGAGTAATTATATTCACACCAAATTATTTGTTAACCACACCATATTTTAATTGCAGTGAAAGTATCAAACTATTACTCATTTTTTGTATTTATGTCTCAATTTTTTTTACCAAACTATTAGTTTACACGTCTTATCTTCGTCTTTGATGATAATTTCTGTTCAAAAGGTTAATTAGAATGGCGTAAAAATATTTTTTTTTTTTGCATCTCGTATTTTTAATAAATAACAAATACAAAAGTTTGATAAAATATTTTTCTCTCATTTCAATGAACATTAGCAGAATATTTGGATAAAATTTTGATAAAAGGCAAGATGTGAAAATTAATAATAAAAATACGACAAATATAAGTTAGGAATATAAATGCCAAAATATCAAATGTTAGATGACCTTCATTAAAATTAAAACGTAGTGTAGATAATGAAAATTGTATTGTGAATATATTTATCCTTTAAATTTTCAACATTTCATCTACCTATGTCCCATTAGATGGAGTTCGGTACCGCAAATCTTATTAATTATTATCAAGGAGTATGATTACTATTTGAGAACTTTTGTGCCTATAGGCTAAAGTATAATTTAAAAAATTTGTTTATTTGTACATTTAGCTTAAAATGACAATATTTAAAATAAAAATAAAAAAATTCAGGTAGAATCGGAATCGGTAGTTCCGGATTCGGATCGGTTAAGGTTGAGAGTTGATGGTTCCGATTCTTTTTACAATATACCCGAACATAAACAAGTGGTTCCGGTTCTTCCACTATCCGAATCAAACCACCCGACGCCCACCCCTAGTTCTTAGTAATTTGCGGGCTATTACGAAAAAGTGAAAAACGAGAAAATTGAGTCGCTAACAAATATATATTAGCACAATAAAATAAAAATAAAAATATTAAAATACAAAAATTGTTTCTCCTTAATAACCAAATAATTTTAGATAGTTTTTATATTTAAATTTGTAAATTTTATAGATGCACGCACTTACTTTGTTTTACGATTGTTGCCCATCATGAGAAAAATTAAATATATTGATATTGTAATTTATTAATTAAATATCGACTATTGTCAAAAATAGGTCATTTCTCTCTCTTTCTATTTATAAAATACCAAGAGACTTTGGCTTCGGTATTGTAGTCCATATATTAAGATCGATTTGAATAATTTTAGAATTAATATATTTTTAAATATTTTCATTTTTCACAATTTAAATGCTACTACCCTTTTATCCTATAGATGTCAAGATGGGCGGGTCGATCAAACCTGCATAAGCCCATTTGTGAACGCCCGGGACCAAGGGCCAGCTCGTGAACCGAGTGGACGATTTATGGGCCACAAATGTTGAATCGCCGAGTTTGGTCGTTAACTACTAGCCCTTAAGTTTTTAAAATAAAAAATAAAATATAAAAAACATCAAATATGATAGAAATTGTCTCTCTCTACCACGGATTTGACAAGTCATTGCATGCCATGAATATTGTCAATCAAAGACGATGAGACTTCTCATTGTTGTATCAAGTTATTAGAAATAAAAAATAAATAAAAATTTGTGTTTAATTGTGTTGGATTTGGATTTGAATTTGATTGACTAGATATTATAAGTTTGTAACATCTTTTTTATTTGTCTATAAAATTAAACTAAACTGGAAATTTTTAAGTGTTCAATATCCCCCCTCTCTCTCTCTCTCTCTCTCTCTCTCTCTCACACACACACACACACACACACACACTTAATATGTAACACATAATTTTAAAAAAATTGAAGCTCTTAGACACTCAATCTTTCACATTAACTACAAATATTTTTTATCAACTTCAAATTCAACTACTACTTAATATATTATTTCTATTTTCTAAAATTTCTACTGTGTTATGGATTCCTACAATTTTTCTTCTGAAAATCTTAAATTACATGATAGTTGTTCTCCAATAAATTTAGAAGATGATCGTGTTGTAGATATTGGACATCTAGAAATCGAAAAAAAAAAAAAAACAAACAAACAAACAAACATATATTTACAGTAAATGAAAACAATGGTACAGTAGTATGCAATATTTGCAAAAAAATCTTATGTGTGGAAAAGTGGTCAAAGCACCAGCACGCTACGAAGACATAAAGACAAACATCTAAATGAAACAGGACATTTAGATCATAGATAAGCTCAAAAAGCTCAAATTACTGCATATACTAATGCTAGTGGATCAGTGGCTTTTACTAATTTTATTTATTCACATGAACGAATTAGAGTTGGAATGTTAGAATTATTGTGAGCAATCGATGCCATTCACTTTTGCAAAAGATCTTTATTTTGAAGAGTTCCAGCAAAAGTATGTTCAACTTTCTAATAGGAGTGTAAGTAAAAATACTGCTTATTCTGATTGTCTGAAATTATTACATAAAATGGATGAAAAATTAAAAAATGAACTTAGTTTTTTTTAATGGAATTATGTGTTTCACGTTAGATTATTGGTCTAGACGCAATCACAATGGTTACGCTTGTGTCACATCACATTTTATTGATAGTACTTGGTTATTGTATAAGCGAATTATTGCTTTTCGTTTACTTGAATATATCCACATAATGGAGTAAATTTGTTTTAAAATGTATTATAATTATTTAATCAGTTTGGTGTGTTGAACAAATTATTTAGTATTACTTTTGATAATGCAAGTCCGAATACTGCATGTATTGAGCTTTTAATGAGAACAGTTAAACCCCTATTTGATTCTAAATTATTTCATATGCGGTACATTTTTATATATATAATTTAGTTGTGCAAGATTGTTTGAAATTAATAACCCCACAAATACATATAATTAGAGAAGCTGCTAATTATATTTCTTGTTCAGATTCTAGATAACAAGAATTTGGAAAAAATTTGGATTGATAAGAAGAAAATTTGTTGAAGATGCTCCAAATAGATGGAACTCAACATTTCTTATGTTAAAATCTTGTGTTGGCTATACCAATACTATTGATGCATTCGTTAATTCAAAGTAGAATCAATTTCATATAGATTATTCGGATTGGGAACACGCATTTAAAGTTATGAAAATTTTGAA
The DNA here is from genome assembly GCA_023638005.1 of Forsythia suspensa. Classification (NCBI taxonomy): domain Eukaryota; kingdom Viridiplantae; phylum Streptophyta; class Magnoliopsida; order Lamiales; family Oleaceae; genus Forsythia; species Forsythia suspensa. The sequence goes on from CM042667.1 coordinate 18,204,323, forward strand.
ATATTTCTATAAGGCAACAAAAGTTAGTTCGAGAGTTTATTACCCAACTATTAATCTTGTACTTTTATAATTGGTAGAAATTGCTAACCAATTTTCAAGTTTTAGAAACGATCAAGTTTTCTTTCAAATTATTTTGTCAATTGAGTAAAGTTTCAAAAATATTATGAAAACATGTCACTAATTTTTCCGGTGGTAGCTGTAATGGATCTTTGCATTAACTTATTTCGACTTCAGTATGCTTTAGAATCACTTTCTGAAACATTAGCTTTTAACATAATTATCACAAATCGACAATTGAAAATTTGTATAAGTACTATTTTATTAAATATAGTAATAGTGAAAATCTTTCCGCTTCTACAAACTCTAGTACAACTTCTACATGTCTCCATAATAGCTAAGAAACGTAATGTTGTTAGTACTTCATCAACTGCAGACACGAACTCCACACCTATCGAATTAGAAATATATTATCAATTTGATGATTATAATTTACTACTTGAAAACGATGTAGACAATTTAGATATCTTACGATGATGGAAATTAAATAAGCGATCATACCCAGTATTATAAAAAATGGCACGAGATCTACTAACAATTTCAATCTCAACACTGGCATCCGAATCTGTTTTTACTATAGGTAATAGGGTATTGAACAAAAGAAAATCAAAACTTTAAAGAAGATATTTTGGAAGCTTTCATATGCTTGTAAAATTGGTTATTCACAAGTAGAATGATGCAAGATAAAATTTCTGACGATAAAACTTTGCAATTGCTGAAGATTGATTTGTAAATTAAAATAATTTTGAACAATTGAATTATAGTTAAGTATGTGCTAACCTAGTTGGGATGTACTTAAACTATAAATATTCAAATGATTAATAGTTGTATATGTGCCAACCTATTTGTGATGTAATTTAACTATAACGATGCATTTAGTTGTTATTTAGTTGCGTTGTATTTAAATTTACAAAGTTATAAATAATTCAATGTAAAATAAGATATAAATTTCATGTAAATATTTTTGTTTATAAATGTGAATTTATCATTATTATTTATTTTTTATTTAGTAATTTAACACATTTTTGCTATAAATAGAAAAATTCCTTTTCTTTTTTTTTTTATGTAAAATAAGTAATTAATTTTTTATTTAGCATATGTTTGGTAGTGATAAGTGCTTATGTTGTAAGTTGTAGGTGAATGTAGTTAGAAAGTGAGGTGCAAATCTCATAAAATGTGTGGATAAAAAATATGTTTGATTAAATTGATCCAGCTGAAATTATAATTTAAATAATTGCAAACATGTGCTTAGTAATTTACAAAAAAAAAAAAAATTATACGGATCGAATTGCAGCCCACATGGGCTCAACTCGACTGGACCAACTAGGATCGATCCAGATAGGTTGAGTTAATGCTTAATTTTCGTGGATTAAGTCGAACTGGCCCGCAATCCATCACGAGTTAAATTTTTCTTATTCATGCAGTTGACGGGCTGATGCGTGGCGGGCCCACTCGACCTAGCTCACGAAGATTGACAACTCTTGTTTTATCCATTGTAATTTTGACTTCAAATTTAACCAGAATTAACTTCTGCTTGAAGTCCGCGACTCCAATTGGCGGAACCCAAACTTACATTTCATTCCACTTTAATCTCCAGTCTCAAAAATTGCACTCGATCACGCGCTCCACCGGTTCTACCGGTCACCTTTCGTCTCTTCCTTACACCTAACCAGTGATTCCCACGCGGGTTTTCGAACCAGCCGATTCCTGTAACGTAAATTGATTAAAAATTGTACTGTACAACTACGGACCACAGTGACTGTTACGTGTCCGAATATGATTGGCAATTTGACTGGAACATGGCAGACTATTATGGAATGAAAAAATTCCACGTCATATACAGATGGTAATATAAAATATGCATGTACTGGATACTTGTAACTTTTGGGTGATGTGAATTTCGTTGAAATTCCACAGAATTTGACCAAAAGCTATTCGGTTTGAGCAAACTGTAACGGAAATTTAGGGTCTTTATTCCAGTGCCATGCAGCATTTGCACCAGAACCAGTAAGGTGAGGAGAGAGGAAGGGGTGTAAAATGTTTGGATTAATTACACTAATGATTCCTATTTTTTAACTTCATAATATTATCATTCTCATTCAATTTTTTAACAGATATCATCATTATTCTTCAATTTATTCATACGGATGATTCCAAATGATTTTTTTTTGATAATTTTACTCCTAACTTAAAATGATAAAAAGTGAAAAAACAATAAAAATTTGTAATTGAGATTTCAACCTTTTCAAAAATATAAATAAATCCTAAATTTTTTATTTTATATTATTCAAAATAATTTAAAAAAAAAACCCACTTCATTTTCCCCAACCCACCGCACCGCCACCGCCACCGCCACCGCCACCATTACCATTCTTCTTCTCTTTTCCACCTCATTCTCAATGCAACACTATTGACAGACGTTGTCGAAAACACATGGCAGAAGCCTCGATAGACGTCATTGACAACACGTGTCAGTACAGATCATAAAGGGTAGGCTCTGACATTGCAATGCAGAGGATGATGGATTCTTTAAACTAGAACCAGTTTCATCTGTCCCAACGGCTAATCCCATCCCGTATCTTGCTGCATTATGCTATTGGACTCTTTGGCTACTCCCCTGCACTACTGTTAGAAACGGACCTAAAGGTTTGTAAAACCCTGATGGGAGATGATGCCGATTGTGGGCTACTATCCCGACCCTCTTTCAAAAGGTCAAGTGCTGTCACATTCTTGGAGCTGTTATTTGTGCTATTCAAAACCTCCTCCCAGGGGTCCACCTCCAGAAGAGTCCCACGATATAAAGATCCAATTCATTTGTCTTTGGCTTTGTTCACTAACAAGGATACCAACTCCCAATCCCATTTGCGTAGCTTCTAGTTCATGAGTCATTCTCAATGAAGAGGCTACGAGGTTTTCATTTGTTGGAGACGAGGTAGAAGACATGAAGTCAGAGGTGACCATGGGCATAGACATTGGCAGCTGTGTCCTAACATCAGCCCATGAAATAGTCGAGTGTTCTGCCAAATGTTGCCGACGACGTCTGTCAGTGGTGTTGCATTAAGATAGAGGTGGAAGAGAGAATAAGAGTAACGGTGGCGATGGCGATGTAGAGAGTTGACAAATGGGTCGCTATACGGCCCGCCCGACCCGAAATGGATGGGCCATACACAAAATCAGTTTGGTGGCCCCGCCCAATTTTAGACGAGCTAATAATTTTTGGGGCCAGCCCGACCACTTTTTTTTTTTTTAGATTTGTTTTTTTTAAAAAAAAAATTAACTTAGCTAGTGTCTACTTGCGTAATTTCCTCAACTGCTGCTGCTGTATTTTCTTCAATTGCAGTACTGCTATTGCTGTAATCTCTATTTGATCAATTTTAAACAGAAAACTGGTGATATGAACATAATTTTAATCATCATTACAATCCACAACAAATCAAGAAATTGGGACCTACAAATTGAATAAAACTCACAATACAAAAATTGGCATATTGAAATGACGGCATATAATTAGCAGGACACAACAATGGACACAAGAATGTAATCAAGGGCTTGTAAAATTTGTCCAAAAACAAGCATCAGATTGATTCTACATTACATAAAATGTATATAACAGCAATTCAGAACAAAAAAAAAGTAACTGCACACAAGATGCTGAGGAACCTACTTAAACCTTTTAACGCGATGCTCCACGACAAAAAAAATTCTCCTCTTTCATGTTTCCTTCAGCACGTCCTCGACCTCATCTCCTATACTCTTCAAAGCCTTCAATTTTCTATAACCCTTATCAGTACCAAATATCCTATTAAAAAGGATATGGAAAAGGTTAGATTAATTTATATTACCTATCAAGTAGCTTTCATTCTATTGTCAAGGCTCAAGCTATGATATGGTTGAAGAATATCGGAAAGTTCCATGATGTGCTTAACACATAGGACGGGTTAATCATAGATATACATAGTCATTTTACTAACTTAAGCAATCGAAGAGTCCACGAGATATACTCGAGACACCATAAATTCAATGTTCCCAAAGCTGTTTCTCAAAGCTGCTTTGGCGGTTTGTGATTTTAACCCCAATATTTATAAAATGTCACGAGATTTGTAATGATTGTAAATAATAAGGCACAATATCAAGAACACTTCTATTCAAAAACATGAAATCAATATTGTATGATTGATATAATGAGGAATGCAACACACACACATGCTGCGCGCGCGTGTTACGTATATATGTATCTACGCACTTGAAAAGTATGTAGTGGAGAGGAATCGAGTAGAGAAATTCCCAAAGATGAAAGAAGCGGATGTAATGCTAGACATTATTCCAAATCATCGAAACCCTTCTACTCTCGGAACATTATCAACCGAAATTAAACAAATATTGTTCAATTTTCTTGGGGTTTAAATCATTAATGTAATTTTATTTAAGGAAGCAAAAAGTGGAGCGTACCACATATGCAAGAGTAAGCTGGACACTTCCTTGATAACCATGGCAATGACTATTTTGAGCACATAATAAGTGTAGAAGAAATACTTTGTCCTGCTGCAAGCTAATATCACTGTAATACAAATTATAATAATAAGTGAAGCAAAATAATCAATTTTAGAGGAGAATGGTAAGACAATTATTCCATTAAAAACTAAATTTTTATATAAATGCATTGTGACTCTAAGAATGAATCTTTAAATTAATAAGCTCAACATAGTACATGTTAGAAGTGGACCTGATTTGATTAGAGTATTTTGAGATCAAAACAAATCGATTTTCATTGGGAACGGTGAAAATGGAATTATTCATTGGAACTAATAGAAATTCGGGCTTCGGATCAAACTTTATCCATTGATGACCCAAAAACTTGATCCATTGATGAAGGTGGTGATGCATTGCGAAAAACACTTTCAATGGGGCGAGGCGATCCTCGAAAAAATCCTTGAGAACTACGGTGACAGAGCTTCACACTTCTGCTGCTGAAATTTCCTGTGCATAACTATAAATAGGTTAATATAATAATAAAAAAAACTTAGGAATACAAAAATGCTCAGATAATCCACATAGATTCAATCTCGAAAACCCCAATTGATAGATTAAGAAGTGAAAAAGAATTAATCATTCAAGTTACTTTGACAATTCTAAAAGTAGATATATAAAGCTAAAAAACCCCAATTGGGGTCATCTCGAAACAGATTTAAATGAATACAGCTAGCTTTTCTCGCACTCAATTCTCTAATCGAGTATGTCAAAGAAGATGGTTAACATGTATCAAGCAAAGTCGTGACCCATTTATTAAAAATTGTGCAAGAACAAAAAAATAAGTTGGGCTTGGGGCATGACAAGATATTTGGAGAAATTAATGAACGAGGGATTATATAAAACTAACCATAATTGATTTTTCTGAGTAAAACATAAGAACTGAAATTTCTTGGATTGTATAAGCAAAGAGAGACTTAACCAACCTTTTCCCTTTCCTATTTTCCTTCGATATCTTCGTGTGTCCAAACAAAAAAAAAAAAAAGAAATACAAAAATTACCGATTATTTTTCGCACTTAGCGGTCAAATGTCGGACTCAAAATTTGCGTTTGGCGGTCGGGAAGGAAGAAAATAAATGGAGTGTCAAGATGGGTTAATGGGTGTTGAGGGCGATATCGGCAGATTGCACCATGAATTGAGGAAATAGAGTGAAATTGATGATAGAAATATAACGGGAAGGTTGAATGTAGGGTTCACGGGGAGTGAGAGACACTGGAGCTTGGGTTGAAATGAAGGAAGCGAGAGAGAAAAGAAAGGTTTGGGCAAAGAAACGAACTGGGCCAACCTGGACTTAGGACAATTGGGCCAACGGGCTAATAGATCCAGGCCAAACAGGCCCTATGTTTTTTTGGGCTAGATTTTTTTAGGGCTGGGTAATCTGGGCTATCTCGGGGTGGCTCATTTTGCCAACTCTAGGTAGGTGATGAAGTGGGTTTGTTTATTTTTTTTCTTAAATTATTTTGAATAATAGAAAATAAATTTTTTTATAATTTTTTTGTACTTTTGAAAAAGTTAGGGTCTCAATTGCAATTTTTTCATTATTTTTTTCTTTTTTCTATAATTTTAATTTATTAAAGTCAGGGCAAAATTGTCAAAAAAGTCATTTGAGAACTATCTGTACGAATAAAGCTGGAAGAATGAGAATGATATATGTTAAAAAAATTAAATAAAGATGATATTGTAATAAAGTTGAAAGAATAGAGACTATTAGTATAATTAATCCAAAATATTTTTATTGTTTTGTGTTATTTATTTAATTCATTTTATGTTAAGTATGGTAAACATGGTTGTTTGATTAATTGACAAATCCATTGTGATACTATCCAAGATACAAGTTTTTCTCTGTTCCATAGAAACAAGATTAGTAAAGTGATTTCTCTGTTCCATAAAAACAAATCATTAGATAACAAATATTTTCTCTGTTCTTATAAACAATATTACTTTCTTTATTTATCTTTTCTAAATTATAGACTTCTTTTTCTTTTGAGAATATAATTGATTTCTTAATTATTTAATATACTCATATTTAATGTGTTTTGTTATATATAAAAAAAAATATAAACTATCATGATATTAATGGATGTGTACGAATAGATTAAAAATCGCGTTTTTAATATTGAATCAAAGCAGTTATGTCATTAAATTAAATAAACTTATAAAAATAATGTGAGTGAACTTATGCGATAATATGGTTTTGTCGTTTTGTCGTCGACTAAAATCTGTCCTTGAAAAACATGACAAAAAATGTTCATTTTGTTGACTTTAGTTTATAATAGTATGGTAATAGTGAAAAATAGAATTACCGTACGTAATTATGATTTGGATATTGAATATGACAATCTTTTACATTTTAAATGCATCTAGTATGTTATGTTATTTTATTTTGGACAGATTTTTTTGTGTTTTGTTCAATGACTTTCTAGACGAGTAAATTGATTTTTATTAGTGAAGTTGATTAAAAATAATCCAAGTCGATAGGAAAGAATCCATCCTTATTACTCCTCCTCGTATTGTCTCTCAGTTTCATAAAGCTCGTAAAAGGAGAGCTGAGAAAGTTTTAATAAAAAAAAACAAAAAACAAAATATATTTATTTTTTCCCAAAATATATTTGTCCAATCATTCTATACATACATATGATAACTTCACGCCTAAATGACACACTAATCCACTTAAGACCAGATATTGAAGTAAATGGAAAAATAATAATACAAAACTATTTTATTAGAATTTACTTATTATATTATAAGAAACAAAAATGTATTATTGGTCCCCAACCTATTGCCTCAATAGCAAGTCCACTTTCAACCTTTAAAACAAACAAGTTGGTTCTCAATTTTTTTCTCATTGCACAATCAACCTCAATAACAGACTAATTTTTTTTTTTTTTTTTTTTAAAAATATCACATTGTTCTACTTTAAATTTTTAATAACAATCTAACTGAGAAGTACAAAATTTAGAAAATTTATATAATTAAAGATTAGTCGTATGAGTTAAAGTCAGAATATAAATGAGTACATATAGTCTTTTCTAATAATTTAAACTTTTAAATAAGATGATTAATATAATATTTTGGTCCGTCAAAATATCTAAGTTCTAATCTCATAACTCTCTATTTATTAAAAATTTAATAAGAAATAAATGAACCCAACTTACAAATAGGGAGCTTATTGAAGATATAAATTAAATAATTTTTAATATCTTAAACTTTTAAATGAGATAGTCAACACTATGTAATTCGGTGAAGTTCGAGAACAACTTGTTCCTTTTAAAGGTTAGTGACTAACTTGTTATACGAATAATAATTGGGTACCAGCGATGAAATTCTGAATCCCTTATTATAAATAATAAATGATGGTATTGGTAAGTTGGAGAAAAAGAGGAAAAAGAATAGAGTAGAGAGAGAGAGAGTAATAAAAAACTTAGCATAGGAAATGGCGATGAAGAAAGACTGTGGAAGAGGAAGAAGAACCTCCTCATGTTAATTTCTCATTCACTTTCTCTCTATAGATCGGTATATATACTAAAATTCTGCTTCTCTCTCTATACGTGTGTGTATATGTATATGCAAGAAAATAGGTAATGGAGCTGCTATTGCTGCTGTTGGGTTGCGGTGTTCATACTATTAGCTGGTAAAAAAGTTTAATCTTTCGAAGTTCTGTTTACTCGATGCTTTTTACAGAATTTGTGAAATTTTGAATATATTTGGATGTTGTTGATTATTTTAATATTTTATACAGTTTATTTACTCATGCATGTAATTTGATTTTCATCGTGCTTTGATAATTTTCGATTTTTTTGTTATCTTTAATTGTTTTTGCCTATACAGGAATGATTCTGCTACTGTGAATGGAGTTTCAGTTTATTGGAATATGAATTCATAAAAAAGGTTACTTTTTTGAATTTGTTTCCTTTTTTTTTTTTTCTCAATTGCATTACCCTTTTTTTTTTTAATTTTCTAGGGTTGGGTAGGGTAGAAGTAGAAATTACTGTTTTTTATTTTGTTTTTTCTGCCGAATTGATTTTGTGCTTGATGAATAATTATATTTGTTTGCACTTTCTATAATTTTTATGGGTTTTCATTAGTAGAGAAAATTGTTTAAGTTTTTTTTTTTCTTTTTTTGTTTTGTTTTGTTTTAATTCATTTTCAACCATTGAGCGACGAACTCGATTACGATGTGATTTTCAAAAAAGAAAAATAAATAAATAAATAAAAGGAAAGGTATCTGATGTATTTTAATGTCTTGCACGAGGCCTGATTTTTTTCCCTTTCAAACACCACACTTAAATTTCTTTCCTTTTAGGTATAGATTTTCAATTATTGTGCAACTTTTCAAGCTGCTATTTATCTTCACATTTCCATGTTCTTACATTTACAATCTCTGTTTATGCACATTTGTTGATAATAAATTGGCAGTTTTGAATGATTGTCATTGGTCTTGGGAGATATACTTTACCTTAGTTTGTGTGTGATTTTTCAATTTAGTTGTTATTGTTTCCTTTCTTTTTGATTTGCATATGAGAAAGTTTAATTTCTTTTACTTTTGCAGTTGGATTTCGGCCTAGAAGAATTTCTGATTGTATCATCTCCTGTCCCGTTTATGAAATCAGAGATATAGCGATGAACATTAATAACTTGAGTGTTGAAACTGAGGATGTTTTTGCAAGTTTGCTCGACCTTGCTGCTAACAATGACGTAAAGGGCTTTAAAAGGTCGGTTGATGGTGAACCGTCCATTGTTGATGAAGTTGGACTGTGGTACGGACGTCAAAAGGGATCAAGGCAAATGGTTCTTCTGCATAGAACTCCATTGATGGTTGCTGCCACTTATGGTAGCATTGATGTTTTGAAACTGATAATTTCTTTACCTGAAGTTGACGTGAATCGACCGTGTGGCGTTGACAAGACGACTGCTCTTCATTGTGCGGCATCTAGTGGATCAGTGAATGCTGTTGATGCTGTAAAGCTACTTTTGGAAGCAGGAGCAGATCCAAATCAGGCAGATGCCTATGGCTGTCACCCTTTCGATGTTATTATTGTGTCGCCGAAGTTTTATGATATGAAAACTTCCCTCGAAGTTCTTCTTGCAACTGATGTTTCAGATTCAACGTATACACCTCTTTCAATGTCTCACGGAAATGGATTCTCATCATCTCCTTCCGAGTTGGTACCTTCCCCTACGGTGTCACCTGCACCAGAGAGGAGAGAATACCCGGTTGACCTAACTTTACCGGACATCACGAACACCATCTATTCTTCAGATGAGTTCAGAATGTTTTCATTTAAGGTTCGACCTTGCTCTCGTGCCTACTCACATGACTGGACAGAGTGCCCGTTTGTTCACCCGGGTGAAAATGCTCGAAGAAGGGATCCGAGAAAGTACCACTACAGCTGTGTACCTTGTCCAGATTTTCGGAAGGGGGCTTGCCGAAGAGGAGACATGTGTCAATATGCTCATGGGGTTTTCGAGAGCTGGCTCCACCCTGCTCAGTATAGAACTCGGCTTTGCAAAGATGGTACAGCTTGTGACAGAAGAGTCTGTTTCTTTGCCCACAAGCAAGAGGAACTCCGACCATTGTACGTCTCGAATGGTTCTGCCGTTCACTCTCCTCGCACAAGTGTGTCTACTGCTAATGCCATGGATTTTGCTGCAACAATGAATCTTTTACCGGGTTCTCCTTCATCCATCCCGGTTATGTCCCCATCTCCATTCACTCCACCCATGTCTCCGTCTAAAAATGGCATTTCGAACATGGGTTGGGCACAGCAAAATGTTCCTACACTTAATTTACCTGGAACCAACCTCCATTCAAGTCGTTTACGTTCTTCGCTAAGTGCTAGAGATATCCCTACAGAAGACTTGAATGAACTAGCCCTTATGAGTACCAATTTGCTGAGCCGCTCTGCTCGTTCAAAAACCATAGCACCTTCAAGTCTCGAGGATATTTTTATTGCCGAGAGTTCTTCCCCTCGATATTCCGATCAAGCATTGGCTTCAGCTGCTTTCTCCCCTACACATAAATCTACTGTTCTTAATCAATTCCAGCAGCAGACAATATTATCTCCAATCAAAACAAACTTTTCACCAAGAAATGTTGATAACTCTTTAGCTTCATTTGGGGTTCCATCTTCAGGAAGGATGTCACCTCGGAGCATGGAGCCTATCTCACCAATGAGTTCTCGCGGGTCAGTTCTTGCTCAACGTGAGATGCAGAAGACACAGTTTCGAAGCCTCAGTTCACATGCTCTAAGCACTAATGCTGAAGATGCTTTTGTCTCTTTGGATAGTACATGGCCATATGCGGGATTTGCTACAGGGAGTCCATGCAATCTCCACGAGGAATGTCAGCTTAAAAGATCATCATCGTTTGATCTTGTGAACAATGGAGAGGGACCTGATTTATCATGGGTTCAATCACTTGTTAAAGAATCTCCTCAGGAAATGAATGAAAAGTCTGCACCTGTTGCTTGCTCCAAGGATACTGGTACTTCTTCTGGTGCGCGTGAAAATATGAATTCCCAATTTGAACAAATCGATCAATCTGCTTTGGGTGCATGGCTGGAGCAAATGCATCTTGATCAACTGATGGCTCAGTAAAGTTGAAATTATTTTTACCGAGCCTTTAGGTCCAGAAGACAGAAGGTATTGGGCAAAGTACACAAGCTTTAGGGAAGAAGGCAATGTGGTAAGAAGGATGGAGTTTCTGAAATTCTGAAGAATACTAATCTATAATCTATTGCCATTACGATTAATTTTTGAAACTAAATACTAGGAAGAATGAGAAGTCTTTGGGTTAATCAAATGTGGTAGAGAGTTAAGGTAATTACTCTCACTAATTACCCTTTTGGCTTTTTAGGATTGTATTCCGCAATGTTACCCAACTTTGTTAGCATAAATTTCCGTTGCAATGAAAATAGTTACTAATAAGGGTTTATATAATGTTACTTCGAGTCCTTTTATGATGTTAACTGGAATAATGTTTGGATTGGGATAAGGTAGACAACAAGAACTGTCTGAATTAAAACTAATCATCAGTTTCTTGTCATTTATTTCTTTATGCTAATTTCATTTTAAATACTTAAAATTGCGATGATTAGTGTATTACAGATTTCAAAAGTTGGGTTTGTGTTCATAATGTGAGGACAGAAAGAATGGCATACTTTTTCCTTTTCTTTCTGTTCTCTATGAACTTTATGGAGATGAGATGGCTAGTGTAAAAATTTCGAAACCCTTGAAAAATTGCAGCTTTAGTCTTCAACCTATAACTTTCGTAAATGAGTTGATAATCCAACTTTGAAAGTCCAATATTCTACTAAAATGGCAGGTGGTTCTTAGTCGACGATTTCCAACCACAAAGACCTTTGGTTTCAATAACAAAAGTTATAGTATTCATGATGCCTCTTTAGCTAATTAAAGGGATTTTGGTCATTTAGAGTAACAGAAGGTAGTGATTGTTGATTTGTTGTTAGAAACCAACATTAGTGTGAAACCTTTCCATCAGTTAGGGAAATATAAAAATTTTAGAAAATTGCAGCCGAGGTTATTGGTTTTTAAACCTTGAATTTGTATGACAAATATACATAAACAACATAATATATTTACTAATTAAATGTGAAAATAGAACAACAGCCAAGGTCTCACTTGAATTTCACGTGACTTCTTTTTATTAAGAAGAACCTAATTTTAAATGGTTTGATGTTGTTGCCTTCCAATTCTAAAATAACGTAAAAATTGTTTACATTTTTAATGTCTACATTAACATTTTTTATTATGTAAAATTTTAAATTTATAAATTTAAATAAGTTAGGAATTAAAAGTCATTTTTCAAGGTTGAGGCATTCTTAATTTTTTCAAAAAGTCTTGTTTTTATTTTTATTTTTTTTGAAAAAGACAAATAAGAGGAAAAGAAGGGAGACAGGGGTAAGTAGTCGTTGCCTTATATTTCGGTGAAAGCTACTTTTTAGTTTTTACTTGTCCCTTATACGTTTTTTCAAACTAAAGGTGTGAATAAAAGGTGCGACAATTACTTTTTTCTCAGAGTAATATGTATATGACAATGTTTTTCCCTTAAAAAAAGGGAATTTGGTGCAACTGGTCTTTATTATTTGTCTTAGGTACAGAAATGGTTTCTAATATTTTTTTTTTATGCACAAATGTCCTCAATTGTGTTTTGATAAACAATTGGTCCTTATTTAATCAAAAAGACTAATATGCCCTTAATTTCAGTACTTGTTTGATTTCCATTAAAATGGATTTTTTGTTTTCTATTTTTTGACTTTTGGAGAAAAATGACCAAAATGTCCTTTTTTTCTAGTCAAATATTGCAGCTACTTTGAAAATCAAAAAGATATTTTGGTTATTTTTCTTCAAAAGTAAAAAAATGAGAAACAAAAAACCCATTTTAATGGGAATCAAACAAGCACTTAATATGAAAAAAATTGTAGTATGAAAAAAATTGTAGTTGATTTGTTAATTTTTACAAAAAGTACAAATAGGCCTAATACTTTTATTTTTAAAAACAATTAAAAGAAACTAGCACTTTTTTTTTTTTTTTTTTTTTTAAATTAAGACTTTATTGACTAAATTGATAATATACTAAACTATTTTGTATATTTTACGAACAATTATAAAATAATTAAAATTTAAACTCATAATTATTAACAAACATGTTAAATAAAATTATTAATTTATTATTAAGTAATTATATTATTTAAAATTAAAATTTTTATTTTATCATTATAACAAAAATAAATAAATAGCTTTGTCACAAACTTAATGCTCAAATACTTTTATTTAATTGAGCTATTAATTTATTAACTACAAACAATAGAATTCCAACTATATTTTTCATATTTTAATTTATTGTTTTATTATTGTACGAAAAGAAAGAACATATATTGTGTAAATTAATTTTTATTAATATTTTTATATTAAGTACAATGATAATATGATTGTTCAATGTAATAAAATTATATACATCATTTTATTATTTATTTATATTATTTTTTATTCATGTTTTCACATCACATAGCAATTACAAATACTTAAAGCACAATAAATTTATATTTTTTTTTTCTTATGAAAAATTTAATTGACACGACTATAATGATTTAGTACGCTAAATTAAATATTATTTAATAAATATACCAAACCTATTTTTACATTTTGTAAAGGTTAGGAATCCAACTGTAATTTTTTCAAATTGAAAGTAATAAAATATTGATCTTTTTTATGAAATAATGATCAATTGCGCAGCAAAACACATAGGTTAAGGACGTCCATGCCAAAAAATAAACGGGTAATTAGCATATTTTGTCCATATTCTTTGAGTTTGTTGTGTAAATCGTATTTATCGTTTGAATTTTGGCATTTAAGTCCTTAAATCTACAATTCTTTGTGCAAAAGTTCATTTCCTTCTAATTCTGTGAAGTTTTGCCGTTAAGTCATACAATCTCTGATTTTATGAAAAGCATTTTCGTCAAATCCATTCTACATGTGTTTAGTTGCGCTACGTGTCCGGTAAAAATCATTAAAAAATTAAAAATTCCTCTCCAAACACACACACTCTGTCTAATTAGTTAAAGGGACAAAGTCTGCAAGCTTCTAGCATCCTGGTTCATCATCAAAACTCTGTATGTCAAGAGCACCCCTCTAAACTTCTCCATCATGCCATACAACAGCATCTACGACAGGTACTTTATAATCATAACTCTATACATATAAGTGTGAATAAATATAAGCATCTATGACAGGTCCTTTATCATCATAACTCTACACGTATAAGCGTGACTAAATATAAGCCAAGAGAGATATATCATGAAATAAATGGAAAAGAAAATATCCAAGACAGAGACACTAACATCAGCCTGTTTGCGCAGAAGAATTGTGTCACATTTCGGGTTTTTTTTTTTCCTTCTCATTTTCCGTGAATTACTCGACTTTTGAAAATGGGGACAAAATTTGAAGCCACTCAACCATAATTTAGATCCGAAAATGGCGGGCCTAAGCCAAGTGAAATGGGGTTCGTTCTTGAGGCCGACAACTCCTTCACGGCACTATGCGAACTTTTGGCGTCACAAGCTGTTGAGCTCCTAGTCAACTCCCCTGACACCGTGGCGAATGAAAAATCCCTGGCAAAACCCAGTCTTTAATTTTTTGGAGACAACGAATAAGCAGAGAGAGAGAGAGTTTGGGGAGGGGTTTTTAATTTTTTTAATAATTTTCGTTGGACACGTGGCACAATCAAGCACAGGTGGAATGGACTTGACGAAAATATCCTTCATAAAATCAGAGATTGTATGACTTAACAGCAAAACTTCACAGAATTAGACAAAAATGACCTTTTGCGCAAAGAATGGTGGATTTAAGGACCCAAATGTCAAAATTCAAATGATAGGGACGATTTGCGCAATAGACTCAAAGGATAAAGGCGAAACATGCTAATTATCCAAAAATAAACATTAGGGGACCATTTCTTCACGAGCACAAAGATTAGGGACTATTGATGCCAAATTCGTGTTAGCACGAATAGAGTTCTCTTAAGTTAGAAAATAATATATATTAGATTTCTAATTATTTTTCTTTTCTTTTTAGAGTTAAGACTATTCTCCTATAAATATGGTTGATTGTAATGAGTTATTTACACCATTATTGAATATACGAATTCTTAATATTTAACATGGTATCAAGACAATCGTCTTTTCAGACTAGGTGAAGTTACTGTTTTTTGAGTTTTTTTATAGTGAATTTGAGTGGAAACGATCCAACGGACAAAACACACCGCTTTGCTTTGACATTCGACCTTTTTTGGCCAAATTTTATCGTTTAAGCCTCCAAAAATGCATTTTTCTTCTCTACGAACGTAAATTTTAAGGAAAAATCGAATTCTTTGTATTTTTTTTTGTATTCCAAACGACATATCTTCGAAATCTCCTTGTCCCAATGTTAATTACCTCAGTCGAAATCGAAACCACATTTCCAACCCCTGCACCACAGATTGTACCTCACCAAGATAATTCTACTTTTCCAACATAGATTACCTTAGATGAGACTAATTTTTCATTATGGTCTCAACTCATGGAGATGTGGATTGATGCTCGTAATAAGGCTGGGTACCTACTGGAGAAGCGAAAAAACCTGAACGTGGAGACACGATTTTGGAGTCATGGATAACTGATAATCATCGAGTCAAGAGCTAGCTTATTGACTCTTCCTTTCTTGATGCAGCAATTTATTCGTCTTCCCACCGCCAAGAAGATATGAGAGGCGGTGTCTTGAACTTTCTATGATGGATCGGATGAAATATGTATCTTTGAATTAAACCAGAGATCTTTCTCTACCAAGCAGAATAGTCATCCCTTGCCCACTTATTATAATGAGTTGATCGCTATTTTTCAATAAATTGATCACCAGATGTCATCACAGGCAGGAATAGTTGAAGGAGTAGTTTAGTTGCATTGGGCCATGGCAAGACTTCCAGTTCATATCTTTCTAAATGGACTTTGAGCAGGTGACATCTCAGGCAGGTCATCATGGCTACCCTCGACTTCTCCTACTCAAGCTCCGTCGACATCTTTTTAGGTTCTTGGCCCATACTTGGGTTCGACTTTGGGGAAAGATGATGAGTACCTGAAGCTCCACGGAGCTCTTTCTACGCCAATTCATGACTTCTTCTGCTCGAACTCTCATTTAAAGGACGTAGTCACTGGGCTCCCTCCTGCTACCAAGAAAGCTATGAGAATCATGGCTAGGAGCTGGATCTTAGCTTAACAAAAGTATTTGGACAACATGAGAATAGTGGAGCCCACAATTGCCGATTCGGTGGACTTCACCTAGGTGGTAATTTAGTTTACCTTTGCCGCAGAGAAAATGGGCAACACCTTGGCTGACTTCTAGAAAATGAAGGAATAAGGTCGGAAGGAACTAGCTGACCTAGACGAGAAGATGAGGATCCTTTATGAGGTGAGCTAGATTTGAAGAATAAAGAGGAAGAGCTTTTGGAAAGGGAGTCTGAGTTCCAGGCTATGGCACAATAATTGGCAGATGAAAAGAGTGAAAAACCAAGTTGGAGACTTATTTGGAGAAGAGGTAGGCTGACCTCAGAGCTGACTTGGAGAGGTTGATAGACAAGGAAGAGGTCGTGGCCGAGTTCAGGTCCTTAGATTCATAATTAGCCGATCAAGAGAAAGTCTACTTTCATAGTTTTGGATGAGCTGGTTGAGATCGTTGTAAAGAAGCATCCGAGCTAGGATGTTTAGTTCTTGAAGGACGAACTGAACAAGCTCAAGAAAAACTCCAAATTCAACCCCCATTCTCACGTGGAGAAAGATTAGCATGAAAGCCAGGATTGAGCTTATCCTTTCTTAATTTAGCTATTTATGTAATTTTTCCCATTTCTGAATTTTCATGTAACTATAACGAACTATCTTATCAATGAAAACTTCTCTTTTGATAGTACCGTCTTCTATTTTTTTTACCTCTTTACTGCATTCTTCTAGGTATTATGAATGAATTGTTTGAATGATCTACACAGCTCAAACTGACTTCAAATTTTGATTTCATGCATTGAGTTTCTAGCTCGGTAAAATAGCCAACTATTCTTTGAAGGTGCGTACGTCGAAATTGTTTCATAATTTTGGTCGGCCTCAAGCCCAAGCTCTTTACTTTAGACGGAGGCCCTTTTTGAGTTTTCATGATTAGGTTGGCCTTTTAGGCTTATGTTGGCAAAACTACACCTATGCTGTCTGATGTAGGTCTAAGCTTTATGGGACCTATGTGTCTAGAGGTATGGGACTTTGATCACATCCTCCGTTCAGATGTTGGTTAGATTTACTAAATTTGTAGCCATTTTTGAATTAAAACATTTCTTCATTTCAAAAAGGAGAATTTTCATAATGTGGAAGTCGTGGCTTCTTTAACAAAAATAGCTAGTGCCCATAAGCTGATGCTGAGAACTTCTATTGATAGTACCTACTTAGATGTTCAGCATTCCAAGGATATAGAAGTGGGAAGCCTTCCTTGTTTTGGAGCTCGTAAGCCTCATTCTTCAAGACTCTGGTAATTTTGTAAGGACTTTCCAAATTTGGGGCCAATGTTCCCGTATTTTGTTATCTTGTTGCAAGAAAGACTTTTCTTAAGACAAAATCTCCGACCTTGAACTTTCACTTTCTGACATTTCCGTTGTAGTACCTTTCACTTCTCTGCTTGTATGCTATGTTTTTTATGCTCACAACCTTTTCTCTTCCAGTAGGTCGAGCTCAGCCAACATAGAACCATCATTGGAATTCTCGTTGAAGCTTTGAGTTTGAAATGAAGGGACTCCAAGTTCTAATGGGATGACAACTTCAACTCCAAAGGCTAGTGAGAAAGGCGTCTTTCCCATGCTAGATCGACAAGTTATGCGATAAGACCAAAGTACATTCAGAAGTTCTTCTACCTAAGCACCTTTGACTTCATCCAATCGCGTCATCAGGGTAGGGTGTGTTTGATGATTTTGTGATAGCTTTAACTTGTCCATTGGCCTGTGAGTGATTTGGGGTGGAGAAGTGGTTTTTGATTTTTAGTTCTTCACTGAATGACCTCAATCTGGAGTTGTCAAATTGCTTGCCGTTGTTTGTAATGATTGAGTAAGGGATTCTGAATCTACATATGATCGATTTCCAGATAAAGTTGGTGGTCTTCTGTTCTGTTATTTTGTCAAGTGGTTCCACTTCTACCAATTTGATGAAGTAGTTAACAACGACTATGGCGAACTTGGTCCCACTATTTCTGTAAGCATTGGGCCGATTAGGCCAATCTCTCATTTTGAAAAAGGCTATGGGCTGAGGATTGAGGTAAACTCTTCTAGAGAAGATCCCATGATGGGGTAAACCTCTGGCACTTTTCGTATTTTTGGACAAACTCGCTAGAGTCTTTTTTTAGTGATTGCCAGAAGTATCCCTGTCTCATAATTTTTTGTGCATTTTGTGTACTAGTGATTGACCCCAGCATGATTTCTACACAGTCCTTCATGAACTTCGCTGAGGGCATATTGCGCTTTGTCTTCCCTTAATCACTTGAGTAGTGGAAGTGAAAAATTTCTTTTGAATAGTATGTTGTCGATGATTGTTTATCTAGCTGCACTAATCTTTAATTTCCTACCCTCTGCACTATTTGGAGGTACCCTACCATCCATCAAAAGTTGAATGATTTCCTCCGGGTTGGAATCTGCAGTGGTGAGCATAGGCTCAAGCTGGGTGATTGCTGCATTGTTGACTCTTCTAATCAAGATGTTCTCCAGTTTTTCTATTCCTTCACTGGTAGCTAGTCAAGCACAGGCTTTAGCAAAGCTGTTTCATGCCCTGGAGATTTTCTTGACCTCGAGGAGTTGAATGTTTTGAGTTATTTCTCGACTATTTGAGAGTAAAATGTCATCCTTTCGTCCTTAGCTTGATAGGACTTGTTGATTTGGTTGACCACCAACTCAGAATCACTGTATACCGGTACCTTCATCGCGTTCTTTCTCTTTTCAAATCTTTATACGACTATAAAAGCTTGTACTTGGCTACATTGTTGGAAGCATGTTAGTCGAATCGGAAAGACTGACAAAATGGGTCTAGGGTCGGGCTGATTAGGACTACTTCGGCATTGGCATGCATCTCTGTTGATGATTTGTCTACAAAGAGAGTCCAAGTTTCTTTTACCTTGGTGCTTGGTTCATTTTTTGGATTGAACTCTGTTACAAAGTCGGCAAGGGCTAGGCTTTTGATGAAAGTCCGAGGTCGAAAGTAGAGATCAAATTGCCCGAGCTCTAATGCCTATTTTACGAACCTTCCAGAAGTATTTAGTTTTTGGAGGACTTGTCTCAAGGGGTA
Source organism: Forsythia suspensa (assembly GCA_023638005.1). Taxonomy (NCBI): domain Eukaryota; kingdom Viridiplantae; phylum Streptophyta; class Magnoliopsida; order Lamiales; family Oleaceae; genus Forsythia; species Forsythia suspensa. The sequence goes on from CM042667.1 coordinate 18,223,760, forward strand.
GTTCTTTAAAACTTCTACGGGATGTTGCAAGAAGTAAGGTCTAAGTTTCCTTGCTGACATGATTAGAGTGTAGGCCAGTTTCTCCAAGGGCTATACCTCTATTCGACGTCGTGCAAAGCCTAACTTACGTAGTATATCAGATGTTGGACTCTGTCCTCCAATCTGATTAGTACAACATTGACGGAGTGTCTTGAGACTACCAAGTAGAGAGTTAGAGTTTTTTCAGATTTTGGCTTGGACAACAGTGGGGGTTGCGTGAGTTGGGGCCTTCAATTCTTCGAAGGCCAGCTAGCATTTTTCAGTCCACCTGAATTCTTTTTCGTTGCATAAGGCGTTGAAGAAAGGTCTGCACTTGTTCGTTGACTTTGAAATGAACCGGCTGAGAGCAACTATTCTTCCTATTGGGCTCTATACTTATTTGATTTTGGAAGGTGCTCTCATATCTTGTAGGACTTTGATTTTCTTTGGATTAGCCTTGATACCTCTTTGGTGGACCATGTAGCCCAAACAATTTCAAGATCTGATGTCGAATGAGCATTTTAACAGGTTAAGCTTCATCTTGTATTTTTTGAGCACAGAGAACATCTCAGTAAGGTGTTTCATGTGATCCGTAGCCTTGATGCTCTTTACAAGTATGTCATCAAAGTATACTTCTATGGTCTTTCCGATGATCCCGGAGAACATAGTGTTGATTAGTCGTTGCTAAGTTGCTCCAATGTTTTTTAGTCCAAATGGCATAACTCAATAGCAATACAAATTACAATCTATTATGAAGGAGGCATTCTCTTGATCGTCTTCATGCATTGAGATTTGGTTGTAACCAGAGTACGTATCCATGAAGCTCAAGAATTCATGTCCTACAGTGACGTCCACCATTTGATCAATTCGAAAGAGTGAGAAGCTGTCCTTAGGGCATACCTTATTCAAATCAGTAAAGTGAATACATACTCCCCATTTACTGCTGTTATTCTTTACCAAAACAAGGTTAGCTACCCATCAGGGATATAATGATTCTTTGATAAAGCCACATTCGAGTAATTTGTCAACCTCTTTAGCAAGAGCTTTGTATCTTTTCAAGTTGGGGGATGTCGGCGCTGCTGTCTTGGCTTAACATTCGAGTCTGTGTTCAACTTGTGACAAGAAACCTTGGGATCTATTTCTTCCATGTCTGCATGTTCCCGTGCGAAGATGTTGACGTTACCCTTTAAGAAGGCTGTGAGTTGTGGTTTTACCGGCTTTTTGAGCAATTTCTTGATGCACAGTATCTTCTCTAAAAGGTTGGGGTCGACCTCTATCAGCTTTAGTTCTTCCACCGGTTCTGCTTTGCATTTTTATTCGTCCAACCTTTGATCTAAGTGTCTGACCTCATCACATTGAGCTTGGACCTCGTGGATTGTGTCCACTCGTACTTGAGAGAAGGTGATGTTGCAGCTTTTAACGGCTATATGATCTCCCTTAACTACTCCAACTCCATAGAGAGTGGGAAACATCATCACATAGTGATAGATAGATACAATTGCCTTGAGCTTATGTAACATCATCTATCTTAGGATTGAATTATAATTGGAGGGGAAGTCTACTATTAGAAAATTGGTGAAGATCGTTCTTTGGCATGGAGGTTGTCCGAGCTCAACCATGAGTGCCTTTTCAGCTTTACAGATTCTCCGGTGAAGCCCTGGAGGGGCATTAGGAATAGCCTAATGTGCGTTTCTCGATTTCCATATGTTTGAACGTCCTCAACTATAAAACATTTATGGAACTCCCATCATCTATAAGCATTTGGTGGATATTGATTTTGGAGATTGGAATAGACGAGTGCGTCCAAATGTGATTGAAACATGTGGGAGGAGTCTTTTTCAGAAAAGACCAAAGTTTTCTACCTTCGGGTCGACTAGGATGTTTGATAACATTTGGTAGCCGGTATGGGCTTCTCGGGCAAGTTTGCGGCGCTGCCACCTTGACACTTCTAGGTGTTGACTTCGTCTTACTAGCACGTAGATTTTAGCATGTGGTGGTTCACCATGGCCTTGTTGAGGTAGAGGTAGAGGTGAGAATTTAGGTTGTTGTTGTGCAGCACATTTTCAGCCCATCCACCAATCGTGCCAAGAATTTTTGTAGATGACCTCACCTGATAAGGCTCTCTATTTCGTATGGTCTTGATAGTCATCGGTGTCATGTCTGGCAGAGTGGTGGAACCTGCAGTAATCCTTCTAGTTTAGTTTGGATGAGCTTGACCTCATAGGGGTGGGATTTTTGAGGATGTCCTTGCCCTTGGTCTGCATTAGGACATTCTCAAGTGAACTATTCAGGATGTGGTACCCCTAGAACCTCTTGGGAATGGGTCTTGACCGACCTGGGTACTGGGGATTAGGTATTTTCCTAGGACTTTCTTTCTTTTCTGTCTTGGGCTCTTTTTCTTTGGTTTTGACGGCGTTGATGTATTTCTTAACTCTGGAGAAGAATTCTTGGTACGTTGCTGGTCCATCCTCGTGAATAGGACTGGGTAAAAACTGACCTAAATCGCTCAACCCGATCGACCTGAGCAGTTTGGATAAGTTTTTGTACTTAAACGGGTTGGTTTTGGGTTTGAAATTTTAAAATTGGGTCGGGTAGGGTTGGGTTGCAGGTTAACATGCCTGAACCCGACCCAACCTGACCCAATAACCACCTGTTGGAAAGATTCTTATCAACTCTTTTGATTCATCTGAATCTGAAGACATAATCTATAATCTTCAGGAAGATTCTAATTATGAATATTCTTCTTCTTCCTCTAAGAAAATCTGCAATTGCAAAGATGATTGTACTTGTGAAACAAGTTCTATTAATGTTTTAACTACAGAGAAAAGATTAATTCAAGAAATCATTGATCAAATCCAAGACCCTGAATTAAAACAAAAATTCGAACGTCTCTTCGAAACAGAAGAATCTAAACCTTCTCAAAAAAGTTATAATCTCAACAATGTTTTTGATAGATTTAAAAAATCAAATCAACTTTCTTCTAGTTAAGACTTGTGTAGCGAAGTCAATCAAATGAAAAGCCAAATATCCCAACTTGAGAGGGAACTCTCACATCTCAAATTCGAAGTCTCAATTATCAAGGCTTACTCTCCTTCTTCCAATAAAGGAAAAGAGAAAATTAAGTCCTTCTCTACCTCAAGTTCCAAATCTTCTTCTGATAGCGAAGAAGCAGAGGCTCATAGCTCTCCTTTTAAGATCCAAAGTCCTCTTAATGAAGAACAATCAATGAACTTTATTAGCCAAATTTGTTTACAAAAATGTTATACAATCGCAACAATTATAATTAACAAAGAATATAAAATCAAAACTAGAGTTCTTCTAGACTCTGGAGTATATCAATACTGTATTGGGAAAGGAATTAGGTTCTGCTAGGATGTCATACAAGAACGGATAGTATCGATTGGTCACATATTCTTCCGATATTGTTTTTTGCTTTTCCTCAAATTTAGCTAGGCATTGTTTCAGCTGTTTTAGTTCATCTGGGGCATTCTGCACACTTGATGCTGCCACCAACGTGGGCTCTTTCATTCTTCCATTTTTTTTTTGTGTAGCGTAGCTGGGACTTCCAAGGGAAGAGCTATACGATCGAAGACACTCACCGATCATTGATAGGCAACTTTCTTCAAAGGGCTAGTGCATCTGTTTTATGCCGCCTTACTACCTGACAGTTCTTTCTCATCAAAATTCTAACTTTTTTTTGCTCGACCTTTTTCTCGTCATTTCTGAGATGGAGACTTTGCTTATGAGTTTGAAATGCGTCTAGAGGTGGCTTTATTTTTCTCAAGCCATTCAATGGTGTCAGTTAGATACTCCAACTTTTGTAGGACTATTTCATTTCAAAAACATGGGCTGGAGCTGAGGTTTCTCGAGATGTCTTCGGTGGAAGCCTGGAGAGAGATCAATATGTTGAAACTCTGTTCTTCCATAGCTACGACTTATGTTGATGGCGTTTTAGAGATGAAGTGTTTAGGTATGAGGGGATATATTTATTTTTTGGAGATCAAATGCTGATCTTTTTGATCAGTTTCTGGAATATGGAGATCCTTTTTAGGGGGAGGCCCTCATTATAGTGCCAAACCGTTGATGTTGGAAAATGATGTGGCATTTTCCAAGTCAACTTAATGTTAAGGATCCAAGTCGATCGTGGCCGAATTGAACTAACTACGAGAAATTGTAATAAAAAGTTTTGTTAAAATCTCTTTTAGAATGCTCTTTATTGCTAGCATTTAATTTCTATTTGTTGGGACATTTAATTCTTCTATTTATAAAGGATTTATGATAATCATGTGCACTTAATGCTATGTTAGGCATTAAATGCTTACAAAGACATGTCTTTTCTGAGATATTAAATGCAAAGTGACATTTGCATTACTTGTGGCCGACAGGCGACAGTCCTAACATCTAACATAAAGACAGACATGATCCTATGGTGACGTCTTGATAACTATAGATGAATGTGGCACCTTTGCACAAAAATTTGGGGTGACATTGTTCAAACGAAGGTAATACCTGAGATATTGAGGTAGACCTCCTGGACGAAGGTGTCCTACTTCGTGGTGGTGACCTGAGATATTGAGGTAGGACCTAAGATATTGATGTAGGATCTCCTGGATGAAGGTAACCTATATTGTGGAGGTGACTTGAGATATTGAGGTGAGACCTGAGATATTGAGTTAAGACCTTAGTGATTAGGTCGGACTCTTCAGGGTAGTTTGAATGCCAACAGTTTGTGGATGATATGGTCTTAGGCCTGGGCGTCGGTTGGGTCGGTCTGGGTAAAATAGTAAGTTGACAACATGTTTTGAAAAAAAATTAAAAGTTACGAACTCGTTAACATTAAAATATGTTAGATATTAAAACTTGTGAAACATATAAATATTAACTGGAAGAATAGACACCAAAATTGCAAATCCATAAATTATGGTTAGAAAAAAAAGAAATTACTTCTCTCAAAATTGAGGATTCGTTTCAATTACAAAAGAGCTTTGTCTTTGTTGTCTCACTGTGTGTTGAGCGAGAGAGAGATGAAGGAGAAAGAGGTGAGCGAGAGTACGAGACAATTGACAGTATTTGTATTGTGTATCTAAGTAAATATAGATTGAGAATTTGAGATTTGGGTATTTGGAATTTGGTCGATTGAGTTGGGTTTAAAAGTTTTGGATTGTGGACTTTTGGTTTTGGACTTAAGCAGTTGGACTATTGTCTTTGGTACCGCGATGTTGGGTTTGGTCATTGGGTCAGGGTGAAAAAATTGTAAAAAATAATTTTTTATAAAAAATGACAAATTCGATTCCAAAGTTGGGCACCTATAGTTTTAGTTCAAGAACTAAGAACTGACCTAGACCCGATCGGTTCTTTCAATTTTGGTTAAAATGTCCACTCCTATAAGGTCTTAACATGGGATGATCTAGATGAAAGAAAGGCACTACAAGTATACTTGGCAGGAAAATTTGAAATGAAAGATTTTGGGCAACTAAGGTACTTCTTAGGAATTGAAGTTTCCAGGCTAAAAGCTGGAATTCATCTATCACAGCGAAAATATGGGATGATACAAGCTTGGAAGTGTTATAGATCAAGTCTTAGCCAACAAGGGATGATATCAACGGTTAGTTGAGAGATTGATTTACCTATCATACACAAGGTCGGACATAGCCTATGCAGTAAATATGGTGAGTCAGTTCATGCATGCTCCAAGTGACCATATGAATGCAGTGTATCAGATGTTGAAATATTTGAAAAGTGCTCCAGGAAGAGGTTTATTATTCTCCAAGAATGAGGTCTGTGGAATTTAACGGTATATGGACTCAGACTAGGCAGGAAATCAGGATGATAGGAGATCTACATTAGGTTATTTAATGTTCGTGGAAGGTAATCTTGTTACATGGAGAAGCAATAAGCAAAAGATAGTTGCTAGATCAAGTACTAGAAGCAGAATTTTGAGGTATGTCGCATGGTCTATGTGAGTTGCTATGGGTTAAGCGTGTTTTACAAGATTTGAGAATTGATTATGAAAGTCCTATGAGTCTACATTGTGATAATAAGGCATCTATTGAAATTGCACACAATTCAGTTCAACATGATCGTACTAAACACGTTGAAGTGGATCGTCATTTTATTAAAGAGAAAGTTGATCAGAAAATTATACAGTTTACATTCGTTAGGTCAGAAGATCAATTAGTGAATGTTCTCACGAAGTCAGTTTGTTCCATGGTGCAATTGGCAAGTTAGGCATGGTAAACATCTATGATCCAACTTGAAGGAGAGTGTTAGCACGAATAGAGTTCCAGTTAAGTTAGGAAACAATATGTTTTAGAATTTTAATTAATTTTCTTTTTCTTTTAGAGTTAGGACTGTTCCCTATAAATAGAGTTGATTGTAATGAGTTGTTTACACAATTATTAAATATACGAATCTTTAATATTTAACAATTCGCTTATAAAAAAAAGGAGTTGAATTTCAAAATGTCATTGGTGGACACATAAATTGCAGAGAGAGAGAGAGGTTAACATATACTAACATTTTAAAAACCTGGTAAAGATCAAAAATTGAACTTAAGTCAAATTAGTGATAGAAAAATTGACGGCGAACTATTTAATTTTTGGGTAAATTGGTCGGTTCTAGAGTTAATAATTTTCATAATTTTACATATAATTCAAGTGAATTATTAGATCTGGGCATCGGGTGGGTCGGTTTGGGTATTTCAATACCTAGAACCACCCGTTACAGTTCGAGAATTTTGTAAATAGAACCATTCGATTTCACGTAATTATTAGAACCAAAACCAATCCAGAACCATTGGTTCTAGTTCTGGTTCAGTTCTACTCATAACATTTTCTTTTAAAATCGTGAGTTGACGACTTGGTTTTTTTAAAAAAAATTACAAATTACAAATCCGTTAACATTAAAGTACGTTAGATATTAAAATAATTTATGAAAGATATAAACATTAACTGGAAGAATAGAGACCAAAATTATAAACTCATAAATTAAGGTTAGAAAAAAGAGAATTACCTCTCAAAATTGAGGATTCGTTTCGGTTACAAAAGAATTTCAACTTCTTTGTTTCACTGTTGAGCGAAAGTGCGAGATAGATGACAATGTTTGTATTGAGTATATAAGCAAATAGTTATTGAGAATTTGAGATTTGGGTCAATTGAGTTTTTTTTTTTTATTCGAAGCACCAGCACAGTCCAGTATGGTTTTTAGGCCTCTACCAGGACAGGCTGGTGGGGGTTTGGATGCCCCTACCACTGTATTTATATAAAATGGTAGTACACGGAGGGGGATATGAACCGACCTCCAAGCATACAACGAATGAAAAAATTCCTCAAACACAAAGCAAATAAAGAGATACTACTTCGGTGCATAATTTCAAAAGCAAAAGCAAAAGCAATTGAAAACCAAACTAACAAAAACTAAAGACCTCTAATCGATGGAAGGCCATATCCGCTGGGTCAAGTAGTCCACGCGAACGACGTGGCAAGTCTCGAAGATCCATACTCGATAATGTCGTTGGTCCCAGCCCTCGGAAGCTAAAAAGTCACGACACGGTTTCCTCTCGAAAAATATGAGAAATTGTGTCTCGATCGAATGAAAGAAGATGTCGGATGCGTCGAGTATTGATGAATCACCCACGGCCCCCACCACGTGAAATGCAATGAGCAATGAGTGTAGAGTCGGCCTCAATCCATAAGTCCACATGACCCATCCGTCGGGCAAGCTCAATGCCTGTAAAATGGCTCTCAACTCGCCTCCAAAATAAGTATGTCTCGTAGCGAGAGAGAAGGCCCCGATACAACGCCCAGTGTGATCTCGATAACACCCCGCCACTCGCAAATCCATCCCCGACGATCCATCAATATTGATCTTGGTAGATCCGGCCCAATGGGCACGCCAATAAACCAAAGTAGGGGGTGGGGTAGGAGAAGTAAGAGTAAAACCAAAATGTGGGGCAAGATCAAGGTCCCCACGCCAATGAACAAATCGAAAGAGTCTTCCCATATGATAAAGAAATAGTGTGATAGACCCGCCGGATGATACGATTGGGCTCCATGCCAATCCTACGACAAGTCAGATCATTCCTAGTCTGTCAAATGTACCAAAAGACCAGCAAAGGGATGATAGTGCGAATATGGCCACCTCGACAAACCGGCACGAGAATCTCCAAGTCTCGAAATCTATGTCAGAGCATCTCTCCAACCCCGAGGAGAATGCCAAAATAGCCGAGAAGTGCTGCCATACACGGTGAGCCACGGGGCTATCAATAAAGACATGCTTTGGATGGTCTCAATCAACGAACAAAGACCGACACCTTGATGCCATGTGGGCTCGAATCATCCTCGAATAATCACATCCATCGGTACCAAACCCCGCCACAATCTCCAACAAAAAGAGATAGTCTGCGGGATGATTTGCCCAAATCATGCGACAAAAGGCTCAAGAGTACTCCCGGTGCGAACAAGTCGCCATGCCGACTTGGTAGAAAACCTACCATCTGGGGTGGGTTTTGTACTTTTGGTTTGGGTCTTGGACAGTTGGACACTTCTCTTTGGTATCATGATGTTGGGTTGTGGGTCATTGGATTATAGTGAATAAATTGTAAAAAATAAAAAATTTATAAAAAATGACAAATTCGGTTTCAATCGAGTACCCACGGTTCTAGTTTAAGAACCAAAAACTGACTCCGGCCTGCTCGGTTCTCAGTTTCGGTTCTTAATTTCATTTTTTTTAGAACCGGACCAGAACCTTCGATTTTGATTTGGTTCGGTTCGGTTCCAATTCGGGAGGTTTAGTTCTGGTTAAAATGCTCACCACTATGAATTATAGATTGTTTTCCAGTTTTCTAGTATGAAACATTTAGATTGGCCAGCTATAAAAATAATTTTGAGAAGTGTTTGAAGGTATATTTAGTATAGAATTTTAAATATTTTCATTGAAATTTTTTAAGTTGCTGATTTTTATGGACTTCCTTAATTAATAAATTTTAATTGAATTCCATCGACTTTTATAGATTTTTATTTTGAAAGACTTTTATAGAATTTCACACGTTTTTATGGATTTTTATTTTTGTAATTAAAAATCATGAATATAATGTTCCACGGTTAAAGAAAAAAATTATTTCGTTCTAGTAATAATTTATTTAAGTACTTTAATATTATTAAATTTATTTGAATTTATAATATTCTATTTATTTGCTGCAAGTAAAATACGCCAAAAGTTAATGACATAAATTATATTATTACTCTTTTTTTCCTTCTTTTGAGTAAAACTATCAACTTCCGAATGGTTTGTGGATAAATTTAAAAGATAATGGCAAGCAACTCCTTTAAAAATATTTCTAACAAATTTTTTTATTTAGTTCATAATCTCACTTCTTACATTTAATAATCTCTAGGTAACACATATCATATAAGTCACATCAATTACATAAATAAATAATCAAAGTTCTAGTTTTTTTAAAAATAATTCACTTCTATTCTATGAAAAAAAGAAATCACTAACTGTCAATATTATCAACATGCCCAAGATCACTCCACATATTATATACTAGCCATCCACTCATTATCATTCTCTCTTTATTGTTCTTGACTCTTATAAAATGGTCCAAAGTTGTCCACTTGATATTAAACATCGATGAAGATGGTGAAACTTTCCTATCTGGTTCAAATGAAAACTCAGTAAAGTGTAATAAATAGACTCAAAGTAATAAATAGACTCAAAGTAACTGAAGTATCAAAACAACTTTACAGAAAAAAAACACTCAGGCTCATCAAAATAAATATAAAAAATAAGATTAAGAATAAAAATAAAAAATACAGTAAAAAAATTAGCTTTTAAGTCGATAAAATTCACTAATAAACTACAATCAACCAATATAAAAATTTAATTATTTTTAATCAAAAATAGAAAAACGTTGAAAGATAAGAAATAGGAAAAAAATGATTATGAAATTATTGAAGAAAAAATTCACATTAAAGAGAGAGAAAAAGTGTTAAATCTTTTGTTCATAAAAAGAGTTGGTAATTAATCATGTGTCTAGGGTTAGTAGAAAGAAAAAGAAGAAAGGGAATAAATAGTTAGGAGAATATTGAAAATAGAAAAAAAAACACATTATATAGAGAGAAAAATGTTAATATTCTTTTTCCTAAAAAATATTGGTAATTAATCTATAGAGTTTATAGAAGGAAAAAGAAGAAAGTGAAAAAAAAAATGGTTAGGAGAATATTGAAGAGAACAAAAATTGCATTGAAGAAAGAGATAAATATTAATATTTTTTCTTTTAAAAAATATTGGTCATTAATCTCGACTCTAGAGTTCATAGAGGATGGGAGGGGGGTTGTTGTTAGAAATAAAATCTCTAGTCTTTAATTACATACTAATAATTAAAAAATCTATATAACATGCTAAATTATCAAGTATAATTAATTTAGAAGAATATATGTCTCCATTGGTGTTGAAATCGAGAGGGTTGGATCTTCCACAGTCTAATCACCTCAATAATGCTAAATAGAATCTCTGTTTATAAAGTATAGAAGATAAGAGTAAAAAGTTGTGATTGACCTGAGGACCGTAACCCTTATTTATTATATTCTGTATACCTAAGTCTAATTAGAAGTCCATCAATCTTAATTAGATTATGATTTGGTTTCTACATATTAAAAAGCCCATACTCAGTTTAAATGTTTCCAAGCCCAATCAACATATCACTTAATAGCCTGATTAATTATATATCATATATAATTCAATTAATGTAGCTAATTATTGAGATAAATAATCCAACAATCTCTAACTTGAGCTACATATGTTATCCGAAACAATTATATCTTAAACTTTATGTGTACACTTAATTGCTATCTTGCCTTGAAACATATCTGTAATTACAATCTGGTCCATCTATTATATTAGTATGAGATCAAAGCGGTCTTCGTCACATTAATTGGTAACTAAACCCTTCAATGGTCATCATACCAACATGTTCAATGATATAGATCAAGTATGGATGTAGAGGTGTCAAGATAGGAGGGCGGGCCGATCCCTTCAATGGTCATCATACCAACATGTTCAATGATATAGATCAAGTATGGATGTAGAGGTGTCAAGATAGGCGGGCGGGCCGAACCCACATCGGCCCACCCGTCTCGACCCAGAACCGTAGGCCGACCCGTGAACCGAGCGAGCTGTTCACTGCCCAGTTCGACCTTTAACCGCTAGTCTATTTTGATTTTTTAATTATTGGCAGAGAGCAGTTTAAAGTGAAAGATGTGACAGATGCGTGTTGTTTTAGTCTTTAAATATAAAAAAAATAGAAATTAAATAAAAAAATAAAAAAATATGAATTTATCATTGTTATTTATTTTTTATTTAGTAATTTAACACATTTTTTGCTATATATGTAAATATTTTTTTTAATTACAATAGGTAACTAAATATTTTTAGTAATTTTAAAAAAATTAATTTTTTATTCATACGGGCCGAACTAGGTCTAACCGCAGCCCACATGGGCTCAACCCAAATGGGCCGACGGGTAGGCCGAACTCGTATTCAATTTTTGTGAGTTGGGTTGGCCCGGTCCTTCATCGGAGGCGGACCGACCCAGTCCACCTAACCCAGATTGAAAACTCTATATGGATGTGTATCATGAGAATTACATGCAATGTGATATTAACACATGTCTATTTCTAACTAGTCCTACTTTATTCTTTAATGAGATCATACCAGAACTTTCCAATCTTAATGTTAAACCACAAATGGAAAGACCAAATTCGAAGATTGGTAACAACCAATATACTTTATTCTGTAGAAAATAATCATAAAGTGTGTCTATTACAAAAAAAGCATCAAAATACAAACTCTCACTAAACCTGCACATCGTCAAAAAATACAACACCTATATGAGTTGTATGCTCGTGAAACACCTTGGGTGGCAAACCTTTAGTGAGGGGATCCGCAATTATGGAGTTTGTGTCAATATGCTCCATAGACATCTGACTACTCTGAACTTTCTCTTTAACAACAAAAAACTTGATGTCTATGTACTTTGACTTCGTAGAGCTTCTATTGTTGTTTGAATATAGCACAACCGACTAATTGTCAATCATCTTTCAATACCATCCTCAACACGTAGCCCAGTGATAAAGTTTCGCAGCCATATCCCATAATTAGATGTCTCGTAACTGGCTATAAACTTATTTGCTAGGGTAGATGGAGCTATGAGCGTCTGCTTAACACTATTCCATGATATACTCCTCCAGCTAGCAAATAAATATAGCTCGACGTGGATCTCTTAGTGTCTTGGCATCCAGAAAAATCAGAATCAGAATACCCAACAATTTTCAAATGATTTGATTTCCGATAGGTGAGCATGAAATCTTTTGTTCTCTGTAAATAGTGCATAACCCTTTGGCTACTTTCCAATGATCCATCCCAGGGTTACTCAAATATCTGCTTAATAATCCTACTATGAACGCTATATCCGGACGTGTACATACTTGAGCATACATAGGACTCTATATAGCCAACGTATAAAGAATATTTTGCATTTTTTTTCATCTCAACTTCATTCTTGAGGCATTGACTGAGGCTGAAATTATCTTTTTTAGCAATGGGCGTATCTCCCGTGCACAATCTTTCATGTCAAATCTGCTAAGTACCCTTTCGATATAGCTCTTTTGTGATAACTAGAGGATATTATGATACTGATATCAATGTATCTGTATACCTAATACAAAAGAGGCGTCCCCAAAATCTTTTATTTTAAAATTTTTAGTTAAAAATCTATTGGTTTCGTGAAATAAGCCTATATCATTGCTATTTAGCAGTATATCATTGACATATAATACGAAAAAGATATATTGACTCCCAATGAACTTATGATACACACAATCATCAACTGCATTACCTCAAATCCGAACAAGATAATGACTTGATGGAATTTGTGATACAATTGATGGGAAGCTTGCTTGAGACCATGGATGGATTTCTTCAATTTGCAGACCATTCTATTTGGATCACCTGATACAAAGTTTTATGGCTGCACCATATATATCGTTTCCTCAATATCACCAATGAGAAACACAGTCTTTACATCCAACTAATGTAGCTCCAAATCAAAATGAGCTACTAATGCCATTATTATCCTGAAAGAGTCTTTTGATGAACCTGAAGAGAAAGTCTCTTTATAATCAATGCCTTCCTTTTGAGTGAAACCCTTGGTAACAAGACGAGCCTTATATCTCAACATTGCCCTTTTAATCCCTCTTGGTCTTAAATATCCATTTGCAACTAATAGGCTTTGCACCTTCAAGTAATTTAACAAGATCCCAAATGTCATTGTCTTTAATTGATTTCATCTCATCTTCCATGCCATCAATCCACTTTTGAGAATTAGAACTCTATTTGGTTCGATGGAAGTTGATTGGATCATCTTCCACCACTCTTATATCAACCTCATGTTCTTGGAGAAAGACGATATAGTAATCTAGAAACGCCATTCTCCTTTCTATAGTGGATCTTCGCAATAGCATTTGTTCTTGAGGTTGTTGAGTTTGCTCATCAGGAACAACAACTTCATTTTGGATATAAAAGTTGTCAACATTGTCTTGATAATCCAGATTCGCTTATTGAACAATGTCAGTAATCTGATCATTGTCAATAGCGACAGCGGAAAGAGAAACGAGTTCCTCTTCAAAGACGATGTTCTTAACCTTATCTTTCCCTCCAAACTCAACAACCTCAAAGAATTTTGCATTTTTAGTTTCGAAAAAGGACCTACTCGAGGGATCATAGAATTTATAACCCATGGACCGTTTAGGGTATCCAACAAAATAGCAGCTTACAATTCTTGAGTCCAGTTTCTTTTCACTTGGCCTGTAAATCCTCGCTTCAGTTGGTATTCCCTATTATGTAAGTGCCTTATACCAGGCTTCTTGCTGATCCAAAGTTCATAAGGGGTTTTAGTTACTGCTTTAATTGGAACCTTGTTAAGGATGTATGCTGCAGTCTTTAATACTTCTCTCCATTAAGATTTCGGTAAGGAAGAATGACTAATCATGTCCTTAATAATAACTTAAAAGTCCCTATAGCCTCATCTGCATCTGCTTTGCCATCGCCCACATAGATGAATCTTTCAGCATCACTTGGTTGTCAGCTCCACAGGTAACCATTTCTTAACATGCCATGTAGCGTAACTGTGGCATTCTTTATTTCATGTGTCCACCCTTCTTGCAAAAGTATTAGGTGAACTCCTTATCCTGTTTCTTTTGCACTTTATGTTGTGGTGCCCAACTGTACCTTTTTTTTTCTTCTTTTCCTTTTATTGTCTTGAGGAGTGGTTGATAAGTTAGTACTTTCAGTCCTTTCACACTTATGTCTTTCTTCTTCTTGCACAGAGTGAGATATGAGCTCATTAACAATTCATTTATCCTTTTGGGTGTTGTAACTCACTTTAAATTGACCGTATTGTGCATGAAGGGAAATCAAAACCAAATACACGAGCAAGTCCTCATACAGCTCTAACTTTAGTGCCTTTAGTTTGGAAGTGAGATTAGACATTTCCATATTGTACTCCATTACATTCCTTTTTCCTTTATACCTCATTGAAACAAGGTGATCCAAAAGAGGACTTGTTTCAGCCTTTTTGTTTTTTTTTTTTGCAAAACGCTTTTCAATTTCTTTAAGGAACGTCTTAGCATTTTCCTCCTTAGACATAGCGCCCCTAAATGTTTCTGGAATGGAACGTTTCATGATCATAAGATTTATGCGGTTAGAACGATCCTAATTTTTCAAGTCCCTTTTATCCTCAGTGAAACTTTCATAAGTGAGAGTACGAGGTCGTTCTGTCTGAAGCACAAGGTCAAGATCTATGTATCCGAGAACAATCGTAACGTTCTTTTTCCAATTCTTGAAATTTGTGCCATTAAACACATGGATGAAATTAATGTTGGCAGATATTGTAGAAGATGAAGTGAAAACTGAAAACGAGAGAATATATCAACCTCACAATTAATGATTATGTGATTCTTTTAATAAAATACAGGGCTCCGAGCCATGTGATTCTTTTAATAAAATACATGGCTCCGAGCAGTGAGGTTCTTTTAAGGAGTTTTTCATAAATAAGCCACATTTTGAAAATAATTTCAAAAAGCCATTATTGTTTCATTTATTTTAAATTTTTTTTTTAAAAACTATTATTTTAATTTATTATATTAAATAATATATGGTAATTGAATATGTAAATTTGCTGCTTAAGTCCTTGATTATTTTCACAGTAGGTCCTTCATCTGTATAATATCTCCACTTTAGTCCATATACTTCTTCTTTTATTTCAATTTTGTCCTCTTTTATTTGCAACTAAATCCTTCAAATTTTGGATTTTTACAAGTTGATCTCCATATTTATACTTTATGTCAATTTAGTCCTTTATAGTATATCTATTTGATACAGATTTTACAAATAATATTGTGTATCAATAATTAATACAAATGTTACAAATGATATTTTGTAATAATCTGTGTTATAAATTGAGATATAAAACTTCAGTGATATAGAATATCAATTCATGTAACATATAATGTGTAAAATAATATAATATAATATGTAACATATTCAGTGATATAAAATATTATTTGTAACATCTGTATCAGACAGTGATGCGCAATATCATTTGTAACATCTGTATTAGATCGAGATACTAAACAAAAACTGTTACAACTGTAAAACTAACTTTAAACTTCAACAAGTTTGTATTAATATACACATTGGACTCTAAAAACCTATTAATACTATATAGCATCAATATGATATAGATATATAATACACAATGCCAAATTTAACAAATAAAACTATTGATTTCATCATTTGTAACATATGTAACATCAGTGATACAGAATATCAATTCATGTAACATGCGCTGTGTAAAATAACATAATATAATATGTAACATATTTAGTAACATATTCAGTGATACAAAATATCATTTGTAACATATGTATCAAACATTGATACATAGTATCATTTGTAACATCTGTATCAAATAGTGATACTATAAAGGACTAAATTGACATAAAGTATAAATATGGTGACCAACTTGCAAAAATCCAAAACTTGAAGGACTTGGGTTGCAAATAAAACAGGACGAAATTGAAATGAAAGAGAAAGTACAGAAACTAAAGTGGAGATATTATAAAGATGAAGAAATTACCGTGAAAATAATCAATGACTCAAGCAGCAAATTTGGGTCAAAGTTCATCACAATTCACATGGCTTTTTGAGGTATATATTTGACTTTAATTTATTATTTTATTAATTAATATATTTTTAAGAATGTAGTATTTATAAAATAAATTAGTTAAGTTGTTAGATTTGAAATTATTTTAAAATTGGTTAAGTAGTGGTGTAATATCCACTTCTTTTAATAATTCCTCACGACTTGAAGTTGTATGCTTTTGTTAATTTATTATATCTAAAATTTCGTTTGGAAAACTCTTTCGCAAGAAATTCTGAATTTTTGCCCAACAATTTTCTTGAAGATTTTAAATTTATGTCAGATGAATTAATAAAATAATTGCAATATTATTTTATCATACATTTGTCTCGATCAACACTTGGTTATGCTTTACTTTAAACAAAGTTCGCACAAGTTCAATAATTTTCTATCTTCCAATGAATAATATTGACATGAGAATTACTCTTTAATTCGAGTATCACTCAGAATAAAGAGTAGGAGACGAATTGTAGTGGTAAAATTATTCCATTAGCCCAAATATCCCAAAAATATACAATGAGGCTCGTAAAAAGGCCCATTCGAAAAAACGCCACTTTTGGCCCAACTTGAAGATGTCATATAACCCAAAAATATCACGGGTCGGCCCAAAACCTATGAAAGTTTATCCTCAAATGATTAAGTTATATCGTAACAAATTTGACTAAATCTAGACGGATGAGGCTTATCACAAAACCGTTCGGAATACATCTAATCATATCTCTACCTAATCAAAAATCTCGGAGAATCACCACCGGTTTCGACTAGACGGTTGTGATATCGCTCCTATAAATACTATCATCTACCAGGTGAAAGGCACGCTGACTGGAAAACATTCAACTTCAATTAATCACTTTCCGTCTGACACTCATTCATCTCTACAAGCTTATTGACTTGATCGTCGGAGAGTCTTCGGCCGATACCACACCGGTGTCCTCTTGAGACCCTTTAACGGTTTTTCTTTCGTAGTGTATTTTTTGAGTTCCACAGGATTGCTGGTGACACAATCGATCCAAAATTTTCAATTGTAGAATCTACCGTCTACAATTTGGTGCCCACCGTGGGGCCCTAGCAATCATTCTGACTAACGAAGTTTTTTTGTAGCATTATTATACACTACTCTCCAATATCACCATGTCTGGAACTTCTAAAATCTATCGCATGGATGGCCTTATTGATTATGCTTTCAATGAAACGGCCCATCAAGAAGTAGAACGATTGATTCTCCAAAATGCGAAAGTAATAAGGCGACAAGGAGATGGCCCCACAATCGTCCAGCCATCTATTATCTAGTCAACTACCGTCCTGCCAGCTACCGTCCAGCTAGACATCGTTCATTCAACTGGTCGGCCCAAAACCTATGAAAGTTTATCCTCAAATGATTAAGTTATATCGTAACAAATTTGACTAAATCTAGACGGATGAGGCTTATCACAAAACCGTTTCGAATACATCTAATCATATCTCTACCTAATCAAAAATCTCGGAGAATCACCACCGGTTTCGACTAGAGCGGTTGTGATATCGCCCTATAAATACTATCATCTACCTGTGAAAAGGCACTGACCGAAAACATTCAACTTCAATTAATCACTTTCCGTCTCGACACTCATTCATCTCTACAAGCTTATTGACTTGATCGTCGGAGAGTCTTCGGCCGATACCACACCGGTGTCCTCTTGAGACCCTTTAACGGTTTTTCTTTCGTAGTGTATTTTTTGAGTTCCACAGGATTGCTGGTGACCCAATCGATCCAAAATTTTCAATTGTAGAATCTACCGTCTACAATTTGGTGCCCACCGTGGGGCCCTAGCAATCATTCTGACTAACGAAGTTTTTTTGTAGCATTATTATACACTACTCTCCAATATCACCATGTCTGGAACTTCTAAAATCTATCGCATGGATGGCCTTATTGATTATGCTTTCAATGAAACGGCCCATCAAGAAGTAGAACGATTGATTCTCCAAAATGCGAAAGCAATAAGGCGACAAGGAGATGGCCCCACAATCGTCCAGCCATCTATTATCTAGTCAACTCACCGTCGCCGCCACCACCGGCCCGTCGACTAGACATCGTTCATTCAACTGCCATCCGTCCAGACTTCATCCACTCTCAACCTACCACTCCATCGAGCGAGGTAACTACACAACTAGCGCACCTCATCGAATTATCCAAGAAAAATTCTCTAAAATTGGAAAGTTTTGAAGCAGAGAATCAAGGACTTCAAGAGAAGGTAGAATCATTAGCGGATGATCCGTCTATTGCACGCCCCTCTCGCTTCCAAATTCCTGTCAGGTCGATGACTTCACTCGATCAAAATACATTTAGGACAATCGGTTTGAACGTCCAATTCACTACATCGTTGCACGAAAGAATGGTTGATGCTCAACCTCAACCTACCGTCGGGCAGAATCTGGAGTTTGAACGAAAGCTAGCTGTAATCCAAGTCATGGTTCAATGCATCCCTGGAGTACGTGCACCAATCAAGAAAAGCACAGCTAGTTGTTTCGTCGATTCTCCATTTGATGACGAAATCGTCCTGGTGGAGATGCCCAAAAATTTAGCTTCTCCAATATGAAACTTTATGATGAAACGGTCGATCTAGACAACCATATAGCTCAATACAGACAAAGAATGTTTACCCCTGCAATGCCAAGAGACCTCCACGAGGCCTGCATGTGTAAAAGGTTCGGCTCCAGTCTTATGAGGCCGGCCCTACAGTTGTATACAAACCTTTCTAACAATTCTATTTCATCATACACACAACTAACTGATACTTTTGTTGAACAATTTTCAAGCAGCAGAAAACTTGAGAAGAGGTTCGACGACCTCTATCATATAGTGCAAAGAAGAAGTGAATTGCTCCGTGAATTCGTTGGGCGATTCAACTGGGAGAAAGTTTCCATTCCTAGTTGTAACCAACAAACTGCAATTTCTGCCTTTCGAAAGGGGCTCCTACTCGATACCGACTTATGCAAAGAATTGACCAAGTTCCCGTGCATCACAATGGAGGATGTCCTGGCTTAAACTTGGGCCCAAATAAAATGGGAAGAAGACGATGCTAACTTTAATTTCACTAGGCGCCATCTCTCTAGAGAAGAGCCGCACTGCAAAACAGGGGAGAAAAAACGTCCAATAAGTTCTTATTCTCTTATAGAAAGAAGAGACACCAAGCGCATACATTTACCCAGACCACTTGATCATCCCTCCGTGAGGACAAAGATTGGTATTCGTAAATACAATCTTTCTATTGCACCAACAGAACTAATTGCGGTGCTCAAGGAGATAGGTAATACAGTGAATTGGCCCAGCAAGATAGGAGCTTTAGTGACCAACGTGACAAGAGTAAGTGGTGTGAGTTTCACGCAGACCATAGCTACCGGATAGGTGATTGCATTGCACTAAGATTGGAAGTAGCAGAAGTATTGAAACATGGACATCTCTCAGACCTTTTGACTGAAAAAGGTAAAGAGAAGATGGCCAGACGAAAACAATAGTCACATGGTAAGTAAGATTCCACTTCAACGCCTAAACTGACACATGATAGAACTGTTAACTCCATCACTGGCGGGTCAAAAGTTAGTGGGATAACAAGGGCAGCGGTACGAAGGCACGCTCGCCAAGCAACCCATCCAACCCAAAATGCAAATCAAGTAAGCGATCAGGACTCACCACTGATCATCAACTTTACAACCTCAGAACCTACAAAACTACTCAATCCACACCATGATGCTTTAGTCATATCTCTAAACATCGCGAACTTCTTGATCAAGCGCATTATGATAGACAATGGTAGCAGTGCTAACATACTTTTCTTAGAAACAGTAAAGGCAATGGGCATTCCATAAGAAAATATGACTCGATGGTCGACGGTACTAATCGGCTTTAGCGGTAAACAAAAGAACACTTTAGGTGAAATTGTGCTACTAGTTTACGCTGAAGGAGTTAACCTCCACACCAGATTCCTAGTCAGCGTATAATCCCATCTTGGGGAGGCCTTGGATCCACAAAATAAAGGTTGTACCATTGACGTTTAATCAAGTGCTTCGTTTTCCTACCAAATGGAGAATAACGTAAATCCTTGGTGACCAAAGAGACTCCAGAAACTGCTACCAGAATTCACCTCGCTTCGGCCAAAGCCCTTTATAGCAATTACAACAATGAACTCGTAGGAACATAGAAGATCCGGATGAAGTCCAGATCGACCCCAACTTTCCATAACATAAAACTCAGGTAGGATCATAGTTGGAGCCAGAACTCAGACAATGTCTCATCAAATTTCTCATAGAACACCATGATTGCTTTGCTTGGTCTCATAAAGACATGACTAGTGTTGACCTAGAAATCATTACGTACAAGTTAAATGCTGACCCTGAATACATTCCAGTTAAGCAGAAGTGAAGAAGGTTAGCACCAAAAAGAAATCGTATAATCAATGAAGAGGTGCAAAAGCTCATAGAAGCTGGCTCTGTTCGAGAGGTTCATTATCCCGCATGGCTCGCCAATGTAGTGGTAGTAAAGAAGACGAACGACAAATGGAGAATCTGTATAGACTTCACAAACTTGAACAATGCCTACCTAAAGGATAGTTTTCCCTTACCACACATCGATATGATGGTAGACGCAACAGTCGGACATGAACTTTAAGCTTCATGGATGCTTTTTTAGGATACAGCCAGATCTTGATACATCCAAACGACCAAGAAAAAACTGCTTTTGTGACAGAGAGGTGTACATTTTTCTACAAGGTAATGCCATTCGGACTCATGAATGCTGAAGCAACATATCAACGATTGGTGAACAAAATGTTCGCTGATCACCTAGGAAAGACCATGGAAGTCTACATTGACGACATGCTAGTAAATCCTTGATTGCAGTGATTGCAGAGCAACACATAGACCACCTCCAATCCCCGCGCATGAACTTATTGCACGCAAGGAACAAGGCTATTAATATCTTATAACTCTTTTCGTAGCTTTTTTGACTCGAGTGATAAAGTCCATCGGCCTAAAGCTCATTATATGAGTCATCTAGAAAGCTTAATAGACTGAGTTTTGCACACTATTAATATCTTATAACTCTTTTCGTATCCTTTTTGTAGGAGTTTTCCAAAACGTGATGCCCTAAGGTTCAAAAGACCTGAGAGTCATTGACATAAAACTCGTTACATGAGTCATCTAGAAAGTTTAAGAGATTGAGTTTTGCACATAAGATTTATATATAAAAAAAAATCTGGCCAATGAAAAATCCTTTGCAAAGTAAACACGGGGATTAGTTAACTAATGAGTTAACTTACTTAGTAGAAACTTCCTGGTCGAGAGCACCCAAAAATAAGAGAATCTTCATAAACCTAATGCGTCATGATTATTAGATTTCTCAACCAGCTTCGAGCAAGAAAATAATGAGTGAACTTTAACCTTTGAACCAAAATCTCGAGAATTGAAAGAAAACATCATTCTAGGAGAGAAAGTATACCTTACGAGAGGAAAATGAAAAGTTGACCAAATAGTTGGGCTATTGCCACCATGGAAATTAGTGGATCACATTAACTTCTCTCACACACATATTAAGTATGGTTTGAGGAGAATCACATATGCAATAGTAACACCTGAACGCTCGTCATGAATTATAAGTTGTTGCACAGAAGCAAGAACGACAAGCTATTTATGTTGTGAATTGTGTTACTGTTTATTTCATTCTATGCATGATTGTCTTGATTTAGTATATTCGAGGATGAATGAAAGTTCAAGTTTGGAGGTGTTTGATAAGTACAATTTTGTACTGATCAGGACTCACAAAGAAGGACAATTATTAGTACTCTTACATGTTTTCAGTATAATGGCGCAATGTTTTATTATCATTTTAGGAAATAATCAAATTCAAGTGTCGATCTAACGAAAAGAGAGCAAACAGAAGAAAATGAGACTAAATTGCAAAGACAAAGATACTTGAGGAGCTTGACATGCAAATATCAAAGAAAGAAAAACAGGAACTGCGTCCAAGGTAACCATGCGATCGCAAGGTTAACCATGGCTGCGATCGCAAGGCATCAAGATTTTGAGTAGAACTTTAATTGACCATACCATGCGATCGCAAGGAATCAAACCATGCCATCGCATAGCTCTCTAGGCATATTTTAAGTGGTTTCCTGATGGGAATAAAACTCTATCAAGTCCAAGATAAAAGAAATACCTAAAACACGTTTAGAAGAGTTCAGAGATGAGTATAAAACTCTATCAACTCCAAGATAAAAGAAATACCTAAAACACGATGAACCTCATGTTTTTAATTAATTAGAAGTTTTTTTGTTATAGTAATTAATTGTTTATGGATTGATTATTCTTTATCATTATTTTTAATGTTTTAATGCTTGGTCATCATTAGAATGTTTTGTGATCTTTATTGAAGTCGAGAGATTCAATATAGACTAAGCACATGGTATTGAATAACATAGGGTCCAATAAGATAGAAATTACTATTATGGCTTATGAAATCCGTTTAGGTGTTCTTGAGATTTAAATACATATTTTTATGTTCAAAGCTTAATTAGAGATAATTAGGTTTGCATATCAATATAAAGGCTTTTGATTATTATCGGATTATTAGAAGCTTTTGATTATTATTATCGGATCACCGATTTTCAATCTATAATAATTATAAGCGAATGTGATTAAACGGATACTTGATTAAGAAATGTGTAGTTGGATTCATAAATTCTAGTGTTGGTAAAATTCGAATTTGTTCTCACAAATTTACTTTGATTACTTGATATTTTAGATTTATTTAAACATAAGTAGAATAATTTTAGAATCAAAAATCATAAACGAATCTGTGTCCTTTTTATTGTTAAAACTCGAACTATAAATTAATTGGTTAATTGATAATTAGTCATCGTGGATTCGACACTCCTCACATCACTTTATTACTTGTTAACGATTCGTCAACTTGCGAGATTAAAATCTACAACAGAAGGCTCTCGTGGCTATCACAACTTTCAACTGAAAATTTTCTAGACGATCTTCTAAAGAAGAAATATGAGACCCTGAAGACTACTTCAAGTCAGCATGCTCCTCCTTCAATGAAAGATTTTCACTAACCATCTCGGCTAGCTCATCCACTGCCTTTTTATTTCTGCCAATTCAGCGTCCTTCTTTCCAATAGTGAACATTTCATTCTCTCCATGTAAGTAGGTGTTCACATCTTGTAATGAGTACGCCCGTCTCACCTGTCTAATGACCTTGTCCTTCTAAAAAATAGCACCTTGAAACCCCTTGAAATTAACAAAGGAAAGTTAGGCACAATTAAATGGATCATCCATAATAAGTAAAAAAATAAATAAATAAAATAAAACGACCTGGAAGATTCGGGCCATCATGCTTTTCGCTGCCTTCCCTTGTCCAAGTTCTTCATAACGAGCCCAGTCTTCAGGAAACAAAAGACCTTCTCCAAGAGCCACCATGCATGGGTTAGAAAATGCAGAAGAGTTGGCTAGAAAAGAAAACACAATCGAACCATCATCCCGTAAATCGAATCTGTCTGATCAAGCGCTTTCGTAATGTCTTTGGAGAAGCAAAGGTCGGGAAGCTCTATCTGGCTCGGTAAACCATGGGACGGGGCTGGAGGATCAACTGGTCCCGTAGAGGAAGAACATGGCTTAGACTTCTTCTTCTCTTTCGCCGTTCTCTTCTCTAGAACATCGAGCGAAGATCTTATTACTCTCGACATGACTTGATCTGTAACCCCATGTTCATTCGAGTTAAGTGGGCCATAAGAGAGATCACTACCAATAATTTCTAGACTACTCTTTATCATTACAATAGGGATCATATGACTAGGAAATTCACATGGAATACCTCTTGGTTCTTCTGAAACATGAGCCCACAAACTACTTGAAGCTAGAACTTCCGAGGACAAGAGAAACCAACAATCCCTCTAACTTTCGGATATCACTAAGATCTTCAAAATATACTCCTTCACTAGCAGGCCTTCAACCGGCTACGTACTGAGGTGACGACCTACAAGAAAGTAGAATAAGAATCTCGAATCAGTAAAATGCATTACATAAATTACTAACATACAAAACTCATCGCGTGACCATGCTGAAAGAAACCTATAATCCCCCGACAAAACCAAATCCCTTAATGCAACAAAATACGACCCTTTCCAGCCCTTATCTCCAGAGTTAAGACCAACTATCAACCGCTTGGTCTTTTTTCTCGCATTTAAAGAAAATCATCATTTTTCTCCGTCATGACTCCTTATGAAATAACCATGTAATATCTCCAGCATGGCAAACAATATCATGCCGCTTTGTAAGGACTTGGAGAGCCAGAAGCAACTGCCAAGAATTAGACATAAGTGGACTTGGTGCAATTTCAAAATACTCTAACACCATCGCGACCATCTAGATAATAGGGAACTGAAAACCGTCTTTGAAGGGCAACTCGTAGAAAAACATCCAACTAGGAACATTCCATGACACCCTTTCATGTTGTCGTGGTAAACAGACACGAACAGATGTGGGTACACCATAGCTATCTCGATTTATTATCAAATCAACTTCTTTCAGACAACTTGGTACATTTTTCGTAAACAAAATATCCACCCCGTCCGAACGGCTCTGCTAAGAAGAACCAAGTCCAAGGTTGCCACCGTCGAGACTTGTACTAGCCGAATAACTTCCTACATAGATACTTTTTGGATCGGCTTGATATGATGAATAAATCCCAAGATCACCCATAAATCCTGCCAGAGTCGGTTCATTTGAATGGGTTAGGCTTGTGTAATTTTCTAGCCAAAAGTTGTCGTTAGGATGGACATGTTGACCTGTGCCTTCATTGGGCCAAATTCTAGATGGATCAACAAAACTATTTCTTTCCGCTCCGTTTAGATCACCACTAAAATCATTACATTCTATTTTTTTAAGAAACAACTATTCCTTACCCTAACTTTCTAATGGATCAAAACTCCAAAAACATTGAATCAAACTCCATCAACCACTTTTGAATGTTCAAAAAATATTCAACCACATTCAAGAAAAAATGAAAAATATTTGATATTCAAACTAAAATGAAGGAAAAAGAAAGAGAACTCACCAAAATCTCTTCAAGTTACCAAGGTCAAATGAGAATAAATGAGTGAAGTCCTCAAATTATAGAACGGGCACGTCCTACTAGAAAACAAAATGGCTCAAAATTTTTGTCCAAAACCATTAACCAAATGTACGCACTCAACCATTTGGATAGGCATGCTTACTATTCGACAAGTGCTTTAAGTACGTGATCCGTATGATCGGTCGGATCAATAATATACATATATTATTATATTTTTTTTTATTACAAACATAACACACACACACACACACACACATAGAGATATATTACTTATCGACAAGTGCTTTAAGTACGTGATCCGTACAGTCTAGCGGATACATATATAATATATATATATATATATATATATATATATATATATATATATATATATATATATATCATAGTTTTAAACTCGGACCGGCCCAGCCGGTTCGACCGGTTACCCGGGCACTAGATCAGTCTAGTTACTTCATTTAACCAAACGAGGACATGGCAAAAAAAACCGAATAAACCAGGAAAAAATCGTGCAACCCGGTGACCTGGTTTTAGTGGTAAAACCGGGATTGTTTCTATTTTTTTTTCTTATTTATGTAAAACCTAAAAAAATATTCAGATTCAACTCTTTGTCTTCCAGTGGTAGCTGTAAAACTAAAATCTTATTATTTTCTTTACAATTATTCAACTAAGAACCCTATTAAAGACTTTTATAATTCATTAAGCAATCTGCAATCCTCAACGTCTCATAACTTGTAAGTCTTCCTTTTTCTATACTGTGATTGTACCTTTCTATTTTATTGATTTTCTTCTCATCAGCCTTTCTCTGTAGAAAAAAATAGTTTTAGCATCATCATTGAATATAGGGCATATTGTGCATACTCCTTGAAATGGTTACTCTATATAGGAGAACTAACCAAAAAGTGGAAATGTCCAGAAGTTCCATTGAGTAAAAAATGAGTAACATAAGATTGGGAACAAATGAAGAACAGAGGACTCGCAAAAATATGTATACTTCTTTTTGAATAGAAAGTTTCAAAGATCACTCCCATCTAAATCCCATATTATTCTATTTCTTTCCTATGAAAATGTCTGTTATCATCTGATTTAGAGCTTTATTCAAGAAAAGACAGAATATACCAACCAAAATTCGATTTGAATCAACACGTTTTCTTAACTCTCTCTCTCTCTATCTCTCTCATTTTCAAAGAAAAAGGGAACACGTTAGGACTGGGTGGTGTTGAGGGATTAATTCACTTAATTGGCAATTTGATGACAAAAATATGCGGCCCAAATCTTCATTCTTATGCAGCAGTGAACAATAATATCAAATATCACATTCAAGTTTCAACTAATTTTTGTATTAAAAAGTGCTTAAATTTTCTTATATTTTTCTTATATCATGATGAGAGTATTATATTTTTCGTAACCCATAAATTTGATTATGATCTTATAACTACAAAAGATTAATTTACTTGATTATAATTTGCACACTCATACCAAAATTTGGCCATCCATCCATTTTTTTCATAATTTATTTGGCAAATATCTTGGATTGTGTCTCAAAGTTTCTATTTTCTCTCTTTATGCCATAGGTGATGTCTTTTTCAGATGATAATAACACTCAAATTTCAGCTTCTCCAAAAAAAGAATGTTAGAGGAAGAATTGATCCAACATGAGGACATTGTAATGAAATTGTACAAGATAACAAAAAAGGAAAAAAAGAAAAAGAAAAAGAGATTAGTATGCTTGTATTGTGCACATAATTTTTGTGGTGGTGGTATTAATCGAGTCAAGCAGCATTTGGCAGGGGTGAAAGGTGATGTAGATTCATGTCGTAAGGTTCCACCTGATGTTCGATTTCAATTGAGAGAAAATTTAGAGGCGTTTGCAACAAAGAAAAAAAAGACTCAAGAAAACCTCAAAGAATATAATCCATTCAGTTCTTACCATCGAGACATGGAAGAAAGTATGGCTAACAACTTGCATGACAAGGAAATTCATCCATTTTTTGAGGAGAATGGGAAAGCTAGTGTAAAAAGCCAGGGTCAAGGGATGGAAGGTAGAAACCTAGATAAACAAAAAATTGGCTCTTACTTCATGCCAAGAACTGGTCCTGGTTCTCAACCCACAATCAAAAGTGTTCTTCAAAGTAAGGAGGCAAAATAGAAGTGCGATCTTGTCATTTCAAAATAGATGATTGATGCCAGCATTCTCTTCAATGCTGTAAATTCGGTGTATTATCAACAAAGTATAGATGCTATTGCTAGCATGGGTCCTGGATATAAAGGGCCAAACTTTCATAGTCTCCGGAGGTTTTTGCTGTCCCAAATTTTTGAGGAAGTGCAAAAATATATCGAGAGCTATTGTACAATATGGAAAAACACTGGTTGCACAATTATGGCTGATGGGTGGACTGATTAAAGGACTCTCATTAACTTTATAGTTTATTGTCCTAAAGGAACCGTTTTTTTAAAATCTGTTGATGCTTCAAATGCATCTAAGACTGCTGAGTTGTTGCACAGTCTGTTCAGAAAAATCGTATTCGTGGGTCCCTAAAATGTTTTTCATATGTAATTGATAATGCTGCAAATTATGTTGCTGCTGGTAAGTTTTTGGAGCTGGAGTTTCTGACTTTATTTTGGTCTTCATGTGCACATCATTGTATTAATTTAATGTTCCACGACATTGGCAAACTGGAAGAAGTTGGAAACCTTGTAGCTCATGCATCAAGAATTACAAAGTATGTATACAATCATTGTTACCCATTACATCTAATGAGAAAATATACAAAAGAAAAAGAAATACTTCGGCCTGCTCCAACTCTTTTTGCATCGAATTTTATTGCAATGCAGAGTCTATTGGCATAAAAAGATGCATTGAGAGTTATGGTTACATTCGAAGAGTGGTTACTATCAGCATATACCAAGGAAGCTAAAGGAAAGAAATTTGTGGATGATGTGTTAGATTCTACATTTTGGAAAGAGTGTGCTACTGTCGTACAACTTGTTGAGCCTCTAGTTCGTGTGTTAAGTATTGTTGACAGTGATGAAAGGCCTGCGATGGGATTTTTGTACCAGGCTATTCACATGGCTAGAAAGGATATTGAAAAAATATTTCAGAAAAGGAAGAAAAGATGTGCTCCTTATTTGCAAATTATTCAAAATCGTTGGGATGGTCAATTACATAAAAATCTTCATGCTGCGGGATATTGGTTGAACCCTTATTTTCAGTACGATAATCCTGATCTGGTGATTCACAACCAAACTATTTTTGGGCTGTTAGATGTTATTGAAAGATATGCTCATGGAAAATCAAACCTAAGAAGTAGCTTGACCAATGAGATAAAACTATTTAGGTAAGCACAAGGTGACTTTGGACTTTGGTTTGCTATAAAAGATCGCCTTATCATGGCTCCAGGTAAAAATCTTGTCTCTTTATTTCATATTTTTATTTCTTTACCTACTTTAAAATTTTTACTCGATGCATGATATATAATTTTGTTTTATAGATGAGTGGTGGAGGACATATGGAAGTAGTGCACCAAATTTACAAAAGCTTGCAATTAGAATTTTAAGTCAAACATGTAGTGCTTCGGGGTGTGAAAGGAATTGGAGTACGTTTGAACATATTCATGCTAAAAAGAGAAATAGATTGGAGCACCAAAGACTTAATGACCTCGTGTATGTTCATTATAACTTGAGATTACAGCAAAGGTATTTTTTACTTCTATTTTTACTAATGCGAGATGCTTTTGGTTCTCTTTTTTTATTTTAAAAACTTGTGTTTTAAAATTCTGTAACAAAAATCATGCAGGAATTACTTTAAGGATTGAAATTATGATCCAATTGATTTTGAAAAGTTTGGTACTTTTGCCAATTGGGTACAAGAGCAGGAGCCACCATTTTTAGCAGATGTTGAGTTGGAGGCCTTTCGTTGTGATATGGCTATGTGTACCATTCAGTGCAATCAAAATGATGGTATTTATTTTACTACTTTTATATTGTTTGTCTTTTTATTTTTTAGTTAAGAAATTTTTGTAATGGTAACTATATAATTTTTGTAGATGAATTTAATTTGGTTGATCTTGATACCAGTGATAATGGAGATGATGTTGATGGAAATGAAAATTTAGGTGATGCAAGCAACACAAATTGCGACTTTAGCATGACAGAGACTCCATCATTTGTACAATGTGAAGGAGTTGGAGAATTTATGACCGATACTCCAGCATGGATGCGTTCGAACCCTTGTTAAATTAATATGTTCTTATTTGTGATTTCATCTCAACTTTAGATTGTCAAAGGCACACTTGCCGAATTTTTTATAATTGTTTTAAGTAGTAGAATCGTGTTTCATTCAAACTTGTTGCTTAGAAATTGTTTTGATAATTTTTGCATTGACCATATAACTCAATTTGATAACTTTTTATAATTGTTTTGATAATTCTTGTTGTGAAAAGTTTGTTGTCTTTACTATTTTACAAAAAATAGTTTCTTTTTGTATTATAAGTTAAAAGTAATTAAGGGTGCAAATATAGGAATTGGCCCACCGGTTTAACCGTTAACTCGATGTTGAACCGGTGACCCATTAACCCGCTGCCAAGTCCGAGTCGTTCTTGGGGTTCATAACTATGATATATATATATATATATATATATATATATATATATATATATATATATATATATATATATATATATATATATATATTTTTTTTTTACTTACGACTTGGCATAAAGCGCCGAGCGGTACAAATATGCATGCATACACACATTAAATGTATGTTTGCTGCCACAACCTGCTGTGTGGCAGCAAACAAATTATATTCCGCACGGCTCGGAAGCCGTGTGGTTCTTTTAAAAAATTCAACACGGCTTCGAGCCATCTGATTCTTTTAATAAAATACACGGTTCAGAGTAGTGAGGTTCTTTTAAGAGGATTTTCATAAATAAGCCACTTTTTGAAAATAATTTCAAGAAGCCATTTTTGTTTCATTTATATTAAAAATACTATTTTTTAAAAAACTATTATTTTAATTTATTATAGTAAATAATATATGGTAACTGAATATGTAAATTTGCTACTTAAGTCCTTGATTATTTTCACAGTAGGTCCTTCATCTTTATAATATCCCTACTTTAGTTCATATACTTCTTCTTTCATTTCAATTTTGTCCTCTTTTATTTGCAACTCAAGTCTTTCAAATTTTGGATTTTTACAAGTTGATCTCCATATTTATACTTTTATGTCAATTTAGTCCTTTATAGTAATGCTATTTGATACAGATTTTACAAATGATATTGTACATCAATGTTTTATACAAATGTTACAAATGATATTTTGTAACAATTTGTGTTATAAATTGAGATGTAAAACATCAGTGATACAGAATATTAATTCATGTAACATGTGATGTGTAAAATAACATAATATAATATGTTACATATTCAGTGATACAAAATATCATTTGTAACATCTGTATCAAACAGCGATACACAAGATCATTTGTAACATCTGTATCAGATTGTGATACTAAACAGAAACTGTTACAACTACAAAATCAACTCTTAACTTCAACAAGTTTGTATTAATATACACATTGGACTCTAAAAATATATTAATACTGTGTAACATCAGTATGATATAGATATGTAACACAATACCAAATTTAACAAATAAAACTATTGATTTCATCATTTGTAACATATGTAACATCAGTTATACAGAATACCAATTCATATAACATGTGTGGTGTAAAATAACATAATATAGTGTGTAACATATTCAGTAACATATTCAGTGATACAAAATATCATTTATAACACCTGTATCAAATAGTGATACTATAAAGGACTAAATTAACATTAAAGTATAAATATGGTGACCAACTTGCAAAAAACCAATACTTGAAGGACTTGGGTTGCAAATAAAAGAGGAAAAAATTGAAATGAAAGAGAAAGTACATGAACTAAAGTGGAGATATTATAAAAATAAAAGAATTACAGTGAAAATAATCAAGGACTCAAGCAGCAAATTTAGATCAAAGTTCATCACAATTCACGTGGTCTTTTGTGGTATATGTTTAATTTTAATTTATTATTTTATTAATTAATATAATTTTAAGAATGTAGTATTTATAAAACAAATTAGTTAAGTTGTTAGATTTGAAATTATTTTAAAATTGGTAAGTAGTGGGTGTAATATCCACTTCTTTTAATAATTCTTTACGACTTGAAGTTGTATGCTTTTGTTAATTTATTTTATCCAAAATTTCGTCTGGAAAACTCTTTCACAAGAAATTCTGAATATCTGCCCAACAATTTTCTTGAAGATTTTAAATTTATGTCTGATGAGTTAATAAAATGATTGCAATATTATTTCATCCTACATTTGTCTCGAATATCAAATAAATAAAAAAATTACTCGGTCATGCCAAACTAAATGGACAAACGGTCCATATCTATGACCAACAATTACCACTTCAGGATCTGATCAACCCTTGGTTATGCTTTACTTTTAACAAAGTTCGCACAAGTTTAGTAATTTCCTATCTTCCAATGAATAATATTGACACGAGAATTACTCCTTAATTCGAGTATAACTCAGAATAAAGAGTAGGGGACAAATTGAAGTGGCAAAAATTATTTCACTGGCCTAAATATTCCAAAAATATATAACGAGTATCGTAAAAAGGCCCATTCGACAAAACACCACTTTTGGCCCAACTCGAAGATGTCATATAACCCGAAAACATTATGGGTGAGCCCAAAACCTCTGAAAGTCTATTCTCAAACGATTCAGTTATATCATAACAGATTTGACTAAATCTAGATGGATGAGGCTTATCACAAAATTGATTAGAATACAACTGACGATATCTCCACCTAATCGAAAATCTTGGAGAATCACCACCAGTTTCGACTAGACGGTTGTGATATTGCTCCTATAAATACTATCATCTACCAGGTGAAAGGTACGCTGACTGGAAAACATTCAACTTCAATTATTCACTTCCCGTCTGACACTCTCTTATTCATCTCTACAAGTTTACTGACTTCACCGTCGGAGAGTCTTCGGCCGACATCGCACCGATATCCTCTTGAGACCCTTTAACAATTTTTCTTTCGTAGTGTACTTTTTGAGTTCTACAGGATTGCAAGTGGCCCAATCAATCCAAAATTTTCAATTGTAGAATCTACCGTCTACAGTACCCTAATCCTTGAATTTATGTAATTTACATATAAGGTCCCATTTAAAATGCAGTAGCTAGGATTCAAAACACTAGCCGCAAGCTGCTAGCCACCACCGCCCCTCCAAATTTGGTGGGGGCGGCAGGGCCATCCCGTAGCAGCACCCACGGTGCTACAACAATAGCAGCGCCTAGGGACGGCAAAAACCCGCCCGCCCGGGAATCCCTCCCTGATTACTAAACGGGGCGGGGGCCGGGATCATGGTCCCCGCCCTGCATTCCCCGAACCCGCCCCGAATAGTTTTATTTTATTTGTTTTTTATGTTTTAAAATTTAAATTGTATGTAAAAAAATAAAAAATAATATAATTAATTAATTAATTAATTAAACGGGGCGATAAACGGGGATTTTTTTATACCCGCCCCGCCCCGCACCCGCCTCGATCTCCGCCCCGCTTTCCAAAAATTTCCGACGGGGCGGGTATGGGAATGGCCGCCCAGTCCGAACCCGCCCATTGCCATCCCTAGCGGTTGCCGCTCGGCCGATCCAACTAGCGTACGCCTCGCCGGTATTTGCTTCTTCTTGCCTTTCAACAAGTAGCGGCATCGATTTTTTTTTTTTTTTTTTTTTTTTTTAACTTTAAAATTTCTTTAACTCTTTATTACTTTAAATCTTTATTTTCCACAATAAAACAACCCAATTATATTCATACACATCATAATTTTACCTAAAAATAATTTCTTATAGGCATATTCATTCAAAATCAAAACATATATATATACACACACACACACACACACACACACACACACCCCCCATACTGTCTCCAGATAAATTTCGATAGAAAAAAAAGGCTAGATCTGACATACATTTTTCTCATGTGTACGGTTTGAGCATTTGATAAATTGACCAAAACAATTATCATACTCATAATTCAACATGATATTGGCTCTGATACCAATTGTTAGAAATAAGATCTATAGTCTTTAATTACATACTCATAATTAAAGAATCTATATATCATGCCAAATTATCAAGTATAATTAATTCAGAAAAATATTTGTCTCCATTGATGTTGAAATCGAGAGAGTTGGATCTTCCATAGTCTAATCACCTCAATAATGCTCAATAGAATTTCTGTCTATAATGGAGTAAAAGAGGAACAAAAAGTTGTAATTGACTAAGGGACCATAACCTTATTTATTATATTACGTATACCCTAATCCAATTAGAAGTCCATCAATCTTAATTGGATTAGGATATGGTCTCTACACATTACAAAGCCCATACTCAATTTAGATGTCTCCAGGGCCCAATCAACAAATCACTTAATAGCCCTATTAATTAGATAGCACATGTAATTGCAATTTAATATGTAGCCCATTATAGAGATAAATAATCCAACAGATGTTGCATAAAGTAAAAAATTCATAGAATGAAAGACTTTTTTTTTCGAAAATCTTGGGAATAAATGAGAGAAATTCTGATATCTTTTATGTATATGTTGTGCTTTAAAGTTAGTATACATAAAATTCTATAAAAAGTTATCGACATTTTGAATACCTTTAAATTAGTAAGATTTAAAAATTTATAATGAATGCTCAAAACTTTTATATAGTTTAAAAAGTTATTATTAAACCCATCAAAATTTTTAAACTCCATCAAAATCATTAAAAATCGTAATTCAAAACACTCCCTATTAGATTCTCATCAAAATTTGGATTATGAAAAATTGCACTATTTGTCCTGACCTATTATCTTAGTAGCAAGTTGATCCTTAACAATTGAGGGTCTAACTACAATAGATGGATTATAAATTACACAATAAATTTGATCAGAGAGTTTGTTGGATAAGGACTGCCAAAAGAGACTTTCAAATTGATTTGTGTGTGTTCATTAAGGTTAATTAGGCTGAAACAGTAGCATTATAATTAGTCGTGTTTGATAAAATATTTTTTGGGATTAAATACGAACGAAATGGAAGCTTTCATTAAAAAAAGTCTTGTAGAATCGAGAATAAAATTATAATATCTGTACATCTCATAGTATGAATTAATAAAGGAGTCGGTAAAAGTATTGAAACCAATTGAATCAAACTGGAACTAAACTAAACCAACCTATTTAAGTTTTAGATGGTTTTAACTACTAAAATCTAGAACCGATCAATTATAATCCAGTTCTCGATTCTAGTACCCAGAATCAAAAACTGATATGACCAAATTAGCTTTTTATTTTTATTTTTTTAATAACCCATTTTAAAGCATTGTAATTGTATTAATAATTTGAGAATTTTGATTGTAGAATTGACCTAAAACACATCAGAACTATTCGATTCAGTTTCATAGTTACATATGAAAGTGGAACCAATTGGTCATTCATAAGATATTTATTGATTCTCTTGAATCGAACAATGTCCACTCTTAAATTTAAAAAAAAAAAAAGAAGAAGATAGAAATAAATTTTTTATTTTGTACATGTAAGATATTTTTTAAAATAAATCACATTTATGAAGAACTTTGACAACTTGTGTAAAACGGATGAAAATCAAATTGGTAAACATTATTTCTTCGAACACGCCTTGGGAGCTATATACAAACACCTATAACAAAGTACAGTTACAGATATCCCAAAACTTCCATAAATGGAAAAATAAAAGCATTATTTCTCTTTAATCAAAATCGTGCGACTCTAGTTTTTGTTTTACATTGGATTACTTTTTTCAGTTCCATATCCAGTCGTATCGTGCAACTCACGTGACCACATGTTTTTTTTTCTTTCTAAGTTTTATCCAATTCAATATATTTAAATATTAATTGAAAACTATTTATAATTTAATTGTTCTATATTATTTTCAATTAATTGTTCCATACTATTGAATTCAATTGTAGAGTAGGTTAAAGAAAAATTTGGGACCAATTCTATGAAGTAAAAAGAAAAAAAAAAAAATTGTCCGAAGTTTACCTCGTTCTATGAACCAAATGTTACCCAAAGGGTTTTGTAGCTTTACATAAACATTAAAAACTGTATTTACTGTTTAGATTTGTAACTGGAAAATAGTTTTAGTAAATAGTAGAATTGTGCACAGAAAACTACACTAGACATGGTTATTAGGTCCGGCTTGGACATCAACCTGGATAAGAAGGCGGGTCACCGAGTTATTGATTCAACTGGTGATCCGGTGGTTGAACCAGTGGATCATTTCGCGTCGAATCGATAAGTATATTTTTGTTAAATATAACATAAAATCATGAATTATTATACTCCAATAAATTAACATTATATTAATTTTGTGACTAAATATCATAAGTTCATATCAAACAAAAACTATATATATATATATATATATATATATATATATATATATATATATATATATATATATATATATATATATATATAGCTTTCATAAAATAAGTGCGAGACTACTAGTATCATCAACTAATTTTTGTAAAAATCACATAAATTATTATACGTTCTTACATTAACATCTCATTAATAGAGTGGAGAAGTACTATTGTATTTTTGGGCGTAATATGGTAATAAAAGAAATGAAAATTTTCATTATGTAATGACCTGGACGGATAATCGGGTCACTTAAAAAATCAGCGATTTTTTCGAATTGTAAACGGTTTGATTGTTGGGCGGTCAAATTAAGTGATTGTTGGGCGGTCAAATTAAGAGAACTGGACCAGTTAGGACACCGGGTCATCGTTTTTTTCGGTCAGACCGACTGGGTGGGTCCAAATTTAATAACACTGATACTACCAACATATTTAATTAGTTTTAGAAATTTTTGGATAAATTATTAAACCATGTAAATTGAAAATATATATCATAACTTGGACATCTATTACTGCACGTTCCATTTTTTACATAACAGGACTATGAAAATTCACGAGAAGCAATTGGATCTATTGCATGTGTCGATTGCCATTTGCCTAATAAGCCGTGGATGTTAAGGTTCCACAAGTGCTACTTCCTAATTTATCGATATTTCAAAAAAATTTCAACGTAAAAATAGACACATTATTTTTCACAAGTAATCTAAATTTGCTATATAAACGCAAATTTATCTAGTCGACTTTAGTATATATGCTTGACTTTCGTCCTTATTCAATTTTATTCGCACATATCATCTTAAATTTTTCAGTAATTCATACAGATGATCCATTTTGACAATTTTACCCCTAAATTAAAATAAACTAAAAAAGCAAAATGGAAAAATAAAACAAAAATTTGCAGATATCCCAAACTTTTCAAAAATATATCGTAACGTCTTAAATTTTCTAATTCTAACACATAAATCTCAATAAAAGAAAAAATAAATAAATAAAAAAAAAAATATATATATATATATATATATATATATATATATATATATATATATATATATGATCTCCTAAGCACCGGTGTTTAGCTTATGCTAAGCACCGGTGACGTGGCATATTAATTACCATGTTGATTACATTTGTTGGTAATATATGTGCAATGTAATCAACAAGGTAATTAATATGTCACATCACCGTTGCTTAGTAGATGATTTCTATATATATATATATATAATATTTTCCCAATTCCCCTCCCCACAATCAGCCCCACCGCACCACCCTAAACCCACCAACGCTGCTACTGCATTGTCACTAAAAAGGTCCCAACCTTTTAAAATTTTGCAATAAGGTTAAATGGGTAACATTTTCACCCAACAACGCCTCATCTCCGACGACCGCTACTTGGATTAATCTTTTTCTGTACTCAAATTCTCCGCAGACTGCTATTTAGATATTGTTTTCACATTTTCAATTCCAATTTTTGGATCCTAATTTCATCAATTTTTCTTAAATCTTTTGTTATGCCTCAATACAACGTGGGCTGGTCAAAGTCAAAGTTGCCAAGTGGAGGTGATGACATCACCGACGATATTCCTTCCAGTTCGAAGAGGTCTGTCAAGAAGCGGTTGATAGGTCGAGGCGGTCAAGACCGACATCGGTTGTGTGTTGAATAAGCATATCTTGAAACTCTGCAGATAGAAACTGAAAAGATAGATGGGAAAGTTTGTCAATGCATCTTGTCACAGTCATAGGCTCTTAACATGCGGCTGAAATGGACATCTTCCTTAAACCTATGATGTGACACTTTTGATGTGACGAGGTTCATTAGGATTGCATCACTTGTCGCGCATCTAGAGCACCTGACAAATTGGCTTTGGCCTATAAATACAAAAGTCACGTCTACAAGAAAAGGATGATGAAATTTCAAATAGCAAAACTATATAAAAAAAAAGTCCTCTCTATTGATTAACTTAAATGTTCTATCCACTTAGGGAATCTGTGGTTAGAAGCCCTCAAGCCAATTCATCGACCATTACGTGTCTCTTCCACATTCAAGTACCTATCCTACCCCCATTCACGGTTAACTATCGTGATTCACAGGCTGACGTGGCTGCCCAAGTATGTTGGTAAAATACACGTAGGTGGAGGAGGCGTGGGATCCTGTTAGTAGCTATTTCTAGAGTTCAACAGATTGACGTCGTTTGTGAGAAACCACACATTTAACCATGAGAAAAACGCGACTAAAAGCATAAACCTCCTTGAACAAAGGATTTTCCTTGAAGAAAGGACCCATCTACCAACCAAAAGAATAAAATGAGCAGAAGCAACGAAGATGAGAATCCCAGAAGAGCCCGACGTGAGGCTGGAGAGAACGTTCCAATGGACGAGGATGAGAGGGTTTTCACCAACCTCTAGAGAGATATGAGAACTATGGCTTCTATCGTAAGGCAATTAGCCCAACACCACGCCCCAAATGTAAGACTTTATCCAACAGATGAATATGCCTAAGGAGAACCAGCCTCAAGGCCCTGGGATGAATGTACATGAAGAGGAGCCAGAGGTTGATAACTTTCACCCTCAAGGCTCCCACGTAAGGACCGAAATCTTCTAGGATAGAATGAGCAATAGAGACGATGGCCACTTTTCTCTAGGATATAAGAGAGAACCCCAACCCTCAATGTTGCCAATGTCTTTGACAGACTTGGAAACAAGCCTAGGAATGGGCCTCAGTAGAATCCCCAAATGAGGGAGCATCCCTAAACTCTCTCTAGAAATAGGCACAAAAGAAGGATAACAGAGACGGTGGTAAGGGAATAATCTGATTACTAACCACATCCACCACAGCAGACACAACACCAGCAACCTCAGTACTAAGGGAACTACCAACAATAACAGCAACAACTTCAACACATGCCCAGTACCATCAGCTATTCCTTTTGAGTTTTGCGTGCCAAAAATCACCCCCTTACATTGGCAAGGGTGATCCTTTGGACCATGTAAACACTTACAAGACGAAGATAAGCCTCTAAAGAGCCTCTCCAGCTTTGAAATGCAGAGTTTTCCACCTTACCCTATCTAGAGGAGTGAAGATGTGGTATAACAAGCTTGGAACTAGCAGCATCCCTAGCTGGACATAGTTGAAGAATAACTTCATCAACTAATTTTCCTTAAAGAAGCTCGGATCTACCCCAGTGCAATACCACCATAACATGAGATAAGGAGCTGGCGAGCCACTTAAGAGCAACCTCAGCTACTTTAATGACAAAATGCTCTTTTGTGAGAGAATATCAGACATCGATGTCCTTTCAGTCTTGAAATGAGGACTCAAATAAATCTATTATTTTAGAGAGATGTCCGCAATAAAAATCCAACCACCTTTGACCAAATTGTGGAAATGATAACAGAGGAGATCACCAACGAAAATAAGACCCTCTACAACTGAGGTGGAGTGGGACCAAGCCCTATACAAGGTGATGTATATGTCCGAGGCCATGAAAGGGCCCACCACCGCTAGCAACCGCGCTGGAGGAGACACCCGACAGATCCTACTTCAAGGATAAGTTATGTTGCCTCGGCGCAAGAGAACATGTTGCCTCTTTCTCTGATGCATGGAGGTGTAAGGCCAGCCAAGGGTATTACAACTATGGAACAGTCCCTCCAACCTACTATGAGGCTAAGATTAGGACTCATCCGATGCCCCATCCAAATCAAGGAGCCCATCACTTTCTGTCGGGTCCACGGAGTTATTGCCAAATCACAGTCGACTCTAGATAAGTGGAAAACCTCGCTAGCCAAAAGAATTCCAGTGCAGGCAAACGACGTAGAGTAGGCTAGGAAGGATGCTAGTTAACAATGGGAGCTCTGTTAATCTAATCTTCTGGAGTACATATGAGCAGTTGAAAATTGAAACCCCATTGGTCTCCTCATCTGAGTCTCTTTATGGCTTCAAGGGTAACTACATAACCCCAAAAGAGATAGTACACCTGGCAGTCACAATGGGAGAGGAACCACTGGCCCTCCATACTTTCATGGTGTTCCTAGTGGTGGACAAAAGGTCAGCCTACCACGGGGTCCTGGGTCGACCTGCTCTAAAGGAGCTTTGGATGGTGATGTCCATCTACCACTTACGCCTGAAATTCTATACTGAAAGAGGAGTTTCTACTGTCCAAAGAAACCAACCAGATGCAAGAAAGTGTTATAGGAATGCCCTGCAAAAAGCTATCAACATGATCCTATGAGATGTTGAGATGGAAGATGCCCCGAAAGAGGCGAGTCCCTTCTAGCAAGCCCCGGAAGATGTTATGATGGTTGAGGCGGTTGTGCACAAAGACATTGACCCACACATCACCTCTCCAGTTGAAGATATATAAAGCTTCTCAGTAGACCCATGCAAGCCCACCAAGTTGCTCGTAGAGAAAAATCTTCTAGACAAATCAAAAAAGGTGTTGAAAGAATTTCTACACCTTAACCTTGATGTTTTTGCATGGAAGCATGAGCATATAGTGGAAATCAACTCG
This sequence comes from Forsythia suspensa, assembly GCA_023638005.1. NCBI lineage: Eukaryota > Viridiplantae > Streptophyta > Magnoliopsida > Lamiales > Oleaceae > Forsythia > Forsythia suspensa. The sequence continues at coordinate 18,264,167 of CM042667.1, forward strand.
GAGGTGAGCTACCATAGGCTCAATGTTGATCCCACGTTCTCTTCTCATCAACAAAAGGGGAGACGCCTCAACCTGGAAAAATAGGAAACCTTGAAAGAAGAGGTAGGAAAACTGTTACAAAGTAGTTTTATAAGAGACGCCCTCAACTCGAAGTGGGTCTCCAACCTTCTTCTCTAAAGTTATCCAAGCATGTCCAAAGGACAACTTTCCACTCCCAAGGATCAATCAATTGGTGGATGCAACCGCTAGCCATGAACTCTTGAGCTTCATGAATGCTATTCCAGCTACAACCAGATCTCAATATACCCTCCAGACGAGGAACACATCTCATTTGTCATTGACAAGAGACTGTACTACTATAAGATTATGCCTTTTGACTTGAAAGACGTCAGGGCAACTTATCAGCGGCTCATCAACAAAATGTTCGCTAACCAATACTACAACAAAATCTCTATTTTGCGACAAGATATTTTGCGACATACATAATTTTTTCACAATAAGTGATTTAGCGCGACACGTTTTTAAAGTTTGTCGCAAAAATTTTGGTAAAAAAATAAGTACCAAAAAAAAATTAAGGCAACATAAAAAGTTGTCGCGAATTGTCGAAATGTGCAACAAGTAATAAAGATCGTCGCTAAAAACATGATGGGAAGCTTGGTGCCAAAATATATTTGGTGGGAAACTTATGACGACAAACTTTTATTTCTTGCAACAAAGTTATTTGTGATGCAATAGGTCTACTTATTGCGACAAGTAATATTTGTTGCTAAAAATTCTATGATAGAGGAAAAAATTTGCGACACCTATATTTGTCATTGTTCTAGCTTGTATAGATGATGGAAAACAAATTGTGACATCTACATTCGTCGCCTATTAATTTTTGTAATGAACAACATTTGTCACAAGTCTATTATACTATTGTTCATAAATAAATATTTTAAACTAATTAACAAATACATAGTAAATTATTAATTAGTGTGCTCAAACATAAAATTATATTTTTTTCAATAAGAATTTACTTTTTATAATGTTTTATTGTGTATAATATATGAAGCATAAAAAAATTTATTTCCGCCAAAAAATTCAATAATTATTAAACTTCCAATATATATATATATATATATATATATATATATATATATATATATATATATATATTGCAAAAGAAATCCGCACTAGATTATCATGATGATGAAGGAAACAACAGTTATTTCAATAATATTTCATTGTATAGTAGTGTATGAAGTATCAACAACAGTGGACAACAGAGGGTCCTATTTTTTCTTTTGAAACATGAAATTACCAGTATCCATGACAAAGTACTTTGGCCTTGATGTTTCGAAATTACAGAGAAACAATAACAAGTCCCAATGTCTTATCCACTGCTTTGTTCCATATGTGTGCAAGCTTTTTTTTTTTTTTTTTTAAAGTTATAATCAACTAATTTTGGAAGTAAGAGACACTAAATACTACAGACAAAAACTCACCAAAATTTTGGTTTCACAATATGATAACCATACATGGAGATCAGTGTAGGAATAACAAAAGATGGCTTTCTCATCAAACTTTTCTTACCAATAAATTGAAAACACTGCCTAAAATGGAAAACCTTTTTGTCCATAGAAAGTAGAATTACAGACATGTGTGTTTGTGCAACACCGTTGTTAGCAGACATTCATGCCTGAATCTGTGTTGTTAATTTGCCAATGAAGCTGCTGTGTTCCGTGCTTTCTACTGCAGTTGTTTTTGTTTATGTCTCAATAGTAACTAAGAAAACATGATCTCGTTCCATATATCTAGAACACCAGAAAGGCGCCAATGGCTACAATCTTGGTGCTTGATGAACTCTTGCTTCTCCTCTTCTATCATGTTCGACTGCCTGTAAACTGAGGGATATGCATCCCAGAAAAAAATTTGTGCAAGCTCTTGACGGGACTTTCTTCCAAAGATAGGTTCGTGTGGCTGTGATTGAGTCTGAGAAATGGATTCATAAATGCTCTTCCATTGCTGAAAAATTACCACTCCCGTTAATATGATCTCAATGCCGCGCCCAGTAGACGCTCCTGAGCGAGAACGCTAATCATGTCGGATTGAATCAGATCTTCTATTAGGGAACAAAATGTGTAGATGCAGAGAACTGGTGGATTTTCCAACTTCCAATCATATAGGAACTCAATCTTTAGAGTATTAGTAATTCAATTAGTCACTTTTTACAAGATAGATAAAACGAAAACAAATTTCATCTAACATTGCAAAATTATTTATAGCAACCTATATTTCAAACTAAAATGATAAAGGTGACTGTCTTCCACACAAGGCCAAGGAAAATCACTCGTCAAGAGACCCACCAGATGTAATTATCAATGTTTTTTAGCATGGCTGAATAACCTCATGGACGTTGACAGCATTTGCAAAATAACTTCAAATATGGAAGTGTAAACATGTGTAAAAAGAAAAAAAAGAAGAAGATAGAACATAGATTAAGAAAAAATACCAGGAACAGATATAGGATGACCCAAAATTAGGTGAAGGCAAGAAGTACATATTCAGCAATCAAGGTATAATAAAACCAAATCAAGGATAGTTCTCTCCATAAACAATATAACAAAATTTGAGGATGCACTTGAAAAGAAGTATATGAAAGACTGCTAGAATCTTCTACCATTTCCTTACATTCCATCACTAGACGTCCAGTTTCAAAAATTGGACCATATTCTAAGACTAGAGAATTTTGAATTACCAGAGGCAATAGCTCAAAGCCAAATTCGTTCTTAAATTCAAAATAACTTAAAAAGATTATTCTAAGAAAACAACGATTAAAGGAGCTTCTTTAACACTATCTAAAATTGAAAAGTTCTAATCAATTTAAATATCATATGAGCTTCTTTCATCCAGAATTTGCAAAATTTTTTTTGAGCAATATACAAGAAGAGATTGAGGCTGATATTAAAGAGTTTGAAGCAAATTAAGAGGCTCTGATTGGAGAAAAAGAATTGATTGAATTGTTCAAGAAGTACAAAGGTAACAGAGGTAGGCTTTTATGTTGTATGCTATGCTCATATTCTAAGTTAGATTCAAATCGATTCAAGGATGTTATTGATGAGGAAATAGCTGCAGGAGAGCTGAAATGAACCAACTCATAAGAAAAATGGGTTAATAAAGTGTCTGAAACAAAACCACCTACAAGTCCATTGAGACATAAAGAAACCGAAGGCATATTCTACACACTGGTGAATCTATTTTATATTCTTCAAATTCTGCTAATTCTTCCGTGGTCAATAATACATTCTATGTCCTCTTATTATCAAATATTTGAATTACAATTTGTAATATGGAAATTACTCTTTTGGAGGAATGGAAATATCAACATTCATCAACTAAAATCAAAACCAGCATCAACATTTATAGGATACAATATTTTTTGTTCCATTTGCTATTTGCTGTATCCAAGCAAATACAATAGCATAAATTACGTTTGCAATATAAAAGATCTTTGATAGAATATGCACTGAACATCAATCTGTAATAGCAGAAATTATGTCATCAATGACCGAAAAGCTCAAACAGAATATGCACTGGAAATCAATCACAGAGAACTGTCCAACAGAGGGCTTCGCAATCACAACTAAAACTGCCCCATATTCATCAATTGTCTCATCAATTTTATATTGTTATGGTTTTGTTTTAACAAAGTGCTTAAGTAGCAGATTTTTATTCAAAGGAGTTTAAGCACTACACTCTATTACCTTAATTAGATAATCAGCTAGAATTGAGATGTATCTCTAAACTCTATGAATCCATTTAATTAGTGTTTTAATTCTAGTTTGGTTATTGTGTGGATAGTGGGCAGCAAGCCTTTTTAATACTATTTATGAGATTCAGAGTCTACCTAAATTACCACAACCTTAGCATAATCCTAAGTCAACGTAATCAGCTATGAGATTCACAAAATTCTGTACCACAATTATTTAATAATAAGGAATAAATCAGTGGATTATACATCAGTTTTAAATAGTTCTCCCACACTCAAAGGGCTAATATGCATGCTCTTATAACTATATCTAGATTCTGCATGAATCAAATGTGCTTTTATTCTGCCAGGCTTTGAGGAGCATTTGTTTTATTCTTACATGTACTTAATCCTATTCATGTTAGGAGATAACAACCATCCTATTAAAATTTCCTAGAAGAGAGTTGCAAACTAGTTTTATCTAGAAAAGCCAGTGATGTTTTGCATTTCTATCTTTCCCCAAGAACTATGATGTTGAACACATGAAATATTAATGATAAAAAGAGAACAAATAAATGGTAAATGTCTAACTAGAATCTATCAATCCATAAAATGGAAAATAACTATCTCAATACTTTAAGCAAATAAGTAAGCAAATTTTTGACACTTATATATGATCAACAGGTGGTGGCATGTTGAAGATTGTTGCTTGTCCAGGTGCTTGTGAAGACAAGCCCACTTGAGCCGATACGATATGTTGGAAAAATATGTATCATATTTTTCACTTTTTATATATTGACTTTCTTAATTAATATAACTGATTTTTAATGTTAAAAGAGTAGATCAACGTTTTCATTTTTGACTGGCCTGGATAACGCCAGTTCTGACTGACTACATTGATAAGCTGATTATTTTTTCAGATCTAAAAAATTACAATTTTATTCTATTTTCATACACGATATATTCTGATCACATGATTATTATTAACAGCTCTTTTAGTAGGTTAAAGGATTTTCCTTTATTATTTTGGATTTGTTTAGGAAAGAAATATTCAAAGATAATATAGAGTTTCCTAATTGATTTCCTTCTACAAATCTAAAAATATCTTTCTATATATTATTTCCTACTAATTGTCTTACCATTCTTGTTGCAGATTTTTTAGGTAAGAAATAATTCTTAATTTCATTTCTACTTTAATTATAAGTAAGAGTACAAATCAATAAGGAATTAAAGCTTTGAAATATAATTTTTGTTCTTGTTTTCTCCAAGCAAAAACCGTCCAGATTCTTTGTGAAAAACAAGACTCGATGCTTCATTCATTCAACTTCAAAACAAAAATGTTCTCTTCAAACTCATTGAAGAATAAAAAACTAATTGGTGCTCAACGAACAATTCCATATCTTGTTTAAGCTATTTGGTGTGAAGTTAAGAACGGGAGTTTTTAATCCAAGTGGTGGTTGCGGTCAAGTACAATAGGAAAGTGGCGATAAAGTTAAGACCGGTGAGTTTGATTCTACTTCATCAACAAGTCAGAAGAAGAAGTATCAAAGAGAGTTGATATGCTTTCTTTTGATTGTTATTTTGTTAATTTTATTAAATTACAAAAATCGATACTATTGTATCAAAGATTATTAGTGGATTGTTTCTACCATGGCATGGGAGCCCGTGGATGTTTTCCTCTGGGGTTTACCACGTTACATCTTGTGTTCGTATTTAACTGTTTAAATTCCACACTTGATAAGATTAGGTAAACGAACACTACTGTGTGAGTCAAAACTGTTATCTTTATCACTCGCCAGTTCTGACTGCATTATGTCCACTGCTAGTTTAATTAAGATTAAAATTACTATTAATTTAATTAATTTAGGTTTTAAAACTTTCAATTGGTATCAGAGAGGGTATACTTTATAAGTGCGATCCAAAGAAACCTAGTTATGGACGAATCTCCATTTAGATCATCTTTTTTAGATGTTACTAATTATGCATATTGGAAAATTAGGATTCAAGTTTATATTCAATCCCTTGATGAAAAAGCTTGGCACTCTATTGTCCATGGCTATAAAACTCCAACCATTATTGAAAATGGTGTAGAAAGAGAGAGAAAAAGACAGACGAGTGGGCTACAATTGATTTTAATTTTTCTAATTGAAATTCCAAAGCTTTAAATGCCATATTCTCCTTCGTAGACTCTAATTAATTTCGTTTGATCTCTATTTGTCAGGTTGCAAAAGAAGCTTGGGACATCTTATGAATTGTTCATAAAAGAACCACTATGGTCAAGTTATCCAAGCTTCAAATTCTTACTCTAGAGTTTGAACAACTAACCATGAGAGACGATGAATAATTCAAAGACTTCTATGCAAAACTCAGTGATATCATCATTACTGCTTATACTTTGGAAAAGAAAAATTTGGAGAGCGAAATTGTAAAGAAAATTCTCAGATCCTTGCCTAATCATTTTCATTCCAAAGTAACTGCAATTGATGAAAGTAAGGAGATTGAGAATATGAAGGTTGAAGAATTGGTGGGATCATTGATGACATATGAATTACATCTACAAAGGAGAAAGAAAGTAAAGGGATCTAGTATTGCCTTCAAAATTAAAAAAGATGAAGAAGAGGTTGATGGTGAGGAGAGTGAAACAAATGAAAACATGGCCATGCTCACCAAACAATTCAAAAATTTCTAAAAAGAAATAAAAAGGGAAAGAACTTGAATACCCCACTCCAACAAAATAAGAGATTTCTGAACAACACAAAAAAAAAATCCCACTACATCTATGAATAGATCTGACAATATAATTCAATGCCATGAGTGTGAGGGTTTTGGTCACATAGCCTCTGAATGTGCAAAAACTTTAAAGAAATCTCAAACCAAGAAGGCCATGAATATTACTTGGAGTGAAGATGATAAAAAAGATTCAGATGAGGACGAGGACGACAAAACTACTGTTGATCATGTAACATCTTTAACTGTGAACTTAACATCTCATACTGATTCTGTGCAAAACTTGACTGCAGGTTTTGACTTCTTGACTGCAACATCTAAAGAACCAGTCTATGTCGTGTCTGTTCCAACTGTAGCAGTGTGAACAAAAAATTAAAAGACGAACAGGAGAAAAACTTGTCTATTCACGTCATGATAGGATTTTTGGAAGATGACAAGACTGAAATTGATTCTCAAAATAATATTCTAACCAACATCTTAAAAGAGAAGGATGATCAATTAGGAACATTCTTGATGAATTAAAAGTTTCAAAAAAAAAGGATCAAGCAATCGTCAAAGAAGGTTTGAGATATGTTGGAAAAGATAAAGAAAAAGTTGGAAATCAGATCAACTTCATCAAAGAAACACAGTCTGCTGTTTTTTTGGGCAAAACTGCTCCCATTGCCATCAGGACTGAGGTTGACTTGCCTATGCAGGTTCTGACCAATGTCAAGACTCAAAAACAGTGACGACCATCAGTTATACAACAAATGTATCAATTCTCAATATAGAATGGTAAATCAAATTACTTTGTAAAATGTTGCATCTTTGGTAATCTAGGACACGACTCCTTTCATTTTTTATATAGTAAAATCTTGGTTAATAGACAAATGAGACACCATAGCAACACTAAAGTAAGACAAATTTGGGTTAAAAAGAGTGATTTAAATTGTTATATGGTTGATGTTGCCTATAGAACTTTTATTCTTAACTCTTGGTATTTTGATAGTGGTTGTTCTAGATATATGACTCGTAATCGATCTTATCTAACTAAGTACAAAAGTCATGAAGGTGGGCTGGTCACTTTTGGTGATGGAGCACACGGTAAAATTGAAGGTGTAGACATTATTCTAATTGATAGATTCTCTCCGTTAAAAGAAGTTCTTTTTGTTGTAGGTTTAAAGGTTAACCTGATTAGTATAGGCCAACTCTGTGACGATAAACCCTTGGTTATGTTCTCAAAAAATTCTTGTAAAGTCTTGAATTATGATGGTAGTTGCATTCTACATGGTACTAGATCTAGTGATAAATGTTATCTCTTGACACCAAAATTACTTGTCATATTTTAAAAACTGACTCTACCAAGTTGTGGCACAAACGATTGGGACATTTAAACTATAGTGATCTGTTGAGATTAACAAAATTGAATGCATTACCAGGCGTTCCTAAGATTACTGAAAAACCTAAAGGATTGTGTGATTCGTGCCTAAAAGGTAAGCAAACCAAAAGTACTCACAAGCAATGAAGGATTAGAAGTATTTCACATGGATTTGATAAGACCTATTCAAACTAAAAGTATTGGTCGCAAAAAATATATCTATGTATGCGTGGATGATTTTTCTAGATATACTTAGGTAGATTTCTTAAGAGAAAAATCTGATGTTTTTGAAAAATTTAAATTTTTACACCTAAAAATAACAACAGAAAAATATTTTGAGAGAATAAAAATAATAAGGATTAGAAGTGATCATGGGAGGGAGTCTGAAAATGCTACTTTCTCTAATTTCTATGAACAAAATGGCATTTTTCATGAATTCTCTGCTCCTAAAACCCCTGAACAAAATGGTGTTGTGGAAAGGAAAAATAGGTCTCTACAAGAGATGGCTAGAGTAATGCTAAATATTAAGAAGCTTTCTGTTAAATTATGAGCTAAAGCTATTAATATTGTTTGTTATATTTTGAATTGTGTGTCTTTAAGAACAGAAACCACTCAAACTCCCTATGAAATCTGGAAAGGAAGAAAACCAAATCTCAAATATTTCCATACCTTTGGTAGCAAATGCTATCTTTTAAATGATTGGGAATACTTGGGTAAATTCGATTCAAAAAGTGATGAGGGAGTATTTATTAGTTATTATGAGAACAGCCAAGCTTACAGAATTTATAACATACGTATTCAGACTATCATTGAATCAATCAATTTAAAAATTGATGACTCTGATGATTTTTCATCTTATTTACAGGAGCCTAATATTCAGTCTTTGGAAGAACAGGTTGCTGGACGTCAACCTACTCAAGACAATCATGTACCTGCACCAGACAGTGATAAACATACGGAACAGCCAGCATCGAGTTCTGGTGTCTCTGCCCCTGCTCCTGGAAGTTCTGACGTACTAAATACAAACAACGAACATAACATGAGAAGACAACCTCCTTCTTGGATACAGAAAGCACACCCATTGGACAATGTTCTCTCAAATTCTGAAGACGGTATGATGACTAGGAGGAGGCTTGCTAATGAACTTGGAAATTTTTGCTACACTTCACAAATTGAACCCAAAAATATAAATGAAGCAATTATTGATGAAAATTAGTTTCTAGCCATGCATGAAGAGCTAGCTCAATTTGATAGAAATGAAATGTGAGAACTTGTACCTCGGCCCAAGGATACAAATGTTATCGGGACAAAGTGGATATTCAAAATTGAAGGTTGGGTCTGATTTATACCTCTCTGGAATCTCTACAAGTTACGAGAGATGGATTTTTCATGGAGAAGAACTTGAGATTGATAAAGAAGGCGATGAAACAAATACATCTGAATTGGAAGAAGAAGAAAATGATGATGAGATGATTACTATGTTAGAAGATCTTTGTGCTCCCATGTCATTTGAAGATGACCAACATAAGATGGAATGAATCATAATTCTTCACCTCAAATGCGTAATAAAGAGAGTAACAAGTTTGTAGAGATTTTGAATAAAGCTCAACGACTATTATTTCCTGGTTGTAAATTGTCATTATTGAATTTTGTGGTGATGTTGATGCACATAAAAGTTTTTAATCAATGGAGTAACAAATCTTTTAAAATATTGTTGGAGTTACTGAAAGATGTTTTTCCAGAAGATAATGCATTACCAAAATCAATTTACGATGCCAAAAAAATGTTGAGTGAGTTGGGATTGGGTTGTGAGGCTATTCATGCATGGAAGTATGATTGTGCATTATTTTGGAAAGAGCGTGAATTTGCTAGTAGATGCCCCGAATGTGATAAACCACAATACAAACCCAATTTGGGAAAGGGGGAGAAGGTGCCTCAAAATGTGTTGCAATATTTTTCGTTAAAAACAAGATTACAGAAACTATTCATAACAAGATACACTGCAATAGTTATGAGATGGCATACAAAAAGACGTGTTGAAGTAGAAGGTGTTCTAAGACATCCAGCTGATGGTGAGGCATGGAAAGAATTTGATATGTTATATCCAGAATTTATACGAAATCTCCGCAATGTTAGATTGGGTCTTGCAACAGATGGCTTCAATCCATTTGGTAACATGCATAATTTCTATAGTATATGTGGCATGTTATTCTTGTACAATACAATACGCCACCATGGAAGTGTTACGTTTATGATTATGTCACTCTTAATTCCAAGGCCACATGCACCAGGAAGAGATATAGATGTTTATTTGAGACCTCTAGTAGATGAATTGAAAGAACTATGGAGAGTTGGTGTTGACATGTTTGATGCTTATAGTGGACAAATATTTTCTATTCGTGCAGCTATAATGTGGACGATTAATGATTTTCATGCATATGGAAATCTATCTGGATGGAGCACTAAGGGGTACAAAGCATGTCCAACATGTAATGAGAATACTTCTTCACAAGGGTAATGTAGTAAAATATGTTTTATGTATCATCGACGTTATTTGCCACCTAACCATCGTTGGAGAAAAAGTAAATTATATGATGGTAAATAAGAATTATGACCACCACCAAACAAATTATCAGGAGATGATATATTAAAGCAATTAGAGGGTGTGAAGTACGGGAAGCCTGGAAAGCACTCAAATAATAAAGATGGGAAAAGAAAACGAACTCCAAATGAGTTAAATTGGTAAAAAAATCATTTTTTTTGAGTTGGAGTATTGGTCTAAATTGAAAATAAGACACAATTTAGATGTGATGCATATTGAGAAGAATGTGTGTGATAATATTGTTAGGACATTGTTGAATATTGAAGGGAAGACAAAAGATACAGATAAGGCTAGTTTGGATTTGCAGAATATGAATATTAGAAAAGAATTGTATTTACAGCCACATGGTAGTGGGTTTTTGAAACCTCACGCTTCTTACACATTAACATTGGAGGGGGAAAAATCTGCAAGTTATCGAAATCTGTGAAGTTTCCTGATGGATATGCATCGAATATTTCTAATTGTGTTCGAAAAAATGAAGGCAAAATATTAAGTTTGAAAACTCATGATTATCACGTGTTGTTACAACAACTTCTTCCATTTGGAATTTGAAAGTTTTTGTGAAAGGAGGTATGTATTGCAGTTGTAGAGCTATCTTGATTTTTTCAAAAATTATGTTCAAGAACATTGAATAGTAGTGATTTAGAGAAATTGGAAGATGGAATTGTTATAATTATATGTAAACTTGAACGAATTTTTCCTCCAACATTATTTGATGTCATGGTTCATTTAGTTGTTCACCTACGTGATCAAGCAAAACTTGGAGGTCCCGTAGCATTTAAATGGATGTATCCAATTGAAAGGTAATTACTATTATTGCACACATTTACTTTAGTACTAATCTTGTTCTTTTACTTAATATTTTCTTATATTTTTCGGACAGAATATTCGATATAAGAGATATGTTAAGTATAAAGCCCGGCCTGAAGGGTCAATCGCGGAAGTATATATTGTTAATGAGTCTTTGAATTTTTGTTCAATGTATCTCTATGACATTGAAACAAGATTTAATCGACTTGAGCGGAACGACCGTGGTGGGACTCCAATTGCAAGCCTGTTAATCTTCTCTCAAAATATTAGTCAATTAGGTCGTGTAGAACCAAAGTTACTTTCAAAACAGGAGATTGATAGAGTTCATTAATATGTCCTAAATAATTGTGATGAAGTTCGACAATATTTAGAGTAAGTACTTATTAAACTTTTAACTTCTTTGTCTATTAATTAGTTATGTGTTATAATATTTTTCTGCATGTTCTTTTGTAGTGAGCACATGGAGTTGTTGCAACGACAAAATCACAATGATTTGAAACGAAAACAAGAAGAATTGTTTCCTCAATAGTTTGCTTCACATGTAAGTTATAATGCATGTCTAATTTATTTATTATTTAAACATAACATTAATACCAAAAGTTATATTAATTAGATTTTTTTTGTACAGATAATGAAATTATATAATCAAAAAGATTCATATGTAAGCAAAGAATTGTACGCATTAGCATGTAAACTAGATTTTGGAGTATTTTCTTTTTCAGGTTGTATAGTTAATGGGGTATGATGTCTTGTTAAAGAACGAGATAATTGTCGTACAACCTAAAATAGTAGAGTGATGGTGCCAGGAGATGAAAACACTAACTTCTATGGTGTGATGTGGGATGTTGTTGAGTTGATATATGTTTTTTATTATCGCGTCACTTTGTTCCAATGTAATTGGTAGGATAATAATCCAAATAAGAAAAGAACTGTAGAAGATTACCATCTTATACTTCTATCAATGTAAATTGTAAATGGTATGTGGGTGATTCATATATACTTTCCATCCAAGAACAACAAGTATTTTATATGGATGATCTAGTATTGAGTCCACAATGGAAGGTTGTGCAAAAGGTGCAACATAAAGGCATTTGGGACATTACAGAAAAAAATGATATTGGTGATACGGAGCAAGAAGCATTTCAGGAAAATGAATCATTAGATATTGTCTGGACAATACAACATGAAGATCTTGATACTCATGTATGCTATAGAGGAGATGTTGCTCCAGATATTATAGAAAATGCAACACTACAAATTGACGTGGAATCAATATATATAAATACGAATGAAGTTATCTATCATCCTTCAGAAGGGGAAGATGATATATGGAATGAATATTACAGTAAAAATGAGAAATCTCTAAATAGTCAAGATGATAGTGATGATAGTAACATTGGTAAGTAAATTATGTTTGACAGTTTATTCTGTTTGTTTATATAATGTATTTCTACTCTATTTTTTAATGACTATTTACATTTTTCTTTTTATATATAGATTCTAGTATAGATGATGCATCTAGTGAAAGTTTATAAGAGATTGACAATCGTATATATGAGGTTTTCTTCCCAATTTCTTCCAGGCTATGCTTCATTTTCTTGTCGTTGCCTGCTCTAGATATTGCCAGCAACTGGAACCAAATGTACAGGTAGTTATTGTCTTTAGGTTGACTATTATAATTTGTTTCATTAGTTTTATACAATATTGGTGAATAGAACATGGCAGTTAACTAATGGCCATAATTGAAAGAATGTGATGCTGTGATGAACTTGCAGTTGCACATTTGACATGAGATTAATAGATTTCAACACTTTTCCCCTGTTAAAGGATTAATACTGCTATTTAGGTTGAGTTCTTAGTTTGACAATTAATTAGTCTTTAATCTGGTTGCAATGTAGCTAATAATGTAATTTTGAAGCTATGCTCCATGATCCATATTGTCACGAATCATGATATACAAGTTTGACTTGAAATGGGTTCTACATTTGTTGAAGTAAAAATTTGTTTTTTGAACTTTGGATAAAGGATGCAACAGTAAGCTACTTGCAAGATTTCAGCACTTGTGTTTTGAATATTATTATTACCTCACTTTTTATTTGAATTTCTTAAGAATTAAGAAACTAGTCTTGGGGATTGATCAACAGCATGTGAATAGTGTCTGCCTTAGATTTTAGACGTATGTTCGTTCCGTTTGGTTTTTTACTCGTTTTTATATGCTTATTGATTCTAAAAAGTTCATCGTTGGCTCCCTAACACTAATATGAGTTAGACACACTGAAATAATCTCACATATATTTTGGCATGCATCCCAAGAAAGAAAAAAAAGAAAAAAAAATAGTTTACTGGTATACTGGGTGATCGCCCACTCTATTGAATCGGACGATCACCTGGCTACTTCAAACCTGGTCGATCGCCCAGGTTATAACTGGGCATCCACCAAAGCTCGTGCTGGGGTTAAATAACCCTAGCCGCAAACCATTCAACACAAAAGAAAAAAAAATCCTTTTCAAACACGGTCTTCGCTCTATTTTTCATCTCCTTCCACATTCATCTTCCATACATATCAAATCTCAATCAAATTCGCTTATCATCACATTGCATTAACATCTAATTTATTTTGTGGCAAAGTTTAAACTTCCAAGGTATGCTTTTTCATCATCTTTTCTCGGTTATGCTTTATGGCTAGAATTTCTTTTGATTTAATCTTGATAAATTGAGGAGAATGGGCTTAGGTAGATGTTGGACTATTGATTTTTTGTTTTGAACTATAAATTTTTAGGCTAGATTCAAATTCCCAAGTCATTGAAACTCTAGACAAAAGTTGTTGCTTTCCACGTGTTTGATGAAATACTAAGGAAAAACCCATGTGCATATGGTTGAAATCTTGATTTGGTCAACTTTGGTACTACTGAAGAACTGTTATTGTCGTCGAATTTCATTACATTGGCATTAGAAAATAGAGATAACTTATAAAATGTTGGCGTGACCAAACGCAATCACTGTGATATAGTTCTATCTATGTGATCGACTTTTCTTGTGGGGACTTCATGCTTATCTTTACTGGGAAGGTTATTTCTTTTTACTTAGATAATTACTTCATTACTATCTTTCTCGTTGTCATCTTTTCTTGATTTTCTGAAATGTTCTGTCATATGTAATTTTATTTGTTACTGAAATCCATTTCAATTTGTTCGATAATTTCAGTTACCTTAACTAAAAGGTGATTACATGCATGTTACTGCAGGATTGGAATCGATGAATGGTTACGAGTCCGTTTCGTGTAAGATGTGTTTGCAATTGATGACTCTAGTGGGTTTCTTGAAAGTACAGGCAAGCCTTTTCTTCCAGCCCTTACCTAGGAAAGTTATGGAGAACCTTAAATGTTCTCTTGTAAAGTTACTGGGACTTTTGCAAAGTCTTAAGTTCATTTTATCTTAAATGAAGCATTGGAAAACACAATGGTGGAGAACGTATTTGGGCAGGGCGTTACTCTCCTGAAAACAACGATGTAATAGATATTTTAATATGCAATTATGGTGGAGGTAGAAATTTTTTTATTCAAAGTGCTTAACATATAATCATGTATCAAAACTTGCATAAAATCATAATGAACTATCATATCACATGGGAGAAATTAGAGGTGGACGAAAATCCCTGGATCGGACGAACTAGCTTGCCAGTTAGGTCTGGTTCCTAAGAAACAAAAATTAATCAATTCTGTGACAATAAGAACCAGCTGGTTCAGTTTAGTTCATTTGGTAAGCTCAAGTATGCTCAAATGGTTTTTTTGGGGGTTCTGTAAAGACAATCCTAAGTAATGCCAGATGATTTATAAGCCAGATCAAAATGGATGAGAATGTCATGTACTAAAGAATGCTCTTCTTAACAACTCAATAAAGTTTACTTCAGACAGGCAAGTGTGGGTACTGAAACTTCGTTGTTTGTTTTTGGATTAGGCAGTATATCAAATGCTTTCAAGAGATAACATTTTAGGTGTCGAGTAGGTGAAGAACAATTCGTAGGTGACATGAATTATTATTTTATGATTTAGTGTTTTTTACTAGACGTAATATTCAAGGAAGTTTCCACAACTTTTCTGCTAACCAACCATAGTATAAGTATAGATTGACCAACTTTTCCGCACTTGTCTTTCCTGTCTTCGAAATGATGGAATGGTAAAACATTGGCTCAACTATTTTTCTTGATAGACATGCAAAATGTTTTGCTGCATTCAGGAGAAAGAAAGAGAGAGTTGGGAAGCTGCTTCTCAGTCCATGAGAATGAAACTAGAGACTGCAGAGAGTACTCATTTTCGTACAGAAGTTGAAGTAGAGAAGATGAGAAGTATTTACTCACTTCTATTGTATTAGTTATAATTTATTTGAGATTTAGATTCATGTTCATATATTTTCTAATCAGGTAAACTCGAATCATAATTGTCTGTGCAAACTCGGCATCTAAACATTAAAGATTCATAACTAGACGCAGCCAAAGAAAATGTAATTTTTCCTCTTTCTTTTTTCATTAGTATGATAACAAAATGACCTGATAGAAAATATTAAGCCTCAAAATCTTTTCTTTGATTATTAAAATCATTGCTAATCTACTTTTACCATAACATTAGTATTATGGATTGGAGTTTGGCTTATAATTTTGTGACACAAAAGATATTTAATAGCATCATTTCTGCATATGGACTTGGATGAAGATGATTGTCCGATAACCAGCAAAAAGCATGTAGGGGACCTTTTATTTGAGGAGTATGACATGCTCTTCATGTATCAAATCTGAATATTTTCTAGAGATTCCACTAGTTGGAGATTTTTATATATTTTTTTTGTTTGTTTATATATTTTTTATTACAAAATATCTTTCTATTTTGTCTTTTAATGATTATTTATACATTTGTCCTTTTCTATGTAGATTTGAGCACACATGATGCATCTACTAAGAATCGATAAGAGATTGAAGATTACTGTAGCATTATCTTCACAAACTTTAGTATTACAATTTTAATACAATAATATTATTTATATTTGATTAATTGTACAAACTTTAATGTTGTAAGTTACATTTTTTGTAAGTTGCATTTTTGGAATAAATGTGTATCTTTGTAATAATTTTACTGCGATACAAGAAATTAAAAATTTATTGTTGTTGAAAGTATTATGCAATGAAAATTTATATTATCACAAAATAATATTTACATGTTGTGAAATAAAATACGCGATATATATAAATAATTATAAAATAAATTCGCAACAATTATAGAGCGTTGCACAGATGTTGATGGGACAAATTCTCTGTGTTGTAAAATAAATTCAACTACAAATACAAATTATCACACAAACAATTATTCATTGTCACAAAATAATATTTGCAATAATTTTATTTGTTGTAAAATAGAATACATGACATACAACTATACATCGATACGTGACAAACTCTCTGTGTTGCAGAATATATTTAACTTCAAACACAACCTATCATATAAATGAATATCCATTGTCACCAAATAATATTTGTAACAATTTTATATGTTGTAAATTATAATACGCGACATATATAAATAGTCACCACATAAATTAGGCAACAACTATACATCGTTGCACAAATGATGATGCGACAAACTCTCTATGTTGCTGAATAAATTTAACTACACACAAAACTTATTACATAATAAATTATACTACAAACATTGAATATCTTATAATATATTCTGCAACGAAACAATCTCATTGTAAAATAAATTATGCGATAAACATGACCTATTATAAAATGTATATTACTACAAGTATGTTTTGTTGCAAAATAAATAGGTAACAAGCGTTATACTTTTAAAATAGTTTTCGCAACAAATATTTCTCCTCGTAAATTGTGTTTTGGAATACACGTAGCGACAAATTGACTTGTTGCCCTTTTAATTTTTTGTGACATCTATGTATTGCAACGACATTATGACGACGAATATGTTGTTTCTATTTCATACTTTCTGCGGAAAACAAAAAATGTTGCAAGTTTGCTTATACGATGAGTGACTGATAGTTGTCGCAGAATATATTCTATGGCGCTCATAGCGGGACAATGCCTACAACAAACAGCTTGTTGTCGCTAAATTAATTTTGCGACAAAATTTCTATTTAAGCAAAAACATTTTTTTTGTTACAAAATGGGCATTTTTTTGTAGTGCAACTTAGCTCTACTATGGAGGTTTACGTAGATGACATGCCGGTGAAGAGCTTAAAGGCTAGGGATCATGTGCAACATATGGAAGAAACTTTCCATGTACTTAGGGCATATCAGATAAGGCTCAACTCCTTGTAGTGCGTCTTTGGCGTGGCCTCTGAGAAGTTCATAGGTTACATGGTCAACCAAAGAGGCATAGAGACCAACCCTGAAAAGATCAAGGATTTGATTGAGATAAGGTCCCCGCATAATCCAAAGGAGGTGCAATGCCTCACTGGAAGATTGGTTGCCCTAAGCAGATTTGTTTCTAAAGCAACCAAAAAGTTCCTTCATTTCTTCAAAATCCTAAATGAAGGAAATAAGTTTAAATAGATAGAAGAGTGTGAAGCTACTTTCCAAGCTTTGAAGAATCATCTTGGACCATCACCACTCTTGTCAAAACCCAAAATAGTCCGTGAGATCGGTCATGATCTGAGAAGAGGACCAGCAACAAATACATGTTTACTACGTAAGCATGGCCCTCTTAGGGACAGAGGCATGCTATCTAGACATGGAGAAGATAGCCTTGTCCCATATCACTGCATCCAAGAAATTGTGGGCATACTTCTAGGCCTACAACATCCACATGCTTACAAACTTTCTATTGAGGCAAGTGATAAAAAACTGGATGCTTCGAGAAGGCTATTGAATGGGTTGTCGAACTTAGCCAGTTTGACATTATTTTTAAATCAAGAATGTCAATCAATGGGCAAGCCCTTGCAGATTTTGTAGCTGAATTCACTAATATTCCTGAAGTGGAAGCCACCATGGCTCCTCCTAAGCTACCAACGTGGTACCTATTTGTTGATGGATCTTTTAGAGAAGCAGGAATGAGAAGTGAGGGTCGTCTTCTCCAGCTCTGAAGGTCACAAGCTCAATTATGCTATCAAGTTCAGCTTCAAAGCCTCAAACAACACTGTAGAGTATGAGGCCTTGCTTACTGGGCTATGCCTCGCCAAGGAGATGCAAATGAAGAGTCTGTCGATTGGAAGTGATTCTTAGTTGGTGGTAAGCCAAGTCAATCGGAACTTCACCACTAGGGAAAAAGTAATGACAACCTCCTTAAAGATGGTAAGGGAGTTTATTTGAAGTTTTGAGAAATTTGAACTTATCCAAATTCCACGAGAAAACAACGCCAATGCTGATACCCCTGCTAAGCTGGCAACTACAAAGATTCAGAACTCCTTAATATAGTCCTACTGGAGCACCTGGCTAAACCCTCGATCGAGGCTACCTCTATGGTAATGTCGATAAAAGGCAGTACCTCATGGATAAAGCCTATTATAGCATTTCTGAAGGATCAGGTTCTATCCAATGACAAGGACAAGGCTTGAAAGATGAGAAAAAGGGTCGTGCACTTCGTACTACAGGAAAATGTCCTCTATAAAAGAAGATTCTCCAAGTCTCTCCTTAGGTGCGTAGGTAGTGAAGAGGATAATTATGTACTTAGAGATATTTATGAAGGGATATGTGGTAACCACACTAGAGGTTTGGCTCTTGCCTAAAAAGTCCTAAAATAATGATACTTTTGGCATTCCTTGAAAAATGACACCTCACTCCATGTGCAGAAATGTGGTAAGTGCCATCACTTCTCCACTATCCCTTGTAAGCCTCATTAAGAGCTGAGCACCGTAACCAGTCCTTGGAAATGGGAGATTGATTTTATAGGCCCCCTACCCAGAGGGATAGGCAATACGTGTCACGCCATTGTTTCCATTGACTACTTTACTAAGTGGGTCGAGGCTGAACATGTGATGAAGATTACTAATACTAACACCTCCAAATTTATATTGAAAAATATCATCTGTAGGTTTGGAATTCTCTAGTCTCTGGTATCTGACAATGGTAGACAATTTGATGACAAGAAAATTTGGAGCCTGTGTGAGAAGCTCAAGATTGCGAAGCATTTCTCCAGCCTACATCACCCCAAGCAAACGGCCAAGTAGAGGTTGTTAACAAAAATATTAAATATACTCTTAAACGGAAGTTTGAAGTATCCAATGGGGCTTGGTTGATGAACTGGCCTATGTCCTTTGGGCAATTAGAACCACAAACAGAACAGCAACATGAGAAATCTCTTTCTCTATGGCATAAGGGTCTGAGGCCATGTGCCAGATAGAGGTGGGTCTCGCCTTGCCTCATTGCCTGTTCTTCAATGAAATAACCAATGATGATCTGATGCGGGTAGAGTTGGACCTCTTGGATGAGTGAAGAGACAACTCCCAAGTGAAGCTAGTCATATATCAAGGAAAATGACCTGGTACTTCAACAAAAAGGTGAAGAATATGGCATTTCACATTGACGACCTGGTCCTAAGGAGAGTGTTCTTGTCTTCTTAGGAACCTGGGGTTGAAACGTTGGATTCTCATTGGGAAAGCCTATTGTGTCATCAAGAAAGTGCACCCCAGAACGTATCAGATTGAGGATGTGGTGGGTAAACTTCAGCCTTACCCATAGAACATAGATCACCCACATAAGTAATACTGATAAGCCAATTTTACTTTATTATCAAAGCTATAAGGCCTAGTCTATGTTGTTTAAATTCCTAACACTTTCAGTTAAGGCCAGAAGGTCACCGATGAAGAAGAGGCACTGGCGTTAAAATGTTTGATTCAAATATTTAAGTATTTCCTAGTATACAAATCGTTCTTTGATAAAGGCCTCTAAGAAGAGGTAGTGGCGTTAAAAGTATTTTTATAAGTTCCACACTTATTAATAAAAAAATTTAATTAAGTTATTCTCGTATACCCCTAAGAGAAGGCACCTACGTCTTATTATTTTTATTTGTTTATCTTTGTTAGAGGCCTCTGAGAAGAGATGCTTCTGACAAAAGGCAATGGGATCAAGAAAAATTCATTTGTGTTATTTAAAAGAGCATTAGCATATTATTAGGAGTTTAATTTTAGGAAGGTTAGTTTTAAAACCTCTGAGAAGAGGCACTGAAATCAAAATAATGAAAGTAAAGATATAAGTGCTTGAAACATAAATATCAAGATAGAAGAGGCAGTGACGGGAAAAATTTCATGAACACATGATAAATTACATCAAAATACATAAGGAAAAGAAAAAACTCCTAAGCTAAGGGTCAACAGTATCCGCATCTTTCTCATCCAACTCTATCGGAGGAAACTTGGCCTCTAAGGAAAAGATGTCCAGATATGGGTGTTCCGAACGGAGGGTATCGAGTACCTCCTAGTGGCCGACACTAGCAAAGTAATTGGAGAAGTTGGAATAAGCTTCGGTATTGTGGAAATTCTCAAAATTTCCCAGCCTCTCCTTCAATGTTCTTTTCTCTACCGGAAGGGCGGCATTCGCCGCCTTAGCCTCCTGCCTATCTCTTTTGGAGACTTCTATGTTCATCCTCAACTTGGTAATCTCTTTTTGGCCAACCTCTATTTTCTCTTTTAGCCCATCTACCTCAAATTGATGGGAAAGGGCCTCTTCTCTCAACAATGTTTTTCTATTCATTGGCCTTCTCAAGGACTTCGACAGCCACCCTCTGGGCAACGTTAGAGTCATCGAGCTTCTTTGTCAACTGAAGCATATTGTTCTCAGACTCTCTCAAGTCTACCTTAAGCCTCTAGTAGGCAAGGCGCATATTGTCTAGTAGGCCTCGAATTTTCTCAAGAGCCTTTAGGTGCTCACCTGCCTTGGAAGCCTCGGCCAACGCCTTCTTATAATACTGCCTCAACTCCTAGAGTTGGCCGATGGGCCTCAACTGTGTCCTGTCCGCCCTTATCACTTTTTTCATGTTAGCCTACATCAGGTCCTCTAGCCCTTCGCAAGTGCTGAAGTCCAGCTACTGGGAGGTGAAGTACCTACTAAAGGCCTAAGCTCCAAGAGCTGGATATAGTGGGAAGTCATGGATGGTTTCGTCAAGGAACCTCGGGCCAAGGGCTCCAATTAGCTCTCTCAGTCTTCCACTAGAATAAGCCTCCTCACTAGCGTCACTGGTGGGCTCTTATCTCTAAGGCTAAGGCCTAATAAGATAGTCATCGAGGATTACGTTCCCAAAAACCATAATAGAGAGCGTCCGATGTTGACCCCCTTCCTCCGGAGCTTCAAGAATAACCTCTTATGTTACCCACATTTTTCCACCAAATGAGGCCTTATTCTTTTCCCCGTCAGGCACGTCCCTACTGGACTATCTAGCCTCCACCAATCGCATCAGGGTAGCCCTGGGTCGGGATTGTTCATATGCTTTTTGGTGCTAAGTTACCCCAACCTTAGTTCACAGTTTCTTGGAGATCGAAGGCTCTTCTTCGGAGGCTATTCCCTAATTCGAAACCGAGTGGAACTACTCTAGGGCATTTTTCCTCATCTTGAGCTACTTCTGGACTGATATCTTCAATCGCTTTTTCTGTTGAGTGTCGCCAGCGGACTCAGGTCGAAGCTACTTCACTGTAGGAATGGCCAGTTGGGCTAGAGACATCTTTGGCCTCTTTCCTTGCTCAAAATCAACTGAACAACAAAGATGAACAGTTAGCAAAAAACCACCAAGAAATCCATAGAAGAGCCTCAGAGTGTAGCACACCTCTTTTTACCATTTGACTAAGGTCGATAAAGGGCTTAGGCTTGTTTAGAAACTCCTCAAAGCACCTCTTCTCGGAGTGATGCTTGTAGATAGCCTGAAGGACTTTCAACTCTTTGTTTTTTAGTTCACAACAAGGTAGAGCATCTGCAAAAGTACAAACGCAGTTAGAAAAGAAATGAATCAATGACAAGAAAATACGCATCCATTATCCTCCAATCTGGATGTACTATTCACTCGCAATACCAAACAAGATTGGCACATCTAAATCAAGCTCTAGATCGTCCTCTACCCTTTGCTAATTCCCAAAAACCCAAAACCAAGATTCTTTCCACTATTTTATAGAAGATGGGTAATCAGAGACGAAAGGCTTGTGCGAACCCCAGGGTCCAAAGTAGTACCACTCTACATCTTCTTCACTGTCAATTTTCTTCAGGAGTTTCTACGACAAAAACGTTGTCTGGAAAATGTGGAGGGGTATCTCAAAGCCAAGTAAGTGCCTCCACCACAAGTAAAGACTTTCCACCATTTGGCTCTATCCATTAGGTGTCACTTGGGTGGGATCCAGCCCATACGATCTGAGGAAGTATGCTCTTTCGTGGGGCCCCAGAAGATGAAACTAAATATCCTTAGTGTAATTTCCTATAGCATGCTTCTATCGAATACGAAATTGGTAGAACTTACTTGAAAATCCAAGATCGAAAAAAAGTTGAATCACTTGCCTTGTATACTTGTTTGTTATGTGATCAAAATACTTCTCTTTGGTCTGAAACTCAATCACAATGAAATAGTTTAATGTCCACAATCCAAGAACCGATTTTTTTGAGTTTTTTTCCAAGCCACACACTTCATGTATCTTCACTCTCTCCTCTTACACGAAAATCTCCTACCTCACGAATTAACTTCCATTTTTTAGAGATTATGTAGAGGTGTGGGAGTTGTTTTGGAAGTTACATGTAGTGGGGAGTTAAGATTCAAATTAAATCTTAACTCCTCCCTCCAAAACCATTTACATGCAACTTGGGTCGGGTCAACCCACATGGACAACCCGTTTATTCCAACATCCCCCACTCGCACATGATGGTGTTGACCTGAATCTAATATAATATCAATTAGATTTATCTCAATACTCAAAGTTCATACTGGTAAATAGATCGTGCGACCAACGAGTTTATTAAAAGAGCACATAACGCCATATACCTGTTAGGGACATATAGCAGCTCTACCAGAGGAAATACTTTTCTCGCTATACCCCAAATCATTTTTCAACACTAATTCAAATATTTTCGATCTCTCAAATATTTATGTAACATACTTGAACTCCATACTTAATTCTTGTATTCATAATTGTGTTGTAAACCCTACATGGTTAACACAATTATCCGACCAGTGAATACAAATAAAGATGTTGGTCAAAATGATTTTCCTTTCTTACTCAAATCCTTCAACTTTAAATCAGTTGCTTTCCTAGACATGTTCCATTAAACTGAATCAATCATAGTTATTGGCAACATGCTAAAGTAGCAACACTAAAATAAAATCTTGAGAAAATGGGCAAAAGTCATAAGGGTATACATAAGATTATGTAAACCACGAGGTCTCACACAATGAGGAAGCAGGGATCCATTCACTCATTTACCCCATATTTGTCGTAAAGACACACGTGGTATGAAACACGTGCTACAATGTTTTCTCCCTTTTTAGGGCGTATGTCATATTCTTTAAATTAAAACACACCGTACAAATTTTAGTTCAGGTATCCTTGATACCTAACTTGAATTCTCCTTATTTCCATTCCTCAAAACAAACCAATTCGAGAACTCAATCTGGCTACTAAACAGGTGTAACGGATAATGGAATCCATTTCGATTACTTATAGTAATCTCATCTCGATATCTTAGCAAGGCGACCAAATCATGAACAAAACACGATCACTTCGTCTCATCCCAGCATAACCTAAAATTGTCTGAGACGATTGCTCGTGTAAGTGAGCCAATCTCAACCTGTTCGACATACTTTCTGTGTGCATAAAAATCAATCATCTATTAATCACAATAATAGATAACACATAATATATGAACTCAAAACATTGTTCATTAATGGACATTCAAGAGTTTACAATATACGTAACTAAATTCTACGCAATCCTAGAGATTTAACATAAGTCATAAATACATCTCTAGGTATCGATTTGGTAAATGGATCAGCTACCATATTATGCGTAGAAATGTACTGCAAAGTCACTTCTTTCTTTGCTATGATGTGTCTTACAAAATTATATTTTGTATAAATATGTTTGGTTCTGCTGTGATACCTTGGATCCTTCGTATATGCAATAGTAGTCTGACTATCACAATAAATTAACGTAAGTCCTATATCACCACTAAGGACTCTTAGATGCTGAAAGAATCTTTTTAACCAAACAGCTTGTTGTACTGCTGAAGCACAAGTCACAAATTCTGCTTCCATTGTAGACAAAGAAATGCATGTTTGTTTCTTGCTACTCCAAGATATGGCGCCATTATTAAGAAAGAATGCATATCCAGAAGTTGACTTGCGCTCATCTAGGACTCAACCCCAGTAAGCATCTGTGTATCCTTTTAAGTGCAAATCGTTTCCTTGATAACATAAGGAATAATCAGCAGTACCTTTCAAGTATCTCAATATCATCTTGACTACTTTCCAGTGTCCTCTTCCAGGATTAGATTGATACCTACTGACCAGACCAACAGCATAACAAATATCTGGGTGAGTACACATCATAGCATACATCAAACTCCCAACTGCACTGGAGTACAGTACTCTGGACATTTCATCTTTTTCTTCAGGAGTCTTAGGGTACATGCGTAGACTTAGAGTTTCGTCTTTAGATATATGAATGTCAATTGGGTTGCAATTCTCTATTTTGAAATGTTCAAGAACCTTCTTTATATATGACTCTTGTGATAGAGAAAAAAGTCTCTTAGAACGATCTCTATGGATTTTAACACCAAGTATATAATCTGCTTCACCCATGTCCTTCATTTCAAAATTAGAAGACAACCATTTCTTAACGGTCTCAACATACTCCTTATCATTCCCAGCCAATAAGCTATCATCTACGTAAAGAGATAAAATTACAAAATTTTCATTGAACCTTTTCATATAAATACAGTGATCTTCATCTATCATAACGAAGTTATATGAGATTACCGCTTTGTCAAATCTCAAGTACCACTGTCTCGAAGACTGTTTTAGGCCATATATTGATCTTTGCAATTTACAAACTTTATTCTCTTGGCCTTGTTTGACGAAACATACTGGTTGTTGCATGTAGATTTCTTCATCCAATTCTCTATTGAGAAAAGTAGTCTTTACATCCATTTGTTGTAATTCTAAATCTAAACGCGCCACTATGGCTAAGGGCAGGCGAACAGAAGTAAATCTCACTACTAGTGAAAAAAATTCTTCATAAGATATACCCTCTTGTTGGGTATAACTTTTTGCCACCAAGCGAGCTTTATACCTCTCTATGGACCCACCAGCCCTTCGTTTTATCTTGAGAACCCATTTGTTCCCAATAGCTTTCCGACCAGATGGAAGATAAACCAAGTCCCACACTTGATTAGATTTCATAGACTCCATCTCCTCTTCTATTGCTTTCTTCCACTTTTCATTTGCAGGGCCAGATAGAACTTCATGAACATATCTAGTCTCTTCATCATCTTCTGGAGATACTAGAAAAGCTTGCCCTTCAATTTCAAAATGACGTTTAGGCATACTTTTCCTAGTACTCTTACGAAGTGGAAGCTCCGTAGTGACCTTGTCACTTGGAGACAATTTTCTCCCACTTGGATCAGAAGGTTGAAGTGTCTCTTCTTGCACCTCAATCAATTTATCGAAGACAACCTTTTCGTCTAATTCAAATAAAAGTTATCCTTTTTTAATTTCTCATCTATTAGGAAAATCATTCTCAAGGAATGCCACATCACGTGACTCTATCTTAGTTATAGTCTCATCCAGATTTTCACCTAGAAACACATATCATTTGGACTGGTCTAAGTATCTTATAAAGATACATTTCTTGGCTCTTGGACCCAACTTTTCAAATTTACTTGAAGAATCGTGGATGTATCCAGCTGATCCCCAAGATCTAAGATAACTTAAATCAGGTGATCTACCTGTCCAAAGCTGATACGGTATTGTAAGTACCGATTTTGAGGAAACTCTATTAAGGATGTAAGCGCAGTTAACAAAGTATCTCTCCAAAAGGAAATAGGAAAGTTAGCTTGCGCCATCATGGACCTCACCATTTCAAGCAATGTCCTATTCCTTGTCTCAGCAACACCATTTTGTTGTGGTGTATTAGGAATAGTTAACTGCTTAATAATTCCTTTATGATTACATAGTTCTTTGAACTCATCGGATAGATATTCACGCCCTCGGTCAGTTCTTAAGGCTTTCACCTTTCTATCTATTTGATTTTCTACCACAATTAAAAAAATTCTAAAGCATTCTAATGCCTCTGATTTATGAGAAATCAAATAGATATAACCATATCG
Source organism: Forsythia suspensa (assembly GCA_023638005.1). Lineage (NCBI taxonomy): Eukaryota > Viridiplantae > Streptophyta > Magnoliopsida > Lamiales > Oleaceae > Forsythia > Forsythia suspensa. The sequence goes on from CM042667.1 coordinate 18,290,690, forward strand.
CGTGAAATCATCTATAAAGGTAACGAAATAAGAGGCTCCATGTCTTGCCCTCATATTCATAGGACCACATATATCTGAATGAACTAATTGTAATGGAAGTTCGGCTCTTAAAGTCTTACCGAATGGTTTTCGTGTTGTTTTTCCTACTAGACAATGCTCACAAGTAGGTAATGAAACAATAGAGATTGAACCCAATAAACGCTCTTTAGCCAACCTATTCATTCTTTCTTGCCCAATATGCCTTAATCTAGCATGCCATACATATGTATCCACAATCACATCTTTAGAAGAAGATAAATTCATAGAAAAACAACGAATAACATAATAGTTATAAGTGTTTGGCTCACAATCCAACACTAAAAAAACCACCAGATAAATATCCAAATTTATAATATACATCACCACTGCTAATATGAACAAAAGTACCACTAAAATTCAAACTGAAACCTAATCTTAAAAGAACAATAACTGAAATTATGTTCCGTCGTATTCTTGGTACAAACAGGACATCATGAAGGAGATAGTACGGCCACCACGCAAATGCAGCTTGCATGTACCGGTTCTTTTCACCTCCACTCTATCATCGTTACAGACATTTATCTATTTTGTACCAGCTGAAAATCGACGAAACTCCACAAACGCCTCTCTATCTCTGGTTATATGGTCTGTCGCTCCTGAATCTACAATCCACATAGGATAAGATTCAGTAAGCAAAACAGTGCTAGAAACATAAACAGTGCTAAAAGAAGTATTAACAAGAGCTGCCTTTTTTAGCTCAGGGCAATCCCGAGCAAAGTGACCCAGCACTTGACAGTTGAAGCACTTCAACTTGCTCTTGTCTTTCTTCTTACCAAACCATTTTCCCTTTTTGTTGCGTTTGGGCTTGTTCTTTTTAGGTCCATGTCCAATCTCTTTTCCTTTTCCTTTCCTACCTTTGTTCCAGTTCTTCTTGCGCTTGAAGCCCGAAGCTTTGCCAGAACTAGACTTAGCTACAAAAGCACGTCCTAGAGATTTAGCTACTCCAACCCGCTCATCCTCTAGTTCAACATGGCGGGTAGCATCAGCAAATTTTTTTATGATATCATTATGAGTCAGATTGACTTTCAGACGTTCTCAGTTATCAGGAAGAGAGCGGATCAAATCCCAAACTTGTTGCTCATCAGAGATAATATGACCACCTGACTTCAGCTCCGTGATCATGGTAGACATAATCCTCACATGCTGTTTGATATTGTGATCATAAGACTTTTTATAAGTATCAAACTTAATAGTCAACTATCTGAGCCTAGTCACGCTAGTACCACCATATTTCTCTCTCAGATATACCCATATATTATGAGCAGTTGGAAATTGCTCACACTCGTGAATGAGATCATCCACAACAGAATTTACCAAAATCCCACGTGCAATAGAATCTTTCTTTTTCCATGCTTGGTGAGTTTCATGATCTCTTCTCTGTTGAGCAGTCTGGCCCATACCTGGGTCTTTCATCACGTGGTTAATGCCCTCAAGGCAATCCTGTTCCTCCATCACATACCAAATTTTATGGCGCCAAGTGTTATTGTTATCACCATTCAATTTGTCACCCTTATTTAGCTCAGCAATGATATTCTTATATACCATGGTCTGTCAAAATTTTAGAGACAATCATATAAATGTCCATTTATGCACACGTGTCATTTTGCACTCATATAAATTAAATTTTATGATAATTTAACACTAGGCATAGAGTCGAAAGTTCACTAAGTTCCCAATCATCATCTATTATCCTAATGTTTCATTATCCCAAAAATTAATTTTATAATACAAAAATAATAATTCTAGGTGAGAATTACATTAACTCATCCAACATTAGAATTTCTACTGAATAAATCAATTAAACATGTATTATGTAAACAAGACATTTTGATCGTATGCCCTAAAACATAAAAAATGTCATATGTACACATGCAATTATGCATTGAAAGATGACTCAAAACATTTTCTTCTCCTCACAAATATATTGTCCCAGATGTACTACTTCTAAGCGCATTGCTTCGAGACACTTTATGTATTTACTAGGTTATGTCTTGAATCCATTTCACAATTTTGATAAGCTCGTAGCTTTTCAACACGTTCTTTAGCCTGTAATCTTTTAACCTTCCTTCCAAGGATGCTAAAAGTATGCCTCAATCCAACCATATTTGATTACGCACGGAAAGGCGAGAACGGATCAAATGGACTACATAACCAAATTAAGACCCACACTACTCAAGAATGTACAATATCATTCTATTTAAAATCAGAAAAAATTTGACACCAAAATCATAATTTTCTGACTTAAATCTATTTTTTTAAAAATAAAATTATACTTTTTGTAATAATAATAATAATAATAATAATATATGAGCATCTCGAAAAACCTCCCACTAGGAAACAGAACCCTCAATCAAATATTCTAGATTTAGAATTTTCTTTAAACATAAATACATAAAAAAAATTTCTTAAGAAAAAATTATATTGAACTCAAATAATAAATCCAAAATATTATGGGGACCATTATAAAAATTTCAAAATTGCAGAAAGGTCCCTTACGCCCTCTCACGTGCCGAAACAAAAAAAAATTGCCTCTTTTTTTTAAATTAAAAAAATAAGAGGATCAAATTAGAAATACTATAATTTTAAGAGGGCAATCTGCAATTTTCAAATATTTTCAGAATACTCCCCACGTGAACCTCTTTCATGAAGGTTTTTTTTAATAAAAAATTCTTTGAATCCTCAGTACTCGGAGAGTGTACCACACTCGCCACCATATGAAAAGTTTATGGTGGCTTCTTAAGTTCTGTTCCTCTATTTTTGACGTTTTTAGTTCATCTGTGTGGTCAAATTTCAAAAGTAACATACATAATATAGTGTTTGGGATAACAACATAATAGACAAAGAGTGAAGAAATGAAAAAACACTGGTCATCTTCTTCAATAAAATGCATATTTTTCATCAAAACGATCTAAACTTTAAATCATCATAACTCCTTCGTTTTAAGTCCTAATTATGAGTTCTTTATATCATTGTAAATCTCATGGAAATACCTTTCTAACCATACCAATTTCATAACATGAAAAATAGAGAAGGGAAAACAATCATGTTATGAAGTTTCGATTATTTTAACTAGGATTTCGATTTTCTCTTGAAATATAGATCCAAACCATGTGAAATTTTGTAGACATGTTATACAACATGATATGAACATATGGTATTAATTTGACGAATTAATATTGAGTATTTAATAATGTGCCATTTAAGTGTTTTCAAGCTTTAACAAATGGCCATGTATACGAATTTCATACATCTATTTGCATACCAAAATATTTTTAGTATATTAAAAAGTAAGGAAACAACCTGATAAGTCTCTGATACCAATGTAATTTTCTATAACATGTTTCTACCGAATACGAAATTGGTAGAACTTACTTGAAAATCCAAGATCGAAAAAAGGTTGAATCACTTGCCTTGTATACTTGTTTGCTATGTGATCAAAATGCTTCTCTTTGGTCCGAAACTCAATCACAATGAAAGATTTTAATGTCCACAATCCAAGAACCAAAATTTTTGAGTTATTTTTCAAGCCACACACTTCATGTATCTTCACTCTCTCCTCTTACACGAAAATCTCCTATCTCATGAATAAACTTCCATTTTTTTAGAGATTATGTAGAGGTGAGGGAGTTGTTTTGGACGTTACATGTAGTGGAGAGTTAAGATTCAAATTAAATCTTAACTCCTCCCTCCAAAACTATTTACATGCCACTTGGGTCGGGTCAACCCACATGGACGACCCATTTATTCCAACACTTAGGGACTCGAAATACTTTTTGAACGGTCTCTAGGTCTTTTTTTACCAAAGTAGATGGCTTGTCCATGGCAGCCTAGGTACAGCTGCTAGAGGCACAAGAACTACCAAAATTGTCACTAGTACATTCAGTTACTGAGGCTAGAGCAAGCTCCACTATTGTAGCTGTGTCTACGCCTCGGAGTGATAGCACGTCAACAAGAGATGAGACATCTTCCTCAGTCCAACCTCATCTTCCAAGTCTTTTGGATTTCTGGGAACTCCACCGTCGTCAGAGATGGTAAACATTCTTTGAAATTTCAAACAAAAGAAAACTTTAATGAACAAAAAGAAGGGTTCAAAAGGGATAAGTAAAACTACGAGCTCACTAGAAGCTATTGATTGCTTATCAGAACGCATTGTCTCACCGGCCAAACTCTATTGCCGAAAACTTGCAAATGAACGTTTGAAAATAAAGGAAACAAGAAGGGTAAAATGGTTTTCACATTACCTTTATATAGGCAGAGGCCCTTGAACCCTAACCGTTGGATCAAATCAAGATCTATCTAAGCCGTTGAAACTGAGGCTGCTTTCCAGCCTTTGAAAACCAACTGTCTTTTTAGCACACAAAACAAAACATTCCACTCTCAATAACCGTCAACTTTGTAAGGCCACCAAGTCCAATTTCTCCCAATATCACACCTCGCCTAATATTGTAAGGGCATCTGCAAGCAAGCATTTTCCCTACAAAGGAAATGCTTGCTTCTCCCTTAACTGGGACTTATTTTTTGTAGAAGTGTCATTCTCACACAAGGGCATCGCCTCTTCAATGAAGTAAAAGTATAGTAAATTTCAGATTTAGCAAAGCGCAATATCACACCATGCCTGATATTGAAATAAGGTATAAACAAGTCTCTTCCCAACAAAGGGAATGCTTCTCCCTTAACTAGGACTTAGTTTTTGCCGAAGTATCATTCCCACACAAGGACCTCGCATCTTCAATGAAGCAAGGCAGGAGTTGGGACTTAGTAAATTTCAAATTTAGTAAAGCCTAATATCATGCCTCGTTGATAATGGAAGGGCATCTGCAAACAAGCATCTTCCCAACAAATGGAATGCTTCTCCCTTAAATGGGACTTATTTTTTCCAGAAGTGTCATTCCATAACAAGGGACTCGCCTCTTCAATACAAGACATCAACTCGGACTTAGTAAATTTCAAATTTAGCAAAACCCAATATCACGTTCTAGCCTGATATTGGAATGGCCTTTGCAAACAAACATTTACCCAACAAAGGGAATGCTTCTCACTTAATTGGGACTTAGTTTTTGCAGAAGGCCATTCCCACACAAGAGTCTCGCTTCTTCAATATGGTAAATTTCAAATTTAGCAAAGCCCAATATCACATCTCACCCAATATTGGAAGAGCCTTTACAAGCAAGCATCTTCCCAAATAAAGGAAATGCTTCTCCTTTAACTATGACTTAGTTTTTACAGATGCGCTATTCCCAAAGAGCTTTGCCTCTTCAGTGAAGCAAGACACCAACTGGACTTAGTAAATTTGAAATTTAGCAAAGCCTAATCTTACATCTCGCCTGATCTTGGAAGGGCCTTTGCAAACAAGCCTCTTCCCAACAAAGAAAAAACTCATCTCTTTAATTGGGACTTAGTTTTTTGCCGAAGTGCCAACCCCACTCAAGGACCTCGCCATTTCGTTGAAGTAAATTACCAACTTGGACTCAAAATATTGGACCAAGTACATCTATACAAAGGTATCATACATCTCAGCAACTTTCCAGGTACAAATTATCAAAATCCATGCCCCAATATAAATAAATAGTGCATGTATTTGAGAGACTATTATGAAGATTATTGTGTAACGCCTTACCTCATAAAATATATAAACTTGTCTTTGATGCCACTCTAATTACTATCACGCTCTAATTTTAGGCATGAACTCCAAAATAATTTTTATTTTTATTTTTGAATATATAATCAAACTTTAACTCTTATAAATGTATTTTACTAAGACCAGTAATGCAATTAAATCTAAACAACATAACTAAAATGTAATATCCATCTTCCTGACATATCTGGTCAAAAGGATTTTTCTTTACAACTAGTAATGACGCCACCAAGTATTTACAATATATATATATATATATAAAAGAATATATGCTAATCCCAAAGAATTGACAAGACAACCGACGGTGGGATGGCAACTAGACCATTTTCAAACCCGTTCTATACATACATTTACGCTAACTACCGAGTTATAAGAAATTCATTCAACCTCACTCATCATATGGATGAAGTGGTCAGTAAAAGAGTCATAAATTTCTATTATAGTGTAGGTATAGTCCAAGATAGAATATACATCTCCAATTTTTCTTCTTAGTCCAACAATGTATAAACCTGGTGTAATGCTGCCTAGTCCAAATAACACGTATAATCGTATGATCAGTAGAAGTCTCAGCACGCCTAATCGTATGCATCTCTTCAATGTATCTCATTGGAATCTATAGTACAAAATATGTTACATGAACAATAACGTTCAGTAAATATGATGATAAGATAATGTTTAATGGAATGACAATCACACATGGGCCCAAATTCTGTATTATAGTGTACCGTATGAGCTCAATAATAATATGGCCAATAATAAGTGGGCACAATCTACCGATGCCTATGCGTCCATCATGGTCTCATACACAACTCAAGAGGCTACACTGATAGGAATATCAAAATTAGGCCTAGCCTATCATATACAGTGCTTGACATGCCACTACGCAGACCCCGAGACACTAATGGACCTACGACACCACTGTATATCTCGGCTTCGGACCTCCAACACCCTTTCTTCAGCCGTCCTTAATGACCGTCGGGGTCCTCCAGCAAGTGTATATATCAAGAGCAAAGTTAAGTATGGTATACTATAATGGGATTCACACTTATCACAATATCAATGTGCTCATTATGAATGTTAAGGAGATCGACCGGCTCCCATCAATGCTCATAAAAGACCACCAAATTTCACAGCAATAACATATAATCGCCACGGGTTATCATTAACAAATATCTTGCAAATCATAGTATTTTCCACTGTAGTTAAAATCATCATACTTACATTAACTGTTGGTTACGATGTCTCAATCTGTTTTAAAGATCATAATTCTTTGTCACTTTATCTCAACAACATAACAATTTTCACAAATTTTTTTCAACTTTTCAACACACATTTCAGCAAAAAAATTTCAAAACTCCTCAAAAACTATTTTTAAACTCAACCAAATAGACACTAAATTATCAAAATGTCTACCAATAAGTTTTCTATCAAAAGACTACTGATCAACATCATTCCTTCATAAAAATATGCATAAAATACATAGAATCACTACAAGAAAAATGAAAATTGAAGACCAAATTTTAACAACAAAAATAAATTGTTACTTGAATACAATGTTTAACGACAAAATGAAAAAAAAATCATTGCTAAAAGTTTATTGCGGACTGTAAGTTTTTGAGTTTGTTGCAAAATGTTTTAACAAATTATTTTTTGTTAAGTATACGTATTCAACGACTAGTGTTATTATTATCGTTGAATGTTTTTATAAAATTGGTGCAATTCTGCCTAAAAAAATATTTCAACTCAATATGGATTTACTACGATAAATTTATTCGGTTTGGAGAAAAAATATTCGACGACCAAACTATAATCGTCGGTGATTTTTTCTAAAAATGGGGCCGCAAATTTGGGTTCCCGCTAAAAATATTATCAACAAATATGTACATTAGTTGACGACAAAATGTGCTTGTTGTATAACATAGACGAACCACTCAGAATAGTGGTGTTTGTACTCGTGGATCCCATAATTTGAGGTAATGGAGCAATGTTATCTAATAGGGTGTCGACTGTTTTTATTCAAATGCAAGTGGTTAGACATAGACAAGAAGAAAAAGAAAATACACCAAGAATTCAACATAACTTCTATAAGTATTGCATCAGAGTACTACCAAAATGATCCTTTCATACTTGCCTCTCAAGCTCAACAAGTGTTTTACATTGATGATCCGAATAATGGAACTAATTGGAAAGTTGTTCAAAATGTTAATCATCGTCATTTATAGTACAAACTTGATGTGGATAGTGAACCAGGTGATATACAGACTCACGAAACAGAAGATCTATTTATGCAAGAAGCTGATTCATCAACAATGCAATTCAATTCTGTGCAACAAGATTTAGATGCACAATCTTTTGCCTGTACTGATGTTGAACCGATTACAATTGAGGATGGTGTCGTACAACAAGTTCAACAAGAAAATCGTGCAACACACGATGATTTTATTCAAGAACTTAAAGAATGTGATGATTCGATAGAAGATTATGATAATGATGAATTGAATTTAGATGATGTCGACCCTAAAGATGATGTGTTTGATAATGATGATAATTCAAACTATGAATCCGATTAAAGCATAGAATCGAGGATCGCTAATTTTACCTCTACTTTGCAACCTATTACCTATACATATTTAATTAAGTTCATTTAATACACATGCTTGTAAGCTTATTTGTTAATATTTAGATAAGTTGTTTATGTACGCATGTTTACTACGTTTTTAATCTATGTAGGTTTATGTACTATGAGTTCTAAATCAATGGTTGGTGCAGGTAATTCTAGGATACCATCAGAGAACACCCTTTCAGGTACTAGTGTAAGACTATATATTATTTAACAATATTATAATTCATCAAATATCTGCACTTAAATTATTATTCTTATCTTTTTTTATGATACATTTATGCTTGGAGTTATGATAATATTTTATATTATTTTGTGTAGAGCAGCCAACTAAACGTAGATGACGAGGTCCTACTCGAGAAAAACATAGCGAAAAAATTGTGGCTACTTGCGGGCATAAATTGAAAGTTGAGTTCAAAAACCAAATGGATGAGTTAGTGGCCCCAATGCATCCAACTTTGCTAACTAGATGGGGATTATTGTTTTCTTGATGGCTCCACTTGCAGTAAAAAGATGGATCGGGATATGCTAGTAATTTTGGGTCGACCATTCTTAGCGACAAGTCGAACCCTTATTGATGTTGAAAAAAGTGAGCTGATCTTGAGGGTACATAATGATGAACGAGTAGTAATCAGTATGTACATCATACTCGAACAGCCAGTAGACTTTGAAGGGTATTTTAGAGTTGATGAAGTGGTGGCTAAGAAAATTGCAAATCGAATGTCGAGATAGGTTGACTAGTTGGAGCAATCAAAAAATAAAAATGGCCAATTTATAATATGGAGAGCAAAGAATAAGTCTTGAAAAGCTGGTAATTGCAAGCAATGCAAGATTTCCAAACTCCAATTCGAGCCTCCATAAGTGATACTTACGAAAAGTCAAGTTTGAGACTATAAATCGGGCACTTAATGAGAGGCAACCATTTTTTTATCCCTTATCTGTTTATTGCATTGCACGTAAAATTTTAGAATTGCATTATAAATTAGAGCACATTTCTCAATTTTTAGTAATTTTGCAAATTTAAATTTTCTGACTTAGGCTAGGCATCGTCGTTCAAAAAAAAAATTAGTTCCATTGTAGAGAGGTGGAGATTCATTACAATTTAGGCATAACGTTTTTTATTTTCATCTTATCTCCATTAGCATTGCACAACGGTAAAGGTGTCATGAAGAATCCACTCCTCATGCTTACTAATCGGATGACAATCCAATGGTGTCTCCACACCTTCTCAATCGGGTCAATTCTTTCATTTTTATTTTTTATTTTGCTTTCTTCGATTCCCATTGAGGACACTGGGTATTTTATAGTTTGGGGGTGCAGTCATTTCGTTGTCATTATGTTTGTGTGTGATGTTGATAATATTATGTGGGAAAAAACTTTTTATTTGTGTACTTGTATGTTAGATAGTCTTACCGGCTAATGATAATTTCTATTTGAAACTATTTTCGATTCATAAATTATGACTAGGTGATACTACTTATGCCTTTTTTTTATATTATACGTATCCATGTGAGATATGATTAAATGTGAGCACAATAATCATGAATATTACTACATTTGATTTGTTTATTGAATAGAATACAATGAAAGAATATTGAAACTAAGTTGTGAAAACCAAGACCACAAATTGAAAACTCAATTACTTAACCAGTTGAAAGGAAAGTTTGGAAGTGGTTAATCCAATATGGAAAGTATTCAGATATGTGTTGATTATGTACATGTGTAATATTTGTGTGGAATGTATTTGGATACCATGTGGAATCTACGTATTGATCGGATGCTAGGAATCTAATCTCTGCATATTTATCTTGCACAAAAAAATAAAAGGCATTGCACTTGCATTATCTTGTACCTCTCTTTGTAACATATTTGACTCGAGTGATAAAGCTCATAGGTGTTCTCAAAACTCAGTACCCTAAAGTCTATCAAACCTGGGAGCCATCGGCATAAAGCTTGCTACAAGGGTTATCTAGAAAGTTTAATGAAGTGAGGTCTTACATATAAAATGTTAAAAAAAAAAATTAGAAAAGCAAGATTGAGCCTTTTGTAAGTATAACTTGGGAATGTAGATAACTAGTGGGTTTGACTTGTCTAGTGGAAGCTTGACGGTCGAAACACTCAATAAATGAAGAATCATCACAAATCTAGATAGTTATTGTATTGGCTAGACCCAATCAAATTTAAGCGGTAAAAAAATAAGTGTTTTTAGTGCAACTTTAGAGTTAACACCTAGGGTGAAAGCTTGAATATCAATATGGGAGTGTGCATTCGTACGAGAGATAAATGAAATATTTGACTATTGAGGAGCGGAATATTATCAACCTAAAGATTTATGGTGATTAGTTTGACTATGCGCGCGCGCGCCCACGCACACACACGCACACACACACACACGTCGGTCGAGCATAAAAAATTGATTTTGGTAGCATGATTTAGAAGTCTTTTATGAATTGTTTGATGTGTTTTTAAAATCTGAGGCAAATATAGCAAGCTATCTATTATAGTAAATTTTAATAGTATTTGCTTGATTATTTAAGTAATAGTCATGTTCGAGGACAAACAAATATTCAAGTTTGGGAGTATTTGATAAGTGCGGATTTACACTTATCTGGACCATCAAAAGTGGACGATTGTAAGTATACTTACGTGAATTTTTACTTAATTGTATGTTGATTTAATTATTTTAGGTCAAAACTCAAGTTTGGATGGAATTGGAGAAAAATAAAATAAAATAGACAAAAGTGCACGAAGACTTAGAAATTAGGACCAACTTGCAAATATCTAAAAGTTGAAGGACTTGGGTTGCAAATAAAAGAGGACAAAATTGAAATGAAAGAAGAAATCTAAGGACAAAACTGGAGACATTAAAAAGATGATAGACTTATCGTGCAAATAATCAGAAACTTAAGCTGCAAAAATTGGATAAAGTTTTGCCTTGCAATCATTAGCAAGGTTCAAATGGAGAAAAACAACATTGAATCATACATAACCTTGCGTTCATGACCAGAATTCTAATTTTCTTATTTTAGTCAAATTCTAGTTTGGTGGACACGACTTCTACATTAAATTAGGGTTTTTTGGGACATATAAATGGAGATTATGATTTGGAAAATTGGCACAAATGGTCCTTAACCTTTCATTTTTGGTGGAGTGGTCCCTAACCTATCCATTTAGGTGCGCAATTGGTCTTTTTAGACAGATTCCATTAAAAAGGTTCATCAGTTGCGCGAGTGAGTTAAACTCTTATTTTATTTGTCTTTACTTGTGAGGTAAAATTGTCAAGTAAAATTTCTTTTCTTTCTTTCAACCTACATGAATATATACGGAGAAATATAGATTCTTCTACCATTCAAAAGAGAAATTTTCTAACTATGTTTCTTTTTCTTCATTTTCCATGGCATTTTCTTGACAATATTGTTTACATCTTTACACATCTTTACTAGAGGACCATCATAATGTGTGCAAAAATGGTGGATCTCGTCTGTTTTATCTTTGTGTACGTCACTTGTTTTTTTTTTTTTGGTACAGGTAAAACTTTGCAGGCACTGGAAAGTAGATAGGAAATTGCAGAGGAAGAGGGCAGAGGGCAAAGGGCCGACGGTCGAGCCATAACGTGGTGCATTCAGGAGTTGAGGATGAAAGGTGCAAGCTTTGATCTGTCGAAAGAGCCTCAGAATGGGAAGAAAATGAAGAGTTCTAGTGTGGAAATCAAGTGGAAGCCTCTCACTTGGGTGTTCTAGAATCACTGTTTGTCTTGTGTGTTTTACAGGCTTGCTCTTGTCTCTAGATTCATCCTCTGTGCTTAAAAATCCGAGGCCAGTCCTAAGAGGATCCAATTTTATCATTCCTGAAAAAGGCCAACCCGATTATCGTCAGCTCCAAACCCCTGGAGGGCCCGCTTCGATGTCCCATTGACAGGGGCCGACAACTCACTGCATACAAAAGAACATGGGTGTCTGGTGCACTTCCTCTGTCTCCAATGATAGCACACCTTTTGCTACTTCATACCACCATTATCGCTCGAACCCGATGGGCCCAGTCTGTGAAACACTCGTCTTCCTCCATCCGCATCCATAATTACACCAGGAAAAAAAAAAGACAATCTATAAGGGTTTCAAAATTTTAGCGTAGTAATCTCGTGTTTTGGATGGTAGTGTATGAATTTCAGACAGGATCATTTGAAGCAACTTAACTTCAAGATAAAGACTAAATCAAGGTTTAATTTGGAAAAAAAAAAGGTTTTGGGGGTAAGGGTTTTGAGAGGTTTAGATTATGAATCTTAATGTTTAATTTTTGCATAGCGAAAAAGGTATTGAAAATAGAATGAGGATCTATATATCTCTGTATATATTCATGTAGGTTGAAAGAAAGAAAAGAAATTTCACTTGACGATTTTACCCCACCACTAAAGACAAATAAAATGAGAGTTTAACTCGCGTGCGCAACTAACGAACCTTTTTAACAGAATCTGTCCAAAAGGACCAATTGCACACCTAAATGGATAGGTTAGGGACCACTCCACTAAAAATGATAGGTTAGGGATTATTTGCGCCAATTTTCCTTATGATTTAAACAAAAAGTGGATACCATATACAAGAATTAAAAGAGATTGGAGAGCAAATTAAATTACATGAATCAAGCTAGGGTTTCAAACTTTGCAAAGAAGAGATAAATTCTTTAGGCAAGATCTTCATCTATTTCTTGTTTTTGCTTCAAACCCGGTTATGTATTCTATTCTCTTCTTTTGTTTTGTTCTTTTATGATTTGTAATTAAACCATAGTTGGGATGAACGATATAACCTAGTTTAGATTATTCAAGTTCAATTTTCAAGTTTTGAATATATGTTGATTATGTATTGATTTTACTTCTTCTCATAATACTTGAAATAATTGGCCATTATTTTCATTGAATTGTGGATTGTAACAAACAGAGAGGTAAGTTATTAATTTAGACCACGTAGTAAAATTCAGCAATTGAATAAAAGGTAGATATACGCTTTTGTTATTGTTGCGGTCTTAAGTTGAATTCTTAAGAGATTTAATGTATCTAGTTAAAGATTATTCTGACTTCATCTAGAGATATAGTGAGTTGACTTAATTAGATAGAACTGATTTGAACTTGAGAGAAGTAAATTATGTTAAATTTGTGAATTCGACCGAGTACAACGTTAGGAAGAAAACTTGAGATGAGAGATTGGATATGATAACTATGATGAATTCGTGAATCCAACACTTTAATCATCATATTTGATAAATTATTGATATTTGTGTTCACATACGTTATCACATTATTTTCTTAAATAAATAGTTGTAAGTTAATAGTTAAAATAAACGATTCCAAATTATTTTGAATAGATTATGATTGAGATTAATTGAGTTAATATCTAAATAAAATAGTCTTCGTGAGAACGATACTTCGGACTCATTAGGTCCACTTTATTACTCGTTTTCAATATTGTACACTTACAATTAATATTTTCTACAACAACGTGCTTTTGTCAAATGCGTTTTTCCTTTAAAATTGAAGTTGATCTCATCCTCACATGTGGTAGTGCATTTGCGATCGTTGGATGTAGGGCTTCCTGTATGTGTCTTTTAAATAGTCCAGACCTCCTCATTTTTTGCAAATCAAGTTTTACGTAGCCCGAGACATATTTCTATTTTCTTCGTCTTCTTCATCCACTATTCTTCTTCCTTCTTTTTCTTTTTCAAAGATACTTATTGAATTTCTGATGGTGTAATTTGAGAGAAAGAGAGTGTGTTGTTCATTTGGTGAATAATAACTTTGTGATAAACTTTGTCGATGAAATTCATAGGATTTCATTGTCTATAATAAACTTTGTGATACTGATTTTGATTCTAGTGTTCAAGCTTTATCTACTACGGTAGATGCTCAAGTAGCATTAGAGTACGTGAACATCCAAACACGTTAGTGGGTAAAAAAATCTCATGTACAGTTGTTACATGTTCTGTACATTTCTTGTTAAGATTCTTGGAGTATTTTGTGTGATCTTAGCTCATCAGAATGGATTCTAATTGCTAAAATTCCAACCTTCATTAAATAATTGTGATCAAGATTTGTTAAGTCTAAATTTTGGATGGCACAATCTAGAATATATATTTTTATTTCTAGATCAATATACCCATTATTTATTCTAAGCTTTGAATTAATTAATTTAAATTTCTCACAGATAACCTAAATTTGTGATTATTGAGTTTTACAATGCAGTATTTACTCAATTTCAAATAAAAATAAGCCAAACGGTGAATGGGAGAACAATAAAAAATAAAACACCAGATATTTCTCATTGCGATTGGGTGTACTAACCCCAAAATATGCACTACAACTTCAGTCTCTACAGTCAAAATATGATACCAAGCCGAGAGCAGCACAGCACAAAATAAACAGTAAAGTCTCTCAGAACATCAAAAGCCCTAAATTTCACCCTTATTCTTTAAACCCTAGACTTTCTCTTTTCAAAGACAAAGGAGATCAAAAGATTCTCAAAAACCGTAAAGAAACAGATCAAGGGTCTAGAATAAAATCATTACACTTGAGCTGAACGAAATGAAGAAGAAATATTAATGTGATTTAGATTTATTTTTGATTTTTTCAGTCCAAATTTCAACTCATACTTACATAAGCCGTCCTTTCAAAATTTGAGGGATCAAATATTTTTGGTTGGTTTTAAACAGAATAGTTTTGAATTTGAGTTGTATATTTTAACTAAATAAAAACTTACTTGAATAAGATTTTTTTGATCAAAATCGAACACAACTAAAAAATTCGAATAATTGTTTTAACGAAACCTTCTCTTTTACAATAGACTACATGTTCATAGATGAACAAACGATTGCAAATAGTGAAATAGATTAATATGCTATTAGGAATCATTAAATCCATACATGTATAAGCATGAGTGTGTTTGATATTAATAAAGGAATTGGAAGAAAAAAAAAATATAGAGAAAAGTTTTGATGAATTGCCAGTTTAGTGTAGTAATTAACCCTGGAGAAAGCCCCATGGTCCTGTTCTTGTCCCAATCCTGCACTTGTAAATATGCAAATGTTAAGCAATTAGATTTTCGACAGTGATGCTGTTTAACTTCTATTCAGTAGCATGAACATTTTGTCATGAACTTGCCCCTTTTGCTTTCATGTGGAACTTAGCTCCTTAATTCCGCCCCTTGCAGCTCCTTAGTCAGTTGGATATGCAGCAAGTGAGGGTCAAGTTCATGACAAGTTTTTTTTTTCTTTCAGGTTGCTGCAACAAAAGGGAAACCAACCATACGTACGTAAAATAGAATTGCAGAGAGATCAGCTGATGATGTACCTCAAAAATCCAGCCAGTGCCCGCAAACTCATAAAGATAGACAAGGCAATCCATATACCCACAAAACCATGAGTAGACGACAGAAAAAACAAGCAAAAGATACTCGATGTTGCAATTAAAACCTGTGTGAACAAAAATTGACAAGTGTAAGCTCAAAGTGGAGCCAATTCTACGTTCTTCATCCATCGACAAATAATCTGGAACGAACTTAATATATTCCTTGCTGTGAGGAAATAGTATAATTTTGTACTTGCCATGGAATATGCAGAAAAAGCAAAATCGGATGCTCCATAGTTTATGCCATCGAAAACAAATGCTAAGGAATTAATTGGTTGTGTCACTGCCACAAACTACATGGTAAAAATGAATGTTGTCAGCACAAATGCGAGTGAAGAAAACAGAATCACTTTCATTTTCTCGAGAGATTAAGTTACCGGGATGCCTAAATGTAGAAGGCGAAGAACGGTTATATCCTTTGTAAAGAGTTCAGATGAAAATTTTAATATAACAGCCACAACGAGAGAGAGAACAAGCCCCAGAACCAAACTCCACTGCAGAATAAAGACATTATCAGTACTGGATATTGGAAGGACAGGTTACAAATAAAAGAAACGAGAAAGGGATTAATCATTAGAAATTGATAATTAACTCAGGAAATTATGCTACCTGTAATACACGAACAACAGCGGCTGTGGCCCTCTCATAATCTTTTCTAGCAAATGCATTAGCCAGAATTGCCTGCATAACCATTTGAAGTCACTATATAATCTATCTTTGGTAGAATCTTAATCAATCCCTAACTGTCAGAGCCAAAATCAGAAACACGCGAATTCACAGTGGTTCACTGTCAATATGAGAGTTATGTTCACTTGCCGCTCCAAATTTTTTCATTGTGATATATCTTTAGGATTACAAGGTTTTCAAAAAAAAATTGGCTCCCTCTAAAATCCTAGGAATATTAAGATGACCTAACACACATGCAGACTCAAGCAGGGAGGCCGTACCGCCCCATGCAAACTCCGGTCAACCTTAATGCAAAGGTTGATCCGTAATGGAGGGGAAAAGTGTAAAGTACAATTAGGCTTCAAACACCCTAACAAAGCTGAGAATGAAACAGGAATAGTAAAATAATTCTTACTTGTCCAGCAACAGCCAATCCATCAGCAAGCAAAGAGGTTGCTAACCAAACCTGCAAGCACACCTGAAAGGCAGCCATGGATGTTGATCCCAGATTTGCAGCCAGTGAAGCTGCCAGTGTCACACAGAACGTCGCGGCAATTACCCTGAATAATAAAAGCAATCCTGGCACCCAAGTATACATATAAAAAATGTTATGCTTTTATACAGTTGATTTCATCGACAAACAAGCAGAAGATAATTATGTGAGGAGTTAAGATGGATGGATTGGCAAGGGAATGGAAATGACATTTTTCGATCTAATAGTCACTCAAATATCACACTTCATCGTATCGAAACACACGAGTCCTACAAATGTACGTATTGAAAAAGAATGCAATTTGAGTAAGATCATTCTGCAGCACTACTAAACAAAAAAATAATTCAGCAAAGAGAAACATAGTAACATGAAACCCCTATTCCAGTTTTACTCATTTACATGATAAGTGCATTTTGTGCACTTATTCAGACCTTTAAACTAAGCGTTTATCTCGTCATATTATTGATTTTATACTTAATTTAGTTCGTTATTCCTTATATTTCAGTTTTGGACCTGTAAGAAATTGGAGAAGAATGGATGAAAAAGCAATAAGTTGGCAAATATTTAGAGAATATGTGTGAACTCAATTTCACTTTATGGAAAGTTGAAGGACCATTCTGGGAGCTATTGGAAAGTTGAGGACTAAAAAGATCAAAATATAATATTACAGGACAAAAGGTAAAATTTCTGAAGAAACCAAGCTGGGTGATCGCCCAACTTACAGATGGGTGAACGCCCAATTGCATTGAACAAAAACAGTGAGCAAAACACCTCTCCTGGACGATCGCCCAGGCTATTTCTCACACTACATTTTTTTATTTTTTTTTTAGACTTCTAATTCGATTAGTAAACGTATTGGCCGCAGATTTTGTAATATTTTGGGATTGTTTGGGGCAACATTAGGGAAGGGTATATAGGGAATAAAACTCATAGTCGGTTGTTGATTTTTGGGAGAAAAACAATAGACAAACGCACCAACCAGAGATCAAGATTGCTCTTTTCAAAAATTCAACGAAGATCAAGATCAAGAAGACATCATTTTGAGTTTTCTTCGTCTTCGGGTGATGAATTCCATATTTTCTCCTTCTTTTTATTTTTTTATTATTAGTATGCTAGGTTATTTTTTTAGTGATAGGATTACGATGAAGCTTGTAGTTTAAATTCTTCTGTCTAAAGATTTGGTTTTTGACGAATTATTTCAATATAGTTTTGAATAATTAATTTTTATTTATTTGAATCTACAATTATATACATAGTAATTGTATGAGTGTTATAGTTTATTTTACTATCGAAAGATCGAAAGCATGCTAGACAATATTTTAATTATCTTAAAGTCCGATAAGGGATAGAAATATATCGCTATGCTTTAGGTGATCTTTAATTATCCATAGAGACTTAATGCATTCGTTTGTATTCGCATTCGTCATAAAGATATAGTCGAGTCATACTTACGAATATGTTTAATTTTATTCGAGAGAAACTGTTAAACAATCTAGGGATATTGATCTTCATAACTAATGTAATTTGTCAAAACCAAAAATCAAGATAGAAGAATTAACAATTATAAGTGGATTCGGGATCTTAAAGTTAAACTAATTTTCATAAATCCATCTTTTACTTAATTGAGCTATAATTATTTAATTGTTCTTAGTTTATCATTATAATTAGTTCTTAATCACCAATTTTCCAAAGTTAATTATATTCGGTTAAGGTTAGTATAATTGGCATTGAATTATCTAAATCTTTGTGGGAACGATACTTAGACTCATAATCTATTTTTTTACTTGAGCAATCCATACACTTGCGGAATTATTAAACACATAAAATCGCTGACAAGTTTTTGGCGCCGTTGCTGGAGATTTAGTTTTAGTTATTTTCAGTTATATTAGCACTAATTCGAACTTAATTTATTTATTTGTTTAATTATTTATTATTATTTTCTTTAGTTATTTCAATGTTTGAATTGTTTGTCTTCAGACCATTGCATGCGAAGTGTGAGACACGAGTCTCCAATTCAAATTGATCCAGAGATCGAACGCACTTTTCATCGTAGGTGGAGAGAGGCAAGAAAAACACACCAAAAAGACCAAAAATAGCAAGACAAAATGAATAACGACATTGCTCGGGCAAGACATGAGATTGATGAAGACAATATACTAATTGGAGATATTTTGACTCCACAGATCATCCAGAGTCAATCTAGCATTGTCTACCCACCTTTTGGGCAGCCAAACTTTCAGTTGAAGACTAACGTCATTCAACTATTTCAGAATGGACATCAATTCTTTAGCAAGACCGACGAGAAATCACATAGACATGTTTCACGATTCTTAGAAATGTGTCAACATTTCAAATATCAAGGAATCTCAAAAGATGCCATCCAGCTACATTTGTTTCCACATACTCTCCGGGACAAAGCTCTTGAGTGGCTGGACTCACTACCAATAGATAGGATAACCACTTGGAATGATCTAGCCCAGAAGTTCTGCACGAAATTCTTTCCACTAGCTAAGGTTTCGAAGTTGAAACATAATATATCCATATTTCAATAGTCACAAACAGAATCTTTTGATGAAGCATAGAGCAGATTCAAAAATATACTAAGGAAGTGTCCTCATCATGGTGTTGGCAAGGGACAACAAATTCAGTATTTTTGTGCTGGTCTACTTCCTTCATTTAAAAGCATGATTAATTCTTCATCTAACGGTTCTTTATCTACCAAAACAGTGGTTGAAGCTTTGGATTTGTTTGAAATAGTAGCTATCACCACTGCTATATGGCCATCAGACAGAGTCGTAGATAAGAGAACTGCAAAAGTACATGAAATAGATACTTTCATAGCGTTATATGCAAAGATTGATTCATTGGTACACAAAGTAGAAAATATGTCATATTCAGCCAATGCTGTGCAAATAAAGAAATCAACATGTGAAGAATGCGGAGCTAGTCATAGTACATTAGAATGTCCTATTCTATCAGTACAGCCTGAGCCAGTCGATTATATTCAAGGTGGTCAGTGCCAACAAAATAACCCATACTCCAACACATATAATCCAAATTGGCGAAACCATCCAAATTTCTCTTGAAGGGATAATCAGAATAACACTAGACCACAGTTTCAGTAGCTAGAAAAGAGTACATCATTAGAAGACTTACTCAATAAATTCATCGAGAAAATTGATCAGTACATAGAAACTACTAATCAATTCATGAGAAAGACGGAGACTTCTTTTCAAAATCAATGCGCTTCAATAAAGAATCTCGAGACACGGATAGAGCAGATGGTAGTTGCTCTATCAGATAGAGCACCAGGTACTTTGCCAAGCAATACAAAGGTAAATCTCAAGGAACGTGTTAAAGCTATCACTACCAGAAGTGGGGTTCAGTTACCAGAGATCTATGTAAAGAGAAAAGTTGCAAATAAAGAAAATGTACCTTCCACTGATTAGGAGCACGTAGAACAAACTGAGCAGACAACAGATATTAAAGAGAGTTCAGGTACACCACAAGTTAAGACAACCGTTCTTATCAAACCATATGATCCTTCTATCCCATTTCCTCAAAAGTTACAAAAACACAAGTTAGACAAGCAATTCGGAAAATTTCTTGAAATCTTCAATAAACTACATATCAACATCCCTTTTGCAGATGCACTTACTCATATGCCCAATTATGCAAAATTCTTGAAAGACATTCTTTCAAATAAACGCAAGATAGAGGAACATGAGACGGTGATGTTGAAGAAAAGTGTAGTGTGATTTTGCAAAATAAACTACCTCATAAACTAAAAGATCTAGAGAGGTTTACAATACCTTGCACAATTGAAGATTTTTGTTTTGATAAAGATTTGTGTGATTTAAGAGCTAGTATTAACTTGATTGCCACTTTCTATTTTCAAAAAACTAGGTTTGGGAGAAGCTAAAGCAACTAGAGTAACTCTGCAGCTAGCTAATCGATCTATAAAATATCCAAGAGGAGTTGTTGAAGATCTTTTGGTAAAGGTGGAAAAATTTATCTTTCTAGCTGATTTTGTCATTTTTGACATAGATGAAGATAGAGATGTGCCACTTCTTCTTGGTCGACCATTTTTAGCCACTGGTAGAGCTCTAACCGATGTACAAAAAGGTCAACTTATTCTGAAACTTAGTAAAGAGCAAGTCACTTTTGATGTCTTCAAGTCGATTAAATATCCAACCGAGAGAGGTGGCTGTTTCAAAGTTGATGTGGTTGATAATGCAGTTCATGAAAAATTTCTACTCAATAATCCATCAAATCCATTGGATGCCTGTATTGTGCATTCTCAATCCACTCACACTGATTCTGGTAAGGTTGAGATGTGCGCAAGATATCTTGAAGATAATCCTCCATATATACGCCGACCACGCTTTGAGGAGTTGGGCACGGGTTCTACAAAACATATGCCTTCTGTTCAACAACCTCCAAAAATAGAGCTCAAGTAGTTGCCATCACATCTCTGTTACGCCTACTTGAGAGAATCTTCTACTTTGTATGTGATCATCGCAAATTTTACTAATGAGCTTGAAGAGGAAAAATTACTCTGAGTACTCCAAGAACACAAGAAAGCTATTGAATGGTCATTGCTGACATCAAGGGCATCAACCCTACACTGTGCATGCATAAAATCCTTATGGAGAATGACTTTAAACCAAGTATTGACAGTCAGAAGAGGCTAAATCCTAATATGAAAAAAGTGGTCAGAGCAGAGGTTATGAAGCTAATGGATGTCGGGATAATCCACCCAATCTCAGACAGTGCTTGGGTGAATCCAATTCAAGAAGTGCCAAAGAAAAGAAGTATTACTGTGGTTCAGAATGAATATATTCATTGATTCCAACCAGAACAATCACGGGATGGAGAGTTTGCATTGACTACCGCAAACTCAACACTGCTACTAGGAAGGATCACTTTTCTCTTCTCTTTATTGATCAGATGTTAGAGAGACTGGCTGGATATTCCCATTACTGTTTTTTATATAGATACTCCAGCTATAATCAGATTCCAATAGCACTTGAAGATCAAGAGAAGACCACATTCACGTGTCCATATGGTACATTTGCTTATTGTAGAATGCCTTTTGGTCTATGCAATGCTCCCGCTATTTTTCAGCGTTGCATGATGGCAATCTTCTCTGATATTAGAGAAATTCATTGAAATATTTATGGATAATTTCTCAGTGTTTGGCTCATCCTTTGATGAGTGCTTGGAGCACTTACACCTAGTTTTGCAGCAATGTGAATATACAAATTTAGCTCTTAATTGGGAAAAGTGTCACTTCGTAGTTCAAGAGGGTATAGTGTTGGGACATCGAATTTCAGCTAAGGGAATTGAAGTGGATAAAGCAAAAATTCAAGTTATTGAGAAATTACCACCACCAACTTCTGTCAAAGGCATTAGAAGCTTTCTTGGGCATGCCGGGTTCTATTGTCGCTTCATCAAAGACTTCTCAAAAATCACAAAGCCTGTGTGTACTCTGCTGGTCAAGGATGTACCATATATCTTCTCTGAAGAGTGTTTATTGGCATTCAACACTCTAAAAGAGAAGCTAATCTCAGCACATGTGATAATTGCGAGTCTACTATTTGAATTAATGTGTGATACAAATGATTATGTAGTTAGAGTAGTATTGGGACAGCGAAAGAATAAAATTTTTCATATAATATACTATGCTAGCAAAACTTTGACTAATGCACAGCTCAACTGTGCCACTACTGAGAAGGAGCTCCTGGTTGTAGTCTATGCATTTGACAAATTCAAATCATATCTTGTTGGATTAAGGGTGATAGTCTACACTGATTAGATGAGTGTTACTTCTACAAGAGTTTAATATGGAGATAAGAGACAAGAAAAGAAGTGACAATGTAGTAACTGATCATCTATCCAGACTTGAACAGGAAGAGCAGATTGAGAGCATGGATATTAATGAGGTGTTCCCAGATGAACAAATTTTTCACTTGAAAAAAGTACCATGGTTTGCAGATATATTGAATTTCTTAGCCAGTCCATCATCCCGGTAGATTATTCAAGTCATCAAAAAAATATTTTTCTCTGACTTGAAGTAATATTTTTGGGAGATCCCATTCTCTATAAACGGGGTCCAAATCAAATAATTAGGCGGTGTATTCTGAAGAAGCAGTCCCTTAGATACTTGAACATTTCCACTCTTTAGCGTGGTACCTCTAAAACAGCATCAAAAGTTCTACAGTTTGGGTTCTATTGGTCTTCTCTCTTCAAAGATGCATACCTTTTTATGAAGGGATGTGATCGGTGCCAACTCATGGAAAATATCTCGAAAATGAATGAGATGCCTCTAAACAGTATACTTGAGGTCGAGCTTCTTGAAGTTTGGGGTATTGATTTCATGGGGCCATTCCCCTCTTTATTCTTGAATCAATACATTTTGGTTGCTGTCGACTATGTCTTCAAATGGGTTGAAGCAGTCGTATTGCCTACCAATGATGCACGGGTTGTGATGGACATTTAAAAAAAAATACATTTTCACGCGTTATGGCACACCCCGTTCCATTATTAAAGATGGGGGTAAATATTTTTGCAATCGTCACTTTGAGTCCTTATTGTCTAAATATGACGCTCGGCATCGTATTGCTACTCCCTATCATCCTCAAACCAATGGGCAAGTTAAAGTCTCCAACCGAGAGTTGAAGCGGATTATTGAGGTGACGGTGAGTTCATCAAGAAAAGATTGGTCAAAGAAACTAGATGATGCTTTATGGGCCTATCGGACAACTTTCAAAACTCCTATAGACATGTCTCTCTACCAGCTAGTTTTTGGAAAGCGTGCCATTTACTGGTTGAGTTGGAGCATTGGGCATATTGGGCAGTCAAGAAGTTGAACTTTGATTTGAAGGCCGTTGGTGAAAAGAGACTTCTTCAATTAAATTAAATGGATGAGTTCCGTTTGGAGGCATATGAGAATGCCAAATTGTATAAAGAACGGGCCAAAAAGTGACACGATATGCATATTCAAAGAATAAATTTTGAAGTTGGGCAGCAAGTGTTGTTATACAATTCTTGCCTCAAACTTTTTCCAGGCAAATTGAGGTCTCGATGGTCGAGTCCTTACACAATCACAAGGGTCTATCCATATGGAGCAGTGGATATCAACCATGAGAGCAAAGACACTTTTAAAGTCAATGGACAACGGTTGAAGGTTTATTGGAGCGGTGGATTCTTGGAAAAAAAAGTCCACTGTTTATCTTACACCACCCGCATGATCATCCCAAAAAGTCGAGCTCTAGACTATAAATCGAGCGCTTAATGGAAGGCAACCCATCTTTCTATCCCTTTCTACTTTTTCATTCTAATTATTTGCTTGTTTTAAGTTTTTGGTTTTATGCATACCGTTTATGTTTTTAAAATTTTTTTTTTTTGCATTTAGGTAAATTTAGTTGGGATAGTTTTAAGTGTATTACTTAGGGACATTGTGTTTATTTTTCTAATTTTGCATTTAGTTTATTTTTAGCATGGTTTAGTCATCATCTTCATTTTGGCACGTAATTAAGATTTCACATGATCAATTAGGCCTAGATACAATTAGTCAAATGCATGAAGTAGGGATAGTTTCATCACTTTAGTTTTAGGCACATCATGTTTAATTTTTTTTTTTTGTTTTGCACTTAAGTGATTTTTGTTAGCAAATTTTAGTTCTTTTAGGTTCATCGTATCCATATTAGCACGTTTTGAATGTTTAACATGTTGAGTTAGCCTATATGCATTTAGTTTCAATTTGAATTTCAAAAAAAAAAAATTTGTTTGCTGGTAAACTGGGCGATCGCCCGAGAACATCAACTCTGGGCAGAACACCTAGGGCTAACCTGTGAGATCGCCTGTGTTTTCATTGGCGTTCGTCTGGGCTCGCACTGGGGTTTTAATAACCCCAGCCACGAGCAACTCACCAAAACAACACAAAAATTTCTTATTTTCAAACACTACGCGATCTCCCTCTCAATTTTCATCCATATCATATTTCAATCTCCCATATATCAATCATCAATCACGTATTACTTCTTCCCACATTACATTAACATCAAAGTTCTACATTTTGGCAAAGGAAGGTATGAAACTTTTCTAATTTATTTTTCTTTCTCGTGTGTTCTTTATAACTTGAATTTTTTTTCAATTTTATCTTGTTAAGTTAGGAGGATGGGACTTGGAAGATGATGGATTCTTGATTTTGTGTTTTTGAAGTGGTAAATTTTGGGCTAAATACAACTTCCATAATCATCTAAAACCTACTTCAAATGAGATTGCTTTCTAGGTGTTTACTCAAATGCCTAAGTAAAGATTCTTGTGCAATTAGGGCTAGCTCTCGATTGGGCATTGTTGATATGCATTCAAACTTGCTAATTGTTCATACATTCAATAGAAATACATTCCACATTGAGCCAAGCCACTCACTCCGTAATTCTGCAACCTTGGCTTGCCATGACTAGGCACCAGCCATTTCACGTCACCAACTTCGTCCCAACTCTCGTCTGCCTCATATGACCTCTGTTCTACCTCATTTTTGAACATGATAAAGACCAATCTATATAGATACATGTGTCCGAAGTTGGCCCGGGAAAATTTGATTATTTCTTTACATTTCTCGGTGGTGAAAAGTAGTGTTTGATCTATGTGTCAAATACAAAAATTCACTACTTTTATTTTATTTTAAGATGTTTTGTTTATTCTTGAGCTTATTCCGATGCTTAACTATGTTTCTCTTATCCTTTTAGGTACCAATGGCACCAAAATGAAAAACCACAACTCAAGAAAAGGGAAAGGGAAAGGTCGGTAAATGTTCTATTCGTCGTAGACTGGACGAGGAACCAACAAGTGATGATGGCATACCATGATTCCTAACTACAAAAGCCCAAGAGAGATATGATAAAAGGTGTAAAGGGAAGAACTACCACCAAGAAAGACGGGTACAAATGGCTGATTTTTAGGGGCATTTGTTGGAACACATGATCCAGCAATGTGGTAGGAGTAAAGTGGATGCAGCTCTACATCCGGCGTATATAACTTTGGTTAAGGAATTTTTTGCAAACTTCAACAAAGAAATTGATACTCCAGAATCGTCTCATCGGTACAAGACATGGGTAAGAGGCAAGTGGATCCATTTCAGCCTTGCTATGATTGATAGATACTATAAGGTGACCCGCACGGGGATAGATCCTATGCCTACTGAAGAGGACATGTAGTCAGTGGCACGATTCTTATATGGTAGAGAGAATGCATGGCCGTTGGCCACTTCGCACTTCAAACATGATGAACTAACTCGGGAGCTGAGGGATTTACACATTTTTGTTTGTACCAATATTAATCTTACCACTCAGCGAACGAATTTTATTGGAGAAAGGGCTCGCCTTCTTACCATTTAACCCGGGTCAGAAAAATGGATTTGGGGACACATATCTTTAATTTTGTTCGGGATTTAGCAACGTCGGTTGACTCCAACTCCCAGCGCTCTATTATGTTCCCATGTCTGATTAGTGGGATCTGTCTGGAGGCCGGTGTCCCTCTGTTGCCATTTGAGGAAGCTGACACTCTTGAAGCCCCCTCTCACCCATAAGATTATCGACAATTCAAAGGCCATGATGCGAGCCAGAGAGATCAGAGCACAGCGTGCTCCAGCGATACAACCTGATGAGAAAGCTCATGATTAGGCACCTCCAGCACCCCAGCGAGCTCTAGCCGCTGAGCCCAACCTTGGCACTCAGTTCACTCAAATCCAAGTAGCTCTGACGGAGATTGGTAGATCGGAGAACAACATGCATAACACATTACTCGAGGTCCAGCACACGCAGCATAACATGCAACAAGAGCTGGAACGAGTAAGTATGCAAGTACGTGGACTGCAACATGCAAATGTCAACATTAGGTCGGACCAGCGTACTATCACTTATGCATATGACGACGTCAACTGAAGGATGATACAATTTGGAGGTCGACTCGAGACGATTGACGGGACAGTCTCCTAAATAGCCAAGGCCATCGACTCTTTGCGAACTTCCACTTCTGCTAGACCATCCGATCAGCCAAGACCTTCTTCTCCATATTTACTCCTGGGAAGTACCTGATCTTTTACTCCTCTAATTTTGTTCTAATTTGCTTACATTGGGGACAATATAATGTTTTCATTTGGGAGTGGGTTAAGTTTCAAGATACTTAATGGTTGAATTTTGAATTAGCTTATTATTCAGGTCTGTATAACTACAAATTTTATTTTTTTTAAAAAAATATAGTTTATTTGTCTAGTTATTGTTGAGCCAATGATGATATTTATTTGAATTTGAGTACGTTTTTAGTTAGAATATTAGACAACACTTTAACTCGTATTTTTACATGAATACTTATCCATGTTAGACTAGATTAATGAAACACGTAGCCACTATTGACTTATCACAAATATGGAAACATGACTTAAGTGTTTGTGTTGATATTATTGACTTAGGATT
This sequence comes from Forsythia suspensa, assembly GCA_023638005.1. Lineage (NCBI taxonomy): Eukaryota > Viridiplantae > Streptophyta > Magnoliopsida > Lamiales > Oleaceae > Forsythia > Forsythia suspensa. The sequence goes on from CM042667.1 coordinate 18,318,053, forward strand.
ATTGTGAAAATCTTGTTCTCAAATCCTTAAGCTAGTAACCAAACTGTTTTAAGAACAGTTTGGGAGTGTTAAAGTTATTACGTGTGTTATGAGAATTTTGATGGTTTGGGTTTTCTAAATCTCATCTTTGGTTGAATAGGTTATAGTCATGGAATCTAAACCGAGCACTACTCACTACTGATAAAAATAAAATAAAATATCTAACTTGAGTAATTAAGTCTGTTATGGTATTTTAAAACATGGTGCCCTATGGTCATCTGACTTGGGAGTCATCGGCCCAAAGCTCACTACATGGGTCATAAAAAAAATTAAAAAAAAAATTATATCTTCACTTCTCTTATAGCCTTTGCGACTCGAGCAATTAAGCATGTTAGAGTATTTTAAAACTTGGTGCCATATGGTCATCTGACTTGGGAGCCATCGACTCAAAGCTCACTACAAGGTTCACATAGAAAGCTAGTGAGAGAAAAATATTACACAGGACGTAAGACTGTATACTTTAGTTAAATAAAATAAAATTAGTTAGAATGCTTGGTAAGGATTGCTAGGTTAGACCCTCGGAGACTGAAGATGAGAATTTAGAAATCACCCACCATCCTAGTTCTAAGAATACAAGTTCTAATTTTTACCACTTTATTTGAAAAAAAAAATATTGTGTTGATCAATAAGAACCAAATTCGCTAGAACACCTCGGGATTGGAGAGAAAAGATTTAGAAGTTCGATAATTTATGGGAAGTGTAAGGAATAAATGATTTCAAAGGGTTCGAAATTGTAAAAATATCAACAACACAATATTGGTCACGGTCTAATACAGGTGTAAGATCATTTACAAAGAGAAACCCCTGTATTAGATCAATATGAGAAAAAGAATGCAATTTGAGTAAGATCATTCTGCAGCAGTACTAAACAAAAAAAATAATTCAGCAAAGAGAAACATAGTAAGATGAAACCCCTATTCTAGTTTTACTCATTTACATGATAAGTGCGTTTTGTGCACTTATTCGGGCCTTTAAACTAAGCGTTTATCCTGTCATATTATTGATTTTATACTTAATTTAGTTTGTTATTCCTTATAATTAAGTTTTGCTAGGATTACAATGAAGCTTGTAGTTTAAATTCTTCTATCTAAAGACTTGGTTTTTGACGATTTATTTCAATATAATTTTGAATAATTAATTTTTATTTATTTGAATCTACAATTATATACGTAGTAATTGTATGAGTGTTATGGGTTGTTTTACTATCGAAAGATCAAAAGCATGCTAGACAATATTTTAATTATTTTAAAGTACAATAAGAGATAGAAATATACCGCTATGATTTAGGTGATCTTTAATTATCCATAGAGATTTAATGCATTTGTTTGTATTCGCATTCGTCATAGACATATAGTCGAGTCATACTTACGAATATGTTTAATTTTATTCAAGAGAAATTGTTAAGCAATCTAGAGATATTGATGTTCATAACTGATTTAATTTGTCAAAACCAAGAATCAAATAGAGGAATTAACAATTATAAGTGGATTCTGGATCTTAGTACTTTTCTTTCTTAAAGTTAAAGTAATTTTCATAAATCCATCTTTTACTTAATTGAGTTATAATTATTTAATTGTTCTTAGTTTATCATTCTAATTAGTTCTTAATTACCAATTTTTCAAAATTAATTAGATTCGGTTAAGGTTAATATAATTGACATTGAATTATCTAAATCCTTGTGAGAACGATACTTGGACTCATAATCTATTTTATTATTTGAGTGATCCGTACACTTGCAGAATTATTAAACACATAAAATCGCTGACATTACACATTAGAAAATTAGGAAATTTAATAATTTTCACGGCTATGATGTGCTTTTTGAATGTGTAAATTTTTGTATTATATCTTGCGATGTCTAGTCTATTTATCCATGTTGACTTATTGGGATCCAAGTAAAAGTTGGAATTCTGGTATAGTCATGTTTAAACTTGTAAAAATGATGACTTTGTTTCACTGGAGCAATTGCATCTGAGCTGTTGATTTCAGAGTTGCATGTTGGCCGTTGGATAAGGGTATAAAAGGTGTGTAATCTGAGTTTTTTCTTCAATACGTGAAAACTATAGTCTCTTCTTCTTTCTCTCTCAAAATGCTGATCTAATTTCTTCCCCTTTACTCTCGTCTTCTTCTCTTTCTGAGTCAAGAATATGAGTGTTGTGGGGGTGCTCTTTGTGTGAGAGTATTTGTTTTGGGTCCGAGGTCAATTATTGATCGACTCTCGAATTGTAAAGGACTTAATCCTTTGTAGTGTCTATAAACTGTATTTTGAGTTAAATCTTGAAGATTTTTAATGCATTGAAACCGAATCCACTCAAAGTGGAGCTTAGTGATTGAGTGAACCCGGCCCCTAGGGGCATAAAATTTGGTGTTATATTTCTTTTTTGCATATATACTTTGTGATTTTTGATCTTGCATTAGAGTAGAAATAGTAACAATCCACATTATTTCTTCAAGTTATAGAACACTACATATTGAGATCCCCTATTCAGTGCAAATCGTGAAGCTCTTCCCTTTTGAATGAAGGGAAGATGATTAAATGTTAAGGTTATACAAAGATGTGCAATCATGTCATGTTTGGTACACAATACTAGATGGGACTAGATGGTAGAACTTCGTTTTTATCTTTAGTGCTATCGAGAACTAACCCATTCAACTTACCAAACATGTAATGAAAGCATGAATAAAGCATGAATAGAATAACATGATGCAAAGAAATATATCCCTCACCATTTTTGAAAAACCGACCAAGTTGCATTTCTTTGATTGTTGGAGGCAAGAGAGTAACTTGTTCCATTAATCTCCACAGGAGCATCAAGGAAATTAAGTACCTAAAATACAGTACGGAAAACGAACCATATAATAAAGTTCTTAAATGCAGTTTTAAGAGAAAATGTAAGTTGAAAATGATAAAAAATTTCCATCAAGTAGTAAAACTTACTGGGAAATGACATGGGCAATGGCTGCACCACTAACACCCATTCCAAACAGGAAGATGAATATTGGGTCCAATACAATATTCGCCACATCTCCAACCACTACATTGCAAGGCTAAAAATTAACAAATTTATCTTCTATTCACTAGCAGTTGAGTATTTTCTAAATCGATACAAATTGTTAAAAATTATGTGAGTGATCATATGTATGTTTAACTCGAATAAAAGCGAACGATTTGCTTACTTGTTGCATATAGAGGAGTTTTTGTATCCTTAAAACCCCGAAAGACCCCTTGCATGGCCAAAGAAAGAAGAACAGCTGGAGCACCGAGTGACCTCAATGTTAAATACCTTAGTGCTGGTTTCAGCATAGGCGAAGTCTACACAAGTAAAAGTATTCACTTATGAAAATGACTACAAATCTGAAAAGATGTTAGACTTTGAAGAAATTTAAAAGAAACAAGTATCCAAAAGCGAAAATAATACTTACTGATTTTATACCCATGTAGCCAAGAATTGGTTTAGCTGCACAAATAAGGAATATAGATTGGATGAGGCCAAGTATGGCACCAATCATCAATGCTGATGAAGCTGATGATATATGCCTTTTCTCATACCCCCTGTCACTAGTTTCTATAAAACTAATGGTAGAAGGTGACTTTCTTGTCAACTCTGATTCAAAATTCAACGGAGAAATATCACGAGTTAAAGTCAAAATGATCACTTGGTGAATAAATTCAAGAGGATGGGGCTCGTGCATACCGATTTCTGTTATCAACTCTTCCTTTTCAGTGTCTGCAGAAAATCCGTTTTCCAATAATTTAATCTCCTCTGTTTCACCTTTCAAACTTCGCATACCATCTTCTTCAGCAACAAAAGAAGTCGTGATGCTAACAAGTGGGAAAATTGCAATTTTTGATACTTGATTTATGACAGCAATTGCAACTCCAACAGCAGCTAGCTCCACAGGACCTTTAGGATAAATCAGTAAGAAAAACTAGACAGGAATTGAAACCACTTCAGTAAAATCAAAATCAAATAGACTCTGTTTACAAGGATGGTGCTTAATTGATGAAATCTCATAAAACAAGTGACCATATGTCTGTAAATGTAAGCATAATATTAATGAATTACTAAGAAGAGCAACCAATCCTTCCTAGCATATCATAAGTAACTAAATATTACTAAACATGAGGGTTCGGAATTAAAACTTCAGAAGGAAAGACGATAAAAGTCTAGAGTAGAATAAGTTCTCTACTACATTAGAGTTATCCAGATAACGAAAAGATGTCCATATTTGATGCAAAATTAGCGCCAAAACCGAATGTCTATTAACCATGAAACACTTGACGCGAAAACAAGAATCAGGAAACACGTACCTATATGGCCAATGAAAGCAGTGTCAATTAGAGAAGCAATAGGGTCCGCAGTTAGAGCCAGTGCTGCAGGTAAGGCAATCTGTGCCATCTCGACACCTAACTCGTCTTCCTTGAAAATTTCCCTACAAAATATTAGAAACATCCATCAACTGCAATTGCATTATCCCTTTTTTTTTTTTTTTTTTTTTGTTCATTTCTCTTGAACCAATTCAGAAATGTCAACACAAGAAATGATGAATGTGAATTACAATCCAGAAGCCTAATTAACATAAGTCACAACAATGAGAATTATTAGGTATATAAAATTTCTGTAGCTCACAACTTGGAAAAGAAAAACACTAGGAATGTCAAACAGAACAGAAACAATAATCAAGATCAAGCTTAAAATTTAGCAAGAATATTCATCAGTGTGTTGCTTGTTAATAATATAAATTATTCTATAAACAAAAGCAAACTATCTGACAAAGGAAGTAAAATCTTTCCAAGAAACAATACCATGGATTCTTGAATAGATCCCATAGAGGATTATCACCCATATTGTTCCACAATGAAACCAGCACCAAAGTAATCATGTCGAATTCCCGAATTAGTAGTTAATCGCCAAGTTCACGGTTGAATTCTGACTCCCATACCATTTTAGGCAACTGTAGAGAAGGTGCTAAAAATATAATAAAAAGAGAGTTACAGAAAAGAGAAAAAAATCTTGGAAGAAAAATGAAGATGAAGGGAACCCAGAAATGATATGTAAAAAATTGTAAATATTTTTATTATAATGATACCAAGAATCCTTAGAAGTCAAGAAAATGAACTTATATGAACCACAAACAAAGAACTAATAACAAAAACTAGGTTGTAACTATGCAACCAACCATTTTGACCAGAGCAATCACATAAACCTTCCTCAGTTGTTCAAAACCCAGAATGAGAGTGCAAGTTGTGTAATAAAACTTCATAAAATCATTAAATACTAAACAAAAGCATGTAAGAAAGATATCTAATAATATTAAATACCTCATCTTCCAAGAAATACAAGAGATTATATTCATAAAAAATTTGCATTAGAATTTCTGCAGCAACTGGATTTGGACAACAGGAAAGAGGGAATAGTATGGACAAAGTTCAGATGGTACAAGCAGTAACGAGTGATGGTAAATAAATAGTAGCAATTCCATCTGTTCGGTCCCAAATCAGTCGTAGAATGGTGTCTTTTCAATTGCTCGACAATGGGCTGATGCATCATTTTCCTTAAATCTGTTCCTCTGCTTGCGTCAAATGCTCAAAATACAATGGAAATGGAAATGGTAATTGGGTTGCCGTGCAGCAACGGAGGGAGTTGCACCTTTTCATTTTGGTTGGGGTTGGGGGTGGGGATTAGTATGCGCTGGTGCCAAACAAGGCCGGGTTACATTCCAATCTCAAAAGTCTGAGTGAAAAATGGGTTCTTTTAACAGTTTTATACTACCGGGAGGAATGTGCCACTATTTGAAAGCATGAGACCAATACATTTGAAGTATACGTTAAACATTTCATGTTCTTCAGACATGCTACAATGTAAAAAGCAAAATTTTAATCAAAAAGCAAAAACTTGTTTTTCCATCCAAAGTTCAATAACCATACAATTGTTGGCATTACAGAAACAGCCATGATAAGAAATTCAAATCCCTATCCGAGGCAGAAATTTCGGGAAAGGTTGAAACATGGGGTGCTCTATCTATCTATCAGATTTTTCAATCCACCGGCATTTGTCATTGGCAGTAGGACAGGTTCTTTAGTTTTGTCTTCGGTAAATGCAACTGGTGGGGCTTCCACTGCTCAAATATTGTTAAAAAAAACTTCGTTTCTATTCTGTACAATTGTGTTTGCATCCCTGGATACATTCTTTGCCATCACTGTCAGGAGCTGGTGGAGATGGTGACATGTTCATTTCCATTCTGTAAAATTGTGTTTGCATCCTTGGGTACATTCTTTGCCATCACTGACAGGAGCTGGGGAGACGGTGACTTGTGAGATTCAAGTGAAAATACTTAAAAGATGGTATGTTTTTAAGGCTTGAGTCCTTGAATAAGATTGTTTCTTTCATTTGAACAGCCTTATCTTGTGTCGAAAGGTTTTTCGTGCTATGCACCTGGTCGAGGAATACAAAGCTCCTATGTACCATACTCTTTTTGTACCTTGGAAGGGAGGTCCTCCTTATGATGTACAGATGTGGCTGTCCAAAGTGCACTAGGTAAACTCGGTCACGGATAGGATAGGAGTGTGCGTGTCAACCCTTTGGGTGCCGTATTTTGGAGACTGGCAGTCTGAATTTCAGTGTCTGTTTAGAGATGTGTTGGATTAACAGGTCAGACTTCCTATGCAGAAATGAGTAAATATCATAAATCAATTTATTTGGGAAATTGGGCAAAGGTAAATGTACTTGCAATTCAATCACCAATAATCACCGCAAGAGCACTTCCCGCCCTCAAACCGATGAAATCGATTGTTATCTCTCACGATAATTATCCGTCCAGTGCACTTGGACATAAACTTTATCGCAGTGTGGCAATCACCACAGACACGCAAGTTCTTCATTACTCTAATTGGTCGTTCGGGTGGAAAGGTAATGAGTGCAAATGCAATGGCTAATCTCTCACTATGATACCGAATACTCTGGATCTTCTCATCAACGCCAACTTCTTGCAGCACGTAACTTGTGTCAGCAATATAACCAGCTCTTGCCATGTCCTCCCCTAATTTCTCCAGCTTCCTATAAATCTCTTCAGATTTTGCATGTGCCCTATCCCCTGCAACAAATGTGTAGATCCTATTACCTTCCTCTACCCAGCTCAGACCGGTTTCCTTTTTCATTCCACGGTCCCTCAGCATTTTCCTTGCCTTTGCAGCGTCTTTATATCTACCAGCAGCTGCATAAGCATTGGATAATAGCACGTGTAGGCCAGGGCTAACAGGGCCTAAAATAAAGACTCTATCAGCTACATAACCTGCCAACTCAGTGTTTCCGTGAATTCGGCACCCAGTTAGTAAAGCTCCCCACACAGACTCTGTTGGTTGCATTGGCATTTCTTTAGTGATTTCTACAGCCTCATGCAATTTTCCAGCTCGGCCTAGCAAGTCAACCATAGAAGCATAATGCTGATCCCCTGGCTCTATACCTCGCTCCTTCATCAACTGAAAGTAATACTTTCCCTCCTCAACCAGCCCCGCGTGGCTACAAGCATAGAGTAGACACAAAAATGTAATGAAATTTGGCTTCATCCCTACCCTTTCCATTTTCCCAAACAACTCAAACACGTTCTTCGTATGTGAATGTTGAGCACACGCGATCAACATCGCATTCCACATTCCTAAATTCTTATCCAAAACCTCATCAAAAACAAGATATGCTCCCTCAATCACACCACACTTTGAGTACATGGAAATTAAAGCACTCCCCACAAAACTCGACGAATGATAGCTCATTTTCAAGCACAAACCATGCATCTGCTTCCCTAGTTCAAGCAAGGTCGAATTCCCACAAACTCTGATCACACTCGAAAAAGTAAAATCATTCACACCCAAATCCTCAATTAAAGCCTCCTTAAAAAGCCTCAAAGCCTCCTCGCCCTCACCCATTTGAGCGTACCCATATATCATCCCACTCCAAGACACCACATTTTTCCCTGGAATTTCATCGAACATCTTCCTAGCATCTACTAAATTCCCACATTTCGCATACATATCCACTACAGAACTCCCAACAAACACATTAAAGTCATATCCAACTTTCACCGCAAGACAATGTGTCGACTGCCCCGCTCGATAATCATTCATCATCGCACACGATTTCGTCACACTGGGAAAAATGTGGTCATCAGGATACACTCTACCATTACGAAGCATTAAGCACAGATACTGAAAGGCGCGAAATGGTAGATCATTTAGCGCAAAACAAGATATTATAGAACTCCAAGTGGTGGCAGACTTGAAGGGAGACTCGTCAAACGATTGTTCCGAGTGGTGCGGGAACTGTAATTTCGCGTAAAAGTTGATCAGATGGTGAGATATAAGTGGGATGATTTGAAGTCCAGATTTAAACACATGGGCATGAATAGATTGCCCATTTAAAAGGGATTTTGCCCGCGTGAAGTCAAGCAAATGGTTGCAAATGGTTCGGTAGTACTGCTCGAAGCTTTGTTGGTTGAGTGAGTTTTGTAAAAAGTGTGTGATGATGGGGTGTTTGGGGGGTGCTACTGCTGGTGGTTGCAGGGGTTCTTTGAGGAAAGGCTGAAGCATTTAGTGAATATTTTAAAGAGTCTTGTGGTCCGGATGCATGACGGCGGCGTAGGAGTATTAGTTTTCAGCACCGGAATGGGATGGCGGCCGAACGAATTTGGGTTTTGGGGAAGGCAAAAATTGGCGGGTCTCCCTCCCTCTCGCTGGCTTATTTATTAACGAGAAAATTGGACAAAATATCAAATTTGAATTTTTAATTTTGAAAAATATCTAATTTGGAAATTCTTTTGTCAAACGGTCGCTATATTGAAATTACAATTTTTTTAAGTGTAATATATTTTTTTTCGTTGAATTCTTATTTTTAACTTCATTAGTTAGTAAATCTAATTCTTAATGATAATTTATGTTAAGATATTCTGTTTTTGTGATTCGAAATGAGAAAAAAATATTTTGACGCACTTTTGTATTTATTATTTTTTAACATAGGTCATGTTCAATAGTCATTTTTCTCAAAAAAAAATCCAATTTTTTGTCTACAATTTTTGACTTTTCAATATTTTTACACTACCTAAAAAGTTTGAAAAATCAATAAAGTACTCAAAAAATCTATTTTTTCCTAAAAAAAATTACACCGAACATGCCCATAATATAATGAGCTAAACAATCGTTTCGCTCATTCCCAACAAATTTTTTGAATAGAAACCATTATTAAACACAAGATATAGCATTAACAAAAAGTTGAAGATAAAAAATATGATAAAAACAGTTAAGAATATGAGTGTTATAATGAGCAAAGACTTATGATATTAAATGCAATTAAATTGGCCAAGTAGCTAAATTTCAACAAAACAAAAAAAAATTGGACGAAAATACATTTAACAAACAAACAAAATTTCTATTTTAACCATATTCTCTCTCCAACTTTACCATTTCATACCAGTTGCTCATACTATCCGCCTATTTTTTCGTCTTTGTCATATTCTATTATTATTGTCGTAGAAATCAAACATTACAAGATCTAACACTTGTCTCCCACTTTAACTGCACCGCACCGCTGCCAATATATTGCCTTCCCACTCATGCACTCAAACAACTTTTTTTCACCACCATTCTGTCGAATTTTGGGTCAAATAAATTTTTTTATTTTACTTATATTTGTGTGCATTTATTTATATTCCATAAGATTACTCAATTGAATATTAGATTCCATTGATTTGTTAAGATCTATTTGGTTTGATATTTGACATTGTTGAAGTACATGTCGATTTATTTTCTCATTTTCAACAGTCGACTGTTAATTCACTTTTTTTTTCAAATTGTTAATTTTTGGATTGATCTATCAAATTTCAAAAAAAAAAAATTAACCTTTTTTAACTAAATTGTCGATTTAAAAAAAAGTTTCAACTATCGATTTTTGGACAATATTCAGAAAATCGGATCAGCCATTGACTTGGAAAAGACAACAGGTCAAGGGTCAAAAGGTCGAACCAGGTTTAATAAAAAAAATTAAAAATTAATCCAAAAATGTCACAAAAAGTCTAAAAATAAGTTATTTTTAAATAAACCAATATAGACAAAATTACTCACAAAACTTGATTTTAAATAGACTTTTCATAAGTTTCAATTAAATAATTAAACATTAATCTGAAAATATCAAAAAAAAATGAGGAACAACCAAAGAAGGAGAAGAAGAACAGTGGGAGAAATGGGAAAGAAATAAAGAAGAAATCATAAATGAGGGATTTTGTCCTAAAAAAATTTCGAACAGGAAAACCATTAAAATCTAATCGGTTCTACCAGGTCGCGGATAAAAAGCCTAGTTTGCAGTCTGGTGATGTTAGATCGGACCGATTTTGCAACCGGCTCCTGATTTTCTCGGTTGAACCGACCTGCCCGGTCCGATTTTCTAAACATTGTTTTTGGACTGATTTTTTTTTTTAAATAACTATTTTTTCAACTATCATTTTCAAAAAAAAAAAAAAAATTCAACTGTCAATTTTCAAAAGGAAAAATTTTTTAACGATTTTTCGATAGTTACATTGGTAAATGTTGATTTCCAAAATAACAAAGTTCATCAAAAGTTATATTTAACATTTTGCTTCTAAAAATGACATATTTACAAATATTTTAAAAAATTACCGTATTTCCAATTCATCATTTACTTTTAGGCGTTTTTCAAAATTCTCTTTTATTTATTTCATGGTCAAATCTGATGGGGAAAAAATTAATTAAATAAAAAAAATCCAATTTTTAGAGTAAATTTAATAAATAATCACCAATTTTACCCAAGATTACTATTTACTCACCTAACTTTGAAATTTTACCCATTGTTCACTCATCTATCTCAAATTATTTCTCATCCATCACTCGACTCATTTCTATCAATTCACCTTAATGAAAAATACGACGTGGCGGACAGAATCCTATGTGGCACAAAAATCTATTAAAATCTACCACATGGGTTCAATAATTAAAAAAAAATCTGGAGTAAAGAAATTCATGTCTAAATACAAATCAAACAAAACTAAACTACCCAAATGAAGAAGATCCCAAATTAACCCTAATTGCTAAAAGTTCTTCCCCAAAATTATCAACTGAACCACAGTTATACCTCGATTTTGAGTGAAAAGGATGACCCGCAAGCACTCGACATAGAAGATAACGTAACTGTGGAAGAAGCATTGTTGGAGGCACAAGATAAAGGACCACCAAGATGTAAATTTATTGTGCTTTTTTAATGTATTTTGTTTTTACTTGTTGTCTTTGTTTGGAACCACATCTATGCAGCCCTGTATATTTTTTTTTATTTGTAATAGCATATGGAATGGAATCTAAATTTTGAAGTTCTGGGATCTGGGATCACAGTTTACTTCTTTGGGACAATATTCATGCACTTTTATATTTTTATATTGTATCTGCATGTGAGAACTGTTTGAAAAACCCTAACCCTAGTGTTTTCAATGCAACCATGACATTTGATGAAGAAGAATTTATACCTCCCGAATGCAACTTGAGTGATTCAAATAATGAGGTTGACGATGATAGTTTTCTTTATGACATGAATGCACTTAAACGTGTTGCAATGGGATTAAATGCAGACCCTACAATCGAACTTGAGGTTGCAGGTATGGAGGAGTTAGGATCAGATGATGGTTATTGTCCAAGTGAAGAGGAGTTGCTCACTGATTATTCTTCCAGTGAGGAAAACAATTATCATTTTCCTATTTACGTTGCCGAGAAGAAGAAGTACGACCCACAGTTAGAGGTTTGGAAGGAGTTCAAAAACATTGAGGAATTTAGGCAAGCTGTTAGGAATCATGGGGTTGCAACTATGTGCAATTTTAGGTTTAGGTTGAATGTTGATAAGAGAGCACACGCAAGAAGCAAGGAGGAATGCTGTAAATCATGATTTGGGCATCGTTGAACAAGGTGAATGGTTGTATCCAAATAAAGTCTATGAGGTGATACTTCCAAATTTAGCTTCTGGGTGATACTTAACGCGGTAATGGAATGCTTCCATTTTTCTCTGGCGAAACCAAATTGAACTTTGGGAAATTAACCCTCATCTTCTGCCTCCAACAATACTTCTTTCCCAGTCATGTTATCTTTCATGTCGAGTACTTGTGAGTCACCCTTGCCACTCAAAATCGAGGCAGCCGATGGATTCGTTAATTTTGGGGAAGAACTTTTAGCAATTATGTCAATTTGGGATCTTCTTCATTTGCTCAATGTGTTTTATCTAATTTTTAGTTAGACGTGAATTTCTTTGCTCCAGATTTCCTTTTTTTAATTATTGAACCCATGTGACAGATTTTAACGAATTTTTGTGCTACATAGGATTTCGTCCGCCACATGGCATTTTCTGTTAAGGTGAATTGACAGAAATGAGTCGGTTGATAGATGGGAAATGGTTTGAGATAAATGAGTGAGCAATAGGTAATATTTCAAAGTTGAGTGAGCAAGTGGTAATGTTGAGTAAAGTTGGATGATTATTTATTAAATTTACTCCCAATTTTTAAGTTGAATCCGCCAGTCGTCAACAGGTAAAGCAGTTGGTACTTATCTGAATCGGAAGGTTCTTGATCTAAACTATGGATTTTTGACTTTTTCATGGTTTTAAAATTTTGTGGGTTTCTAGACATAATTGGACTAGTTTTCTATTTTTTGGTGAAATAGATCATTTTGATCAATTTTGACAACATTTTGTATACATGTTCGATGTTTGTTGCACACGATTAAACAACATTTTTGAGATTTTATCATTAAACTGATTTTACACTTTTGTTTTCAAAGATTTCTCTTGAGCCTTGTATTTTACCTTCATTTACACAATTCTGTTGAAAAGAGTTGAGAATATGGAAGTCTGTTAACAAAATCGTTTATGAATATGATGGTGTAAATGAATAAAAGGTTGCCTAAATATGAAGTCATATCAGCAATATTTTAAATAAGGTTTCTTATGTTTATCATCTGTTCGTCACTAAAATGAAATGAATGGTGATGTTTTACAATTCTTGGGAGTTTATGCAGCAGTGATGGCTCTCAGCTTTTAGCATTAGCATAAATCGAAAAGTTGCAAATGTTTTATCTTCTCAATTTTTTAAGTGCTTTCCATAGTTATATCTCAAAATATGAAATATAAGTCTCATATTTCTTAGTTGTGGATACAATTAGAATATACATAAATAGTTATGTCTGTAGACAGTTGTCCTTTGGAGTACACAGTGCCAGCAGTGCTACCATCGTCAATCATGGGGAAAAATTCCTATTCACTTGTCAGAAATATTCCAAATTTGGTTCTTATCTATTCATATAAAGTACCACATGGAAAACTCTCGAAGGCGATGCCCCACCCGTGTCAGAGGTCCCTTAACGAGGCGGGTTGTAAATCGAGGGATGTGCACGAGTGGTAGGAAAGCACGCTGCGGGAGCGTTAAATTTGCTGAGAAGATGGTTTTAGCCCGTTCTTTCTCCGATTATCAAGAAGCTGCCAACACTATGAGAGATATTTGGTTCAACAAAGTCTGTCCCTTTTTCTCTATTCGCGCAGATGTTTGTGTTCGCATATATATGTGGTTTTTCTTATTGGGTGAATGTATCTGTTTTTTGAAGGATGTGAATGGGTTTTTGGAAGCCTTTGCTGCTCATCCGCAGATTGGTGAAAGCTCTTCTAGGACCCACAAAAGTCACACCACTGCTCAATTAAGTTTTTTCCCCTATCTCTTTCTCTTTGATTTTCTTTTCAATTGTTTTTTTTTTTTTTTTTGGGGTGGGTAACCATGGAGGGCTCAAGGGTTGGAAAAGTACCAAGTGAGGTTTTGATTTCAACACTTCCAACTTAAATATCCGACCTCGGATCTTTGAACCAGCCCCCTGGAGTTCTCTATTGAATTAGATATATTAAATTAGATATACTACATGTTAGTTTTTGTAATTTTTAAATCTCCATTATATGATTTTTTGTTTGATATTGAGTTTAGATGTGATTGGGAACTTATGAGTTTACTACAAGAATTTTATGCTCTTCTCTAATGAATTATTTGAAGAAAAATATAATATTTGTACTGCTTACCACTAAGGCATTATGTATGACTCAAATAGTCAATCTCTCCTCAATCCACTTAGGCGGAATCAATGATTTTCTTCTCAAAAATCTGAACGGACTCTCAAAAGAAGAGTTGGTGACTGAAAATAACTATAACAGTTTGAACGATCCTACTATGATAAATCCTATTCCAGCTGAGTCACTTAGCTTACATCTGATTGTCGAACTTATTTGTCGTAAGAAAAGAATCATCTCCCTTTTTTGTAATATTCGTCGCTATATTCATCCTAATTTAGCCAAGAAGCCGAAATTAGATAATTTTAGAGATGGGCACCTCTTTGTTTTCTTTTTATCTTATTGGACTCTCTTTTGAAACCGGGAAGGGGCCAGGAAGTTGAAGGAAATGATGGTTGTTCCCAATTACAATGGATCCAAAAGTGATGCCAAATGGTTTTTAACATACACCACGTTGGAGTGCTCTAAAGTGCACTTTACAAACAACAATAACAAGTCTGATTTCTAATTTGGCTCGACTAGATGAGCTCTTTTTCACAACTTTACTTGATTAGAGCTACATCTACTAAAACATAATCAATGCTTTTTTTCAACTATATGAAGCCATGTTAATTTGATCTTCCCTTCCCTCTTTCAATTGTTGTGTTGGGATGGTGTCTCAAATTGTAAATGACTACTTATTTTTTAGTACACAAGAACAATTGCAATGATTTATATAATTTAATTTAATTTATCCTCAATTGGTGGCCTTCACTTGTTTTTTTTTTATATAATAACTATCAATTCCTATGTTATTTATTATGGTTTGGCCACCACATCTTTAAATTATCAACTTCATTTAATCACTCTATACATCTTACGACTACCCCTAACTATAGTGAGTTTAACATAATACTCAAGTCGACAAAGCTATATCCATATGCTTATTTGGAGTTGGTGGAGTTTAACATAATACTCAACTCAATCTTGATCACGTTTGTAGTCTCTTTTATGGAATAATTGTAAACGTCGGATTATCTCAAGAAAACGAAAAATGAGGACAAGAAATCTATGAATGGTACTATATGTTGTTTATTTTATAAGTATGACACATATTCTTTATTCATCATTAGCATTCTAGCTACATGCAACTAGATCATGAGATTGGAAGTAATAGACTATAAATCTTATGCTACAGGTGGATCAATGGGGAGAGCAACCTACAGTTTTAGCTATTGCCACTGGCACGACGTTACGTGTATTTCTGACAGCTATTCTGTTTCGTAAGAGATAAGGACCTCATATTTTTTGTAGCTGAATTTGAAGGGCTATTGAATGTCTAGGCCTAAAAATATTTGTATTACATGATACTCACTTTTCAACAAATGCTAATGTTTGATTTGATGGCCACTAACTGGGTGCTTACATGGCTATTATGTTTATTTCTGAGCAAATTCACTGCTATGCACAAAAATGACGAAATTTCTCCTTTTCGCAAGTGTTTTCTTCTTTTTTGAGTTGTGTATATTGAGCTTTTCTTTTTTGGTTGGGGGTTGGAGGGTTTGCAAAAGGGTTATTTAACACTTCGAGAGTGAATCTTCTGGCTTCAGTGAAGTTGTTGGTCAATTTTATTTTTTAGGAGCTACATGATTGGAATGTTCGCTATAGTCAGAAGTTTGGATTTATCTTTTTGATATTTGCATCTACGAGGAGCACCCCACAGATGCTTGCTGATATGGAGGTAATGGTATCATTTCTTGATTTTTTTTTTTTTTGAAGAGATTGCTTTTGAGTTGCTTTAGACCTTCCAGAGTAATGAATCACATGGTGTGGCAAAAAATGATTAATGTAGTTGACTCCAAATTTACAGGGAATAATGTTAGTATGTTTTGTTGTTGTATTAATTTTGAGAGGAGATTTTCTTCGTAAATAAATTGTGATGCAATTTTATTTTTTCTAATCTAACTATAATATAAGAGACTTGTAGGGATTCACTGTTCATTTTTTGGTCCTCCAAGGCTAAATACGACATCATTTATGGATTCTTTTTTTCTTCGTTCATTAAACAGCACCTTTTAGTGCTTTTTTAAACCGAAACACATCGTATCTTAACAGAATTGGATATTTTCTCTCTCCCCGACTCCTCTCTCTTTTTCTCCTACTACACAACCAGCCTTCTTCTTCTTCAATTCAAGAATCGCATTGCCCATCGTTGATTGCCACCTTTCTCTTCAATAGAAATCCTTCATTTCTTTTGTGGTCCTCCATCCTTCATCGGCGCTCTTCTTCTTCCTCATCTTGTTCTTTTTGAACATTTTTCTAAAGTATAGCGGACACAAAATACTTGGATCCAGAAGAAGGATGTTTGTGGACTTTAGCACCATCAAAGGTAATGTTTTTTAGTCGAGAGTGGCCAGCGGATTATATATCTTTTAAGTTTTAGGGTTTTCGATTTTAGATTTTTTTAGAAATTAGTTTAATTTTTTGGATTTTGTGTAGTTTCTTTGAATCTATTGTTACTTTAACTTGGATATATATGTTTGAAGTTTTAGAGTTTTCAATTTTAAGTTCTTCCAAAAATTAGTTTAATTTTTCTGGGTTTTGTTTAATTTCTTTCAATCTGTTGTTTACTTTCAACGGGTTATATATTTTTGAGGATTTAAGGTTTTCATTTTTGGGGTTTTTCCAGAAATTAGTTCAAATTTTTTGGGGTTGTTTTAGTTTCTTTGAATCTATTTTTTGCTTTCAACCTAAATTTTCTAATTTGCCAGTTTTTGTGTATCTTAGTCTCACAACAAGTTTTTGACGCTGTTGTCAGGGACTATTCTTATTTGATATTAGTTTAAATTAATCGTTAGTGTTAATTTTATTTTTTATTTTTTTATTTTTTTATTAATTTATTTCAGTATTTGATTTGTCTCTTTTTAGACCACAACACAAGATGGAAGACTTTGAAATTGATTAGGACAACATGTTTTTTGGAGATTTCATCGCAATGAACCAGGCTAATATAGCGAGACATGATGTGACTTCAAAAATTGATGAAGACAACATGCTTTTTGGAGATTTCATCGCAATGCACCAAGTTAATATAGCGAGATATGATGTAACTTTTGAAATTGATAAGGACATCATGCTTTTTGGAGATTTCATCGCAATGCATCAGGCTAATACAGCGAGATATGATGAAACTTTTGAAATTGATGAGGATGACTTAATCTTGGGAGATATATGAAAACTATCGGTCACACAAAGTTTTTGTCCCCTACTCCTACACCTTTCCAATCGACACTGAAGCCTACTTAATGGAACACATGTCAAGCATTACAACAAGGAGTAGAGAGAAACTGTCCGAGATTTTGGATAATAGACATGTCATCCAACCCGAAGAAGCACCAATTAAAGAAGAAGATTATGTGGAGAAAGAGAAGGTGGTCCTAAATGGGCAAAATGAAATAGTGACATTTAATTGTGTTACACTTATCAAGCAATTCTTCGACTCCCGTCTCTCTTCTAAAATTGATTTTGTGATCAAGGTCGGTAAGAAAGTTGAAGTTTTTGTAGTTGGGTTCGAGCAATGTGCTAAACTACAATCATATTTTTATGAAGACACTACAACAAAAGGACCTTTTGCAACATGTCAATGACAACATTCGTTAAAAGCATGTTGCTAAAAGCAGGTCTACGGCGATCATCAAATGTCTGCTTGCAATTGGTTAATTCAATTGACATTTGGCAGCGATGTTATGGATGCCTACATCTAACCCGTAAATCTCCCAAACCCTTCCAACCCAAATTCTCCTTTTCACGAAATCGCTTGAAATCGCCCAACCATTCCAACCAATAATCTTCTCCTTGTCAACGATTGTTCTCCTCTCAGTAAATACTTCATCTCTCACCCCTTCAAAATATAAGATAATCTCTACGTGTTTACATCAAAATGGGAGACAAAAGCAGGCGCCGCCGATACCAGTGTATTGAGTGTATTTGGCCAAAAACCCTGTTCGAGAGAAGATCTGAGAAGGTTGATGCTCTAAGCTGCGAAGTTGAGAACTTGAAGGTAAGGCAAGCCAAATGTGATGTTACTCCATCTCCTTCCTTCCTAATCTCATTTAGTGTACTCAAAGTAGTATTCCTCAAAGCTATATATGGTCTTCTAATTCCACAGGAATTGTTGCAATCGGAAAAACAACGGTGACAGGTTACGAAGAAAAAGCTGAAACCACGGAATCAAGCAACAAAAAAAGAGTCGGGTTAGAAGAAAGCGAAAGAAGAGTTCATCAACCGGGAATCATTGAGCAGTAGTAGCATAATTCTTATGAGTACCTTCCTTGATTCTCCTTCCGATTGGCTTATTGTCATTTTTCATGTTTTTGTCTGAATAACTCCACATATTTGATTTTGTTGAACCACTTGATGTAAAAATTTAAGTCGTTAGATATGGCCACGGTTATCATTTAAACATTTTCTTCAAAATGCCCCTCACGTTTAGGCGGGGTTCATTTTTTCGCATCAAAGCTTAACATGTGCTCAATTCATTTAAATGGGTGGTGGAGAGACTTGCACCTAGGACCTAATGGAAAATCCAACATCTAAAATATTGAGAATGACCGAAAACTAAAAGCAATACTAGATATAATTTGATCATTATGAATGAATCCGACAAATTGGTAGATAGCTTAAAGCTGCTTACGTTAAATATAGGATATGTAAATCATTAGATCCAATGAATTGAGTCGAAGAATCAAAACACCTTTCTTGTGCCTCTTATTTATATAGGACTTGACCCAAGAGTTAAGTATGGTAAGTTCCATTGCCCAAAATAGAATAGTTGCTTACATTGACAAAACCGATTATACTTGTTGAGAAGAGCAAAATCGTGTTGATAGGATCCTCATTGTGTATCTCAATTAAGAAGATCAATTGAAGATTAAGATATATCAAAAAGCGAGTGAGAATGATGAGTTTCCTAAACAGTTTCATAGGTAATTATGAAGATACTTTGATCTGGTTGTAGGAGTTACATCAATATATAGTAAGACTAGAAAGATCCCCGTGTCATTTTGACTAATATAAGATATGATCTAGTGTGCCTCGGGATGATATCTGACATGTCGGGCCAATTTTCTGAGAATGAAAATGATTTTATGTGCCTCATCCAACTTGAGTTCAACCGGGACTCATTGCTAGAGATGATCGGGATGATGACACGTCCACTTCCACGATACTACGTCTAGTGACTCGATTTCCAGCTCTGTTTCAACTCAGTGAACCTTTCTTCCTTCAATCTCGGTGCTTTCCATTTCATAGTTCGGGATCTTTCGAAATGAAAACTCGGTCATCTAGTTTTCTTAGAGTCCCCATCTACAATTAAAACTCTCTTGACGATCGCAAATTAGCACTTGATCCATCATCTTTTGTTCTCTCTACCAAGATTAAAAATCTTTCCACTTAACCATTCATTCCATTTTAGTCTCCTCATTACTCTTTCATATAAACACATTTGTTCCAAATCTTAATTCACTTTTGTTTTAGCAAGGTCACAATAAGAAACTCTATTATACATTTCTTTTTCTCTTGATGGTTGGCTTGTGCGCAGAACCGAACTTTGGGAAAGTGACGGGGAGGGGCATTCGATGACTACTCGATGCAAGTTGCTCTTTCCATTTGTAGTATCTATTTACGTCCCTAGCTTGATGTAGTTATCTAGATATTAACATTTTGACATCGTAGTAGTAGTGCGTCAGTTCAACATAGAATGTCACCTTTGTCTTGTACAAAACATGTGTATAAAAAGCATCAACATTAGCGTTTATAAACTTTTTTTACATAATATATAACATTACATTCGGTTTTCAAGTCTAATATACCCTCTTGCATCGGCTTGGTTGAGTGTGATTATAACTTCAATTTGAGATGAATTCATAATGTGACTCACAAATAATATTCCATGCAAAACTATAGAAGCTTGGCTTCTTCAAATTGGCTTTCGACTTGATGATAATATTTCTTTGGGAAGGCTTGCTTGAGGAAGTCGTTTTCTCCTAGTCAAAATTTAGTAACATTGAAAGCTTATTTTGTATGGAACATTGACCTTGAGGAAACAGCTCCTCCTTAGAGCAACTAAAATTTATTTCTAATGACATACCTTTGTCATTTTCTGTAAATTTGAAGCTAATTAGAATACCTATGTACAGACGTGCATGCATATTTTATAAAAAATGGCTAACATGGGTTCAAAATATGTCAGTTTGGGTTTTAAGCTTACATTCTAGGGTCTGTTAAATTTCTAAGTCTTAGATCACTCGTTGTCTAGTAGGCCAAATATCTTTTCTTTATTTCATCCAGTGGTTGGTTTCTGTTATCTTGCTGTCCCTGGTAATAGTTGGCCAGCTTTCTAAGTTAACGTCCATGGAAGAAAGACGTTAGTCCCCTCCCACATCGATATACCGGTGGATGGCCGCACAAAGCATCATCATCTCGATCCCCTCATGTCGACTTTTCATATTCCATCTCTTCGACCTTTGGTAAGATTTTGAATTTCAGATTCTGTCAAATTTTCCTAATAGGCATGTATCTTCTCGTCTGTTCTTATTGTGCCTTCCTTTCAAATTATCCTTCTTGTTCGTACTCCATACATAGGTTGTCAGATAGTTATCTTAATAAAAAGCTTGAGAGAATGATTGAACTCCGTACAGAATAATGAAACATTATTTCCAAGATGTAATTTGCTATCTTTCCTAATATTCATTAGTTGAGGATCATTTCTTCCAAAATGTTTTGAATCTTCTTGAAGACTATCTATGAGGATCCTGATTCATTTGCCAGGACTAAGTACGAAAAATTGAAATATGGTGACCTATGGTTAAGACCAGGATGGACTGTATAAATATCAACTTAAACCCCAAGGTCCACAATGGGCTTCGAACAAAGATTATGAATCCTCCTCTTTCTCTTTACCTGCCGTTTTTGGTCAGATTTCCAGAGGAGTCAATTGATAGAGTAAAGAAGAAGAACTATCCCCTTTTGTTGCTTCCTGTTGTATACGTACTATGAGGTAAGTTTCAAACTCTAACCTTTGACATTCTAGAAATATGAACACGCTAAATAGCCCGTTTTTGGTCGATTTTTTGTTGTTTGTGGGATTTGGGAGGTTCAAAATTTTGACTTTGAATAGGGCAGGCAGTTGAGTTTCTGTCCTCCTCAAAATTCAAGAAAGAAATGCCGAATAGTTGTATTTCTTACCTCAAAGCTCCATATTTTGGGTTTTGTTTATTTCAGTTTAGATGGTCGCTTTTTTTTATGGCTTGAATTGTGATTAAGATTTTACTAACAGAACGGTAACTGGGTGATTTGTTTCTCCAAATATATAAAATGTTTATCTGTTGTTAGTTTTGAAATTTAAGTCATTTGGCTTTTCTAGCTTCCGCTTTTCAAAATATACTAAAATTGCATATGTTGTTAGTTTTGTAGTTTAGGTGGGTTATGCGTTTCTAATTTCTCTTTAATTTGGGTGGGTTTTCTCGATAAGCAGAATGAATTATCATTGGACGACAAGTTTTTGGTGCAAGCAACGAAGGCTTTTAATGAAATCAAAGCATATTCTGTCGACACATGTATTTTATGGAGAGATACAATTTATTAGATACTGCTTTTAGGAATTGCCATTATAAAGAATATACACTTTCCTTAGTTACCAAATGAGGATAAGTTTTCATTAATTTGTACTTAATCTTAAATTTGCTTTTAGAATATAAATGGTTATTTATTTATTTTTATTCTTTTTGCGATTTTGTATGATGAATTGATTGTCGTATTCTATCGTCATTGCGGTTCCATTATGGTGTGTTTTTGCCTACATGAGGTTGAGGGAGGCGGAGATCGGGAACTTGATGTGGATATCTCGAATGTGTTGCTCGGAACCAAAAGTCCAGAGTGCATGATAGCGTAGTTTTCATATTCTAGTTTCTTCAAAATTATTCTAGAACTTCTCACGCTTGTGTTGTGTAAATTTTGTTTGCATTTTGAAGGGAGTATTATCTTCGCATTTTCTTAACATTCATAATAAGTTGCGTGATGGATGTGTTAGTCGGAGGAGAAATCTTGTGTTGATATTTATAACCTCGTGTTAGTATATTTATCCAAATGTACAATAAAGTTGTGTTGGCATATCTTTCTTATTTTACTTAGTCTTATTCTTATTTTTACGCAGTCTTATTTTTTACTTAGTTGAGTTTTATTATATCTATAATGTAATTTTGTATTTAAATGATTGAGAAAGTACAAGAATATATATAAAATATATTTGAAAAATAATAGATAAAAACCCAAGGTAACGACAACGTGCACAAGAACGTTGTTGAAAATGAATGAATAAAGTCCGTTGCTAAAACTAAAAAGCACGTTGTTAAAATTTAAAGTGACCGTTGCTAAAAACTATAAATGACAACGCACGATGACCGTTGCTAAAAACTAAATGGCAGCGGACATTGAACGTTGCTAAAAACTAAATGGCAATGTGCAATGCCCGCTTCCGTAAATGAATACTTTTCGGCAACATCGAAGGGCGCATAACTCGCATGACTATAAACGCCGCCTGTTGCAATAATGCTTTTCTTGTAGTGAGAGCACAAATTCAAATTTTTTAGGATAAACGAAAAATGGTGCAAAATCAATAGACGCAAGCAAAGAAAGTCCTCCAAAGCACTATTTAAAGTGCCGTAAAGCTACCAGAAAATATGTCGAGCTCTGGACTATAAATCAAGTGCTTAATGGGAGGCAACCCATATTTTTATCTCTTATCTGTTTATTGCATTGCATGTAGAATTTTAAAATTGCATTAGGAATTAGAGCACGTTTCTCGATTTCAGTAATTAAGCAAATTTAAATTTTCTAAACTTAGGCAAAGCATCGTCGTTCAGATTAGTCAAAAAAAAATTTACAGTTGACTCCGGTTGAAATTTATTCCATCTGAACCGCGACAAACAGTTGCACTAAAAAAAATTTACACTTCATTTTTTCCACTTCATAGCAATTTAGGCCATTCATCTTCTCTATTAGGATTGCACAAAAGTAAAGGTGTCATGAGGACTTAGCTCCCGATGCTTACTGATCGAATACCATCCCGATGGATTTATATCCATGCCTTTGCAATCGAGTACACTCTTTCTTTTTATTTATTTATTTTGCTTTCTATTATCACATTGATGATAACGTGTACTTTAAGCTTGGAGATGACTTTGACTTTATTATTTTCGTTACGTTTGTGTGTGATGTTGATAATATTATGTGATTTATAAAAAAAAAAGAACTCTTTTTATTTGTGTTCTTGTATATTGGATAGCCTTGCCAGCTAATGATTATATCTATTTGAAAATGTTATCGATTTATGAATTGTGACTAGGTAATGTTACTAATGCCTTTTTATAAACTATACTTATCCATGTGAGATATGATTAAGTGTGAGCACTATAGTCATGAACATCACTACCTTTGGTTGGTTTATTGAATAGAATACAATGAAAGAATATTTAACCTAAGTTGTGAAAACCAATACCATCAATTGAAAACTCAATTACTTAACCAGTGGAAAAAGGATAGTTTGAGGGTGGTTAATCCAATGCGAAAAGTATTTAGATAGGTATTGATTCCATGCATGATATTGTGTGAAGTGTATTTGGCTACTAGGTGGAAACTAGGTACTGACTAGATGCTAGGAATCTAATCCCCACATATTTATCTCGCAAAAAAAGGCATTGAACTTGCATTATCTTATGCCACTCTTTGTACCCTATTTGACTCGAGTGATAAAGCCCGTAGGGATTCTCAAAACTCGGTGCCCTAAGATCTACCAAACCTAGGAGCTATCGGCCTAAAGCTCGCTACAAGAGTCATCTAGAAATCTTAAAGGAGTGAGGTCTTACACATAAGATATATACATATAAAATAAAAAAAGAAGAAGCAAAAGCAAGATTGAGCATTTGTAAGTATAACTTGAGGATTTAGATAACTAGTGGGTTTGACTTACCTAGTGAAAGTTTAATAGTCGAAGCACTCAATAAAGAGAGAATCATCACAGATCTAGATAGCTACTATATTGGCTAGACATAACCAAATTTGAGCAGTAAAAGAATAAGTATTTTGAAGGCAACTTTAGAGTTAACACCTATGGTGAGAGATTAAATATCAATATAGGAGTGTGTATTCTTACGAGAGAGAAAATAAATATTTAACCATTGAGGGGCGAGATATTACCAACCTAGAGATTTATAGTGATTGGATTGGCTATGTTCACACACACACGTCGGTCGAGTATCGGATGAGTAAAAGTTGATTTTGGTAGCATGATTTAGATATTTCTTATAAATTGTTTAATGTGTTTCAAAAATTTGAGGCAAATACAGCAAGATATCTATTATAGTATATTTTAATATTATTTGTTTGGTTGTTTAAGTAAATAGTCATGTTCGAGAACGAACAAATGTTTAAGTTTGGGAGTATTTGATAAGTGTCGTTTTACACTTATCTGGACTATCAAAAGTAGACGATTGTAAGTATTCTTAAGTAAATTTCTACTTAATTGTGTGTTGATTTGATTGTTTTATGTCAAAACCCATGTTCGGAAGGAATTGGAGAAAAATAGTAAAATAGGCGAAAAAGGACTGAAAGTGCACGAATACTTGGGAATAGGGACCAACTTGCAAACATTCAAAAGATGAAGAACTTATCGTGCAAATAATTAGGGACTTAAGTGCAATTCATGACCAAAATTTTAGTTTCCTTATTTTAGTCAAATCAAAAACTTGTTTTGGAAAATATATGATTGCAAGTGCACAATATCGCAAACAAGTAATAAAGTGGACCTATTGAGTCTGGATTATCAATTCCACGAAGACTATCCTATTTAGATAATAGTTCAATTATTCTTAATCCTAATTTATTTAAAACTTGTTGAATTAACTCGATTTGAATATTTAAACTATAATTATTAATTTTAGAAAAGCAATGTAATAGATTATGTGAATGCAAAAGTCAAGATTTTATCAAGTACAATTATTAAAAGATTTGGATTCACGAGTTCACCATAGTTGTCATCTCTAATTTTTGCTCTCAAGATTTATTCCTAAAATTGTATTTGGTCGAATTTACGAATTTAACCTAATTTTCCTCTATCGAGTTTAAATTAGTCATATCTAATTAAGACAACTTATGAAGTCAGAATGGTCATTAATTAGATGCATTAAATCGCCTAAGAATTCAATTCAAGACCACAACAATAATAAAAGCGTATTTATACCTTTTATTAAATTTCCAGATTTTACTACGTGGTTTAAATTAATAACTTACCTCTCGGTTTGTTACAATCCACAATTCAATGAAATAATGGCAAATTATTTCAAGCATTAAGAGAAGAAGTAAAATCAAAATACAAATAAATTATAAGCAAAACTTGAGAGTCGAACTTAAAGAATCTAAACTATGTTACATCATTCATCCAAAATAATATTTAGCTACTCATAATTCGGTAGAAAGACAAGATGAAAAAGTTGGAATACATAACCGGATCTTGAATAAAAGATGAGAAGACGTTGAATATCTTATACCAAGAATTCTTTGTCTTCACGTTCCAATCTTTAATCTTGTCGTCGTTCTTCTTCTTTTTGTCTATTCTCTTCTCAAAGTTTCAACTTTGATTCTTGTATATGGTAATTAGTATATCATCATCCTCCTTATTTATATGTCCTAAAAAACCCTAATATAGTGTAGAGATCTTGCCTCCCAAGAATTACCAAACTAGAATTTGACTAAAATAAGGAAACTAAAATTCTGGTTATGAATTGCGCTTAAGTCCTTGATTATTTGCACGATAAGTCCTTCATATTTTGGATGTTTACAAGTTGGTCTCCATTCCCAAATGTTCGTGCACTTTTAGTCATTTTTCGCCTATTTTGCTTTGTTTTTCTCCAATTCCATCCAAACTTGGGTTTTGACCTAAAGCAATCAAATCAACACACAATTAAGTAGAAATTCACTTAAGAGTACTTACAATCGTCCACTTTTGATGGTCCAGAAAAGTATAAAACGACACTTATCAATTAGTTAGAATGGGTTCCTTTTTTTAATGGTGTTTTTTATTCTAATGTGAATTTAATCTAGCCAAGTGTCTTGGAACCAATTTCCAAATCATGATAGCCGATGATCCTCTCCTGCAACATTATTCCACACAATAGGTTGTTTTGGAAGGTAATTTTGGAGAGGGAGAAAGATAATGAAGAGGATAGTATACCCTTTTGACCCTTTTGACCCATATACTCAGTCCTAATTCGTTTGAAAAAGGCCTTACCATCCTCACATGTAAATAAAACAATTGAAGTTATAAGGATTATATTGTTTCTTATTCTAGCACCCACATTCCTTTATCTCATCTTAATTTATCGAACGCTGTTTTCCATCCTGGTTTTCAAACTCTCCAGCTTCTTATGCTTTATCTTAGTTGGCATCTTTAAATGTTATTCCTGGATGACTTCACCAAAATCATATATTGCAAGATGACCTGATTTTACATTTGAGTGCCATTTCGTGCAATAATATGACCTTTGAAATCAAAATTTTACTAGAAATACATCTGAGGTGAATGCAAGTCCTTGTACTTATATTAAAAGGATTAATCAACACTATTCATAACCATCTTGATCAATCGACTGTGGACACTACACTATAGCTAGATGACTAAATCATCAATCACGATCTTAGTTTACAAGAACTCAAATCAATTTGCTAAAGTTTGTTTCTCATTCCAGCACTTGTATTTATTTCTCCTAAGATCATCAATCTCTCCAATTTGTTAAGCTTCCTTTTATATAGCATTTTATAGTTTCAGTGTTAAAAATCCATGGTCAAAAGAGGCTTTTGTGAATCTTCTGGTTTAGATTTAGGTTGGCCTTTAGATTGTTTCTGAGCTCATCTCATGATTGCCATTGCAACTTTGGGTCAATAGAAGTTTGATTTGAACTTTTGAAGTTTATAGTCAAATGTATGCTGATTCTATGTTTAGTAGAGATTTGAATAAAATTGATTAACATAGCCTACTTTGGTTTTTTGTTTTTGATCATAAGAATATTTCATTGTAAATAAAGTGCCACACAATATCATGAGATAGCCTACTTAAAATTGAAGTTTCATTGAAGTAAGTATGGTGACACTCGATGGAAACGTCCTTGTGATCATTCTTTAATGTAAGTTTTCTTCTATTGTTGTGATTTTTCTCTTGATTTATGGCTTGGCTTTTAGGAAAATAAATTCGTACAGACAGAAGTTTATTTTCTGACCAACTTCAGTTGGTTTTGGTTTCAGAATCTATGTTGTACAAAATTTAGCTAATGCCTCCAGTATCAAAAAGTTGGATCTCTTCAGACTCAAAAAGTCAGCACTCTTTAGACTTAAAAGCTTCTTCTAGATGCATACTTTTTATCCTTCTATATATATATATATATATATATATATATATATATATATATATATAGTGTATGCATTTTGGGTCGTGGCTGTGCGAGGATGGAGTTGAGATTGGTGACAGGAGCTTTTGTTGTATTTTTTTTTATAGATGTAGCAACTTAGGTTAAATGCTCTTCTTTCTTTTTAATGAAATTTTGGATGAATGTTCAATGCCCACCACCTTCCTCTATGCAATTGACAATTAGATGTAGTAATACTGCTCTTTATCAAAGGGTGGAAATTACAAAAAGAAAAACCAGAATGATGTGAATAAATATAGTATGTGATCTAATACTTACGTGAACGTATATGCAATTGATGTTGATGAAACTGATGAGGTAGTAATCAGTAGAGGCTTTTAAACTTAATAATTGGTTTGAGATTCCATATTGGCCATGTACTTCTAATACTTGACAAATGTCAATTTGCAAATAGCTTAGTAAGACTATCAAATTCAGTTATTACTTCTAACCTCATTCTATTATTCATCTTTTTTGGTTGAATTAGAAAGAATATGAATATCAAGATTTCTGTTTCATTTTCTTTAAATGCTTACATTCAATAATCAATATTGGTTTCATATCGATACATAAGGCCTCTTTCATATGATTCACCACACACGAGTCGAAACATGCTTCATACCTACGTGGCAGGGGCAGTATGAAGACAAGTTTTCTTTTTGTAGCATGACTCAAAATATTTGTATATTCTCATTCTAAGCATGCATATGTTTCACCACTCAAATTTCAAGAAAAGCAAGTCCACTAGACAAGGAACCTTCCGTCCTTGCCAAGTGACCGAGAGTTGAATTTCTATTCAGAATGGTTGACAAAGATGATTATATTAATAATAACGGTGACACGCACGTTATCTCTGCTGCCACCAGTAAGGAGGATGACATGAAACTCCTTCAGAACGACGTCCGTTCGCTGTTACCTTAGGCCGTGAAAGACTTGTTGTCCAACGGGATAATGAAGAAGCAGTTTGGTTAGTAGTTTTCTTTTTAGGATTATTGACTTTGAATTTCTTAATGCTTGGTACTCTTAGTTTAATCTCTATACATGTACTTATAATAACTAATATGTCCTCATCCTTTAAGGTTTTTTTTAGCTCGCTTTTGATATAAAATGTTATGAGTAAGTAATTTATTGATGTTTCTCTTTTTGTTCATTTCAGGTCGTGTATGAAAATGAAGTACAAATCTGGTACTGTGAAAAGTTTTCATCTTAAAGCATCACCATTAAAGATTTCTTAAAATTGTCCGTGACAATTCCTCTTGAAATGTTGTTTGTAATTTTGAACACTCTTCTCAATTTTAGTGCCACTATTTTGGACTGCCAAAATTCGTTCGAAATGTGAACATATCATGAATTCAATTTAATTTGTTCGAAATGTAACACATCATGAATCTAATGTGTAATTTATTGTTTCACGGGGCTTGAGGAT
Source organism: Forsythia suspensa (assembly GCA_023638005.1). Classification (NCBI taxonomy): domain Eukaryota; kingdom Viridiplantae; phylum Streptophyta; class Magnoliopsida; order Lamiales; family Oleaceae; genus Forsythia; species Forsythia suspensa. Next base: position 18,347,095 of record CM042667.1, read on the forward strand.
GATTTTCTTAGAAACTGGTGTCTGGCATTATAAATTTTAAGAGGCAGGTGGTGGGAATGGTTGCTAATAGTTTTTAAACTTTCTTGGTTAAGGCCACCAATATGGAAAACTTATTGTCATGATGTGAAAGAATCCAAGCTCTTTCTACATTCGTTTGACATACACAAAATAAGTTCTTCACTTCAGCTAAGAATTTAGTTCTATCTTGTTTAGTCCTGAAAGCTTACCTGTAACAAGATAATTAACTATGTCAGCAAACCAGGGTACAATATCAATATTCATAAGTTGTTCATATGGAAACAACTCATTTAACGGTAGTTTTTCCTATACAAATTCAAGCACAATACGAGATAAGTGGTCAGCTACAATATTTTCAGAACTCTTTTTATCTCTAAACTTAATGTCAAATTCTTGCAAAAGCAAAATCCACCTAATCAACCTTAGTTTAGCATCTTTCTTAGTGAGAAGATATTTGAGGGAAGCATGGTTCCATTAAATCTCTCCCAAGTTTCATAGAATGGTTCTTCGTCTTTTTGCACAAACTCTGAAATTTTCATACGAATAGCATTAGTCTTATGAACATGAAAATATTTATTCACAAATTTAGCACACTCGATTTTAGCTCAAAATTCCTAGCAGCTACTTGTGGGTATTGTATGCATGAGGTGCTCAATCTCCTCAATTTCATCATCCATAGCGATTATTAATTCGGTTTCTTCAATTTTATCTAAAGTGGTAACTAGTCTTCGTTGGTGAAAAGTTCTTTCAATTTCACTATCTAGATGTTCTAGCTTAATTTCTAGAGATCTATGACCAAACATGCACTATATATTTATATATTTTTTAAAAAAATCCTAAATTATAACTAGTAAATAATAAAATTAACTAAGACTAAATTAACTTTTCGACGCAGTCCCCGACAACGGCGCCAAAAACTTGTTGTCAAATTTTAAATAACTCACAAGTGCACAAATCTATTGGAATATAGAAAAGTAGCAACAAAGTCGATCCCAAAGGGACTGCAATGAGAAAGTCTAATTTAATCTAAATTACCTATTATTCTAGGTTAGTTGGGTCGAAAGGAGTTTAATTGAAAGAATTTAACTTAAAGATTAATTAACTATGCTAAAACAATTAAGTTGAAGATTCAAATTGTTTAAAGTACCAAGGTTTCGAAATCTACAATTGTTTAACTTATCAATTATCCAATTATTAATTAATTCTCAAAAATAAACGACGACTCGAAATCAATCTATTATCGTCTTAGAATATTTATTAATTAAATCCAAAAGAAGAAAATCCAATATCGGCTCCCCTTTGCTTCAATATTAAATTACTCAAGCGTTTCACGTATCAAACTCAATTAAAAGAAAACAAAGAATCAAAAGTTTCGCATACTAAGCATTCTGTGTAACCCAAATCGATAACAAAATAACGAAAAATTCAAAAAAAAATTAATAGAACACATTTAAGCATCAAGCACTAATTAATTAAATTAATTTCTAACTATAAAAAATACGTAATATTTAAGATGAAAGAAATTTTATTTAATTAATCCAACAAGATCGAACCATGAAAGTTAAAGCTCGAAAACAGAATTAAAAGGATAACAAGATAACCACTTCGTTTAAACAAGGTTTCATCATCTACCTTGGCTCAAGAAAATTAGAAGAACATAATTAAATTAAAAACAAAAGATTTGATAGAATCTGGCATGAATTAAAGGAGAAGAAATCTTCCCAAAATTCTTATTCGTCACGTAATTCTTCTCTTTTGTTTCTAGCCGTCTTCTTCTTTTAATTTGACCTAAATTCGGTCTTTATATAGTATTTTATCATTTTTCAAACTCGTGTACGTGAAAAGACAAAAAAAGCCCCGACTTAGAGTTGAAAATAAGCCAAAAAATATCCAACCGGGTTGCATATGCACAACGGCTGTTTTATTAATTTACCGTGGTCAAACCGCAGTTGATCGCGACAAACAGTAAGAAATTTGGCCAAATTTTGTCCCAATGCCAATATTGAACACTTGGTCCCCAAAGTTTCAATATATATATTATTTGATCCCCACTTCAAGTTTTATTTGCAGGTTCAGTCCTTTTCGCTCCAAAGCTTTAAGTTTGGTCCCATACTTTCAAAAACTTCCATCTTGATCTCCAAATCTTCATAGTTGTTCACAATATGTCCTAATTCAAATAAGACATTAATTAGTACATTTATCAATAAATAATTAATAACAAAATAAGATAAATAGGTAACATGTATACTAAAATTGCGCTCATTACCCCCTCCTCTCCCTAACCCCCGGCTATCCATCTCTCTCTCTCTCTCTCTCTCTCTCTCTCTCTCTCCATCAAGCAACTATGTAGGAATTACTATATGCAAGTAGAATCTTAATCCCTTATAATTGTTACAATTGTGCAATTATTTCATGTTAAAAGAATATTTTTATGGCCATCTAGATAAGAAAGAAGTATAATCAATTTGATTAGACAAAAAGAAAGAAAGAAATTGGTTTAATCCCTTGTGATTGAACATGAGAAGAATGATTTGAGCTTGTGCTAACCAAAAATTAGAAGTATGGTATGGATTTTGCATTAATTTCAGCTTTTATTTGGGATTGTAAATGATATTAATAGTATTCCTATTGAGTTTTACCCAAACTCATTCATTCTCCTTCTCCTACAGATAATTTTGGGTTTGGATGGAAGCTTGACGATGGAGGTGATGAGCTATGGTAATAGAGACCGACGAGCAATAATTTTTATGTTGTGTTAAGTTTTCAATAATTAAACCTAGCTGAATTTGAGAGTTTTGAGGATTTTGTTAGATGTTATAATTTTATTAAGTACTTATAGACTTTATTCAGAGTTTTGATGTTTAGAAATTGTAAATTGACCTAACATACTTCTATTTGATCATAGGTTGTAGAAAACTTACTTAAAATCGAAGAAATATCAAGATAATCATATTGAATCACTTGCATTCTCTACATGATCTGAGCACTCCTCTTGGTTTTGGATGTTTAGAAATTGTAAATTGACCTAACATATTTGATCATATTTGATCTTTATAGAGTTTTGATGTTTAGAAATTGTAAATTGACCTAAAATCTATTTGATCATAAGAAAAATATCAAGAAATATCAAGATAATCATATTGAATCACTTGCATTCTCTACATGATCTGAGCACTCCTCTTGGTCCAAGCCCAATCACAATGGATGGAGCTTCTGTTCCACAACCCAAGTGCCAAACCTTTTTTATGATTTTTTGCCAAAATCAAGTCACAATCATTTGTGTGCTTTTCTCCTTTTTTATGTACGAATTTTAGTTGTTTCTTCTCATTTTGTTGTATGTAACTTTCCCAAACAAAAACTTATATATATGTATGGAGGTTATTTAAAGTTGTTGAGTAGTATGAAGTTTTAATTCAAAACAAACAATAAAATCCTCCCTACAGCCCGTTTCTATACTCCATGGGTCGGGTCAACCCTCATGGGCGACCCACCCATTTATAAGATGTCTCAAACTTGCACATGATGAGTTTGACCTGAATCCAATATAATCATCAAATAGATATTTCTCAAAGTCTTAAAGTTCATACTAGCAAATAGGTCATCCGACCAGAGAGTATATTTGAAGAGCACGAAATACTATATACCTTTTAGGGATATATAGTAGCTCTATAATAGGAATGACATTTCTTGCCACACCCTAGACTTATTTTCTAACAATAGTTCAAGTAAGATGTCTCGATCAACGAAGAACATACTTGAACTCCAAACTTAGGGAAATTGGCGCAAATGGTCCCTAACGTATCATGTTAGTGCATAAATGGTCCCTAACCTTTCATTTTGGCGCAATGGTCCCTAACCTATCCATTTAGGTGCGGAAATGGTCCTTTTAGACGGATTAGTTAAAAAGTCGTTAAGAAACCTTTCATTTTGGTACGCAAATGGTCCCTATCAATGTTTTTGTCTTTATTAGTGGGGGTAAAATTGTCAAGTTACATCTTTCTTTCAATTGGCGCAAATGGTCCCTAACCTTTACCTTTTTCTGGCGCAAATGGTCCATAACCTATAATTATATTTTGGTGCACAATTAATTCTTATTTGATGAAAAAGACAAAAATATATTTACTTTTAATTAAAAAAATTTGCAATTGGATTCCTAACCTTTAAAAAAAGTAAAAATGAGTCCGATACTTTAATTTTTTTATTAAAAAAAATTAAAAGAAAAACTAACAAATTGACAATATACTAAATTATTTTGTATATTTTATAAACTATTATAAAATAACTAAAATTGAAATCATAATTATTAACGAATGTGCTAATTAAAATTATTTTATTGTTATTAAGTAATCATATTATTTAAAATTCAAACTTTAATTTTATCATCACAAAATAAAAAGAAAAATAAATTTGTCACAAATAAAATTTTTAATTATGCTCAACCCAGCTCGATTTTATACGATCTCATATTTACTGGGTTAATCCAACCCACTTTTGAGCCACAAAGAAATTGGATCAGTCTTATTTTAAAATTTAATTTATTTTTGAATTAAAAAAAAAAGTTTCACCCCACCCCACCACCACCCACCCCCACCTCCACAAAACCGGACCCGGAAGGAGGGTTTCTCCCCCCGGTCGCCCATCGGCGACCGGGGGAGAAACCCCCTCCCTTCCGGTCGCGAAACTGTGGGGAGAAACCCCCCGGTTTCGCGGCGATTGGGGAGAAATCCCCTAATCGCTCGGTTTCATGACAGGAAGAGGGATTTCTCCTCCCGAGTCGCCGTCGACAACAACCGGGAGGGAGAAATCTCCTCCTCCGGTGCGGTTTTTGTGGGTGTGGGGGTGGGGGGGGGAGGGGGGTGGGGTGGTGGGGTGAAACCTTTTTTTTTTTTTTAAATTCAAAAATAAATTAAATTTTAAAATAAGAATGGTCCAGATTTTTTGTGGCTCAAAAGTGGTTGGATTGACCCAAAGAATATGAGATCGTATAAAATCGAGTTGGTTGAGCATAATTAAAATTTTATTTGTGATAAATTTATTTTTCTTTTTATTTTGTGATGATAAAATTAAAGTTTGATTTTAAATAATATGATTACTTAATAACAATAAAATAATTTTAATTAGCACACTCGTTAATAATTATGATTTCAATTTTATTTATTTTATAATAGTTCATAAAATATACAAAATAATTTAGTATATTGTCAATTTGTTAGTTTTCTTTTAATTTTTTTTAATAAAAAAATTAAAGTATCGGACTCATTTTTACTTTTTTAAAGGTTAGGAATCCAATTGCAAAATTTTTTTAATTAAAAGTAAATATATTTTTGTCTTTTTCATCAAATAAGAATTAATTGTGCACCAAAATATAATTATAGGTTAGGGACCATTTTGCGCGTAAAAAGGTAAAGGTTAGGGACCATTTGCGCCAATTGAAAGAAAGATGTAACTTGACAATTTTACCTCACTAATAAAGACAAAAACATTGATAGGGACCATTTGCGCACTAAAATGAAAGGTTTTTTAATCAGTTTTTTTAACTAATCCGTCCAAAAGGACCATTTCCGCACCTAAATGGATAGTTAGGGACCATTGCGCCAAAAATGAAAGGTTAGGGACCATTGCGCACTAACATGATACGTTAGGGACCATTTGCGCCAATTTCCCCCAAACCTTATATTGTATTCACAAATGTGTCCTAAATCCCGAATAGTTAACATAATTGTTCGGCCATTGAACACAAGCATGTTGGACAAAATAGTCTTCACTGTGATAAAGGTCAAAAGTCATAAGTGTATATAAGTGAGGTTATACACACACACACACACACACACACACACCCCCCCCCTAGGGACTCACACAATAAAGAAGCAGGGACCCATTTTTTCATTTTTCACTGGTCGTCAAAGAACATGTGGTAGAAAACACGTGCTACGTTGTTTATTTTATTTTCTTAGGGCGTATGTCATGTTCTATAAATTAGACACATTATATGGATATTTTCAGGCATTCCTCGATACCTAACTTGAGTTCTTATATTATTCCTCAAGGCAATCCCAAACGAAAACTCGATCTAGCAGCTAAACAGGTCGAATGGACAATGGAATCCATTTCAATTACTTACTGTAATCTCATCTTTATTCTTCTTCAAGGCATCTGGATCACAAAAACAAACTCATATCAGTATGTATATTATTTGGTCCCCACTTTAAGTTTTAATTACAGGTTCAGTCCTTTTTGCTCCAAAGCTTTAAATTTTGTCCCATACTTTCAAAAACTTCCATCTTGGTCCCCAAATCTTTATAGTTGTTCACAGTATATCCTAATTCCAATAAGATATTAATTAATACTTTTATCAATGAATAATTAATAATAAAATAAGATAAGCGGGTAATATGTATACTAAAATTGAACTCATCAAATATCTCCAAACTTAGATTTTGCTAGTCCTCGAGCAAAAATTGAGATAAAAATACTATTTATTTTTTTTTTCTTTTTATCAAGACACTTTGCAATCACTTTATCAATCAAGCTAATAACAACTAATGGATAAAAGTACAAGTATTATCAAAGTTTTGGAGAAATATCACTCTCACATCCATAAATTCACACATATTTAATAAACTTGTGCAATTAGATTAGCTATCAAAGCTATAGTAACCAAACAATTTCCAAGAACACCATGTCAACCCCCAAATCACACAATATGTATGTGAACATTACTCTAATCTCAATGTGTATGTACTCAAATAACATTGTAAAGTGAGTGACGTTGAATAAAAATAGTATCTCACACTCACCCCCAAGATGTGCATGTAAAGGAAAAACTCGTTCATGATTTAGAAGTGAGTACAATCTCTCAAACATTAGTAGACAAGTAAAGTCAATTTTTTCCTCCCAAATATCACTACCCCTTATGACTCATAGTGCTAACATCGACTTCAGACATTTGCTCTCTAAAATCAAGAAGGACTTTTATTTGGTTGTAATATAGGCTCGGGACATGGCTAATCAAATAACGGGATAAGTGGATAAACAAAGTATGAGTCAGAACGGGACCACTTTATTTGGCCTCCTCAGCCTCCTTTTTCTTAGCCTCTTTAGCAACTTGCTAGTACGCCATGGACTCTAGATCCCTTAGCATAAAGCTCCTTGGTGTCCTCATAGTTGGAGGTGGGTGAGGCACCACAAGACCAATTTTAGCTTTTTTTCTTAGTGTCAGCAGTAGAGAGGGGTTGTCTTGGAGGTGCCAATGCAGAAGCTGAGGCCTTAGTCTGCCTCGTTGATGGCTTAGTTTGGCTGCTGCCAGTAGTCTGCCACCTCTGTTATTTCGCTACCAGAGTGTTGAGGCTAGGAAAGTTAGTCATCATCTTGTTGAAAGATTCTGCAAGAAGTCAAATCAGGTCAACCTGGAGGCAAAAGAGAATAAGAGCTCATTTGATAGAGTTTATAAACTAGTTTATTTGAACAAAAAAAATTACCTTGGTAGCCTGACATTTTTGACCAGTCTTGGTCAAATAAATCATTTTGGTCAAATATGCTTGTTTATAAACCCTACCAAATAGGCTTTAAACATATACTTTCATATAAAAGGTAATGAGATGTGTTATACCTCGATTAGCCATGAGACTAAATTTGACGAAGCATTTATTCTTGTTGATCAAATCATTGAAGCTCATTTCTTATTCAGGCCCCCCAAATAGCCTACCTACTTGTTAATTTTTAGCCTCGAAAAGGCTCGGTCTTTTGATGGTTTATGCACAAGAAAAGCAACATGAGTTTGTAAATGGAATTCAGAACAATTCAAATAAGTTGTTGAAAACTAATCTAATTAGCTTCACTCATGGAGAAGGCCAAAATCTCTTTGGACCTTTATGTCTGACCGAGGATCATTAAGGAAAAATTATTAGTCATCCCAGACAAACAAAAATGACGTCTTCCATCCTTTGACGGAAGACATTAGGCCGACAACCAAATATGCCTCTGTGTACGACGATAAGTAATACTAGCCAAAGCCAATAGTACCCAAAGATTTCCTGGGATTGTATATGGCCTTAACTATTAGAAACCTCTACTAAAATGCCTGCCCATAACCCAACAAATTACATAGTCCAGGGATTCTCGACTTACCCATTCAGTGACTTTCTTTTCCTGTATGAAATGAAAATTAAATTCATGTAACCGGAGAAAGATTTCTCATTCCTTAGCCATAAAGATATGTGGCCATGAAAGAGAAAAAGGGATTAAGTAGAACATATTTGACTGGATGGTAGAGTCATGGAAATCCCAAAAATCAAAAGGTTCATCCGCAATGTTAATCCACAAAGGGTGAGTCAGGCCTAAGATCAGGCCGAAAGGTGTAGCCAATGGACAACAGGTGAATATTCTTGTACTATTCCTTGTTGGTCTCAAGGGATAGAAGAGGCTAAGTTAGTAGAAAGCTAGTTATCGATTCAAGATCGTAAGATGCACCTACTTTTTAAGTGTAAAAAGGGGGAGAGAAAATGCATCGAGCCAATGTTTAAATAGGTAGGGGTCTTGCTAAAACGAATGGGTCTCATTCCCAAACCGTTGATGCTGAATCCTTGGATTGCATGAATTAACATGAACTTTACGATATCGCCCATGGTATAAGATTGATAATGACTAGGTCAGAAAAAGAATATCATACTGTAACTGCCAAAGAGAAGAGTGGGTAGTAGACTGTCAGATAAAAAAGAAAGATAGAATTTTATTCATTAAATACAAGAACTTAAAAAAAATTCAATTTGGCTGAGATTATCAAATAAATAGAATAATAGAAAGTATTTGTATGATATATAGTCAACAAAAAAATAAGGAAAAGTCGGCTATTAGAATCGAACCGATGACCATCACATTACGAATACGATGCCCTAACCTCTGAGCTAAGCAGGCCCACACAATAGAAATTTTCTATGCATAGGAATTTAATACACTATAGTGTCTATAGAATATAGTAAATTAATCCAAGCAGTCCAACCCCCAAGAGGACCCCAACTGAAAGCTACTAGACGAACTATCGACAAGCGAGATAAAGAAAGCAGTTGGCCTATGTGTAAAACATTGCCTGGAAATAGTCTTTCTCAAATATTCATTAAGGTAAGATATGATAGTAAGTGGAAAAAAGTGTAATTTTGGGAAAAAGTTCTTTTAGACATCTAACCTTTTTTTTTTTTTTTTTACAACTCTCTAATAACAAAATTTTTTAAATTTTTGTTGCGTTGTATATTTCTATTATGGATAATTATGAGATGAGATCCATCCTAATGGGCTAGAATTTTTATTTATTTTCTTTTGTTTTCCTAACTGAAAAAATAATTGAAAAATAAAACAGCATGTACAAAAATGAGTAATAACCCCCAGTAGAGACTAGTAGGATTGAATTCAACATTTTATTAGCGTGGAATAGATAAAATCCTAAGAAAATTAATGTTAACTTTCTTTTCCAAAATACTCATAAGAGACTCTTCATAGATAAGTCATTCTATACTTCCAATGTCTGGTAGTTTACTACATGCCCAGGGTGGTTGTGCAAGTACTTTCTAATCATAGACACGTGAAACACATTGTGCACTGCTGAGAGCTTGGGGGCAATGCGAGATGATACACTACATTTCCAATCCTCTTAGTATTTGAAACGGCTCAATGAACAGAGGTCTCAACTTTACTTTCTTACCAAACCAAAGCATACCCTTCATTGGCGCTACCCTTCATCTTTCCTTCCACGGTCGACATAACTCTTCTATTGATCATGGGCTATCTTTATTCTGGCTCGTCTTGTCAATAGCCAGAACTATCCATTCAATGATTTCCAGTCCCAAAAACTCTCATCCTTTCTACTTCGTCCCAATGAACTGAAGATCTACATCTTGAACCATAAAGATCATCATAAGGCGCCATTCCTATCAAACCATTATTTTAAACTAACTCTACCAATGGTAAATGAGATTCCCAACTACGGCCCAAATCCAAGACACACCCATCCTCTCGGACTGTTCGTCAAATTGAGGATGATAAGCAGTAGTACTAAAGTTAAGTTGAGTACACATATCTTCTAGCAAGCCCTTCTAAAACTTAATCTACAGATTAATTAATTTAAGTAATTTAATGAAGGAGAATCATATCCTACTTAAACTTTACTTATTCACCAGCCTAAGAAATATGAATGATCATTTCTCCTAACTTGATTATCGGTACTTATCTAATTGGAATTGAATATTTGGAATCCGAAATTGTCCTCTTATTTCCCTTATATATACATGATAAATGAACATGTTAATATTCACAATAAATACGTACACAAACACTCAGAGTAAGCGCTGCAAAAGAAAGACTTGAAGAAGAAAATGAAACAAGTGAAAAGATTATTAATTTAAGCTTAGAGGTGTGTCAATAGAAAACTTAATTAGAGCTCTTGTATATGATACATGGTAAATCATTAGAGGGAGAGATCGATTATGATCAAAAATAAGATTTGAAATCCCCGATGATAAGTTCATTTTGTGCACTTATTTGGATCTTTAAACTAAGCTTTTATTCTATCATTTTATTGAATTTCTACTTAATTTAGTATATTATTGCTTCTATTTCAGTTTTGGACCCGTCTGTAAGAGATTGGAAAAGAATAGACGAAAAGAGCAATAAATTGGAAGAATTTCGGAAGTATGAGGATCAAGTTACAAGCTTGAAGGACCAAATTGGAGGTTATAGAAAGTTTTGAGGACTAAAATGACTAAAATCCAAAGTGAAATGACAAAAGCCACAGAATTCAAAAGTCTAAGCTAGGCGATCCCCCAACTTTGGGCTCCCATCATCAAAAGCAGAATGCAAAACCATACACCTGGGCGATCGCCCAGGCTATTTTTCTGCCGGAAGTTTTTGTTTTCTTTTCGAGTTTTAATTCAATTAAGAAACGTTTTGGATGCGATTTTAAGGTCTTTTGGGATCTTTTGGGGGGCACAATTAGAGAAGTATATATATATGAGTTATTAACTTATAGCCGGAATAGAGCCGATTTTTGGGAGAAAATAAGAAGAGAAACAAGAAACAAAGATCAAGAATTACTCTTTTAAGAATTCAACGAAGATCAAAATCAAGATTTCTTTTCTTTCAAGTTTTCTTCATATCTGGGTGGTGGCTTCTATGTTTTGATTTTATTTTTATTTTCTTCTTCTTAGTATGTTAGGCTAAATTTTTTAGTGCTAAGATCATGATGAAACTTGTATCATGATCTTTTAATTCTTTGAACCTATTTTTTTTATATTTATGCATGTTTTTAATTTTAAATAATTGATATTGATTTCTCTTCATCTACAATTATGTGTACAATAGTTGTATGAGTCTTGTGGCTTATTTTACCACCAAGTGATCGAAAATAGGTTATACATAGTATCAATTGTCGTAGAGTCTGATAGGGGATAGAGATATACCACTATGCATTACATGATCTCTAAGTATTCACAAATTCTAATGCATTCTTGTATGTTCGCATCCATCATAGAGATATAGTCAGGTCACATATATGGATAGGTTTAATTCTACTCGAGAGAGATTGTTAAACAAATTAGGAATATTGATCTTCATAATTAAATCATTTTATCAAATTCAACGGTTCAGATTAAAAGGAATTGGTATAAGTGGATTCGAAATCCTAATACGCTTTTCTTTCTTAAAGTTAAAGTAATTTTCATAATTTAATATTTTACTTAATTGAGTTATAATTATTTACTTGTTCTTAATTTATTTTTTAATTAGTTTAAGAAACAAAGCTTCAAAAGTTAACAGATTGGGTTAAGGTTAGTATAATTGCAACTGAGTTATCTAAATTTCTGTAGGTACGATACTTGAACTCCTAATCTAGTATATTACTTGTATATTCCGTACACTTGCGAAATGTTAAATACAAAAAATTGCTGACACCCGACTTCAAAAAAATACAGAATATATTTGTACCTTTCCTCGAAGATATCGATAGACATGGCCCTATATTTAAACAAAAGTCGTTTAAGCTAAAGGTTGATACATTTATGACAAGGTATTCACCTATAAAACATAAAAAATTCATTCTCTGGTTAACGTGTTTACAATTCTTTTTCTTACATATTAAGCTTGGACTATCCAATCAACTGTAAATTAAATAAGTACTGTGATTTTATATGATAAATTAGTGTCTACATGTTTATACCCATTATGATTGCAAGTGTTATTTAAGATTTAAAATTATGTTCGATTGTCATATAAATACCATGCATGTGAACTATGATTAAGTGCAATGGTACCCACCATGTTATATATTATGATTTGATTACATGGGAGCCGTTTTATAAAGACAAGCGAAAAATGTATGATTTATGTTTTGGTGTCGGATATGATTATAGGTTGGCCAATTATGTTATGATGTCTAGATATGTATATATATGTATATGAGTGCTCGGGGTTCAATTTGTGAATATTGTAGTAGGCCCAAAAGTTAAAAATGAATTTATGTGCAATTACACGCGTACACAATATTTCATTCATTGAATGGTTTGTATTCACCCTATATCCAAACCTTTTCAAGGTATAAATCATGATTATTTTGAAATTGAGGCAAATGACTGGACATTACAAGAGGATAGGCATGAATAACTGAAGTCGATATTTGCTAATACTACCTTTGTCATCCAGGGTTGTACCACTATGAGTATACTTGATACTATGTGGCACGCTTTGAGTCTCGAACAATGGAGTATAAATATACTAACTATTATTACAATGATGAGTAAGGGTTGCGTAGTAAGAGGTAGCAAGGTTGTTTTTGTTTTTCTCCCACAGTTTGTAACCGCACCTCATTAATAGACGCCCTTTTGATATAACTTTCCTATTTCGAAGTTGTAACTTGTATGTTTGAAATAAAGTGCAGTTTGTAATAGCAATAGAGTTGAAGGAGTATGTAGTAGTTTATAGTTTGTAATGGAATAGAATAATAGTATTAAAGTTTGTGTTTAAAATCAACAAAATAGCTTATATTAATTTGATATTTATAAGATTTAATAGTCAATCTAATGATTTGATAATCGTGATTTTAAATGAAATTGAATATAATACATTATCGTAAAAGAGAGACAAATAAATAGAAAAATAGAAAGACAAACAGCAAGTGTCAATAAAATATAAGGTAATGGTGATGTATTGATTCGCGTTATATGAAAAACAGAAGGTATTGGTACCTTTGGAAGTGGTACTCATACCTCCTCTCAAGCCCAAACTCTATGCTTCAACTTGAAATAAGGGGGTATCGAACTTTTGATTGAATTTTTTATAAGTTAATTACTACTTTACACTGTTTAATTCACTAACAATATAAAAATTTGTAAACCCCTTCTTTAAACAAAATTTAGAGGTAAATTTCTAGTTTCGAATTTTACAAATGCCACAAAAAATTAGCAATATTACATCGATTGCACTAGGAGTTATATTGAAATTTCACCTACTAAGTTGAAAAGAGTAGTGTAAATACATAAATATGCATTAAATTGGGTTATAAATAATATTAAGGAAATGTGTTCCAAGTAAAGGAGTATAAGAGTGCGATTTTAAAGTCTTGTAGACTCCAATGTTGGTATTCTCCTATCATCCGACATCTTTACTCGTAAGTTCCCTTTTAACTATATTTATAAGTTGTATTCTCAAGTTCTCTATGTATCTGTTTCACACGTTTTTTATTCGTGCTAACAATTAAAAGATTACTCAAACGATGTGTAAGGAACAAGACCTTTTGATACAAAGTCTCAACAAGGGGTGTTAAAATTGAAAAACTATACTACGCAACTTGCCTCCAATTGGCGCACGCACACAAAGTTACAAGTTCGAAAAATAAAGAGTAAAAGACTTAAATGTAAATTCACATATTTCTTGTGAGAAAGTTGTTCCTTTTTTTTTCTTCCATTGCCTTGCCTTGTTTATATATTGATCACCATTTGCACAATTCTCGCCCATGACGAACCATTATCTCATAGCACTTCTCCTGAGTAACTTCCATGAATGTCATAACTTCTCATAACTTCTCAGAACCTCCCATAATGCTTTTTCCATCATCTTACGGTTACTTTCGATTATGGACCACGTGTAAAACCGCTTCATTCCCTGGGCGATGCAGTCATCATTTCATCCGCCCAAACCTTGCTCATCTTCGCTCTATCGTCTATGCCTTTATATACCTTGGGTGATTCTTATATTGGCCATTCACTTAAACTCTACGTTTGGGCCTTTGTTTTAAGCCTTTATTTTTTGGAATATTTTGTGTGTCAACAATTACCCCTTAATATGGCTTAGTTAAAGTTAATCATTAATTTTGCCATATTCAAAACTTTACACTTTTTTCCACGTCTTTTGGAATTCTAAAAAGTAAAAAACCTCTTAGTATCATCTTCTTGGCGGTGCTGACGTGCGTCCTCCCTTTTTGGCAAAACTTTGCCATGTCGCTCACCTATAAAACCCCACTATTCATTCTTCTTCCTCACATCTCTACTTCTTTTACCATTTCACCAAAGAGAAAACATTGTATTTCTTGCTCTTACTTTACAATGGCATCAACAAATTCTCTTTCTTTTGAAGATTATCAGGTTTTTCTTTCTCAGCCCTTCGTCACTCCTGGTTGCTTACTACCAGCAAATACTTGAAATCATGAGTTTCATTTAGGCACAGCTTTTAACGTTGCTGACGCTATTGGGCGTTCTCCTATTGCCCATATTTTTCCTACGTCTCATACTTTTCCTTTTCTTGAATCACTTCGATTACCTTCGCTTCGTGGTGCTGTCATACGTACTTGGCCCAAATCAGATACTAGCTTTCGCGCTTGGCATAGACGTATAATTGGTCATGGCCCTACTAAAGAGCTTTTTGATCGAGCTAGAATTTTGGACCTTTTGGAACTCACTCTAAATATCCTTGTTTTTTACCCCACTTTATTCTCCGTCGCCCTATGCTTTTGAGCTTCTGAATATAGCACATTTGTTTTTCCTCTATGCCCAATGTCTATCACCCTTAGAGATATTAGTGCTTTAACTAATCTACCTCCAATTGGGGCCACCATTTCTCCTACAATGGTTGTTACCCATACTCCTCATTCAATCGAGAAACAATTTTTTTGCTCTTATAAGCAGCTTTTAACACTTCGCAGTAATACTGTGGCTGAGACTAATCATGTTGAATGTGTGGCCTTCATCCATTACTAGTTGTGTAAGTTCGTTATCTATGTTCACAGTATTAAACCTTCCATAGGTTTCTTACCTATTTTCAACGAACTCACCCACGGTAAACTCATAAATCTTGGCTCTTTCGTCCTAGCTGGTCTTTGTAGAGGCATGGCCACTCTCCAAGACCAATTACGATCTTCTACTACTCCGACTGGTAGTGGGCTCCTTTGGCTCTCTCAACTATGGCTTAGGGCGTATTTTCTCTATTTTGGTGCTCCTTCATCAGCCACTCGCCCAGTCAGATGCTATGGATTAGTGGTCAACCAACTTAGCCCAACAACTCAATCCAGTAGGGATATTTTTACTTATTTATATACTCTGAACTCTCTGCCTTCTTACTTCTCTTTTTCTACTCATCAAATTTTTCTGTACATTCAATCCCCTTCAAACTTTAATGAAGTAGAAGCTTCT
Organism: Forsythia suspensa; assembly: GCA_023638005.1. NCBI lineage: Eukaryota > Viridiplantae > Streptophyta > Magnoliopsida > Lamiales > Oleaceae > Forsythia > Forsythia suspensa. Next base: position 18,362,778 of record CM042667.1, read on the forward strand.
GTATCTATTTGGGCTCAGTTTTTGGTTGGGCGAGAGTTATTTCATGGGTTGATTAGTGGAACTAATGCAAACACTGGGGTTGAAGTTTATATTCCTCAATTCTTTGCCCACCAACTTGGTTTCGGCCAAACTTGGCCAATTCCTCCTTGTTATTCCAACAATTTCAAGGAGCGTTTTTATACTATTACTCGGGATAATGCGAGAATTATTGAGGGTCGCAACAATTCTCTAACGAATGGTTTTTCTCTCGTACCTTTCAATCCTACATTTACCACTCACTCTCTTTTTAATGAATTTTGGCCCAATGTTAAGCGTAGGTTTTTTGTTTCCAATGTTCATTTTATGTTTCACACTCTTGAATCCAATCCTCCTTTAAAGTCTCCTAGAAAAACTTCTTCTTCTTCTGCGCCTAGAGCTAAAAAAGGTGTTATCTCTCCTTCAGCTGATCCTCAATCGGATCCACCTCCTCAAACTGGTCCTAGTAGGACTTCGGGCAGTAGGCTCAAATCAGGCCAATGATTCAAAGCGTTGATGGCGCGCTATTCAGAAGTGATAGCGGATGACCCTAACGCAGTTATGGAGACTTTGTCTACCGTTGATACTCATCAACGCTCTGAATTGTCGAAACTTAGAGACCAAATGCAGTCTGTACTAGAGGAGCTAGATGGGGTGCAACAGTAATATTTCCAACCTAGTATGTAGAATCGGACAATAATGTCCTGAATTTTGTAATATTCCTGATCTTTAATATTTTTAATGGAACAATTTATTCTTTGGCTTACTTGAATTCATATTTCAAACATTTAGTTCGTTCGCTTTCCCAAACGAATGGAACATATTTTTTTAGGTATCTGCCATTTATAGATCTCACATGTTTTATACCATCTAAATCCTCCAAATGATAAGCTCCATTGGGCAATACATTTTTCACCTTATTTGGCCCTTCCCAATTAGGCGACCATTTCCCATATTTTCAATATTTATTAACTAAAGGCAATCTGGTCTTCCAAACTAACTCGCCTACCATAAAACATTTTGCCATAACTTTCTTGTTATAATACTTAGCTATTTTCTGTTTTTGAATCTGTAGTCTATCGAGGACGTCTATCTTTATTTCGTCCAATTCTAATAAACTTTGGGCTAATGCTTCTGCAAGTTGCCCTCCACTCAAATTATTTTGTAATGCTACTCTAATCGATTGCACATTAATCTCCATAGGCAATACTGCCTCTTGTCCATAAGTAAGTTGAAATGGTGTAACTTTTGTACTTGAACGTGGAGACGTTCTATATGCCCATAAAGCCTTGCCTAAACATTCGTGCCATGTCTTGGCATTTTCCTCTATCATCTTTCTTATAATATTTTTCAAGACCTTATTTGTAGATTCTATCTGGCCATTGGACTGAGCGTAATAAGGTGTGGAATTCACCAACTTGATGCCGAATTCGCTCAAAAACTGTTTTACTTGATCTCCATTCAAAGAAGTTCCATGATCTACTATTAAGGTTTACGGTATCCCATACCTATAAATTATATGATCTTGAATAAATTTGATGACCTCCCCTTTTGAGATAAATTTGATGACCTCCCCTTTTGAGATTTCTTTTAGCAGGATAGCCTCTACCCATTTGGTGAAAAAATTCGTAGCCACTATAATGAATGTATGTTGTTTGGACGAAAGGGGGGTATATCTTTCCTATCAAATCTATAGCCCAACATCTGAATGGCCAAGGTTTTATGATAGGTGTCATTTCTTAGCTGGTACCCTTTAGATTGGTCCATGTTTTTGACATGTTAAACAACTCTTGGCATATTAGATGCATGGATCTCCCATCTTTGGCCAAAAATATTCACTTCTAATAATCAACCATCTCTTTCTTTGGCCAACTTGATGGGTCCCACATATTCCTTCGTGCACTTCTGCCATAATTGTTTTGGCATCGCTCAAATTAATGCATTTTAACAAGACTCCATCTACACGTTTCTTATATAAGTCTTTGTCTATTAATATGTAATTTGGGGTGGAGTGGGGTGGGGTGGGGTGGGGTGGGGTGGGTGGGGTGGGCTACGGAATCCTCATCTTACTCTTTTTGTCAGGCTTTTCTGGAAACTCTTTTATTTCTTCTATCCAATCTACCATATTCCTATTTTCTATGCAATGGATGTCAAATCTCTATGCCCTTCGTTGTATTGCAGGCATTATCACTATATACTCACACACAAACTCCAAGTTCAATATTTTAGAGTAACCCGAGGCCATTTGGGCCAATTCGTTCGCTAAATCGTAATATATTCTATTTACATATTGAAGCTCCAATTGGTAAAACTCTTCCAGTAACTCCTGAGCAATTTCATACAAGCTTACAACAAAACTACTTTGGCATTTAAATGTGACACTCAGTTGGTTAGTGCTTGTTTGATTCCAATTTTAATGGGGTTTTTGTTTTATATTATTTGACTTTTGAGAAAAAATGACCAAAATATCTCTTTTTTCTAGTCAAATATTACAGCTACTTTGAAAAGCAAAAGGGCATTTATGTCATTTTTTCCCAAAAGTCAAAAAATGGGGAAAAAAACCCATTCAAATGGAAATCAAACAACCTCTTAATTACTAGTTGAGAATCACCTTTAACGATCACATTTATAACTCTCATATCTAGTAATAACTCTAGGCCTACTATAAATGCTTCATATTCGGCCTGATTATTGGTGCATAAATCATTCAGTGTAAAAAAAACTAATAATTGACACCCAAAAGCATCTATTAATGCTACGCCTACTCCTGTTCCTTTGGCTGTTTTTAAACCATGAAAATATAATGTCCATGGTTTTACTTCACACAGCTCAATATCTAGTTCCATTTCATTTGGGACATTAACACATGGATGGTCAGCTAAAAAAAATTAGCCAAGGCCAGATTCTTGATGGCCTTTTGTGGGATGTATTGAATATCGAATTCAGACATAGCTAAAGTCCAAAGACCGATCCTTTGATGAAAACTAGGGTGAGAAAACATGAACTTGATTAGATTTACTTTACACACTAAATACACAGTCCCAGGCCGAAGATAGGCCCTTAATTTTGTACATGTAAAATAAAGAGCTAAACATAATTTTTCTATAGCTGTATAATTACATTCACATTTGGTCAACTGTCGACTGAGATAATAGACTGTCCTTTCCTCACCCAATTGGTCTTCCTGAGCAACCATACCAGCTATAGATTCTTGCTCGGCTGATATTTATATCTTCATTGGCCGTCCCTGAATAGGTAACACCAAGACTGGTGGATTTGATAAGTAAGTTTTCAGACTGTCAAAAGCCTTTTGATGTTCTTCATCCTAGACGAATTCGTCTTGACCTCTGAGCTTTAGGAGAGACGAAAACGCTTACGTTCGCCCTGCACAATTAGAGATAAAACGCCTTAAAAAATTGACTTGTCCCAAAAACCTTTGCAACTCTTTTTTATTATTTGGCGACTTGGCCTCTAAAATGGCTTTTGCTTTATTTTTATCAAGCTCAATTCTCCTTTTATGTACCAAGAAACCTAGGAAGTTTCATATATTGACACCAAATGCACATTTTAAGGGGTTCAATTTCAATTTGTATTGTCTCATTTGCTAAAATGAGTGTTTCAATTGGCAAAGATTGTCTTCCTCTTTAAGTGATTAGATTATTATAACATCTACATATACTTCGATAAATTCACCAATCATATCATGGAAGATCAAATTCATTGCCCTTTGATAAGTGGCCCCAGCATTTTTAGGCCAAAAGGCATTACTAACCATTTGTAACACCCCAATGCACATGGGCATCTAAAAGCAGTTTTATGTATGTCTTCTTCGGCTATGTATATTAAATTATACCTAGAATAACCATCCATGAATGAGTACATTAAGTATCATGAGGTGGAATCGACTAAAGAATCTACCGTTGGCATTAGGTATACATCTTTGGGAGTGGCTATATTTAGATTTCTAAAATCTATACACACTCTTATTTTTCCGTTTTTCTTTAGCACAGGCACTATATTAAATAACCATTCGACATATCTGGCTGTTCTTATAAAACATGCTTTCAACAATCACTCAATTTCTTTCCTTACTTCTGGTAACACATTAGGTGCAAAACATCTAGGTGGTTGTCTATGCGGTTTAAAACTTGGCTTGGTGAACAATCTATGCTCTACCAGATTTATATATAAACCAGTCATTTGTTCATATTCCCAAGTAAAACAATCATTACATTCTTTCAACAAAAATATCAATTTAATACTTATCTCTTTGTCGAGTAACTGACTGATGAAGGTTGGCAGATCTTTTCCTTCATCACCAAATTTTATCTTTGTCAAGGGATATTGTGCTTGTACGTATCCCGGCTTTGCAATCCTCTCCAAGTCGCCCTCCAATTCCTTTGCAAAATTTCCTTCCTCTAAATAATCCACCATGTTGATTTCGCTCTATAGCTCCTGTTCCAGGCCAAGCACAGCCAGTTTATCCCTTAATAGCATCACTGCCTTTTCTTCTTCAATTTTTCCTTACATTCTTCATTATAAACCATTAATCTGGCTCTAAAGGCATAATTTCAACCAAATTCTTCTGTGATTGTCTCTTCATTAATTCTCTTTAACTATCTTCTTGCCAATTATTGGCTCTTCAAAAGCCACTATATTTGGTCTCATTTGGTCAAATAGCTCTGCGATAGTGTCCATTGAGAATGGATCATCGCTCTGCGCCACTATTTGTATTTCTTCACCTTCTTGAACCACTCTAATTGGTCCATAATCTCTCTCATACATGTATCGTTCTACTAAATTAGCTTTTGGGAGGAAAGGCATGTGATGAGCTTGCACGACTTTTGCCTCACCTTTATCATTCCAAAAAACTAAGCATTGATGGAGCGAGGAAGGGACGCATCGACTCCCATGTATCCAATCTCTTCATAACAGTATATTATAACTAGTAGGACCCTCTATTACAAAGAAAATGTGGTCATCGTTGTACTTTCCACTATTATGTCCAATGGCATTACCCATTTGGCTGAAGTAGCTCCTCCATTGAAGCTGGTCAGAATTATCCCATTAGAATCAAGTCATTTTCAGATTTTGCAAGCTTTTTTATCATTCTGTGAGGAATTGTATTTATTGCCGCTCTATTATCAATGAGAACTTTGGCAACTGGAATGCCATTAACCAAAGCTTTGACATACAAAGGTCTGAGATGCTTAGTCAATTTTATTGACGGCTTTTTAAATACAACTCTTTCCTTCGTATTTACTTCTACTTTTACATTATTTTCTTCTGCTTCCACTTCGTTGGATAGGCTTACCTACAATATTTCTTTGCCATGGATTCCTTTTGCTTCCTCAAATTGCACGATATCCCTTGATAGCTCTTCCCAACCCATGGGTGGAGGCAATATTATGGAAGGTGACCCATATTTCTCAGCCACGACACCCTTTTCTTTCTTGTAGTCATTCCTTACAAACCATAGTAATCGAATGATCTCCCAAATTGTTCGCCCAGCAAACCTACTGCTGGATTACCTTCTAGGTATAGCTGTTTAAGTAGATTGTTGTACGAAATTCTCCTTATTTTTCGCTTTAATTCTAAATCAATTTCTTCTTCTATGTCGATCATTCCATCATCTTTCTCTTCGTCATTACTATGAGTGAATTGATTCTCAGCAGATGTGCCTTCTCCACATTCTAATGTACAAACTACTTTTTCATTTTCTTCTATCATTTCATCATATTCTTCATTCTTAAATTCGTTTGGACAATAAATAGTTATTAGCCATAACTAGGGGCATGGTGCCAAACTGAATAGTGATCAATTGCCCAACATCGTCATCATTCTCATCCTTCTTTCTATGCTCAAATTTTGATTTTCCAATACATTCCTCCTTTAACGACTCTTCTTTTGATGCTTTTGTATCTTCTTCCTCTCCATTCTCAATGACATTTTAATTCGCCACCTTGCTCTCAATCGTAGCTCTTGAACGTCCCATGCTCTGTTATTGTCTCATCATTTGCCCATAGTTTCTTTGAAAATGCCTTTGTTGGGTTCTTATCATTTCATTGAATAGAATCACCCTTCCCACTTTAGAATTGTATGAATGCCAAACATTTGAGCGTTGAGGTTGTGGTCTGAATGTTTTAATACCTTGAAATGAGCCACGCTACCTCCATAGAACGGTCTTACTTGCTATCTAAATGGATGAAAATTAGTGGCGCTAACTGGGCGAGCTTGTTGTTCATACACCCCCAACCTTTATGTGATATTGCCAATCTACTTTTGGCATCTAACACATAAATTCATTTCTTCATTCACCATCGCCTTTCCTTTCAAACGCTCAAATGAGCTAGAACGTGGTTCGTCCTCACCATTATCAACTACTAACTTAAATCTTGGGAGACCACATTTGTCAGATTCAGGATGACCATATTGATATCTATGGGCTGTGGGAATGAATTTACATCCACTGCCATCTTTTTCTTGGGTTCAAATATGATTCGCCCTGACTCAATAGCATCATGCAAGACATGACGAATAACCAAACAACTATTAGTCGTATGAGACCATGCATTATACCATTTACAATATTTTTTACCCTTGATTTGCTCAGGATTTGGCAGTTTATGCTTTTCACTTAGCCTTATTTGCTTATCTTTATCTAACCGGTCAAATATCACGTCGGCTTTTGTTATATCAAATGAAAATGTTCTAGCCTTTTTATTCTCTTCTTTTGTAGGCTCATTTTTTATAGGCATTTCTGATTTAGCCATTATCGGGCAAGAATATGTGTCTCCCTTGATCAATTTGGCCAAATATACTTCAACTTCAGTTTGATCCTGGTTAATGTCGACAGCGTGCATATCAAAATTTGGGTTTCTATAATAGGTCTCTTTACTAGAATTCTTCATTTGCACCTCTTCTCTTAACAATCGCTCATATCTTATAATGCTTGCGCTATGAAACAGATCAGGGAATTCTCTATCTTGAAACTTCTTTTTTCAATCAAAATTCAAACAACTCTGAGTGATCCTTACAAATTCTTTTTCAAATAAAGGTAAAAAAACTTATTTCTGGCCATTTTAAATCTTTGAAGAAAAGATTCAGCCCATTCATTTGGCATCTGACGCAAATTTGCTAAATCTGCCAAAGTAACTTCAGATTCAGTTTTATAAAATTGGATGTGAAATAATTGCTTTAACTGTTTTCAAGTTTGGACAGAATTTGCTGGCAAATTAATGAATCGTGAAAAAGATACACCAGTTAGCGAATTTGGGAATAATCTCATTTTGTGGAAGTTAGTAACTTCACCACATTGTAATGTAAAATGCCCTACATGTTCTAAAGTGGACACTTCTCCTAAACCAGTGAACAAAGAAAATTTAGGCACCTTATATCCTCTAGGCCATGGATATGCTTGGTCCACCCAATCTGAGAAGGCCGTTTTGTATGTAAGTCGAGTTATTGGTCGCATTACAAAATCCAACTGATCTAATATGATTTTCACAACTTGATCTCTTAAAATGGCATTGGGATCAAAATGGACTCCTATGAATTGGTGTGCATTGCCTGAGGCCTGACAATATTTGGCCCCATGTTTGGCACGAAAGTGCCATTATTCGGCCCATTATTGCTATTGAGATATGGATTCTCTCCATCGTTAATACTGTTGCATTTTGTCCCATATATTGAACGTTTTCTCTCATATTATGACTATCCCCCATATTAGATGTTCCAGCACCCCCTACGTTGGTCGTGGCTGGACATTACTAAAGGATAGGCAAGAATAACCGAAGTCACTCATACTACCTTCGTCATCCAGGTTTGTACTTCTATGAGTATACTTAATACTACGTGGCACGCTATGAGTCTCGAACAATGGAGTATAAATATGCTAACTATTATTACAATGATGAGTAACGGTTGCACAATCAAGAACTAGCAAGGTTGTTTTTGTTTTTCTCCCACAGTTTGTGACCGCACCTCATTAATGGACGCCCTTTTGATATACCTTTCCTATTTCGAAGTTGTAACTTGTATGTTTGAAATAAAGTACAGTTTGTAATAGCAATAGAGTTGAAGAAGTATGTAGTAGTTTATAGTTTGTAATGGAATAGAATAATAGTATTAAAGTTTGTGTTTAAAATCAACAAAATAGCTTATATTAATTTGTTATTTATAAGATTTAATAGTCAATCTAATGATTTGATAATCGTGATTTTAAATGAAATTGAATATAATACATTATCGCAGAAGAGAGACAAATAATAGAAAAATACAAAAGACAAACAGTAAGTGTCAATAAAATATAAGGTAATGATGAGGTATTGGTTCCCGTTATATGAAAAGCAGAAGGTATTGGTACCTTTGCAAGTGGTACTCATACCTCCTCCCAAGCCCAAACTCTATGCTTCAACTTGAAATAGGAGGGTATCGAACTTTTGATTGAATTTTTGATAAGTTAATTACTACTTTACACTGTTTAATTAACTAACAATATAAAAATTTGTAAACCCCTTCTTTAAACAAAAGTTAGAGGTAAATTTCTAGTTTCAAATTTTATAAATGCCACAAAAAAATAGCAATATTAGATTGATTGCACTAGGAGTTATATTGAAATTTCACCTACTAAGTTGAAAAGAGTAGTGTAAATACATTAATATGCATTAAATTGGGTTATAAATAATATTAAGGAAATATTTTAAAGTCTTGTAGACTCCAATGTTGGTATTCTCCTATCATCCGACATCTTTACTCGTAAGTTCCCTTTTACCTATATTTATAAGTTGTATTCTCGAGTATTCTATGCATCTGTTTCGCGCGTTTTTGATTCGTACTAACAATTAAAAGATTATTCAGACGATGTGTAAGGAACAAGACCTTTTGAGACAAAGTCTCAACAATGAGTGTTAAAATTGAAATACTATATTATGCAACATGTCTCCAAGGGGCGCAAGCACACAAAGTTACAAGATTCGAAAAATAAAGAGTAAAAGACTTAAATGTAAATTCACATATTTCTTGTGAGATAGTTGTTCTTTTTTTTCCTTCCATTGCCTTACCTTGTTTATATATTGAAAATCATTTGCACAATTCTCGCCCATGACTAACCATTATCTCATAGCACTTCTCCTGAGTAACTTCTATGAATGTCATAACTTCTCATAACCTCCCATAATGCTTTTTTCATCATCTTATGGATACTTTGGATCATGGACCACGTGTAAAACCGATTCATTCCCTGCGCAATGTAGTCATCATTTCATTCGCCCAAACCCTACTCATCTTCGCTTTATCGTCCAGGCCTTTATATACCTTAGACGATTCTTATCTTGGCCATTCACTCAAACTCTACATTTGGTCCTTCTGTTTTTGGGCCTTTGTTTTGAGCTTTTATTTTTGGGAATATTTTGTGTGTCATCGGCATCAAATGCATGTGTGTATATGGTGGTTAGCAAGGCAATTCTACATTGGGATTTAAATAGCATCAAGAGCTAATATTGCACCAATAATCATAACATAAAAACCACAAATCTGACTTCAAAGTTTAACGTCGATGACAAGTACAAATATGTACTTGTCTAGGCCCATAAAAAGGAATGATTATGAGTCATATTAATTGTTTTCAGTTTAATGGCACGTTATTTTCTTATTATTTTGGGAAATAGTCAAATTCAAGTGTCAATCTGACGAAAGGACGAAAAGAGAGCAAATAGAATAAAAATAGATTCAATTGAACAGACAAAGAGACTTGAAGGACTTGACATGCAAATATGCGATCGCATGGTTAGTAATGTCTGCGATCGCAAGGTGCCAAAATAAACTGCAAAATGAAAATTGGTTGAACCATGTGATCACAAAGTTCTGAACCATGCGATCGCATGGCTTCCTATGGCAGCAACTTGGCATTTTCCTAATTGGATTACAACTCTACCAAGTTCAAATTAATTCAACTGCCTAAGCCACGTTTTGGGGATTAGAAGGAGAGTATAAAAGCTAGAGAATAGACATATCGCGGAAGACGAATTTTGAGAAATAAGATACAAAGGAAGAATCGAAGATCGAGGAACAAGATTGAAGATTCTTAAGCCGAGATCACAGGTTTTATTTGTTTTTTCTTCTTTTGCTGCCGAAACATGATTGATACAATTCTTTTGTTAATTAACGAAATCATGTCCGGCTATTTTATTTATTTCTAGCATGAACGATAAAACCTCATGTTTTTAATTAATTAGAAGTTTTTCGTTTTAGTAGGTAATTGCTTCTTGATTAATTATTCTTTGTTAAGTAATTTTAATGTTTTAATGACTAATCTCCATTAGAATATTTTGTGATCTATATTGTAATAGAGAGATTCAATATAGATTTAGCACGTGGTATTGAATAACATAGGGTCCAATAATAGATAGAAATTACTATTATGCTTTATGAAATCTGGTTAGGTGTTCATGTGACTTAAATGCATATTTTTATATTCGAAACTTGACTAGAGATAATTAGGTCTGCATATAGATATAGAATTAATTGATCATCGAGAGAGGCTTTTGATTATTATAGGATCACTGATTTTCAATCTAGAGTAATTAACAGCTAAAGCGATTAACGAATAATTAATTAAAAAACGTGTAGGTGGATTCGAAAATCCTAGTGTTAGTAAAAACTCGAATTCAGTTCTCACCATTTAAAGTTGATTATTGATAATTTAGATTTAATTAAAATAGTTAGAATAGTTTTAGAATTGAAACCAAAAACAAATCTGTTTTTTTCACATTGTTAAAACGTAAGTTATAAATTAATTGATTAAATTGATATCCAGTACTCGTGGGTTCGACACTCCATTCATTACTATATTACTTGTTAACGATCCATACACTTATGGTATTGAAATCACACAACAAGTTTTTGGCGCCGTTGTTAGAGACTAGTTTTATCAATTACTACGTTAATTGATAATTTAATTTTTAACAATTCTTTTTATTGTTATTTATTTTATTTTTAGTTTTATATTATTCTCAATTCTTTGTGTTACTGTTGAATTCCAACTATTTTCTAAAGTTTTAGGTGTTAAGTGTGTATGCGTCGTACAAAGGATCTTGATATATTTGATTTAGATCCAGAGATCGAACGGAGCTTTCGCCAACGACAACGTGAGCGAAGAGAAAAGAAACAAAAGCAAAAGGATACAATGGAAGATAACCGAATCCAAAATCCATTACCTGCAGATGTGAGAAATAATCTTTCATCAGTGGCTCGACCAGTTGAAGTTAATGAACAAGATATCCTTATGGGTGAATATATGATGCCACCAATTGTTGAAAATCGGTCCAGTATAATCTATCCACCTTATGGCCAAGACAACTTCTAGTTGAGGCCAGATGTAATTAATTTGTTCTCGAACGATCTGTCGTTCAATGGGATGACAGATGAAAATCCTCATTACCATATTTCTTCGATGAATATTGTGAAAATTTCAAATACCACGGTGTTAATGAAGAGGCACTGAAGATGAGGCTCTTTCCACACACATTGAAGGATAATACTAGAGAATGGTTATATTCTCTACCTCTTGGGAGCATCACTACTTGGGCAGATCTGATCCAGAAATTTACACTGAAATATTTCCCTCCGGCCAGACTAAACAGACTGAAGTATGAAATTTCCAATTTCCAACAATCTGAGTTGGAAAACTTTCACGAGACATGAGAAAGATTCAAGCAACTGGTCAGAAAGTGTCCATGTCATGGTTTTCCTTTAGCAGCTTTTCCTTTAGCAGCTCAAAATCAATTCTTCTACTCTGGTTTAGTTCCAAGCAGTTGTTCTTCAGTAGATTCTGCAGCAAGTGACTCTATCTAAAATAGATCTGTCGGTGACCTTCATGACTTGTATGAAACGATGAGTGAAAAGTTCGTTATGTGGTCAGACAGAGAGCTGCAGAAGAAAGCAACAGGGATACATGAAGAATACACCATTTCGCTTGTACTGGCAAAAATCGATGCATTGGCAAAACAGATAGAAACAATGAAATATTCTCACTCGGCCAATATGGTTCAAACTTCTCCACCAATCTGCTGTAACATGCGGGACAAACCATCAATCATCAAAATGTCCTTTGACCAAAGTTGACATGTCATCCCCTGAACAAGTTGCATATGCTCAGAACTTTTAGCAACAGCAGAATAATTCATACTCACAGACTTACAATCCAGGATGGAGAAATCATCCAAACTTCTCCTATAGCAACACCCAAAATATTCAGAATCCCCCAAATCAAGGGAGACCACAAGAGAGAAAAGGATGATTGGAAGAAACTGTTACGCGCATGGAATCTGACTAAAAGAGATGCAGAAAAGACAAGATGTTGCAATAAAGAATATAGAAAATCAAATTGGACACTTGGCTAAACTGTTGACCGAGCGACAACCAGGCACATGGCCAAGTAATATCGAAGTTAATCCAAAAGAACAAGTCAATGCGATCACCACGAGAAGCGGAGTTGAGTTGCTAGAGATTCATGTGAAAAGACCGGGTGTTGAAAAGAAAACTACGTTAAGTAAAAAGAGAGATAACAAATTAGATACAGAAGTTGAACAAGAAAAATAAAGCTCTCCACCAGATTATATTCTGTCACTGGTCAAAGCTTATGTTCCTCCAATTCCATTCACTCAAAGGCTGCGAAAACATAAGCTAGACAAGCAATTCGAAAAATTCCTCGATTTATTCAAGAAACTCCAAATCAACATACCTTTTACTGATGCTCTAGCCCAGATGCCAAGCTATGCAAAATTCATGAAGGAAATTCTTTCAAACAAAAAGAAGTTGGAAGAGCACGAAACAGCTATGCTTATCGAGGAATACAGTGCTATCTTGCAAAACAAGCTACTGTTGAAATTAAAAGATCTAGGGAGTTTCTCTATTCTTGTACTGTTGGTAGTTCATTTTTCGAGAAAGCATTATGTGATTTAGGTGCTAGCATTAATTTGATGCTTTATTTTATTTTCAGGCAACTAGGTCTTGGAGAAGCAAAGCCAACCACAATATCACTATAGTTAGCTGATCGATCAGTTAAGCGCCCACGTAGGGTTGAAAATATTTTGGTAAAAGTGGACAAGTTCATATTCCCAGCTGACTTCATTATCTTGGATATGGAGAAAGACAGAGATGTACCACTTATCTTGGGGTGACCATTCTTAGCTACTGGACGAGCGCTAATTGATGTGTAAAAAGGGCAGCTAATGTTGAGGTTGAACAAGGAGCAAGTCACTTTCAACATGTTCAAAGCAATCCAATATCCAAGCTCCTCTGACTCATGCTTTCAGATTGATATCATCGATCATGAGGCAACTAACACATTTTCTTTGGAAAATCCTACAGATCCATGGGAAGCATGTATTATGCATTCTCAAGAAGAAAATTCTGACTCTCCAGCTCTTGAAGAATGTGCTAGATATTTACAAGGAGCTAAACGGCTGCAAAGAAGAAATAAATAAATGGATTTGGGTACCACGCCTCCTCAACAGCCACTTTCAATTCAAAAAGCTCCAACTCTCGAGTTAAAGCAATTACCTTCTTACCTTAGGTATGTATATCTTGGTGAGTCATCTATTTTTCCAGTCATTATTGCAAATTCTATTAATCAGGATCAGGAAGATAAACTATTCCAAGTTCTGGGGAATTACAAATCAACCTTCGTTTGGACTATAGCAGACATCAGAGGTATCAGTCCGTCCATATGCATGCACAAGATTCTAATGGAAGAGGCATATAAACCAACAGTGCAACATCAACGTAGATTGAATCCTCATTTGCAAGAAATAGTTCGAGCTGAAGTTTTAAAACTACTTGATCTAGGTATCTTCTATCCTATTTCAGATAGCACTTGGGTAAGCCCAGTTCAGGTAGTGCCTAAAAAATGAAGGATTACGGTTGAGAAGAATGATAACAACGAGCTCATACCAGTCAGATTGACTACCGGCTGGCGAGTTTGTATTGACTACAAGAAATTGAATGATGCCACTCGAAAATACCATTTTTCTCTACTGTTCATTGATCAGATGCTCAAACATTTAGCACGTCATTCTCATTATTAATGTCTTGATGGGTATTTAGGCTACAACCAGATTCATATAGTGCTAGAAGATCAAGAAAAGATGACCTTTACTTGCCCTTACGGCACGTTTGCATATAGGCGTATGCCATTTGGCCTATGCAACACTCATGCCACATTTCAGCATTGTATGATGTCTATTTTCTCAGATATGGTCAGAAAATTCATTGAAGTTTTCATGGATGATTTTTCAGTTTTTGGATCATCATTCGACGAATGCCTTAAAAATTTGACCCTGGTGCTTCAGCGTTGCGAGAAAACAAACTTGGTAATTAATTGGGAAAAGTGCCACTTTATGGTCCAAGAAGGTATCGTGTTGAGACATAGGATTTTAGCTAAAGGCATTGAAGTCGACAAGGTAAAAATCTAAGTTATAGAGAAACTGCCTTCTCCAACAACAGTTAAGGATATTCGATCTTTTCTGGGACACGCAGGGTTCTACAGACAGTTTATAAAAGATTTTTCGAAAATAACTAAACCGTTGTGCAGTTTGTTGGGAAAAGAAGGCAAGTTTGATTTTTCTATAGACTGTCTTAAAACTTTCAACATTCTCAAGGAAAGTATAATCTCAGACTTGGTCATTGTACCACCTGGTTGGGATCTATCATTTGAACTCATGTACGATGCAAGTGATTTTGCTATCGGGGCAGTTTTGGGGCAGCGTAGAGAAAAAGTCATGCATGTCATATATTATGCCAGCAGAACTCTCAATGACGCTCAAATGAATTATGCCACTACAGAAAATGAATTACTAGCAGTAGTATCTGCCTTCGAAAAATTTCGTTCATACCTCATTGGATCGAAAGTGATAGTGCACACAGACCACACAGCATTGAAATATCTTTTTGCCAAAAAAGATCCAAAACCAAGACTGATTTGGTGAATACTACTTCTTCAAGAATTTAACTTGAAAATTCAGGATAAAAATGAGAGCGAGAACGTGGTAGCCGACCACTTATCAAGAATAGAGCAATCAGAAGGGAATAAAGAATGTGAAATAAATGAGAAATTTCTAGACGAGCAGATTTTTGGGATAGAGCAGATAGAAAGCGCACCATGGTATGCAGATTATGTGAATTACCTTGCAAGCAATATCGTGCCGCCTAATTATGATCATCAACACCGAAAAAATTTCTTTTCAGAACTTAAATACTATTTTTGGGAAGATCCTATTCTCTACAGACGGGGTGCTGACCAAGTAATTTGGAGATGTATACCTGAAGAAAAAATGGAGACTATCTTGGAACAATGTCATTCCTCACCATACGGAGGTCATTTCGGTGCTACCAAAACAGCTGCCAAAGTCTTACAATCCAGGTTTAATTGGCTGACATTATTCAAGGATGCTTACAGTTTGGTAAAAAATGTGATAGGTGCCAAAAGATGGGAAACATATCCCTAAAGCAAGAAATGCACCTTCGAAGCATTTTAGAGGTTGAACTTTTTGATGTATGTAGAATTGACTTCATGGGACCGTTTCTACCATCGTTCTCAAATTCCTACATTTTGGTGGGTGTGGACTACGTTTCAAAATGAGTAGAAGTTGTAGCATTACCAACCAATGATGGCAGGGTGGTGGTGAATTTCCTCAAAAAGAATATTTTCACGCATTTCGGGACTCTTCGAGCAATCATAAGTGACGAAGGTAAATATTTTTGCAACCGAAAGTTTGAAACTCTCTTGGCAAAATACGGTGTGAAGCACCGTGTGGCTACTCCTTACCATCCACAAACTAGTGGCCAGGTAGAAATCTCCAACCAGGAGTTGAAACGGATCCTAGAGCTTACAGTGAGTACCTCGAGAAAACATTGGTCGAGCAAACTAGATGATGCTCTTTGGACATATCGAACTGTATTTAAAACTCCAATTGGAATGTCACCATATCGCCTAATTTTTGGGAAGGCGTGCCATTTACCGGTTGAGTTGGAGTATCAACCCTACTGGGCATTAAGGAAGTTGAACTTTGACTTGAAAGAAGTCGATGAGAAACGACTACTTCAATTGAACGAAATGGAAGAATTCAAGTTTGAAGCATATATAAATGTCAAATTGTACAATGAGAAAACCAAGAAGTGGATTGACAAAAACATTCAAAAAAGGCAATTTGAGACGGGACAAAAAGTTCTCCTATTCAACTCACGACTCAAGCTCTTTCCTAAGAAACTACGTTCAAGATGGTATGGACCATTCACGGTAGTGAAAGTCTATCCACATGGAGTGGTAGAAGTTGCTCATGACACAAAGGACAGGTTCAAGGTGAATGGACAAAGGCTGAAGCAGTACTTGGAGGGTGATTTTTCGAAAGAAAAATCTTTCACCGTTTTAAGCAATCCGGAGTGATCACCACGACAAAGTCGAGCTAAAGACTGTAAACAAGCGCTCAATGGAAGGCAACTCATTTTTCTTCCTTTTATTTGAATTTCAGCATCATTTAAGTTTTAGGAATTGATTAACGTTTTTGTACGTTTTTATACTTTTGGGATTTTATTTTTTTAAGTAAGCTTCCAATTCTTAGGTAAAGAGGCATACATCGTTATCTTGCATAACCACGTTTTCAATGCTTTTAAAGTCATGTTTAAAATAACATAAAAAAAATGTGGATTAGTTTAGGCTCGTTTCAAGTCAAAGTTTAGGCTTGAATCGAAAGGGAAATATGTTATTAATTGGGTTTAGTTGATTAGATTGAGGAAAATTTTGGGTTTGCATATTCCATCCCATTAGTTTACCCTATAGAGAACAAACCCTTGCATTCAATATGTTTGATGAAATGCCCCCATACAATTTGTTTGCCACAATTGGTAGAAATGTGATCATATGCTAATCTATTAAACTAATGTTATCATGTAGAATCTTTAACCTATGTTTGGGTACACTTAAATCACCAAAATTCAAGGTCATGATCAATTAGGGACTGGGGCCTGCCATGGCAGCCCACTGCAGGCCACTTCAGCCTGTTATCACTTTCGTCCCGTATCTGTTTGACCTAAATGACCTCAAAATCTTATGAAATTTGAACATGTGGTAGACCAAAACATCCACTTCCATGCCACCATCTTCCATTTCACTTTTGCACATTCTTAGGTAGATTTCTCAGAGCTAGAAGTAGCCTAGTCTAACACAATTTTTCGAGAAATCTTACCTAAAGTTTGGGATAGTTTGGGGGTGACAACTTAAACCATATATGTCATTTTTCATATCTAACTTGTTTTTGTTCATTTTACAGGTCATGGCTCCAAAACGACCCCCAACCACCTCCAAAAAGGAAAAGAAAAAGGCATCCAGAAGTACGTTAAAAAGAGCCCAAGTAGAAATCACCGACTCTCACCACTATCTTTCTGAGGAACAAGAAGAAAGATTCAAAAAGCTCATTAGCCAGTGGACCATATGAGGGGAGCAGAGATTACAATTGGAGGACTTTCCTCACTCCGAGCTATATAATCTCATCAACGTATGCAGCTGGTCCAAAATTGTTGACACACCGCACAAGATATACACCTAGCTCGTCCATGAATTCTATACCAACTTCAACCAAGAAATTGACATTCACGGGACATAGCACAATGGACAGACATAGGTACGGGACAAATGGTTCATGTTTACCCCGAGGGACATCAACGAGTACTATGGTATCACTTCTGAAGATATGCACCTGCTGCTCACTATTCAAGATATGGGTGAGGTGGCCCAATTTCTATATGGCCGAGATGACGCATGGCCACTACCAGGGAGGGACTTAGAGCACAGCAAGTTGACGGACTTCTTACTCATACTGAATGTGTTCATGAGCGACAATATCGACTCAACCGCGCACCGCACAACCATCAATGATGCAAGGGCTTGACTATTATACCATCTCGCTCATGGGAGGAAGATGGACTTGGAGAATTATATCTACACCCTGATTAGCACTCTAGGCTTCCAAACAGACAAGCATACTACCATCTTCCCAGCCCTGATCAGTGGCATTTGTAAAGAAGTGGGGGTCCAGATCTTACCAGTAGAGCCAGTATTGAAAGCCAATGGACCTATCAACCGCTATACCTTGAAAAATGCAAGAAGGCACATTGCACGAACTGTGGGGGCAGCCCCAGCCGCAAACGAGTAGCCTCAAGAAGAGTGGTCGATCGCACTTTTGACCGGTGCAGTACCTCAAGATGTCTTGACCTCCTAGAGACATAGCATACATGCTACGTCGACTACTAGAAGGTCAGGCTGACTAGACATGGCTCATTGTCGCCACATGGACTGAATTGCACACGGTGCAGTAAGAGTTGACGACGTTGCAATCTCGAATGGATGCAGTCTGACATATTCAGATGAATATCAAGATAAGTCAGCGACAGGCTAACCTGGAGCAGAGTCGGATTCGATCCTACTGCGACCAGGTCAAGAGACGGCTAAACAGATGTGCAGGCAAGCTGGATGATATTCATGACCAGCTTTGCAGGCCGACACCCATGCCAGCCCCTCCACTAGTAGATCCTTCCACACTACTTCTCCCAGCACCATCCCACCCACCTCCGAGTGGTCTCTAAATTTTTATGTGTTATATTTCTTTCGAATTCTTACATTGGGGACAATGTATATTTCAAGTTTGGGGGTAATGTACTAAAAATTTGCTTGATTTGATAAATGATATTTGATATTGATTTTTAAGTTATTTTCGTTTGTAAAAAAAATGCACGTTTATGTGATATGAATAGCCTTGCCGGCTAATGATACAATTTTTTATATTTAAGTTTAGTTTTAATCATGACTTGTGAACAGATCATTACTTTGTTGAGGCTATTTAACTATGTCTGATATGGTGATGTGTTGGTCAATTATGATAATTTTTGAAAATAATAGGATACCTCGTTGAAACTTAGATACATCTGTATCTCGAACCAGTAACCAATATAGTAAGAAAGTGTGGAAGATAAGCAGTGATGGTAAGCTGTGATGGTGGCTATCTAGGTTGTGATTAATTCCATGTATGTTGAAAAAATTGTGTGGGGCACTTTAAACCAGTTAGAGGAAGCTAGGTATTAATCGAATATTAGGAATCTAGTCCCCTAGCATAAACTTATTGCATGCAAGGAACAAGGCTATTATTTTTATATAACTTTTTTCGTAGCCTATTTGACTTAACTTAAGTGAAAAAGTCCATAGGGGCTTCTCAATACCCGATGCCCTAAGGTTCGAAAAACTTAGGAGTCATCGACCTAAAGCTCGTTACATAAGTTATCTAGAAAGCTTAATAGACTGAGTTTCGCACACTATCAATATCTTATAACTCTTTTCATAGCCTATTTGACTTGAGTGAAAAGGCCCGTAAGGGTTTCTCGAAACCCGATGCCCTAAGGTTCGAAAGACCTGGGAGTCATCGACCTAAAGTTCGTTACATGAGTCATCTAGAAAGCTTAATAGATTGAGTTTTGTACATAAGATTTATATATATATATATATATATATATATATATATATATATATATATATATATATATATATATATATATATAAATGCCAGTGAAAATTTTTTTTGCAAAGTAAACATGGGGATTAAATAAATAATGTGTTTGACTTACTTAGTAAAAACTTTCTGGTCGAGAGTGCTCAGAAATTAGAGAATCTTCACAAACCTAGGTTGTCACGATTACTAACTTTCTTAACCATCTTCGAACAAGAAAATAATGAGTGAACGGTAACCTTTGAACCAAAAATCTCGAGAATTCAAATAGAACATCATTTTGAGAGAAGTGTACCTTACGAGGGGGAAAAGAAAAGTTGACCAAGTGGTTGGGCTATCACCACCATAGAAATTACGTGCGTCGGATTAACTACTCTAACACACAACTCAAGTCTGGTTTAAGTAGAATCACGTTTGCAATAGTATCACCTAAACACTCGTCATCAATTATAACTTTTTCTTTTTGCAAAAGCTGAAGCAAGAACGGCAAGCTATTTATGTTGTAAATTGTGTTATAGCTTATTTTATTAATTACATGATTATCTTTAGTTAGTTTATTCGATGACGAATAAAATTTCAAGTTTGGAAGTATTTGATAAGTACAAATATGTACTTATCTAGGCCCACAAAAAGGAACGATTATGAGTCATATGAATTGTTTTCAGTTTAATGGCACGTTATTTTCTTATTATTTAAGAAAATAGTCAAATTCAAGTGTCAATGGACGAAAAGAGAGCAAATAGAAGAAAAATGGATTAAATTGAACAGACAAGGAGACTTGAGGGACTTGACATGCAAATACCAAAGGAATAAACGTAGGAATTCAACAAAACTAACCATGTGATCGCATGGTTAGTAATGTTTGCGATCGCAAGGTGCCAAAATAAACTGCAGAATGAAAATTGGTTGAACCATGCGATTGCATGGCTTCTCGCGGCAGCAACTTGGCAGTTTCCTAATTGGATTACAACTCTACCAAGTTCAAATTAATTCAACTGTCAAAGCCACGTTTTGGAGAATAGAAGGAGAGTATAAAAGCCAAAAAATAGACGTATCGCGGGAGACGAATTTTAGGGAACAAGATACAATAGAAGAATCGAAGATCGAGGAACAAGATTGAAGATTCTTAAGTCGAGATCATGGGTTTTATTTGTTTTTTCTTCTTATTCTGCTGGAACATGATTGATACAATGCTTGTGTTAATTAACGAAATCATGTCTGGCTAATTTACTTATTTCTAGGATGAACGACGAAACCTCATGTTTTTAATTAATTAGAAGTTTTCCGTTTTAATAGGTAATTGCTTCTTGATTGATTATTCTTTATTCAGTAATTTTAATGTTTTAATGCCTGACCACAATTAGAATATTTTGTGATCTATATTGTAATCGAGAGATTCAATATAGATTTAGCACATGGTATTGAATAACATAGGGTCCAATAATAGATAGAAATTACTATTATGCTTTATGAAATCTAGTTAGGTGTTCTTGTGACTTAAATACATATTTTTATGTTCGAAACTTGATTAGAGATAATTAGGTTCGCATATCGATATAGAATTGATTGATCATCGAGAGAGGCTTTTGATTATTATAGGATCGCCGATTTTCAATCTAGAGTAATTAACAGCTAAAGCGATTAACGAATAATTGATTAAATAACGTGTAGATGGATTCGAAAATCATAGTGTTAGTAAAAACTCGTTGATTATTGATAATCTAGATTTAATTAATATAGTTAGAATAGTTTTAGAATTGAAACCAAAAACAAATCTGTGTTTTTTACATTGTTAAAACGTAAGTTATAAATTAATTAATTAAATTAATATCTATTCCTCGTGGGTTCGACACTCCATTCATTACTATAAATTAATTTTTGAAACAGGATGCATAACTATGCAATCGCATAGTTAAACCCATTGCAATTGCATAGCCTGGACAGAAAACATTCTGCCCAGAAACTAGTAGTCCTGCGATCGCAGGAATTTCCCTCATTGCGATCGCAAGGACTACCAGCTAAGTAAAAATCGGGAATGATGCTCATTTTCACAAAACTAAAATTTTTAACTTGAAAAGGTTACTTTCTTCAATCCTCGATCTTCAATCTTTCAAACGAACTTCAACAAACCTTCATTTCTTTCAAATCATTCATCCCAGCATCAAACTAGGTAGGTTCAAATTTTTAATGGTAATGCGCTATTGAAATACAATTGAAAGCCAACCAAATTGAAATCATCTTAATACATGAAAAGATGCCTGAAGGGATAAAAAGTAAGCGTGGTGGGGAAAAATGTCTAAGACTCTTTCTCGTCTGAAATCCCTTGTTCCAATGTCGATAATAATCAAATTAATTGTTATTATAGTAGAGAGACTAATGGGTCACACAAAAAGAGTGAGTAGTGGAAGATAAAAGGTAGAGAATTAATTAATGGATAGGTATAAGAGATTTATGCAATTAGTTAATTAGTGGACTGGACTATTAACTAATGGGCTACAATTATCTAATACGATTAATTAAGTTTGGGCCTAATAACTTCAGGGCTTTATTATGCTAATATGCTTGGGATTACTAAAGTCTATCTAGCCCAACATTAAGGTTGAAGAATGATTTTTTTTAGCCCAAAAATAATTCCAAAAATCCTAATCCTAGTATAAATCACCCCACCTTATGTGTTTGTATCATATGAATTTTGTCTTCCAACTCTCTCATGTAGATTATTGTTAGAGACAGAACTCTTGAACTGCTTTGATAAATCAAGATCTAGTATAAATGAGTTGTTGTTATGCAAAAAAAATTAATTTATACGGTCTAAATCGTTAAGAGATAACGATTTCTATCTTAAATCACATTATAACATTATTATACATCTTATGTCGGGAATTAAATTTTTTAAATAATTCCCAACTCGCTATGTGTCTTCATGATCAGCTCGATGAACAGCTGTCATGCTAGTTTCTTATCTATTCGGAGCAAGCTAACCGTCCTTTCTAGACTATTCATCTTGAGGGGGATGATAGGGATTACTAATTTCTTAATTAGTTACTTATTAGTTGTCTTAGTTGTGTATTTTCATTTAGTTAGTTTGTACCCAGTTGTTATTCTCTTGCATGTATATTTGACAAAAGTTCATGATAATAAAATGGGTAAATTGCATTATCCGTCCTTAACCTTTGGCTAAAGTAGTCAACGGTGAACCCACACCCAACCTTTGAAAAATCATGAAACTTCATTCCTATAGACGGTTTCCATCCAAAAACTTGTTATATTTGTGTAAAATGCTGCTTCTACCTTTAACTTAAATAAATAAATTAAGGGGAATACCATTAAATAACATTTGCACACAAAACATTTTGGCAAATGGCCTTTGACTAGAAATAAACAAATAAAATTAATGTCAAAAATTGAATAATAGGTAAATGACATAAATCTCCTCACTTTATTTCAAATATATGTACTCACCTTTCTCTCTCCACTTTGCACACTTTTTTCATCTCTCTTCTTTCATCCATGGATTCTCTCTCTCTTTTCTGTACCGCCTCTTTTTAGTTGGTGGTGGCCCTCTAGAGGTTTGTTTGCGTTCTTGGCTCTACCAAACAAAAAGGCAAACATGTCACTATCTATATCAGTTAGCCTGGCCGCCAAGGAAAAAGTCCAATATTTTTCGCCCTCCCAAAGAAATCGAGACGGCCGAGAAAGTTCCCCGCCTTCGTCGACACCTATGCATATGATTCTCTACAAAAAGCCCAAAATTGAATCGTCATAGAGATTGATAGATTGCTCAATTTGGTGCTATGGTTTATTGTCATAATTTAGGTTAATTTTGATTTCATTTTGTTGTTATTGGAATAGCTTTCATCTTTTTGTAGTTCTTTAATCAATGGTAGAAAGTTTGGACTCCTTGTTTTTTTATAATCTATTGTTAATGTTGAAGGCTTGGACTACCTTAATTGTCTTATGAAATTACTGGGAAAGAAAACAAATTCTCTCTAAATTAAGTCGAGTTTTGGTTAAGCTTATATTATAATTTAAGCTCGTTTTGTAAGATTTACAACTTACTATTTGTTGACCACTAATACTTAAGTAATTTTCATAACGGTAGTCATGCCGTTTTAGTGATACCGTAACGGCATGCATGGCCATTATGCCTATAAATGAACCCGAAATGAACCCGAACAGGTTCTAACTTCTTAAAGTAGTAAATTTCGCTATATTTGAACAGCAATATAATGTTTGGGAGGCCCGAAATAGAGAAATACTTAAGTAGTTTTCATAACGGCAGACATGCCGTTCTCGTGATACCGTAATGGCATGCATGACGTTATGCCTTAAATGAACTCGAATAGGTTCTAACTTCTTAAAGTAGTAAATTTCGCTACATTTGAACAGCAATATAATGTTTGGGAAGCCCAAAATAGAGAAATACATAAGTAGTTTTCATAACGGCACGCATGCCGTTTTAGTGATATTGTAACGGCATGCATGACGTTATGCCTATAAATGAACCAGAACAAGTTCTAAAACGCTGAAATGCGGAACAAAAAATGCGGAGCGCTGAAAATTTGTGCCATGTGATCGCATGGAATAACTCAAAACTTTTCTGCTCAAAAAATAGATATGTTGAGATCGCATGGTATTTGGCCCATGCGATCGCAACTTACCAAATTGCCATGCTATCGCATGGTTTTATGTCTTGCGATCACATGAAATAACTCAAAACTTTTCTCGCTAAAAAATGGGTAAGATCGCAACATACCAAATTTTCATGCGATTGAGGTTTTGATCTCAACTAATAACAATTCTGATCCTTAAACTTTGTGGAATCGACTTGATCCTTGAATTTTTTATTTATTTCGGATAAGTCCTCCATAAATTGTAGCACACGTCCTCCATCTTTTTGCTTCTTTATATTTTAGTCTCCAAAATTTATAGATAAATAGTAAAATACTTCAAAGAACTCACAAATATCCATTGTAGTAGCTAAAATAAATGCAAAATCCGCACTTATCAGCGTTATGCCTATAAATGAACTCGATCAAGTTCTAACTTCTTAAAGTAGTAAATTTTGGTACATTTCAACAGTAATATGATGTTTGAGAGTTCCATAATATAGAAATACTTAAGTAGTTTTCATAACGGCAGACATGTCGTTCTAGTGATACCGTAACGGCATGCATGACGTTATGCCTATAAATGAACCCGAACAGATTCTAACTTTTTAAAGTAGTAAATTTAGGTATATTTGAACAACAATATGATGTTTGAGAGTCCCGAAATAAAGAAATACTTAAGTAGTTTTCATAACGGCAGACATGCCGTTCTAGTGATACGGTAACGACATGCATGGCGTTATGCCTATAAATGAACCTGAACAGGTTCTAACTTCTTAAAGTAGTAAATTTAGGTACATTTGAACAGCAATATGATCTTTGAGAGTTTCGAAATAGAGAAATATTTAAGTAGTTTTCATAACGGCAGACATGTCGTTCTAGTGATAGCGTAACGACATACATGACGTTATGCCTATAAATGAACCCGAACAGGTTCTAACTTCTTAAAGTAGTAAATTTAGGTACATTTGAACAGCAATATGATGTTTGAGAGTTAGGAATACGTAAATACTTAAGTAGTTTCTATAACGGCAAAGCGTGTCGTTCTAGTGATACCGCTTCAAGCACATGTCACGTTATGCTTCAAATCTCTTTCACAAATATTTTTCAAGCGTTTTATATGCTTATTCAATGTTAGAATAGTTATTATACTAATTCATAAGCAATCTCTCTACCTCTAAAACTATTCTATGACATCTTCTCCATTATGAACACAATATGCATGAATTCTTTTCACATACTAAAGTTCTTTGCTAACAAATCAACTAAATTAAGTATCATTAATGTCATTATAACAAATATGACACATATTAGCTTATTTGTTAAAAAATAACATCTTTATGGCCGAATTAAGCGAGAAATTAGTATTGTAGGACCATAACGGCAAGCGTGTGCGCTTTAGTGTACCCATAACGGCATTCTTTGCCGTTATATTTTTAAACTGTTCGGAATGACTTTGAAACTAATACACTGACTTGTTACAGTGATTTTATCAAAAATAAGATGTTCAATGTCGAAGTGAACAATAGATAAGAACTTTTAGGACCATAACGGCAAGTATGCCGTTTTAGTGTACCCATAACGGTATTGTTGCCGTTATAGATGAGTGCTAACTACTAACCTACGTCCAATAGTACTAAACTAGTCTATATATTCAAAGCCAAATATCAAACCCAATGCTAGGTAGATGGTGATAGTCAGTAATTAGATAATGCCACTGGTCCCATTATACATTGTGAATAACGACATACTTGTTTTTATTTTAAATTTTTAATGCACTCACATATTAACTCACTAAAACAAACATATATTTAACGAAAGTTATCACATTAAAGGTTATAAACATTTGAAAGTGGAAAAATAAGATAAGCTGTATGGGTGCCGTTATAAATCATAGATAACGTCATATATGGCGTTATATGGCAAATTCTTAGGCAAATGCATATATCAAAGAACAATGTCAGTAAGGCCCAATGTTATATACATGCTAACAAAGTGGAAAATAAGATAACGGCATGGATGCTTGGTTATAGATCACGTGAATAACGGCATATATGACGTTATGGCAGATTCTTAGGCAAATACATATATCAGCAACAATGTTGTAAAGGTCCAAGGTTATATACATGATGACAGTGAAAAATAAGATAACGGCATGGATGCCGTTATAGATCACAGATAATGGCATATATGACGTTATGGCAGATTCTTAGGCAAATGCATATATCAGCAACAATATTGTAAAGGTCCAAAGTTATATACATGGTGACAGTGGAAAAATAAGATAACGGCATGGATGCTGTTATAGATCACAGATAACGGCATATATAACGTTATGGTAGATTCTTATTCAAATGCATATATCAGCAACAATGCTGTAAATCAGAACGAAAATTGAGCCAAAAATTGCAGCAATTGATATTAGTATATATATTTTATCTTCTTTAACTACAAATCTAAAATGTAGATAATTTAACAAGTTTACACACCACTCAAAATTACAATGGACAAAGAAAGAGGACAAACATAAAGATTTTTTGGGTTTCTAGGTAGAACAAGTGCAATGAAGATGGTGATGAGAGAGAGACATGGCTGCAATAATTTTCCTAGAGAGAGAAAGAGGAGAACGAAAGATGAAAATGAAAAAATTAGGGTATTTTTTGTTTTAAGCACTTGGGGGTATTTTGGATATTGTGTAATATTTTTTATACTTTATTTAATAGGGGAGGCTATTTACCAAAACATTGTGGAAGTAGACTTATTTTACTAAACTTATTGTTTGACAAGTCCTTTTAACTCAAAACCCCATAAATTAATAACACAAAAACAATAAGCAAAAGAGCCCAAAAAAAGTCTAATACTCCACCTCACCTGCCCATCCCACGCCACCCTATTCCTTCTCCCTTCTTTACTAGCAAGAAGCCGCCAAAATGGAAAAAAAATAGTTTCTTGCCACTACCAGAAGAGGGGGGGTTTCTCCAGGTTTCGCGCTGCCACCAACTGTGAAACCAAGGAAAAATCCCTCCTCCGAATTTTGTAAAACTAGGGAGTTTTCCCCGAATGGGGGCGAAAGCCAAGGAAAACCCCCCTAGTTTAACCTGTGTTGACTACGAGAAATTAAGAAGTTTGTTCTTGGTTTTCACCACTAGTTTCACCTGTGTGCTACGAAAGCCAACAACTAGAGGAAGCCCTCTAGTTTCACAAAATAATTTGGTGGTCGGGCACGGGGCGTATGAAACCAAAGGTAAAATCCCTCGAAAGAGGCAAGAAACCAAGAGAGGTTTCTCCATTTCGCGGCTGAGATACCATAGGAGATAACCCCTTGGTTCCTCACCGATAGGAAAGGGGTAGCAGACCTTTTATTTTTTATTTTTTTTGGGACTCTTTCGCTTATTTATTTATTTAGTTTTTCTGTTTAAGTTAAATGGTAAAATTGTCATTTTACACAGATTTAATAGATTTTTGGACGAAAATTGTTTGTACGGACAAAGTTTACTAATTTTTCATAGTTGGAGACGAAAATCGGACAAAAAAAGTTAGAGGTATGTCCGCTACTTTGGCCCAATGTTAGGAATGGATTGTAGAATTTACCTTAATAAAATACATGAGAATTATATTTACTCAAGCATTTTCATGCCCCGAATTGGTGATTGGTGAGGACTGGAGACATTGTCCCTAATCCGAATTAGTCATTTGTATAAATAATATTTTTAAATTTTATATATATTATTGACCACAAATCCTAGCTGGATTTATAATCAACACTAAAATGTTTCCCTTTATCCAGTTGTGAAATTCCTACACACTTAACACCAAGATTGTCAGTTAGTATAAGCGACCAAGGAGGTTGCCGTATGCACTCTGACTTCAAATTAGAATTTATGCTTTAGCCGGTCTGAGTGAATTTAAGAAAAGCTAATATCTAAAATAGAGTTTTTCAGAATACTTACCTTCTTTCTTGTTCTCTTTCTTCTTATATACCTCAGAAGTTCAAATGACATAAGTCAGATCTCTGAGTGAGCGATTGTCCCACGTCCTATCAAGCTGTTAGCGTCGATGTTCTCTTTTTCGTCGGACTTTGGACTTGCTGACAGCCGCCTTATCCTTTCTTACACTCTTCCTTAGTGTCAGAATAACAGTGCCGTTTTGTTTGTCTTATCAATCAGTCGAAGTGGTTCAGCCATCGTGGAGTTTTCAGGCATCCTTTGTCCATCAAACATTGGAGGAACCAGTGGTTGTGGGCTTTTGGGACTGGCAGTGTTTCCCTTCTGATCCAGTCCCTAAGATCACAGTACCCCATACTCTTTCTCATCGGCGTGAGTTATAGTTTAAGCTTATGTCGTAGTGCTGTCGCTTACTTGCATATTCTCTTTTGTGCACAAGTTTTGTATGGGATTCTTATCGGATTTATTTTTATGTAGGGGAGGTGCTAGTATTCTTTTTAACTGAGAATGACTTAGCTTTCATCGGTCGGTTTTATTCTTTCAAGTGAGATTTCTTTGAGGTTATTGGTTCGGACCATCTTTTTGTGAAACACAACCTGATCAAGAAGCAAGGTAATCTTTACTGCATATTAATGGCCTTGTTTATTTAACTCCTGCCTTTGAAGTCACTAAAATGGACTGCTGTGGGTATCTTAGGGTTGAGTTCATTGCCCAAGATTGGATTGGCTGGCCTAGCCTCCAAGAAGATTCCTCCAGTGGTGAAAAAGAAGTCTTCAGACAATTATTAGAAAAGTCCCATCGTCGAACTTAGCCTCAAGGGCGGAGAGAAAGACCAATATGTTCGTACTGCCCATTCTGACCCAAAGCAAATTGTTCTGGTCCCATTTGCTTCACCACAAGGCTTGCAAATTATGGTTGGGTGCCAAGAGGGCTGAAGAGGAAAAAGCAAAGGAGATAGGTTCTGAAGCAGAAGTGTCCTCGAGAAGGATGATGATGATTTGGAGGTCTTGGAAGAAGAGGACTCTCCAAGAAATCTAGAAGACCACGTATTGCCTCCTCCAGGTCTCCGCAAAACATGGCAGTGGATAGGGACGGAATCCCCGTAGGTCTTGGAGAAAAGGGGGTCGCTGAGCCAGAAGGGGGTTATGATCATTCGGTATATGTCAAGAAGATTTTTCAGAAGAGGCCTTCTAAGCTTAGCTCTGATGCGTTAGATCTGTTACCAACCTATTTTTGAAGGGCCACGACTTCGGTAAATTGTTTCTAGACGGAAGACTAGGATGCTTACTTCGACAAATTATCTACTGAGGAGAAGCTGAATGCAGCTAAGGCTCTTATTGTTCGATCCCTAGTTTTCATTGAGGAGGTAGAGGCTAGTGCTAGTATTTAGAGTTGAATCAAAGAAATGTGGTCACCGTTCTCTAAAACGTAGAAAGTATTATGAAAGATCGGGACCACTATAAGGAGCGAGCTGCATAGCTACAGGGTGCCCTTAATGAATCGAAGAATGATCTGAAATCCCTGACTGAGAAGAGGGACAAACTTAAGAAGAACTTGGAGGCAGCGGAGTCCGACGTGGCTGAGTTTTCCAAGAGGTTCGGCTTAGACAATCAGGCTCAGGAAATCACGGCCAAATCTTTAGTAGAGGCCAATGCTCAGAAAGAGAGCCTGATGGGGAGGATCACCCTACTGGAGGAGGCCAACGCCCAAAGAGAATGGTTGTTGGACAAGATTTGCCAGTTGGAAGAAGTGGCTAAATCTCTAATGAGTGAGAAGCTCTATCTCAAGATAGATACTGAGAAAGTAGTGAAGGCAGGAGTAGAAAACTTCAGGAGTCAGTTTGAGTTTACTCTGGATTATGAGAACCT
Organism: Forsythia suspensa; assembly: GCA_023638005.1. Classification (NCBI taxonomy): domain Eukaryota; kingdom Viridiplantae; phylum Streptophyta; class Magnoliopsida; order Lamiales; family Oleaceae; genus Forsythia; species Forsythia suspensa. The sequence goes on from CM042667.1 coordinate 18,392,768, forward strand.
CCAGGCCTTCTTTGTTAATTTTGGGGCCCGGTAGGTGTTGGCCGAAGTGAAGGAGCTGCATCCTAACTTAGACATTTCTGGACTATCCAGCTCCCGAAGAGGCCAAAGATGGTACCAGCCAACCTCCTGCTCACGGGGCTGAAGGTTTGGTGGATCAACCCCCTACCGATGGAGTCTAAGATAGGATTTTTATGCTATTTTGTTTGAGAGATTATTGTAATATTTCTTTTTGAATAAAATATAAGGTTTAGGTTGCTTTCACTATGTTGTTGGTTCCGAAGATTTGAACTCTGTTATGAGGAATTTGTCTTTTAATTGTTTTAATGGTGCAACACGTCCGTAGAATTCGAAGAGTTATATTCAAATTTGAATATCAGTTTTCAATTCATTAATGGTAGCATTTCCAATGTTCAAGAGAGTGATGGTTCGCATTCCTCCTTGAATAACTCATTTTTTTAATGTATGCCTGACACTTGGCATTTTCAACGCTGTTTCAGATCTTGTTCTTATATAAATCAACAGAAATCTTCATATTTGGTTTCATTTTGTATCTAGCACTGTATTTCGCAAATTGTTCTACTCTAGTTTTGAGTTCGTTTCTTCTCTGGTGGTTTAAGTAGTTTTGAGTTTCAAGCTTAAAGCTGGGTAGAACAATTTATGAAGATACTGAGCTAGTTTTTAGATTAGGATCCTTATTCCATATTTAGTTTCAGAATGGGCGGCAAATTTTGAAGAGGTGCCATGTAATCAACAACATAAATCTGACTTCACCATGATATGTTATCGTGGTAAAGTCAGGTTTATGTTGCTGATGCCTCGACATGAGCTACAAGAAACGAAGCAAAGACGAAATTTACGAAGACTAAGTAAAAGTTAATTAGTCTAAGTGCCCTTTCTTGTGCCGGCTTTGAAGAGGCGGCGGGGGAGTAGGATGTTTCAGTTTCTCTTTACTCGATATGTAGCTTGGTTTTTATTGAATAAGAGGCAAATTCTGTTGCACCTTTTGTAATCCGATGTTGTTCACATACTTTATCAAATTTGCTATATGTTTTTTGATTTGATTTATAATTCTGGAGTAAACTTCCGAGGTCATTTAACTTGATATATTTCATTTTCGATGAGCATTTTTTGGGTAAGTGTTATATGAGGCGTCCCAGAAATCCAAAATGAAGTGAACTTATGTGGCTCCGTAAATAATGTTGACAGAACTTCCGTCATCGAATAACATTATTCCTAGCCCGTTTCTGGCCACTACTGCTCGAACTACTAGAGCATCATTATGGGAGAAATGTACTCTGGCAGCATCAAAGATGGTGAAAGTGATGGGGTTACTTCTGTTTGTCTCCGTCGGGCATGTATGTAGGTGATAGTTTACATTCGCGGGCTCTTTAGCTTCTCAGATATACACAAAAGTTATTGGAGCTCCCACCAAAATAGGAGCCTCCATTAATCATGTCAATCTCTCTGATGAGGGCATGTTGGGTCGGTAGCGGAGGCTGATCCCTTTTTTATGCTCTTGCCCTTTGAGTGTTTTTCATGTCCTGGCTTTGACCACACTTTCTCGATTATGCTTTTCTTCTCGACCGCTATTTCTAGCCTCCTAGCGTCATCCACGACGCAACTTGTTCGACCGAAAATGGTGAGCTATTTCACCGACTTCTTCCGAAAGAGGCTCGATCTTTCTTTTGGGTTATTTGTTCTGCCAGTCTCTGTATGTCAAAGCAGTCCTCGGTGCTATGCCCGTAAAACCGATGGTAAGCACAGTACGAGCTGGTGAATGGCTTTTTAGACTTATTGGGACATACTTGTCCAAAGAGACCATCCTTGATTGGGGCATGCAAGCCAAGATGTAAGTTTGGGATTGCTTTAGTGATCTCCACCGCATAATCGGATCCGGTCGGCTGGGAAGAAACGTTGATGAGTCCCTTGGTAACGCTAGATCTAACGACGTATGTTGTCAGATGATTTGGCATTTGCATGGCCTCCATGATTAGAACGTTGTTGGGTATGATTGTCCCTAGCTCTAGCCATTTCTTTTGATATGATCCCTTCCTTCATCATGTCCACCAACGAATTGTAGTCCTTGGGTTTCCAGCTTCGAACATCTCTCCAGAATATGCTTCTTATCTCCAAGCCCTCTTTGAGGGTTGAGAACATCTCTGCATCCGTAATATTTTTGCGGTTGTGCATTTCTTCCCTAAATCAGGATAAGTAGCTTTTCAGCAACTCGTATGTCCATTGTCTCAAGTCCTGTAGGAACTGTAGGAACTTTACCAGAAGTTGGCAGGGTTTTGAGGATACAAATCCGTTTCTAAAAGCATTCTTCAAGTCCTTCTCGAATATGGATGCTCTTGGAGGGCAGTTTCTTATACCACTTGAGTGCGATTCATTCCAACGTTAGAGGGAATGCTTTGCATTTTAATGCTGGGGTGGCTCTAGCAATTTCCATGCTGGCATTGTAGTTTAAGAGATGATCATCTAGATCTCTCCGGCCGGCGTATTTGTTAATTTTAAGCATCTCAAAATCACTAGAGACTTTGCACCACTGTATCCTTTTTGAGAAGAGATCCGTCTCTTCATCGTCATCCATCTTGTAAGACCAAAGTTGTGGCGGTGAAATTACTCTCGCGAACCCGTTGGGTTCGTCTCCACCCTTCACTGGGTTCACGTACCAGTCTTTTGTCGGGAGTTTGTGGGGCTTGGTATTGATATGGCGTAGACATATGTGGCATTTGGGCAGCGGCAGCTACTGCTGCTCGCCTTTCTCTCCTATTTATATGAGGTCTACTTCCTAATCGATCAAGACATTGGACCCTTGTGAGGTTTCGGTTGTTGAAAGTATTTAGGAGGAAGTTTGGGTTTCCATAGTTCTCCTCTACGTTGTACCCATGATATGGGTATTGAGGTGGATCCATTCCATCATTTCCCGAAAATGGAGCCCCAGGTCGGTCTAACGAGGCGTATGAGTAGGGGTCCTCTTCTTCATCCTCGCATTGGTATTCATATTCTTGGGACCGGTAATGCGGATACGCGAGTGGCGCAAAGGGCATAAGTCCCTGCTGTAAGTATCGTTCATGACAGTTTAGCTATGCAACTTGTTGCCTTTGCATTTCTAGCATTTGTTCTACCATAACTTTCATATTGTGTGCCATGCGTGCTCGGAGCGCCTTCCACGCCTAGGAAGTTGTGTAACTTCAGAGCTCTTTTGTCTTCTCTTTCCTATTGTTCATCGGTTTGTCTCAGACACGTATTTCTATCTTTGTCGCTCATTCATTGTGTTGTTTTTTGTTCTAAACAATGAGTTGTTTAAGCTTCGTTCCTTCCATATTTTAGGAAATGCAGTATCACACAAGGATGTAAGCCAAAACTGATTTTTTCTACCTTTTATACAAAGGAAAATATTACAATCCAGAGGTTAGAGGCAATTTTCTCCTTTTTGTATCCACAATCCACAGAATGTGGACCAAATTATGTCTTTGCTTCCATATGGAATGCTTTGTGACCACTAAATTTGGACAAGTTTCTGCCTTTATCATGGAGAGTTATGTAACTTCAGATCTTCAAACAAAATTTAGTTCTTTTCTCCCTCCAAGGAAAACTTTGTAACTTCAATTGTTCAAGCAAAATTTTCTCATTTTCTTCAAAGGGAAATTAATGAGAAAATTTTGCAACTTCAAATCTTCAGGCAAAACTTTCTCCTTTTCTTGAAGGAAATTTTGCAACTTCAAATCTTTAAACAGTTGAGCTTTAATTCCCTCTACCTGAGTTTAGATTCTTCTTCATTCTTGAGTGGCCTGATCTTTTTCACGTGTTTCCTTGTGGTTGTCTATATCGTTTTCCACATACGGTGCCAAAATGTTGACCACAAATCCTAAATGGATCTATAATCAACACTAAAATGTTTTCCTTTATCCAAATATATGAAATTTCGCACACTTAACATCAAGATTGTCGATTAGCATAGGCGACTAGAGAGGTAGCCGATACACTCCGATGCTCAAATTAGAATTTATGCTTTAGCGGTTTGAGTGAATTCAAGAAAAGCTAATATCAAAAATAGAGTTTTTCGAATACTTACATTCTTTCTTGTTCTCTTTCTTCTTAAATACCTCAGAAGTTCTATTGACATGAGTCAGATCTCTGAGTGAGCGATTGACCCATGTCCTATCAAGCTGTCAGTGTCGCCATTTTCTTTTGCATCTAACTTTGGACTTGCTGACAGCCGCCTTATCCTTTTCTTACACTCTTCCTTAGTGTCAGACTAATAGTACTGTTTTATTTCTATCTTATTAATCAGTTGGAGCGGTTCGGCCATCGTAGAGTTTTCGGACCGCCTTCGTTAAAAGCAGTCCGGATGGTTCCTAAGGTGTCTTCCATGTGCACCGTGTGTATCTACTTTAGGACTGAGTCATTATGTGGGGCTTACTTGTCTTGTGCCACGTGGGTGTATTTTTGGGAGGTGTAACATGTATAATTATATAAATACAAAAAATTATATAAAAATAAATAAATAAATTTAAATGGAAAAACAGGACGGGGAACGGGGATTTTCAACTCCCCTTAAGCGGGGATTGGAGTGGGGACGGAAAGGTATACACTGACTGCCCCATTGTATCGTACCTTGACATCAATCTCAGTCCTGCCTCTATTCCTACAAATAATTTTTTGTTACATCTCATGTTGAGACTCTAGGTTTTGATTTAGTTTTCTGTCATTTTTTGAAAAGTCCGTGGATGTTGAATTTTTTGATAAAAGTGAAGAAATGTATAAAATGAGGATGTGGCTTAAAATCAAATATTTTTGGAAACTTGATAGTTTCAAACTCATTCCTCACTATTAATTTATTCAGATCATGGACCCACCAAAATTGAATATAGACAGCAAAAAACGGGTACATTCTGCAGATGATGGATGTGCTGTGCCAATTTTACACTTTGATCTGCCTTCTCAAATAAAACTGTTCCTGAATTGCCAAAGTTGTAACATGTGGCCATAATTAAAAAAAGTAATAATACTAGAACTTTCGAACTTTTGAACTTTGTGATGATAAGTTTTCAAAATTTTGATGTCTAACAATCAAGATTCTAAACTTTTTAAATTTTTATGTTTGAACTCTTTTTGTGACAGAAAACTTCAATTTATTTGTTAAAATGGTCATTTTTATTAAAATGACAGTTTTACCCTTACTTTAATTTAGTGTAAATAGCATTAGAAGTTCTTAACTTTTAAATTTTGTGACAATGAGATACCGGAACTTTGATTTCTGGCACCCATGATTCTAAACCTTTTAAAAAAGTCGTGTCTAAGGTCTTTTGTGATGAAAATATTAATTTGGTATTACAAGGTCAAATTAATAAAATAATTAGTGTACTCATATTTAATTTTGAATTAAATAAAAGAAAAACAAAATGAAGAAACATAAGCAATAGAAAAACAAAAAAGAAAAATCATCTTCCTCAATTCTAAACTACCCACCCTAACCTCGTAAGAAGCGGTATGTTATGATAATTGGTTTTATTTTTAAATTGTTGATGAAATTATTGGTTTGAATGGGTGGGGGTAATGCTTCCACATATTTTTTTTCTTTTTTCTTTTTCCTTTTTAATGGTCAAATTGATGTTTTACATCATAAAAAGACTCCAAGCACAGACGTTTGAATGTTTTGGGATCCTATGTGCTAAAAATCAAATATTCGGGACTTTCTTGTCACAAAGTTTAAAGGTTAAGGACTCCTAATACTATTTTTCCTAAATTAAATAAAGGTAGAACTTTCATTTCAATAAAAATTTGATCTTTTAACGGTCAACTAATGTTTTCCGTCACAAAAAGACTTCAGGCGCATACATTTGAAAGATTTAGGATCCCAAGTGCTAGAAGTCAAAGGTTCAAAAATCTATCGTCACAAGATTTAAAGTTTCAGAACCTCTATTACTATTTATCCTTAAAAAAAATAAGATAGTTTTGTTATTCAACCATATAGGAGTGAGAGGTTGAATCGTCATCCTGTTTAATAAGTTTTTCACGCTAACTTTCATGGCTCACCTTACTTTAAAAAAATGAGAAACCAATAAAATCTATGTAAATATAAAGAGGGGTTCTACATGTTAGAGTAATGATCTCTTATCCACAATGGGTAGGAGATTATTTACCCATTGTGTGTGGACACATTTGTGTCTACACACAATTGTGTGTTGTGTGTTGTGAGCTGATATAGCACTCCCACATTAGCCCACATCGTCAATGAGTAAATGATCTTTTACCCATTGTAGGTAGGAGATTATTACTCCTACATGTTATACTCGGTCATGCAAATTGGGCGTATTGAATTGTGATGTTGAGATGATGGGATTTTCTAGAGCTATTACAAGTATTTGAAGGCTTATATGTTTAATGTCAACCTAACTAGCAGCTTTCTTAGAGGCATTTCCAAACTGTCACGTTTTTGGGTAAATGAGATGTGGATTTTTTGGTCAAATTTCTAAAATTTAATTTAAAAATTGTCAAACTTGTTCTTTGATGGTAATTGAGCCTGGGGTGGTATTTTTAATTGATACTAGTCGAATCAGACCAAACTTCGATTGAACTAGTTGGTTCGATTTTGTTCTAATTAAAATTGATTGATTCTAGATCTTAGAAAGCGAGATTTGAACGTTATTGATCGATTTCTTTTCTAGCCATAGAACCAAATATTGATTTGCTTTTAAAATTATTTTCTTTCCCTATTGATTTAAACACTGTACGTATCAGATAAGAATAAAGAAAGAGGAAAAAATCGAAATTTCACATAGTACTTTTGATCAAAAAATCACACAGATCGATTTCGTACCCTTCTTTCAATGAGAAAATTGGTGTCTTTTGCTTCTTTTCGGCTCTTTCTATAATATGCTTTTTCTTAGGATATTTTTGGGATTGATTTTCGAGCCCAAACAATCAGAAATTGTTTTAGGAGTTTGGTAAATTGATAAAAAGTGATTATAAAAGAATCAGATCATATGATATAATAGATTTTTGAAGCTGACAAAATAGTAGTTTGTGATATTCTATTTTTAGCTTTTCTACCTATCTATTATTAAAATATCAAGTTTAATCTTAATTAATTAAAATAATTCATTTTATGTCTTAAGTTTATTAGTATTCTAATTATAATGCATCTCTACAAATAATTTAAATTTAATTAATTTTTTGTACAATATTATTATCTTTGTTATTTTGTAATTTTTATAAATTTTGAAATTTAATAGATGTTTATTATTTTTGTTTTAAAATAATTATGATGAATGCATTGTCATGGAAAATTATTTGATAATATTACAATACTATTCATGATAATAATAATAATACAACATAATATTATTATAATCAATATTCATTTTAATAATTTTATAAAATCACATTAATAAATCACTTTTTTTACCAAACTGTTGAATGTTGATTTTGAAACATACATCAATTTTAAAACAAGAGCTTACCAAACACTCATATAATTCTTCTTACAACTGATTTTTTTACTGCAAAGACAAGAAAACCGATTTTCTTAAAAAATACAACAATACAAAACCGGGCATAATAGTCAAAGAATGTCAAGACGCTTTGGGAACAATATTTATGAAGGTCAAACCTTGGTCAACATCAATGCTAGTGGTGCACCTCTCGATACCATTGCTATAACTGAGGATACAAAGATGGATTTGTAAATTAATTAGATCATAATTTATATGAATTTAAGTGAATTTTAATATATATTCAGGATAATAACATTTTTGTCGCGTGAAACAAAGGTGTAAAAATAAAAACAATTAAATTTATAGAACAATTTACGTTCTACAATTTATTTTGGGATTTTGGCGCAAATAGTCCCTAACGTATGTCCTTAGTGCGTTTTTTGTCCCTAACCTTTCATTTTTGGTTAGGAAGTCCCTAACCTATTCCATTGGGTGCAAAAGTGGTCCCTATGGACGGATTCCGTCCAAATATGCCGTTAGTTGGAATTCTTCTACAGGAGGTATATGATGTCATTGTTAGTTGGGTTGGTTAAGATGAAGAGTTGTGATGATTTAAAGGGAATGGTAAATGCGATAGGGTGCCTCGAAAGTGGTGGAAGTGTACATAGTTACTCCAACCATAACATTTTCTTTTCCCTGGGATTCACCAACTGTAAAAGGAAGGAGCAATGTCATAATAACAGAGATCTTAGAGACAGACACAAATAAGGAGTCTATATTAAGACGGACATGAATATGGAGTCTGTATTAGAGACAGTTATTGAGCCTGAAAGTCAGCCCCTACGAGATGATGAACCTCAAAAGTTGAAATTCCAAGTCAAGATGATGGACGTTATGTGCCAGAAAAAGAATCGCATTAATGGGACAATGTAGAGTGAGGAAATTTACTTGATGGGGGTAGGAGTGGATGTGTCTCAAGATTGGGAAGCGGATTTCATTGAGTCATTTGTTCGATGCTCAAAGCATGAAGAATTGAGGCATGAGGGTGAAGGTGAAGGTGATCGACAGTCAGATGTAGGTGAAGATGTTAAGTCCGATAAGGATGATATTCTTGTAGAATTGGACTACGATATGGATGAAGGAAGTGGACCTCATGTTGAGCCTACAAGTGATAACAATGTCAACATCAATATAGGCTTCGGTGACTTGTTTGAATGTTCTGGGCACACAAGTGATACTAATTATGGAGACTCAATAAGTTAGACAACCTGGGCAATGAAGGAGAATTTCCAAAAAGAAGAAGGACACGAGATTTTGAATTTAATCCAATAGTGGATATGGTCAATCCACATTTCAAAACAGGTAACATCATTAATCTTAAATTCTTGTTTTGTTTAGATTTATAGCTTCTAATAACCATTTTCATACATTACAGGACTTGTTTTCGAAACCAAACAAACACTGATCGAGGCCGTAAATCAGTACTTAGTGATCACAAATAGAGAGCTGAAATGGAAGAAAAATGACAAGCAACGCTTTAGATTACATACGTTGGAGACCATTTTCATACCAAATGACAAAGGTTTGGGACCATTTTCGCACCAAGCCACAAAGGTTATGGGACCAAAAATGCACCAATCTACAAACGTTTTGTGACCATTTGTGCACCAATACCAAACATTACAGATGGTCTACGCACCATCTCCAAATATTTCACATGAAAAAAGAGAGGTCTATTTCAGAGATTATCACAATAATAAATCCGAAATTTTATCCTTTTTTTTTCATTCATTACGAGGAACCGCATTACAATACATTACAAAATCTTAACCATTCGTCCACATTAAAACAATTAGGAAATAAAACCAAATATCTAAATCTTCCAAGAAATTTTTTTCCCTCAATCCTAAGGAGCATGTTTTCTTCTTGCAGCTTGCTATTGGAGTTCATCAATCCGGGTATTGTGTCTTTACATCTCAGTCAAGTGGAAGGGTCGCATCAAACAAACAGACCACAACCACTTACTTCTTGTACAGTTATAGAAAAAACGTCAAACTTTACGAACTAGGGTTTAGATTTGTTCAGGCGGTCTTCAACTCCAACGATAGCCCATGGTGGCAAGTATTGGCTTCCATTAACTCTTTCTAAGTCATGTACATATAATTTCTTCTGATTTTGGTATTTCAATCTGAGAGCATAGAAGTGGTGCGTATTATATTGGTATCTGAAACCAACCAAAGGGATAAAAGTGAACAAACATTTTTCCCCTGCAAATAAAAACAAATTAATAGAGATTCCACTACATGCATCCAATTAACGCACATTTGGACAAATTCATTCATATGGACCACTTTTGCACCCAGTGACATAGGTTAGGGACCTCCTAGCAAAAAATGAAAGGTTAGTGACCAAAAAGCACTAAGGGCATACGTTAGGGACCATTTGTGCCAATATCCCATTTATTTTTGAAGCACAAAAAAATCAAATATGACCGAATCAAAAGCAACCGGTTATCGTCTCTGGTTTTGGAACCACTTATTTTAATTTTACAATTCTCAATGAAATTGATTTAGTTTGATTCTTAAGTTAAGCTCAACAAAACAAGCCAAAAATCTTGATGGAACCACCAAATGGTCGTTTAGTTTTCTATTAAAATATAAAAAATTTATACTTTTCATCTTCAACTTTATTTGTTTTGTTACTAATCTATTCTTAACATTTTTTAGCACCAGACATCTTCAATATTTTATTTAATTGCAAATCACTTACCTATTGATGAGATAATGATAGATTTGCCATCTATGTAAATAAACTAAAATAAAAGAAAACTAAAAATAAGAAAAATTTACAAAAAAGTCTCATATAACTTTTTAAAAAGTACAAAGTGTCTTTTTCTACCCCCAGCCTGCTCCCACCTCATTCCACCACGACCATCACTTCTACAACACCATCTTTATAAAATACAAGAATGGAGTCAAATGCTTTGACCAGGATAGAGTAGAGATGATTTACTATCGCGATTCACAATTTGTGCACACCCAATTTTACCAAATCAATTAATTCATTAATTGAAATTCAGAAGAAAATTGTAAGAAAAAATCAATTTTAAGATTTCTATTCAAACCCATTTGTCCAAATTTTCCAAAATCCAAAGAAAAATTAAAACTCAAATAGCTCAATTTTGGACACACCCTTACCATTGTTGTTGAGAACATGAAGGGCAATGACCCTCACGAGAGCCCACGTCAACAATACCTAGCTCGAGCATTGACTTCATCTTGATCACCATTGTCCAACCGTCGGAGCTATCTTCTCCGGCAACCATTATCTCGGGTCATTTTCTTGAAATAATCAGCATTTGATTTCAAGATTGCAAAATTTTTTCCTCCATGGGAATTGTGAGATCCGTTTAGATAAAATGCTCATATAAAGGGTGTGGACCATATAAAGTTTAGTTTTGGTTTGCTTTTCAAAATTTTATCAAGCTGTAGTTAGTAGTCAGAACCCAGAAAATTAGATGGAGAACATTAGTACACTTCATTAGCTCAAATTATTATGATTAACCATGCTTTTTTAGTTTAGGAATATATGGTTTCTTTAAGGTGTGGTGGTGATGGCTGTTGGAGGAGGTGTGGTGTGGTGTGGTGGGATGAAGTCTTAAGCTTTTTAACATATACATTAAGCAAAATTTTGAAATATTATTATGTAATACGATATAATGATTAAATCTTGATTAACTATAAACATATTCTTACATAAATTAATATCTTAATAAAATAGATTTACAAAGATTTGTCATGTCTTATAAACTAGTTAGCATAAAATATAATTTTATTAGTCTGCAATTACTCAAAGTCAAAATATTGTATATGAATTGTAGTTTTAAAAGAATAAAAACTAAAATAAACTATTGTAAAATAAAGTAAAAAAGACGTTTGGGCTTGGGTGGTCTCAAGCCGATCTAAGCCCTGGGCTAGATCCGTCCATGGAGATGATGGCTGGGTGGAGTGAAGAAGAAAATAATTTGTAATTTTTGAAAAGTTATGAGATTTTTTTACAAAATTTTCTTATTATTTGTTTTTTTAGTTTTTTATTTTTTATTTTTGCTTATTTGAAGAGGAGGACAAATCTAATCACCGACCGTATGGAGGTTTACTCCCCTACAAGCACAAAAAAAGTATTTTTTTATCTGTCACTACGTCTCATCCTCTCAAACTAAAATCCATATATATATATCTCAATTCCTCAATTTCTCCATATTCTTCTCCATCAAACTCTCCTTAAACAAAATTCTCTCTCTCTCTCTCTCTCTCTCTCTCTCTCTTCTCAACTCTTCAGTCCATTAAAATTCTCTACAGTCGAATTCTACCGCAAAGAAAAGTAGTATACTAGTATTATTTGGTGCTAAAAAAATTAATAGTAGATTAGTAACAAAGAATAAGGACTTGTTCGGTAGAGTTTTTTTTTTGAGAAAAAATGGGTTTTTTTGTTTACTTTTTGACTTTTTAAATCTTTTTTTAGTGTAAAAAGGGTTAAAAGTCAAAAATTGTAGACAAAAAAATGAATTTTTTGGAGAAAAAACTCTACCAATCATGCTCTAAATTGGGTCAGGAATTGCAAATTTCCCTTAAAATATTTACTCCTTTTTTTCCCCTGAGCCTGTCGTACAAGAACCGATTGTTTGAGAAACCACCCCTCCTCCCTTCCCGCCCCCATAAGCCCCATTTTCTCTCTGTGTATATATTCCTTCTGTTCTCTATCCCTCTACAGGAACTAATCAATCGGACTAATGGAAGAAGAAGACGAGCAGCAACCGACGTGGAGACCCTCTCAGTATCTATCTACACCCTTAATATCAGAGCCAGGTTCAGGTTCAGGTTCGGTCCCGGTCCCGGTCCCGGGTCCCATGGTATCCGCAACCTTGGGTCGGGTCATGACCGCTCTCCTCAACGCTAAGCCAAAAAAACTACAAGACTCCATTTCCCGCCTCCACTCTCCTCCCAAAATTGCCGCCCCTGTTACTGGTATACATACATATTATTGTGTCCTTAATTTTGATAACTTGAGGTTTAGAAGGATCAAGGATGGAATTGCTCATGCGGTATTGAGTTTTTATGTCAAACTTATTATTAACGAAGAGTAACTTGTTAAGTAGCTTATATTAGTTAATTTTTTACCCTTTTAAAATATAAAGATTGCAAAAATTTAATCTTTCTGATTTTGTTCGTTTTCTTTTTCTTTTTTCAGCTTCGTTAGAAGATTCGCTATGGTTTCTTCACAAGTACATAGGTGATGCCGTGGAAAAAGAGGAGGCTTTGGACCAAGTTCTCATTCCCATGATTGAACATGTACATAATTTTTCAATTCCCATTTCCCTAGTTTTAGTCATTTCCAGCATTTTTGGCTGAGTTTAGAAGTTAGTTAAATTTACTCTCTAAGTTATTTCTAAAGAGAGAAATTGCTTATAAGTAAAATAAGTACTTATAAATTACATATTTTAACATGGATTACTTTAGAAATAAATTATTTTTCATTTAAATTGATATAAATTACTTGCTTATGTACTTGTAAGTGAAATTACTTATAAATTAATTATTAAAGATGAGCTAATATGGACTTAATGATTTTAATTTGCAAAATATACTTAATTTTGTACATTGCATTTTCTTAACCATTTATTATATTGCTTTCCGGTGACAAATGCACATTATTTGATTTTTAATATCTTTTTTTCTCTAGTCATTGAGACTGAGGGAGTTGAAGTACGGAAACCAGGCTATGGTACTTCTGAACTGGCTGTTTCAAGATGAGATACTATTCCAAGATATTGTAGAAATTTATGCAGGAATTATATCTAGAAAGGATGATCATTATATTGCTCTTGGGTGGTGTATTCTTGGACGCAGTCTTATAGAGTACGAGAATACTGTGAAAAACATTGCGACTGATGGTATATTACCATTTACTCTAGCCTTTGCTTGGTATAGCTTAAAAAGTTGCTAAAAAGTAGACTTTAGTTAATTTTTACCCCACATTTCATGGGACTACAACTTTTATCAACTTTTCAATCGACGAAAAAGCTTTCTCAAACAACCCCATAATTCAACTTGATATGAAAATGTGATATTTTTCGCACTTCCTGTGTAGCTCCTTCTATATTATGCTATCATCTTTAATTTTTTTGTGGGGGGTGAGGGTGGGTTTGAAAATTCGTTTTTGATTGAGTTTCTTGTTGGTGGTGTTACCCTCTTTGTCTTCCCCATTCTAAATACACAAAACTAATCAGGGTTTGTTAAGTTACTAATTTTCCTCTTCTTCGTTTTTTAGGAATAACGAAGAAGTATAATGCAATGCTGAAGATCTTTTGTTCGCCTGTCAACCATCTTTTATCAATAATATGCTATGGAAGGTTTTTATAATTTTACTAATATTATCAAAATTAAAATTTCTGTAATTTTTACTCCTGTTTGCCCTTTAATTGTTCACTTGATGAGGTTTTACTTGGTGACCATCACTCGATTACAACTGGTTGAAGGAGCTCTCTCTTAATTTTGCTTATTGAAATTGTGTAATATGTAATTCTCAATTTAAACACACGATGTAGCAATTGTTGAAGGCTTTTGTTTCTTGATTTTAGTGACGAGCTGATTCTTTGTATCATTTCTCTATGGCACTGTTATTGGAACATGTACTTTAAATAAACCTCCTCCCTTCTAACTTTTAGTTACGAAAGCCCAAGGTAAGACTTTTCGAAGGGTAGCTTCACTCCTCATTATAGGGTTAATTAATGGAAGGAATTAGTTATCCGCACCTCTGATAGAATAGCCTTTACTCGAACATTATTGTTATATATGCAAGAAACATTGTCTATATGTTTCAATCAAGATCACTGTATTTGCATGCATCCAATAGAATATTATTGTTAAGTTGGCGTAGTTACGATGTGGAAGATATTATAACAAGGTATTTTGTCTTTAGTGCTAGTGCTATGAGATAATACTCAGCTGATTTGCGTCAATGATTCTGAGGGCAGATGGTTTGCAATATTTTACGTGCATAGTGCAAAATATGAGACCATTTTATTCTTTTGACCCTTTGTTTGATCAATGGAATTGCAGCAATTTGCAGGAGGGATATGAGTTGCCAAGTCGCCTTTCCGTTGCTGCTGCTGATTTCATATTATCTCTTACAGTAGCATTGACAAGAAAGGATATGGGTTCTTCAGATATCAGGCAAAAATCATCTCTTCGTAATGCCAAAAATAGGCCTATAACGTTATTGTCAGCTGATACCAGTGAGACAGAAGCAAATACATTGAGTAAAGCATCTGAATTGCGAAGCAGCTTGGAAATGAAATTGTTGCTTTGGGATCATCTGGATCAACTCATGACTCTTGTGCAGAGACTTACAGCTGTATGTTCTTAACTCAGTATACATAGACTAGATCTTCATGCAGATTATGTTTGCGTTTGTTCCTGTGTCGATTGGAAAGGTTTTCGATGTTGTAGTTTTTGACTTTGTTATACCTTTGGCTTTTAATCTTCTCATGATATATTGAATGTATATATCTTTGAGCTAAATATATTTAGAATCTATATAATGTTTCATAACTTTGATGATTTCAGATTTGTTTGTTTCTTCTAATGCTTAGTCGTCTTGTTTGGCAACGTGTTGCAAAGCTACATTGAGATGTTCTCACTAGATATTTTCCTTCATTTTAAATTATACAGTGGAGCAGAAAAAGCCGGTCTTTGCATGCTCGAGGATTGGAGAAAGTATTTAAGTGGTTGCTGGAAACGAAAAAGCATTATGATTGTTTTCAGAATGAGGCAGGTATAATTGATATTGAATGTTCTAAGCCTTTTGTAATTGTTTGTGTTTTTGTTTTACCCAACCTTTAGTAATGTTTTTTATTACCCTGTTCAAAGGTAGACTTGGTGATGTGAAGACTGAAGCATTGCTTGTCTCTTCTTGTTGGAAACATTATGGCATGCTCTTGCACTTGGAAGATAACAAATTTGCTCATCAGTATAAAGAACTTTTGGACCAATATTTGTCTGGGATTCAGGTATGACGGATTACTTTTGACATGACATTTGCATGTGGTGTGATTGTTGAGAGAAGCAATGATCTGAAACTCTCTCTCTCTCTTGCCTCTGGGATTGGGGTTAGTGTGCATTGACTAGATGACAAAACTCAAAAAGTCCCCAAATCTACAGTTAATTTGGTGAAATGTCCTTTGATAGTTGAGACAATAATATGAATCCTTAACTTTGCAGATTATGAACTCGTGTTAGAAATAGGGATGCTAGACCTCACGGTCTCAAATTCGGTCCATTAGCTGTTTGTTTTAAATTTAGAGGTCAAGTGGAACATAGATATGTGAAGGCATGTGTGTATCTTTATTTTTTTCCTCCTCCCTGTTGTTCTTATATGTTTATTAATTTTGTTTAAATCCTGATGAAGAACATTTGCAGTTCTATGCAGATAATCATTCTGAAGAACCTAGTTCGAATAAAGATGGCGGAGTAGATATCATAAAGTTTTTCCTAAATTGTCTTTCCCTTTTATTGGGCCGTTTAGATGATAAGAAATTTGGAACTGCAATGACTGATTTTGGATCTCAGCTATCTCAAGTTCTCGTATCTCAGGTAGCATTGTGCAATACTTAATCAAATTGCTTATTTGGGCCCTTGTATAGTTAAGATATGATTGACTTTTTTCCTTTTTCTTTAGCTTTTGGGGGAGGGAATGATGCATTTTTCGGCTGCCACTGCTTTTAAAAGCGTTTATTAAAAATTACTCTTAGGAACGCTGCATTGGATTAATGTAGTTAGTCAATCTCATCCTCCAATGACAAGTAAATCTGCAAAATAGTAAACATCTTGCAATATTTATTTGGTTTCGGCTGTACTAGAATATTCTGATAGTGTTGTGGGGGATTTGTCCAAGACTGAGCTGATGTTAGCATATGTTTGTTTATGAGTTTCCAAGTTGACATGAAAAAATCTGAAACCTGTAAATGCCCTCTCTTTTTACTAGGAAATCTACTTTTCAGCTTATTAAAATGGGTTAGGGCAGCATTCATGATATGAAACTTTCCCTGTATATATTGCTTTGTGAAATTTCCCATCTTTATTGCTGGTCAATTTTTGGAATTCATTCTCATTAGGCATACTGGGCCAATCTAGGCCATATGTATGGGAGAGAGTAGTTTGTGATTCTATAAGTTTTTATTATTGTCATTGAAGCAATTATCTGTGTTCAGCAATAAGGAATATTTTATGTTTTTATAGCTAAGCTGTGCCGATGAGGAAGTAATCGATGGTGCAATTTGCATATTCAAAGCAGTCATCTTTAAGACCAACGATAGTCTGTCTGAAAGCAATCTTGATGACACTAGACAAATGGACGCCATGCTAACTTCACTCCTACATCTTTTGGATGAGAGAGATGTGGCCGCAAAAGCTGTTGTTAATCTTGTCGCAGAATATTGTTCCAAGTATGTTATATTTATTAACTTGCTAGGCTTGTTTCACATTTTAGATGTGATATTTATTCCCAATTGTGACTGGCAATTATTGACTTGGCAGATGCTCAGATGGTTGGTGCCTGCAAGAAGTACTAAAGCGCATTGATTCTGAAAATGTTGCACAGAGGAGGAATGCTGTTGATGTTGTTTCAGATCTCATCCACATATCATCTGGATCTGTTAATGTGCTTTCACAAGAAATGTGGTACGTGTAAATGCTTTCTGTTGATATAAGGCTTTATGACACTTCAACATCTTTTTTGTGATAAAGATTCTTAGTGTCGAATTACGTTTAAATGAATTTACAGGCAAGATATTGCAAACCACTTGTTAGGATGCCTCAGAGATGAAGATTGTGCTATTCAAAATCAGGCATCCAATTTGATTCCCATGATTGGTCAGTTTGAACACTGAGTCTCTAATCCATGTCTTTTTTGGTAATGTATAACTTCTGTTGGATAAAAAGAGCACATAAAAAATTCTGTTGGTCATGGGCAGGATATTTCAGAAAAGAATATCAATATCTTGTGTATTTTGATGTAGCTTTGCCAGTGAGGTTGCATCATGTATATTTTCTATTTACAATTTTATAGTGTTCAAGTTCACCTGCTCACTGAATATAAATCATATCCTCCACTCCCCAACATACACACACACATTCTCTCATGCCCTACAGTTCCTTCAAGCAACAGAATTAAAGCAGAAAATAAAGGCTTCTTTTTTGCATTCTTTGTAGATATCACTTGTCTGTAAAATGGCCTTCTCTTTGTGCCTGTTGCGGAATAAAACTTTCAATTGAACTTTTTACTGACATCGATGACTTTGTTTTGTTCTTGCAGACCCTGCATTAGTATTGCCTGCACTAGTTGGTCTATGTTACTCTGCACATGAAGAAGTGCAGCTATCTGCGAGTAGTACACTCATAGCCTTGCTTATTAATCACAGACAAAGACCTGAGGTTGTTTGCTTGCTGCTTGACTGTCTTAGGTACCTCGATAAAATAATTAAATTTTTAAATATCTTATTCCTATGAAATAAAGTTCATGCAATACAGTGTATTAGTTGGTAATATAATCCTTCTCTGTGGACCATGGAATATTTGAAAGGATAAAAAGGAAAATTTCTTCACACTTTATTTACAAGAGGCCTTTGCCCTCACTATAATATAATGGCTTTGCAGTTGAACATATAAAACATTAATGTTGTCTTCTGCAGCAACCTCTGCCTAAACCCGGATCTTGCAGTTTCTTCCGCCGGTAATGAAGAAGGTATGCACAACACACCTTATTCCTCTCCCAACCCTGGTTATAATTTTGCTTTAACAACCCTTCTTTGACTTCAAGTGCCGTCCTTGCTACCGCTTTTGTATCCCCCATAACCAAACAACTACTAAAGTAGAAGAATCCAGGAACCTCTTTAATGTAGTGTGCTCTTGCAACTTCTTCTGTATAGGGTTGAAGGTTGATGCTGATAGGCTGCTGAAGCTGTTGCCAGAGTGGGCAAAAACTGTAAGTTAGATTGTACTCCAATTTACTTGGTCTCCGTGTTATACCACATAGCTTTATTGTGGTATAACATCTCTCATTTACTTAGTATTATCAATTTTGTCCCCACTCTCAGGCCACTCTCATGCTCCTGCTCCACTTC
This sequence comes from Forsythia suspensa, assembly GCA_023638005.1. NCBI lineage: Eukaryota > Viridiplantae > Streptophyta > Magnoliopsida > Lamiales > Oleaceae > Forsythia > Forsythia suspensa. The sequence goes on from CM042667.1 coordinate 18,411,389, forward strand.
CTTCTAAAGCTTCTTTATCTTTTGCTCGCGGGGGTTACATCAGCCTGGATAAGTGAAGTCTGCCATCTTTAGCCCATGTTTGCTTACACTTTTTCACAAGCTCTGCCTTTTATGTCCTGCTCTCCTGAGGGGTGTCCTTAGATGATCTTCAACTCCTATTGGCCCGTTGAGTTATTCACAATGGCTGGAGCTTACCCCAAAAGGTTGCCGTTAGGGCACTTTGCTCTTCCCTAATCTGCTCTCCATAAATTTTCAAAAATTATTTAAATTTTTTTTTAACATCTTTCTTCCCAAATGAGGTCAAATGAAGTCTCTTCCAACTTGAACTAAGCTCTTCCTAATCTCCGTGTCCAACCACTTCCCAAACTAAGCTCTTTTGAAATCTCACGTGTGCTGTAATAATAAATGGCTTGCTTGTAGTGCTAGTTGCTTCTATGTCATTTCCATACTCCCTCACCTTTGGTTCTCCTTGGAACGTATCGTCCACATTTACTGCCTCCTTTGCATAGAATTCCTTTTGAAGCACTTGAGTAACTGCTATAATTTTGTGGAAATTTTCAGGTTGAAGATTGGGATGTAATGGTTGGTCCCTTGATAGACAAGATGATATCTGAACCATCGAATGCTGTTACTGTGAGGTTTCTGAGTTATATAAGTGAATACTTGGCCGGAGCTTCAAATTTGGTCTTTCAACGACTTATCTTATATACAAGAGGGGAGAAAGTGTGAGTAAATTTTCTTTCCAATCCTCGTTTCAATTTTCACAGTGCTCATGAATATTTTCTCTGTGTTCGCCTCAACTGCCTACTAGTTAAAGTAGGGTACTAAATTCACCACAGCTGTCTTCTCCTTGGTATATGAAACACCAAGATGCTTTGAAATGAATCTGGAAGAGCCCTATGTATTAGACTCGTGTTTCATACTTGTTCACTGGATGACAAGTAACGATCTTTCTTTTCATTTTTGTTCTGGAGAAGACTAAGTAAACTATACATCTTATAATTAAAAAAATCTCCATGTTTGGGTTAAACTTTGACAAATTGTTGACCCCTCAGTTACTTTGGTGGAGCATATTTTTGAACTTGGTTCTCACTGCTATGTGATTGTCCTCTGTTTAGCTTCAGTATATATCAAATTTTCACTTTTGGAATGAATGTGTTCAATTGTTATCATAATAAATAGTTGCTCATGAAGAAAGTTCATATGGGAGTAAAATAGTTTACGCATGTTCATAGTCTCATTTATCTATTTTCTATTTTTGTTTGACTTGAGCAGAGTTGACGAGAGCTTTTCCAAACGGCAAGGCAAGACAGATGCAAGTAATGACGACATGAAATGGGAACATTCTCTCTTTAGTCACCTTTGTCCACTGCTCATAATCAGACTGCTCCCTCTAAGAATTTTTGATGACCTAAGTTCTCCTCTTGTTTATGGTGAACATCAGAGAAAATGTGTGGTCCATGGTATAATTCTTACTTCTAATATATATATATATATATATTTCAATTTTGTCCATGCTGTCCTAGTGCTTCATTCCAGTGGATGTGTAATACTGATTTTGGAATACATACTCTTAAAAGAATGTTTAGAGCATTGTGTGTTGACAGCTGATATTGATGTCCGTAGAGCTGATACTTTGAACTTTTTAATTGCATATTCATGCTAATTGTTTTGACGTGCATAAATTTACTTAGCGCCTTGTGGGCTGACGAGCTTCAGCAAGTTCTTATATGATGAATTTATTTATTTCTCATTCTAAATATTTTAATGAGTTGCCCTCTACGAGATGCCAAATGACAATTCAAACAGTTATTTTTCAGATTGTGCTGAACTCTACAATTACACGCTCCTTTGATCTCAACAGTGTTACATCTTAATTTTTGATCTAGAATGGAAAAGAAAATTGTTTTTTTGACTAATTACTGCTAACAGTAACAAATGCTAAGCCTTTTGATTTGTTAAACTTTATACTAAAGTGATTACCCTGTAAATAATAATATGTTCTTTCCATATTGCTGTTGCTTACAGAGAAAGGATATTTCAGCTTTGAGGGTACTGAATGTGTTGTTGAGCTTCTGATAAACAGGTTCGCCAGATACACTTCTAGTATCCACTTCTTGGAAAAGAAATTGATTTCTGTATATTGACGTCTTCTTCAGGGCCTTGAGTAAGTCTGAATTTGAAGATGTCCGGAAACTCGCAGCCGAGCTATGTGGGCGAATTCATCCCGACGTATGCAACAATTTGATTTAAAGATTGAGCATGTTAAATACATGATTTACCTTAATGTTTGTGCCTTCCCATATTTACTAGGAAGATTAAATCTTGCTTCACATTTTAACATGATCATTGAAACATAATACTGTCCTTCACTATTATGTTCAAGTATTTTTTTATGGTTCCTTGTCACGGGCTCCATAATTTCTTTCATGGTTTTGTTCCTATGCTCTTCAAGTTATATTATCGATCTCGAGTTCCCTGTCTTGTGATTGTGCAGGTTCTTATTCCAATTATGTCATCTCAATTAGAATATGCTGCTCAAGCTAAGGATGTAGTAATGATAAAAGCTTGTTTATTTTCGGTTTGTACGTCGTTAATGGTGAGTTTTCCATGAGCATTCAGTTTATTTATGGGTATACATACTGAAAAACTGTTCTTGGTATCAATAACTTTCCCATCTCTCCCCCCTTTTCCAATATAGGTCAGAGGCATCAATGTGTATAAGGATCCTGATTTGTTCAGAATAAGAAGAACAATACAGAATATTCTATCATGGTCATCAGTGGACGGAGATGAAAGTAAATATTTCCCTCTGCTGCTGAATCTTTTGTTGATTCTGCCATCTTATGACCTTAATATTTCTGTCTTCAGTTGCCAAAGCCCAACATGGGTGCATTGATTGTCTGGCCTTGATGTTATGCACCGAATTGCAAGCTCCAAAGTCCCTAAGAGTCTCAAACTTGGAAGATACTTGCCATGTTGGAAATGGCAACGACTGTGTTGGTATAACTTTAACTTAGTGCGAGTACTTTGAGGCTTTGAGCATGTTTTCTAAGCTTAAAAAGGTCACTTATAAGTAAATAGTAAGCTTTAAAAGAAATAATTTTTTCATTGGTCAAAGTTGAAAATAAGTTAAAATTGAGAGTAAAGTAAGAGCTACTATTAAAACAAGCAACTTTACTTCTCCCTTTTTTTTTTTTTGTAACTTAAAAGTTAAGTTACCCAAACGTGTTTGGAAACATAAGTGACTTTTACTTCTTATCAAGCTTAACCAAACATGCTCTACTTTCAACTAACCTCAAGGAACCTGTGGCACATGATTGCAGGTGATGCTGCTGTCCAAGGTTCCGTCCTGACATATGTGATCCATAAATTGACAGACAACGAGAAGGATTTCTCTTGTAAGTCTGATAGTGATGATGGCACATCGGAGGCAAAAGTCTACCTCTCTTTTCGCTTATGCATGGCTAATGTACTTATAAGTGCCTGTCAAAAGATATCAGGAGCTGGAAAGATACCCTTTGCTAGGAAAATTCTTCCATGTGTTATTCATTCTGCGCGGGTACATTAATATCTGCATCTCTGTATTTAGGTTCCGATATGAGTATGTAACTGAATATTCAGTACTTGGGGAAAGCCTGCGGTGCCTTTTCCTGTTTTACTGACCTGTTTGTCATTATTAGGTGATGGTGGAGCCTGAGACTAGGGTTGCGTGCATCCAGATTCTTTTTTCAGTGGTGTACCATTTGAAGTCTTTGGTTTCTCCATATTCGTCTGATCTCCTCAGCGTTGCTTTGAAATCACTTAGAGAAGGATCGCACGAGGTATTTTTGAAAACGATGTAATTGTAATAGTCTGGGGTTTGAAGTTTTTGGTTAACGCTTGAAACCTCCTAAATTGAGAGTTCGAGAACATAGCTAGCACACAAGGCGAGGGTTTTTCCATGAATCTAAGCCAATACTGATTTCACTTTCACTTTCTAAGGTTTCATCGTGTAATATGCCTTAGTTAACTTAGTACAAAGATGGAAACCTTAATTTATGTCTGCCAGATTTTCCTGTTGTATTTTCTTCACCAGAGTGATTTGTTGTTGACAGGAGAAAATGGCGGGTGCCAAGTTACTGGCATCTCTAATGGCAAGTGATGAAGAGATTGTGGGAAGTATATCCGGTGGGCTACACGAAGCAAAGTCCTTGCTTCGAAGTCTATCGTTATCCGATCCTTGGATAGATGTAAGGCAAATTTGCCAGCAACTTCTTGCGTGTTTAACTTCTAATTAACTTATATTCTTCACTTTTGTTCATTTGTGGTCACTTTCATATTACTGCATAATTGTAATGTCTTAATGTAGTAGGGCTATAAGCAAAAATTGCCAAACCGGATAATCAAATCGAAAATATCTTTTCAAAATTGTCGGTTTGGTGTCTGTTAATGAGACAATTTTAAATCAAACTGAAACGGTTTGATTTAGGATTTCATTGTTTTAATTACGGTTTGAAACCAGACCAATTTAAGAATTTAAAAACAAATAATAGTAATAATAATATTGAAAGTAATAAATTCTCGGTAGGAATGGATACAAATTGGACAAGGGTCAAAACTCTTGAGTTACCATTTTAATTTTCAAATAAAGTTAATTATTGAAGTTTTAAATTAAACGCGAGCACTTTATATCTTATATATTAGAGTTGTATTTTGATTTTATATTACTTTTTATTTTGTATGAATTTAATCTAAAAAAGTGACTTGAATACTTTGACTGAGTTTTTATTATGATTTTATTGTGAATTTGTGGGTACTTATATTTGTTTTATTTCATTGTCAATAAAATAGAAAGATATTTTATAATTAATGGACTGATGACGTTAAATGTGAACAAAAAGAAGAAAAAAATATTTCAATGAAATTGCGGCTTAAAATAATCGATTTTGGTTTAGGTTAAAAAACATTTTCTGACTGTTATAAATGTTTTGGTTTAAGTTTGAATTTTTTGCAAATTACTAGTCTTGACATGTGCGTTACACGTTTTGTAGATGTCATTAGATTTGTAGTTGTCATTAGGTTAACTGAATGAAGTATAAATAACTATAATTTGTACATATATCAGCTGAGATTGAAATAACATAGAATTAATCCAACACGTTTGCACTAATTAACAATTGATTTGCAACAAGAATAAGGAAAAGGGAGATTGAAATAACAGAGAATTAGCCTAACATTATTCATTTGCATATACAAATTTTTCTTGGAATTCTTAATATGGTTGCCCTATTACAAAAGAGGTGAATATGTTGTGAGAATTGTGCAAGTGGAACTCTCATTCTAATATGAAATTAGTAAGAATTTGCCCTTTCTAAAACCAATGTAATTATACAAGATGGACAATATATGCAGCCAAGAACAAAGAGAAAAAAAAAAAAAAAAAACAAAAAATTGAGCCAAAAGAGAGCATGCTATTTCCACTCATTTTGTTGCTGGACCTTCTCTTTGTCTTTGATGACTGAATTAGAGGTCAGCCACCGAAAGGAAGCATGACCATTTACGATTTCAAAACAGTTAAGAGTATGCATTTGCATTTTATGGAAAGATCTTCAAACAGTTACGTTAAAAGACGACAATAATTGTATCACATAATGACCTCATCATTTGAACGAGAGTTCAAAGACAACCAAATTTATTCGTCCGTTGTTTCCGTTGTTTCTTAATTGTAATGGAACAAACTAACAAAAGTGAAAAATGAAAGCTTTTTACCTCGTGAGGTTCAATGCTTCCAGCTCTCAATAATTTCCGGACATTAGTTTCAAAGTATCATTAGTGATGTTATGCAAATTTAAATAAAGCATTGCATGTTAGACCGTAATTTTTTTTTTTCAAAAGAAAAAGGGAAAAAAAAAAAAACTCATAATGTCGTCCCTGTTAAAACTTATTCTTTATGTTCGGACAACGGATTTCTCCCTCAAACATGTAATTGAAAGAAAATACTAATAGGTAGAAAATACAGAAAATAGAAAGAACAATTATAAACAAAAAGAAGTGGACTTAACTTTTCAATTTTAGAGATAGGAGGAGATTAGTACGAGCTAATTAATATGGGGCAAACCATAAAAAATATTCCGCAAAATTTCAAAGGTCAAAAAACAAACTTATACAAACTTAGCTAAGGTCAAAACAATATATAAAACATAAATGCAGACCAGTGAGCAAGTAATTAAAATAGCATCATTGCAACAGCATTGCTGGGATTCAGTTTCTTATTTTGCACATGAAGAAAAAGTTCAATTGTATGCAAAAAATTAAAGTACTTATACACATTCACCATCAGGATTCAAGTGTTCATATATCAGGACCTGAAAGGAAAAATATCAATAATGATTCACTTCATGGCTCAATCAGTCAGGCAACTAATGCTATATGAAGACCAGTTGGCAGAAGTGAAAATCAAGCACTCAAGGAGACTCAACTGACATGAGTGCAATTACAACAAAATAAACAATCAAATGCACAATGAAAAAGGCGGTTGCCAAGACTAAGCACGTGCTAGTTGCTAAGGAAGAGCTTGTACTGCGGTTTCTATTGCTTGACAATGGAGCGAAAAAAATTAATGGTAGACATAACTAATTTAGGGAGATGAATGTTGCATGAAAATGTATACCTCATATTAGTTAGGCAGACGCAAATCGCCAATCTTGGCTTCGATGTGCTAAGAGTTTTGATCCCGAAAATGTCGGTAATATTCAGAGTTGCAAATCCTCCCTTCAAAAATCCGAACACGAAAGCATGAGCACAAGTAAGTAATTTCATTTAAATGAAAACCAAGATTGGGAGTTCGAAATCTACCCCTTTAATGTTTATCTAGTGGATGGCGCACTGGTTCGATGCGAACTTAAACTTTTATCTGTTACCAATTGAATGAAACTTTAACAATGGCAAATTCCACTCAAAATCAGAAAACTAGAACTCAATTTGTAAATCTCAACTTGTATTTAATAAAATCAGCTCAATTACAAAATGGGTAGAATTAAAATGAAGAATAAGAAGAGATAAAGAAGAACACAATTTAGAAATGGAAGAAGAAAGCTCTACATTTCGGTTAACTATTCCATCCAGTGTGTCCCTTCTCTCTCTTTAGCTGAATACTTATAACATCAACAAAAGGGGAAAAACTTGTTTTCTTGAAATGCAATAAAAAAACGTATTACAAAATTCATTAATTAAATAAGTGCAAAACGGCTTCGTTCTTGGATTTGAATTTCAGTTAAATCCGTTGGCTTCTTCTTCTTCATCTTCAACTGCTGGTGCTTCTGGTTTGTTCCTCTTCTTCTTCCAGTAGCTGTTCCGCTTCCTTCCTTACCACTGTTGGTCGCCATCTCCAGCGGTGGCCGACTTCCAAAGCGCCGCCGCTGGTCTCCAACTTCTCCCTATTTTTTTTTACCCGTTCTGGTTAAATCTAAAAATAATTTTAGATTTTTGGTTTCAAAAATTCATAACTTTATTTTACTGTCAAAACTCAAATCAAATTAATATAGTAATAACAATTATTGTTCAATTCATTAAAGCAATTTAACGAACTCTAGCAAGAAATAAGATAGACTCTAATACCACTGTAAGGAATTGACATATACATACATAGCAGAAATTAAATCTACAATTTATTAGCCAGATCAACCATGTACTTAGATGGAATTCGTACTTTTATGAAGCAAGTAGAATCTGATTATCCGATTAATTTGGAGGTATGTTATTCAAGACTACAATGATCTAATTGTCTCACCTCCAATGATAATCTATACAAAGTGTTAACGGATCCGACTTCTACGATCAAAAATAGATGAAAACGGTACTTTTGAGAGTAATTATATTGGGTTCAGCCTTTTACTTATGCTAGCTAGTAATGGAGACCAACTTCAATTTATTTTCTTTCTGTTGTAGCCCTAGTATTTATAGGCAATGCTAACCCTAGTTCTAGTCCTACTAGCATTGTGTGTTCTAGTCTTACTAGAACTTTGTTAGCCCGCAACTAATAGACCCTAATTAATTAATTTGATCCAATAAGTAATAAAGTTCGACCCAACTAATTAGACGTTGGACATTAATTCTTACACGTTGTACGTGTTTATATGATTGAATGTTGTTGTTTGCTTAATGCTTGACAGGAAGGAAAGATGTGGAAAAATAAATGGAGAGAATTTAAGAGCATTTCTAGATGCAAAATTGTATACATGAGCATGAGAATAGGTGTAATGTTGTGTTGATAAGTGATCCATAACAACGAATCATTCGGTGTAATGATTATTAAGTGGCATACCATCTTAGAATTATCATATGGTTCGCGGGATAAGTTGTTGAAGATTATTTGTCACTTTTCACCAAGTAGCTCGTTTGATTTGTGGGGTAAACCTTTGTGGTGCCAAGTGTCCATTTATTAAGTTAACCTTTCTAAAAGAGCTACACAAATCTCTTTTTACTGAGTTCATACAATTAGAAAGGACAAAATTGGTAATGAGTTCATTTAGGTAAGTGTGATTATTCTTTATCCTAATCCAAGTGATGGTTAATGGATTCTGCTGGTTTGATATTTTTGATCAATCAATGAAGAGAGGGAACTTTCAAGAGGAAGACAAAAAGAAGTACGAACCTCTCTGTTGAGTGATCGGTTCTGTAGGGTCGTGATAGTGATCTTGAAGTTGAATGAGTTTGGTGGAGCATCATCATTCATTTATCACACAGATTCCTTCCTTTTTAGTTGTGCACCTGATTGTGCCACGATTGTCTCGGTCCAATACATTTAGTAATAGATCTATTTTTGCTCACTAGAAGTTTGAAAATGATGCTTATGGAAATAAAGAAAATGCTCTTTTCATTTTTCACACATTTGATCTCCATGTCTTGTGTTTTATAACATGGATAGTTATACGAGTGAAATAATAAAGACGACTTATTAATTTGCAGTTAAAGGTATTGAATCTCTTTTTCTTTGTACAAGAATTAAATGAAAGGATTGGATTGGATAACTAGATGGGATTAAAAGAGCAAAATAAGTTAAAATATAGTGTTAATTTCCATGAGTCCAACTTGTCCTTGGAGTATAGACTGGTTTTTAATGAAATATTTATTCACTGTAATTATTGTATATATCATTATTGCCATTATTCAATTTACAGTTTGACGTGAATCTTATTACTAGTACCGGGATCTGTGCTAAGGTTGTACCTACAGGTGAAAGGTTGAGAAGTATAAGAAATTCCACAATTTATAAATAAGCATACAAAAGAATATAATAAACCAGAGAATAATCTCCATAGAAATCACATAATATCAATAGCTGAATCCATACCAAAAACCCAAAATCAAAAAGAGAAGAGAAAATACAAAAGGAAATCAAATAGCTCCATACTCAATGCCTGAAAAGAACAAAAAGTGAGAACAGAAGAGATGTCCCAATGAAGGCGCCAGAGACTGGCAAAGAGAATGCATCTCCAGCTTCGGGAGATGGCGCTGGTGCTTGGGCAGAAACAGTAACAACCGCAGCAGAGAGAACGACAACAGCATAGGCTACCAGGAAGAACTTGGAAATGCTCATTTCCGCCGTTGGCACAAAACAATTGTATAGTAAAACTTGCAAGTTAGAATAAGAACAGAAATTGTATTAAGCAGGAGAGAACTAGGATTTGTGGTGTTGTATATATAGAGGGGTTTATTTATAGGGTCCATGACAGCTGGTGACAGAGAAATGATTGGTTCACAGGTCAGTTTATGAACTGATGAAAACTTGTGTAGTAGCCGTTTGAAGAAATAAAGGGTTGTTATATTGAACCAACAATATTCTATAAATGTAGCATATTTTAATTGCATTAAAATTTTCTAATTTTTATATTCTTATTTTTTATCGCATCATTCTTAACTTTAACATTTCATTAAATTGCGAGTTCCGTCCAAAAAATATGTTAGTGTACTTCAAAAAGGACAAATATACAGTCGCAATTTTGTTTTTTTTTTTTTTTGTTTATTTAAAAATAAGAAGGGCAAATAATTTTTTTATTATCTCTTAATAAAATTTTTGGACGAAAATCGTTATAAGAGACAAGTTATGCTAATTAATGGAAGGTTGATGATAAAAATACAATTAAAAAAAAGTTGGAGAGATAAGTGTGAGAAAGAGTAAATGTTATTGCGCTTTCATACAAATAAAATGTAGTGTCAATATATTTAGCCACAACTAAATGCTATTGACTTGTTGCCAGTTTGAAATGAAAATTCTTTTGCTTGAAAATGATGTTTATTGACTGCATTTTTTGGGATTTTATCTTTATGCGAATTAAATTAATTAAAATTTATGATTTTTCTTCTGTACATTTATTAATGTATTCATCATTCTTTTTAGGGTGGCAAAGTGGATCCGACCCTTTTTGTAATACTATATTTGGTTCCTTTATTACTCTCAAGGGGTGAAATACACGTTTGACAAACTTCTGTTTTATATGTCATCAATTTTTGTGTATACTTGATATTCTGGTAAAATCTTGTTTTGTATTGTCTTTCGTGCTCCTTGTTAGTGTTTGAACGATTGCATGTTGTTGTTTGCTTAATGCTTTGAGAGCAAAGATGCGGTAAAATAAATTAAGAAATAAAGAATTTAAGAGCATGTCGAAGATGTAAGAATATATATATATGAGTATCTAAATAGATATATTTTGAGCGAGTCAAAATTAGTACTGAGTTGTTTTTGAACCGTGTTAGGTCATCAAATCACTAATCCTAGTGATTATTAATGGATTCCGTTGGTTTGAAATTTTTGAGTATTAGGTTTATGTAGTGTTGTTATAGTGACTTTGAAATTGGATGAGATTGGTGGATTACTTCCTTTTTGTTTGTGCACTTGATTGTGCTACGAATGCTTTTGTATAGTAGATCTATGTTTGAAAATATATCTCTATAGTTTTTCCTTGTGATTTTGGTAAACTTTTTTTTTTTATGTTTGATAAGTCAGATAATAATACGAGTTAAAGTAAAATTGTTTATTAGTAAAAGGATTGAATCACAAACGGATTAAAAGAGAAAAATATTTCTTCACCTACAATTTGACATGAATCTTAAATCTAGAAGTGTAAGAAATTCCACAACCATAATTTATAAATTTGAATAAAAATTTATTCTCTCATAATGTTATGTGCATACAAATGAATATAATAATAAAACCCAAGAAATCACATAGTAACATAGAAAAATACAAAATGAAATTAAATATGTCGATACTCAATGCCTGTATAGAGCAAAAAGTGAGAACAAAAGAGATGTCCCAATGACAGCGCCGGAGACTGGCAAAGAGAATGCGTCTCCAGCATCAGGAGACGGCGCCGGTGCCTGAGCAGAAACAGACACAGTAGCAGCACAGATAGCGACGACAGCATAGGCCAGCAGGAAGGACTTCGCGATGCTAATTTCCGCCATTGGAGTACAATTCTATAGATTAAAAAATTAAATTAACTGTGCTTGAAATTTACAGAACAGAAATTTGTGGTGGTGTTCAAGGGTGATTTTTGGTGCTGTATTTATAGTGGGGGTTTTGGGGTCCAGTGACAGCTGGTGACATAGAAATGATTTGTTAAAACATATGAATCACAGGTCAGAATTTGAGTGTGAAACACTGGAATTAATTTGATTTGTCGGTTACGGCATCGTATTCGAATTACACACGCGTCATCGCTTAACTGGACATATGCTGTACTGTCTTATCACTCATGTTTTTATAAGTATTTATATTATTATTTATAAATTAATCAATTACAATTTTTATTACATATTTTGTAAAATCAATAACCTCAAACGACTTTGTATCTACACATTTTTAAGATCAATTACTTATAATCTACAAAAAAAAAAACTTTTACCAAACATTTTTTTCACGTGTTCTGTTAATCTTATTGAAGAGGTCAATTAATTTTCGAATAGTTAGACGAGTATTTTTCTATAGATTTTTGAAAAACAACTTTAAGTCATATGAATTTTTAGTTATCTAAATATTCTATTGGGATTGTTCTAGTCAATTTATGGTTGAAACTTCAATTACGAATGAATTATGATTAATAGGTAAAATTCAAACTTCTATCTTTGCTGAAAATTTGAAAAATTTTCTAAAAGATTTCAAATTAATTGGCAATTAATGACAAGATATGGGAATTTTTGGGTTTTTTTTTCTCGGAAAGCGATCTCAAGTATCCATTGCTCCGCCTTGTGTCGCCACCACCGATGAATATTTTTAATTACCACGGCCATCCATGACAGTGCTAATATAGGTTGCTGAGAGGTAATAGAATGGTACAGAAAGCCATGGATATTAAATGGAATTGATGGATTCACGTTCTTGTGGGATCCATAAAATGTTCAAAAACGGGTAGGCCGGGCATCTCAATCAAACTGAAATTGCCCACCTACCTACCCAAATGTGATTGTGCAAGATTTTTCTTTTTTGGTACTACGTTTAAGGTTGTGTTTTTTGACTATTGGGTGGAAAGAAAAAAGGAAACAACTTTGTAACTAATTGTTTTATAACTTTAACTTTTGATTACCAAATAATCTTTTTTGACTATAAAGAAGGAAACAACTTTGTTACTAATTGTTTTATAACTTTAACTTTTAATGGAAAATCAAACAATCAAACACACCCTAATTGATTTAGTTAATTTATAAACAAAACAACTTATTATAAGATTATCAAACAAAGATTTGGTTAATTTAATGAAACAAATTTTGATAAATCTAATAACAAATTTTGATAAACAACAAAATAGTTTTTTTTCAAGTTCTTCTTTTAATTTCTCCAATAATTTATCATTAAAATATCAATTTTAACAATGTGAATAAAATTAGGCCAAATATATTCAAAGCAAATTTTTCTACAAGTACATAAAAAATTCATAATCTTTACTCATTATTACATTTGTATTTCCAACCTTTTTTTTTTTTATCGCATTCTTACTATCAATATTTCATTAATTAACACATATTGTCTTTGATAATAGTTTCTGTCCAAAAATCCTCATTAAGATAGAGTAAAAGACTCGTCGTATTTTTAAATAAACAAAAAAAATAAATATCAAATTATAACTAAATATTTGTTTTTATTTTAAAGCACGCTAATAGAATTTTTGGACGAAAATCATCATTATGGACAATACGTTCTAATCAAGTGAAGGTTAAAGATAAGAATATGATGAAAAAAAGCTCAGGGACACAAATGTGACAATGAATAAATGTTAAGAACATTTAATGAAATTAAAATGTAGTGTCAATATACCACCTATAAAATTAATTTCTTTTATGCTAGTATTGATTATTTATTGGTACTCTAATTTTATAACTTTTGAGATATAATATATTTTTTTAACTTTAAAATAACTATGGTGAATATATTGTCTTAAATATATATTTAAAAAAAAAATTACAATAATGATAATAATAATGCAAATGACATCATTGTAATTAATATATATTTTAAATATAATTGTATACAGACGCAACAATGAATCATTTTGTTTACTAAACTCTTAAATACTTATTTTAAAAATATCGAACAATTCTGAAATAAGAGTTTACTACGTTATCATCCAAATTCGAAAAGGCCTTGGTAAGACCTCCATGTCAACGAAAGCCCTGATAGGCCCAGTAGAATTCTCATAAGCCTCGCACGTCAGGGTCAATGCTAATAGAGCTCATAAAGGCCTTCGCCACTTCTGATAGGCATGGGCCCTCCATCAATCACCCCCGCGTCTCGTAGAATTTCATGGACAATCTAATATTTTGGGACAACTAAAGTGATATCTAAAGAAAGATTGTAATTGATTGTAGTGTGAACTCTGACAAGGAAACACAATCTCAATCTCTTATTGATTGGCAACTAAATATTGAAAATCAACTTAGATGAGGATGATAAATCTAAGAGATTGCGTTTATACCCAATTATCCCTTATTTTATAAGGAATGAAAATCTCATCAAATATTTAATTGATTGCCTACCTAAATCAATTGGAACTATTGCCATATAAATACAAGATCTCCGTCATTCTAAGGTACACATTATTCTATACTCTTAAATTGTGCTCAAATCTTTGCTTGTTTGTCTCTCCCACACCCAAGCATTCTTCACATATTTTTTTGTACCGACTGCAGTTGACTTGATCGTAGGAGTACCAATAATTGCCAACCCTTTTTTCCCCGGTGATTTTGGTGTATAACTGTAGTTCAAGTGTGCAGCTAACATACATGATGAGAGATTATTGACTGGAGATTTGTTAACACGTGGATAGTGCGAATTTCGAGGTCAACAACTAAACTCTTAACTAATTCTTCGACAACTGATTATTTTTTCAATACAATTAAAATTGATTATCTTAAAATCACAGTAATACTAAATCAAAACATAATTTTATTCTATTTCTCAATAACTCAAGAATAAGTGGCAAGGAATCGCAAATCCGAGTTAGATACGGTAACAACCCCCATGTACTTATTCTTATGCATAACATTGTCAAATTTGTGATTTCATATTATAAAAATTTAGACGAATTATTTTAACAAATGTAATGTATGATGTATCGAAGTTATCGGCCATCTAAGAAATAATAGAACATTAAATCGATATATATATATATAAATTTTTTTTTAAAGTACTAAACATGTATTAATATGTAAATTATTCTCTCATCTTTATTATAAACCAAGCTTATGTTGAAAGCACGGTCGCTTCAATTAACCATCATTTCTAGTCGTGGCACTTCCATGTAAACCAAGTGTTTGTAGTTGTGTCGCAAATAAAATGAATAAACATTTTTGTATACAAGTAATCGTTTAACTCAAAATATATGATATTTCAGAAACCCACCGGCCCCAAATGCCTTTTCTCTTCACCTCTCAAATTACTCCAATTATCTTCTCTAGTTAAGGTATTATTGATGCTTATGTCAACATAAATTTTTAGTTTTCTTGTAGATTCAATTCAACTCCGTTGTAATGATATATATTATTATTTTTAAAGTTGATTCTTTTTCCCTTTTTCTTTTCTGGTGAATCAGGAAATAATCTAAAATTCTGTGTCGATTTTGCGAGTCAAGATCAGCCTCAAGCTCTCCATTTTCTGATTTATTGTAAGTTTTTCGTTATATTTTCAATTCTATTTTTTTTTTCCTCATTTTTTTTGGATTGAATTTGGTGGTCATATACTTGTGTGAATATATTTTCTACTTTTCCCAATATGTATATGTATTTTTTTTTTTTTTTTAACGATATTGAGTTTTTCTGATACTGAACAAGAGTTAATTCTACTTGTTATGAGTTATGGGACTGTAGACTGAACATAATATGTTTGCCTTGCTTAAAAGTTACTTTTCTTGAAATTAATTAAGCCCATGTTTGTTAAAGCTTAAATTGGTCAAAATGGTCTAACAACTTTTTATCAATACATCACATCTTATAAACACTTACTTTTACCTTCTAGATAAGTAGGTTTTTTTAATTTATTAAGTAACTTTGAAAATCAAATTTTAACAATCCGGTTTTGATAATTTAATAACTAACTTTGAAAATCAAATTTTAACAATCCATCTGTATTTTACTCTATAAGATGCTGAAATATTTAGTAGGAATGAACACAGTGTTGAAGTCTTTCATATTGAATATACTGTAAGATGCATCCGGCTTGACAGATAGTATTTGTTGTCATTTCAGTTCATTAATGATTACGATCTTTACTTGTTCATACAATCCTTATTTGTACTTTTTGTGGCTAATTAATCTGATACTACCTATTAGTCCCATTGGGAACTTCTGGCAGGTCGGGGAAGTTAAAGTAGTTAGCCACTTTATAAAGTTGTAATGAGATCGTAAAGTATATTATCTCATGTATGGTTTTAATTAACTTAGATGGTCCTTCTGCTAAATGATTCGATAAATTCATTATTCTAAACAAATTTTGGACGGATAATTGCTTTAACACTTGCACATTACCAATAGTTTGATTATTAGCTGTTTGAACAAGTATGGTATTATTATGTGTTCCATACTACGAGTAGTGTCCCTTCCTCAACCTCATCCCTACTTGAGTTGTAGGTGCGATATGACATTATTTGTCTAGCCAACATTGACTAATCTTAATATCTTATTTTCAGTAATGTGGTTGGAAACTAGAAGTCTGCTGTGCTGAATTATACACTTCACTAGTTCTTGTCAATTACATTTCGGGTTGATACATGCATATTTTTTAAATGTTTGTATTACTAATGCCTGGTAGCTGAATTAAAAACTAACTATGAACTTCATGACTCAGACTTCTGTGCAGGGAAGGAGTTTAATGTTTTATTTTTGAGCTTTAACTTTATATAATACATGAATATTTTTGGTATCTTTCAATCTCTCTCTTTCCTTGTGTGTGGAGGTGGGGTGGGGATTGCATTATTTTCTGTCTCCAAATTTTGTAGTTTTAAAAACTTCCAAAGAATGCTTGAATAATGTGCAAATGCCACCTAGTTTAGTAATCTCCGTTGTTGCCATATGAGACCTTGAAGCAATTAGCTTTTCATAATTTGATTTATTGAATTGTATTGGTGCTGTTTATGCTGTAATGTTAATTGTTTATTGCCCTTTATTTAGTAATTTTTTTTTATAAAAAAAACCAATGGAGGAGTCGAATGGTGGAATTTACAACAAACGGCTGGGAGTGAAGACTCGTTTTCTATTAGCAAACTCAGTTATATGACAGTCAATGCTTACATGCATCATCGTCTCTGTCATTGCTAGCATTTATAGTTTCTCTCAGCATAACTGCTATGCCATTTACTTGCTTTATTCTTCGATATCTTTTCACATATATTTGTTGTTCTGTATTCTGGGAATGACAGGATTTTTGCATAAATGGAGTCTTCGAAAGAGACTGGCTGCCAAGCTCCAGAAGGCCCCATTCTTTGCATCAACAACTGTGGCTTCTTCGGATCTGCAGCCACCATGAATATGTGCTCCAAGTGCCACAAAGACACAATCTTGAAACAGCAACACACCAAACTTGCAGCTTCTTCTGTTGAGAATTTTGTTAATGGCGGCTCAGGCAGTAATGGGAAAAAGCCTGTCGTGACTGAAGCAATGGATGTGCAAGCTGGAGCAGTGGAGTTGAAGGCCGCATCTAAACACACGTCGTCTGATTTATTTTCGGGTCAGAGTTCAGAGGTAAAGACAAAAAAGGGCCCAAACAGGTGCACCACTTGCCATAAGCGCGTGGGTTTAACAGGTTTCAACTGCAGGTGTGGCAATCTGTTCTGTTCAGTTCACCGTTACTCTGACAAACATGATTGCTCGTTTGATTACAGGATGGCTGCTCAGGATGTTATAGCCAAAGCAAATCCTGTTGTTAAATCAGAAAAGCTTGATAAGATCTAGTAATGGTGAACCAAATTATGATGCTCTCATTACATATCTGTGTCTCCCCATATAATTTGGCCACTTGCTTTGTTAGTTCTCGTTTAGTGCAATTGGATGGTGTAAAGCAAGAGATGGGGCATCGTTCTGATATCTGAACATTGGGGTCCTTATCGATTGGCTACTGTTTCTTTGGTTAGCTCTCGGGTGTGTAAGCTGTTATAGCTGCTGGCCTGAAGAACATTATTGGGGAATTTGTATTTACTTGCGCATCTCGTTGTTGTGCATTCTCCACTACTGTTGCATGCCACATTTTGTGCTGCATCGATGTACTTATTATAAATGGAAAATTATTGTTGACATGCCTTATAATTGCGTTTTATCAGTCGAGCAACCGACTAATTCAGTTGTCTAATTGTTTTCTTCTCACACAATGTTAATCCTCTTTTCATATTAGCAAGAATCTGTATGTTGGGTGCTTGTTATTATTAGTTTCTTCATTTATTAATCAGTTCACTGCAAATTATAAGAACTGTTACAACTTAAAAACACACAACATAATAAAACATAAATATGAAAGCTAAAACTTCATTAACATTCGAAACCCGAGCCTAGATATGCTGTCTCATATGTGTGTTTCTTGGCTGTCCCACCAATAAAAATTGTATACATCATTAAATAAATACAATTATTTAATATGTTCACACTTGCTGTAAAAATTAACTTGTATTTATTTGATTATGTGCATTTTCTATTGGTGGGACGGACAACAGATCTTACTCTTGAAACCCAATGGGAGAACACATATCAGATTATGTGGAAGGATACTTCGGATGGTAGATTTGCTACCAAGTCTGCATGGCAGCTAGTTCGCACGGGGCATACTATTAAGGCTGTATACAATATGATTTGGAGTTCTATTATCCCAACGACTGTCTCTTTCTTCTGCTGGAGACTGTGGTAGGGTCTTATCCCAGTTGATGTTGTGATTCAGAGGAGGATTGGGAGTCATATGGCTTCTCGTTGTCAGTGTTGCTCGGCAATTGAGATTATTCAACATTTGTTTATTGACAGTAGTATTGCAGACCAGATTTGGCGCCATTTTTCTGACATTTTTCATATAACCCTTTGGCCGATGGAGGGTTTTCAGTATCGCTTTCAGTTTTTGTGCTTTTCAGGTCAATTTGTCAGAAAGGGTCATATTCGCACAATCATTCCTCTCTTGATTCTCTGATTTATTTGGATTGCGAGGAATGATGCGAAGTACCAGGATATCTCTATGGAACCGAGACGGATCATTTGGAGAGTATACCATACTATCTCACTACTACATACAAGTTGTTTATTTCGGGTTATTCATTGGTGAGGAGATATGGATATTGCTCCGCTTTTTGGTATATCTTTTGCTATTCCATCCATTTTCCCTTGTTTTGATTTATTGGCGTACTCCACCAGTGAGATCTTACAAGGTCAATACTAATGGATGCATCAAAGATGGATTTGCGAGTGGAGGGGAGATTATTAGGAATTCATTAGGTCAGTGTGTTTGCGCCTTCTTATCTTCATATGGTGAGTGCCCTATTTTGGAGGCTGAGGTCAGGGCTATTCTTGATGGTATCATTATTGCTCGAAGGACTGTACTCTCAGATTTATGGATTGAGGCCGACTTTACGTTGGCCATTCACTGCATCCCCAAATGTGGAGGACCTTGGTCTATTTAGGCCACTCTTCGCCACATCAGACATCTCTTTGCTTCCGATCGTGATACTATTTTCCATATTTATCGAGAGGGCAACTAGGTGGTTGATTTACTTACTTCAAAGAGTTGAGATCGCCGTTGCTATTTCGAGTACAATACTCAAGACTTACCGCAGCGATACCGCATCTTAATTCAAATTGATAGACATGAGCTTCCTACAATTATGGATCTATAGATTTTTAGGACTTATTGTTTGGGAGGTAGTACCTCCTTATTTATTGCTTTATTAATTATTCTTTTATTTGTTTGTGTTAGTTCTTCTGTCTTGGAGGTCAGGTTTTATGCCCCTCTTCCATATATTCTTATGAATTATTTATAAAAGGTTGGGGTATCCGAACCCCCACCCCCACCCTTTCCTAGTGGAGGCTTGAAAACTACAATTGAAGATGTGATGGTGTGTTGACTAAAAAAAAAAAAACTTTCTTAAAATTTTATTTTTATTTTTTTTTATTTAATTTTTTTTAATTTAATAACCAATTAAAAACAAAAAATACTAAAGTCTCAAACCCAACAATGAATGAACTAAACAAATAAAGTCCAACAAAAGTCTAACAAAATTGATTAATTTAAGATCACTTCTTCTTAGTTTACGTTCATGTCTTCAGCTATTGATACAAAAAAAAAAATTGATTGCAATTTCTTCTTCAGCATTTTTCACTTAAGCTGGAGATTTTTTTCTTTTTACTATGGTAGAACATTAATTCAACGAAACAAATTCTAACTTGAGTTCAAGTCGTGATTATTTTATTGTCGGCGGGATCTCAAATTGGAAGAAAAAATATAGTCTCAGAAAAAATATTGAGAAATTTAATAGTGCACACAACCCTAGCTCGGATTAAGTTAGAATTATTCAATAATCAAGAAGAAAGTATTGAGACTAGTCTTTTCAAGTACTCATAACAAACACGAATTGAGTATCGAATACGTTTAACTACATCAATCGATTATGTTCTTCTTGTAAATTTTTTAAAGATTATAATTCATAAAATAATTAGATTCTCATAAAAATTAGACTAAATAATTGTGGTTTGAGGAAAAAAAAAAAAAAATTCAGGCTAGCCCCTCGAACCTTTAAGACTGCTTCCTCCTCCCGACCCATCCTCGTTTGAGGACCCCAACTTAAAATATCTAGTTCCGCCATCGCTTAACATGGCATGTTTTATGCTGTCTCTCTCTCTCTCTCTCTCTCTCTCTCACACACACATACACGCATTCATCACGTTATTTAAGACTAGCTAATGCACATCTATGCACTGCAGCCATTTTCAGCAAAAATGAAGACTTGTCTTGTTGTAGTGCTCTTTCCTTTTGGCTACTCAGTCGGATTTAGGCACCATTGACTAGCTGAAACCTTCTTTTTCTCATCACGCGCTGCAGAGCTTTAATGGCAGACATGACCTTTTTCGGCATGTTTCGATCTAGTTCTATTTAAGTTTTAAATGATTATAGCTTGAAATGAATAAATTTTTAATGTGTTTCATTCATTCATTTTTGGAACTTTAATTTATCTACATCCAACATTCTTTCGTTATCATTCTAGAACTTTTATTTTGAACCTCATTCTACTGAAGTTTTAAATGTGGATTTTGAACCTGATTATGAAAATTGGGCTTTGACCCTGAGACTAAATCTGAACCACACATGTTTTTGGATTTTGAACCTATGGTTAGTCAAGTCTTCATTTCTTTCTTCATTTCCTCTTTTTGTTTTCTTGGTGAAAAATCTTCATAATTATTGATCTTGTAACACCACTGTAAAGATTGATATATTTTTAGTACTTAAGAGCTTAATCTACTGTGGTAGATGCTCAACGGGTGAGTATCATTTAGAAAACGTGGATATCCGAACTCCTTAGTAGGTGAAAAATTGATCTGTCTTCTTTATAGTTTTTTTATGATAAGTTCATTTCATGCACTTATTCGGGCTTTAAAATTAAGCTTTTATCTTGTTATTTTATTGATTGTCTACTTAATTTAGTGTACTGTTGTGTCTATTTCAATTTTGGACCTTGTTTATAAGCAATTGAAGAAGAATGGACGAAAATAGCAACAATTTAGTGAAATCGACGACTAAATGAGAAGAAATTGAAATTTTGAAATGAATATCAAAGCCAAACATTGGAGGACGAGAAAGAAGAAAAAAATCAATAAGTTTAAGGTGTGTTGTAGTAACAATAAAGAGTTGAAGCAAAGAGAGTTATTGATATAAGGAAAAAGGAAGAGAGTAAGTAAGGTATACAAAAAATCCTTCTTTTTCTTTGAACCCTCCCAATCAAAAATCCTCCAATTCTCAAAGGCTTCTTGCAAACTTCTTGAATTAAAAAAAAAATAAAATTTCAATTTATTAGATTAATAATCTAAAATCTAATTGGAATCGCCCCGAAGAGAGTCTCTGGCCCGACATTGCACAAATACGATCCAGGTATATATTATCATATATGTGTGGAAAGCCAAAGAACCGAATTGAAAACTACCTACCGAAGCATGTGGGGAAAATTAGAGCACAAATTTTGGTATTAAAATCTCTACAATGCAAATGATATACCATTGGAAAGATAATTGAATTACGAGTCCAACACTTTTTACGGATCACAATTTTGAGTTTTATACAAGAAATTATGGCCATTTGAAAAATATTTGCACATGAAAAAAAAAGCTTAAGCTAGGCCATCGCTCAAGCTTAAAGTTGGACAACCGCCCAACACAATAATCAAACAACAGATCACCAGGTTTGTACTAGGTGATCTCCCAGTGTAAAAGTTGTACAAGCAGGGTTTTGTTATTTTTTGAGTTCTAATTCAATTAGGAAACCTTTTGGGACACGATTTTAATGATTTTTTGGGATCTCTTTTGGTACTATTATGGAACTATATATATGAGTTCTTAACTCATAATTAGGAGGAAGAATTATTGGGAGAATTCAAAAAGAGAAACAAGAAATGAAGATTCAACCAAGATCAAGATCTATTCTTTTAAAGATTCAACGAAGATCAAGATATATTCTTTTGAGTTTTCTTCTTCTCCGGGTGATGGCTTTTTTTTTTTTTTTTTTCTTTTGTTTTATTATTCTTAGTATGCTAGACTAGATTATTTTGTGCTAGAATCATGATGAAACTTATATCATGAACCTTTAATTCTTTGAACCTAGTTTTTATATTCAAGCATATTTTTAATTTTGAATAATTGATATAGATTTTTTTTTGTCTATAATTATATGTGCAATTGTTGTATGAGTTTTATGACTTATTTTACCATCGAGAGATTAAAAATAAGTTAAATATAGTATCAATTATCGTAGAGTCCGATAGATGATAGATATATATGCTATACTTTACGTGATCTTTAAGTATTAACAAATTTTAATACATTCTTGTATGTTCGCATCCGTCATAAAGATATAGTCGGGTCACATATAAGGATATGTTTAATTCTACTCGAAATAGATTGTTAAAAAAATTAGGAATATTGATTTTCATAATTAAATTGTGTTATTAAATTCAACGGTTCGAATTTAAGGGGATTGGTATGAGTGGATTCTAGATCATAGTATGTTTTTCTTTCTCATATTCAAAGTAATTCGTCATAAACTTAATCTTTTATTTAATTAAATTATAATTATTTATTATTTTTAGTTAAGATTTTAATTAGTTCTTAAGCAACAAAACTTCAAAAGTTAAATTAATTTGGTTAAGATTAATCTAATTGTGTAGATGTATCTACTTTAAATTTATTTTATTACTTGTGTGATCTGTACACTAGCGGTACAAAATAAATTGCTAACAAGTTTTTGACATCGTTTCCGGAGATTTTGTTTTAGTTCTTTTTCAATTATTTTAGCACTAATTCGAACTTTATTGTTTTATTATTTTTCAGTTTATTTCAGTGTTTGAATTGTTTCTTTTCAGACCTTTGCATGCAAAGCGTGAGACCCGAGTCTCTAATACCAACTGATCTAGAGATCAAACGCACTTTTCATCGTAAGCAAAGAGAAGTAAGAAAGACACCAAAAAGACCAAAACCAGCAAGACACTATAAATAACAATGATATTACTCCGACAGGATGGGAGAATAGAGAAATAGCTATGAATAAAGACAATATGCTAGTTGGAGACTTTATGACTCCACAGATCATCCAGAGTCAATCTAGCATTGTCTATCCACCATTTGGACAGTCAAACTTTCAGTTAAAGACCAATGTTATTCATATTTTTTAGAATGGTAGGGCCGACGAGAATCCACATACACATGTTTCGCGATTCTTAGAAATGTACCAACATTTCAAATATCGAGGGATTTCACACGATGCCATCTGTTTACATTTGTTTCCACATACTCTACGTGACAGAGCTCTTGAGTGGTTGGACTCATAGCCGATTGCCAGCATCAACACTTGGAATGACTTAGCCAAAAAATTTGTACAAAGTTCTTTTCACGAGTCAAGATTGCAAAGTTGAAGCATGAAATATCTACATTTCAGCAATCAGAATCTGAATCTTTCGATGATGCATGGAACAGATTCAAAAATATGCTAAGGAGGTACTTTCATCATGGCATTAGTAAGGGACTTCAAGTTTAATATTTTTATAGAGGTTTGCTTCCTTCCTTTAAAAGTATGGTAGATTCTTCATCCAACAACTCATTATCTACTAAAGCCATTGCTGAAGCCTTGGAGCTATTTGAGAGAATGGCTACCACCACTGCCATGTGGGCATCAGACCGAGTTATACACAAGAGAACTATAGTGGTGCATGAAGTAGACTTTCACTACATTATCTACAAAAATAGACTCATTGGCACACAAAGTGGAGAACATATCTCATTCAATAAATGTGATGCAAACAAAGAAATCAACTTGTGAAGAGTATGGGGACAAATCACAGTATATCAGACTATCCTATTCTATCACAGCAACTCGAGCAAGCCAAGTATGTTCAAGGTGGTCAAAATAATCTATTTTCCAATACATTTAATCCAAGTTGGCGTAATCATTCAAATTTCTCTTAGAGGGATAATCAGAATAATACCAAACCACTAGGTCATCAGTCCTAGCAGCCATAAAAGAGAATCTCAATAGAAGACATGTTTGGTAAATTTATAGAGAAACCCGAATAGTATATGAGAAAGACGGAGACCACTCTTCAAAATTAGAGCGCCTCATTAAAGAATTTAGAGACGTAGATGGGTCAGATGGCAGTTACTATGTCGAGTAGACTGTAAGGTACCTTGCCAAGAAACACCGAGGTCAATCCCAGAGAGCAAGTACATGCAATAACAACTAGAAGTGGGGTGCAGCTGCCTGAAATATATACAAAAAGGTCAATCAAGAAAAAACAAGTTTTTGAAGAGCAGGACGAAGAAGTAACTCCAGATGTGCAGACTATTCATGAGCAAGTGGAAGACCATGGAAAAACAAAAGCTCTAGAACCAATCAAAAAATATGAACCTCCAATTACTTTTCCATTCGAGGTTAAATTCACAAAAGAATAAGCAGGATCTGCAGTGTGCACAATTTCTTGATCATCTAAGAAAGCTGCATATTAATATACCGTTTGTGGAGGCCCTGACTCAAATGTCCAACTATGCTAAGTATATGAGTCAACTGCTTGCAAATAAGAAAAATTTGACAGAAGAGGATACATTAAAACTTACAGGGGAAGTAAGTTCTATAGTAGATAAGCAACTACCAGACAAAAGAAATGATCTAGACAGCTTCAAAATTCCAATTACTATCAATAATCTCATGATCAACAGGGTATTTTACGATCTTGGTGCAAGTATCAATTTAATGTCTTTTTCTATTTTTAAGCGATTATGACTTGGTGAAGTTAAACATACAAAGTTTACTCTTCAGTTGGTCAACCGATCTATTAAAAATTCATTTGAAATGGTGGAAGATGTGGTGATGAGAGTGAGAAAGTTATTATTCTCTATTGACTTCGTTGTTCTTGATATGCCTGAGGATGCAGAGATTCCTATTATCTTCGGCCGGCCCTTCTTATCTACTTCAGATGCTCTCATTGATGTTTCACGAGGTGTATTGACATTGAGAGTTCAGCATAAAAGAGAGGTATTTCATATGTTGGGTAAAGATGAGGCACCACCACCTCTTTTTTATTGGACATGATATCAGGTTGAAACCTTGAAGAAATTCAAGAAAAACTTCTTTAAAAAGTTTTGGAAGACGAAGCCAACAGTATAGGTGAAAGACAATGGTAAACAAATGGTTCAGATGCAAGAAGCTGACATTGGTGATCATATGGTTGAAGTTGAAGAAAACATCCATGATGGACAGATTACAGATATCTATGACATCATTTTCGACCATGAGTCTCAGCAGAAGTCCACTTTAGTCAACTTCAACTCGTCCGTCTGATCAGCCTAGACAATCTTCTCCACATTTATCTTTGGGGAGTACCTGATATCTTTCCTCTATTATTTGCTTATTTATGCTATTACATTGTTGACAATGCAATGTTTTCATTTGAGGGTGGATAAATATTAGAATAATTATTTGATTATCTTTAATTTGCTTACTATTCTGGTCTCTTTAACTGCTATGTTTTTAAAAATTAAAAAAACTTTAATCCAACAATATTTGTCTAGTTATTGTTGAAATGCTTGTCACCAATGATGATAGTATTTGTTTGAAGTTAAGTACATTTTTAATTAGAATATTGAACAACACCTAAACTATATTTTTACTTGAATAATTATTACAATAATTATTTGATTATCTTTAATTTGCTTACTATTATGGTCTCTTTAACTGCTATGTTTTTAAAAATTAAAAAAAAATTAATCCAAAAATATTTGTCTAGTTATTGTTGAAATGCTTGTCACCAATGATGATAGTATTTGTTTGAAGTTAAGTACATTTTTAATTAGAATATTGAACAACACCTAAACTATATTTTTACTTGAATAATTATTTATGTTAGATTAGATTAATGGATCACATAGCCAACTATCAACTTATCACTTATATGGGGACATGACTTGAGTGTATGCAGTTATGTGTAGATATTATTGACTTAGGATTATAGTGAAAGACTCCATTCCCAAATCCTTAAACTAGTAACCAAACTATTCTCATACAGTTTGGGAGTGTTAAAGTTAGTATGTGTGTTCGTAGAATTTTGATGGTTTGGTTTTCTAGGTCTTATCATTGGTTGAATAGGTTCTAGTCAAGGAATATAAACTGGGCACTTTATCACTGCTGATAATCGAATACTAAAAAAAAAAAAATAGAAAGAAGAGGAGAAAAAGAGGAAAATTACATCTTTCGCTTCTCTTATAGCCTGTGTGACTCAAGCAATTAAGCATGTTATGATATTTTAAAACTTGGTGCCCTATGGTCGTCTGACTTAGGAGTCATTGGCCTAAAGCTTGCTACATGAGTCATAGAAAACTTATGTGATAGAAATATTGCACACAAGATGTAAGACTGTACATTAGTTAAATGAATAAAAAGAGTTAGAAGTTCTCGGTAAGGACAGCTGGGTAGGACCACAAAGACTGGAGATGAAAATTTAGAAATCGCTCAACATCTTAGTTATAGGAATACAAGCTTCTAATTTTTACCACTTTAATTGAAAAAAGTATTATATTGATTAATATGAACCAAATTCGCTAGAACACCTCGGGATTGAAGAGAAAATCATTAGAAGTGTGATAATTTACGAGAGATGTAAGTAATAAATGACTACAAAAAGTTTGAGATTATAAAAATATCAACAACACAATATTGGTCGTGATCTAATGAGGTGTAAGTTCAATATTTGGCTAATAACACACTCACTAAATGTCGAGCATCGAATAAGTAAATTTTTTTTTTGGTGTTATTTAATCATCTTCTAAAAGTGTTGTTTTATATTCGAACTTGAGGCATTTGGTAAGAAATTTAACATTGACTCTATTTTTGGTAGTTCTCTTAGCTTAGTTTAAATTTGTATTTTAGTTTTGTTTATGTTTGAAGACAAACAAAGTTTAGTTTGAGGTGTTTGATAAGTGCATTTTGTGCACTTATTAGAGCTTTAAAACTAAGTTTTTATCTCGTTATTTTATTGATTTTCTACTTCATTTAGTGTATTGTTCTTCCTATTTCAGTTTTGGACTTGTTTATAAGTAATTGGAAAATAATGGAGGGAAGAGCAACAATTTGGTAAAATCGATGAGTAAATGAGAAGAAATTGAGTTTTTGAAGTGAATATCAAGAGCCAAATATTGGAAGATGAAGAAGAAGAAAATATCAATAAGTTTAAAGTGTGTTAAAGTAACAATAATGAGTTGAAGCAAAGGATCAAACACCTGAAAGCCAAAGAACCGAATTGAAAAACTACCTACCTAAGCATGTGGAAAAATTAGAGCACAAATTTTGGTATTAAAATCTGCATAAGGCAAATGATAATCTCAATTTAGAGTTTCTTACAAGAAGTTATGACCGTTTGAAAAATATCCGCACAGAAAAAAAAAGCTAAATAGTAGAACACTTTCACACTAGCCTGGGCGATCGCTCGGGTTTGCACTAGGAGATCGCCTAGTGTAAAAGTTGTACAAGCGGAATTTTGTTATCTTTTTAGTTCTAATCCAATTAGGAAATTTTTTGGGACGCGATTTTAATGATTTTTTTGGATCTCTTTGGGTACTATTATGTAAATATATATATGATTTCTTAACTCATAATTAGGGATTCGAATTATTAGGAGAATTCAAAAGGAGAAACAAGAAACGAAGATTCAACTAAGATCAAGATCTATTCTTTTGAAGATTCAATGAAGATCAAGATATTTTTTTAGTTTTTTTCTTTCCGGGTGATGGCTTTTTTTATTTTCTTTTTGTTTTCTTCTTCTTAGTATGCTAGATTAGATTATTTTATGCTTGGATCAGATGAAACTTATATCATGATCTTTAATTCTTTGAACCTAATTTTTATATTCAAGCATGTTTTTAATTTTGAATAATTGATATTGATTTCTTTTTCTCTATAACTATATATGCAATGGTTGTATGAGTTTTGGGACTCACTTTACCATCGAGAGATTAAAAATAAGTTAAACATAGTATCAATTATCGTATAATCGATAGTGGATATAGATATACCACTATACTTTACGTGAACTTTAAGTATTCACAAATTTTAATGCATTCTTGTATGTTCGCATCCGTCATAGAGATATAGTGGGGTCTCATATAGAGATTGTTAAACAAATTAAGAATATTGATCTTCATAATTAAATTGTGTTATTAAATTCAACGGTTCGAATTAAGGGGATTGGTATGAGTGGATTCTGGATCCTAGTACGCTTTTCTTTCTCACATTCAAAGTAATTTGTCATAAACTTAATTTTTATTTAATTAAAATATAACTATTTATTATTTTTAGTTAAGATTTTAATTAATTCTTAAGCAACCAAACTTCAAAAGTTAAATTGATTCGATTAAAGTGAATCTAATTGTGTAGAGCTATTTAAATTTCTGTAGGTACGATATTTGGACTCTAAATCCACTTTATTATTTATGTGATCCGTTTACTTGCGGTACAAAATAAATTACTAATACTTTACTTTTTGTTACTATTTTGGAAGTTCTAATGTATTGGGACCGTTCAATGGTATCAGAATGAGAAATTTTTTTATTTACTTTCAAAACTAAAAACCCTAGTGGGAAAACTCTCATATCTGGTTTTGTTTTGTAATGTTCTGGTGGAAACGAACTCGTTTCTTGTGTCCTGATCTACCTTTGACTGAGACTTTGCTGGTGTTTCTTGGTGATTCAATTGTAAATATTTGCTCTGAAGTTGTTAAGGTAATAAGATCCTTGTCAAATGTTTACCTTTAGCCAAGATCTCATGTGAGGATCTCGAAATATGAATGAACTTTGGCTTCTTGTGTTCTTTATGCCCTTAAACTTCAAATATAATATGTTTTGTAAAGCTTATGTGATTTTAGTCACCTTAACACTCTTTGTTTGTATCATAATTTTGTGTATAGAGGTGATTCTTCATTTTTGCAATCACATTTTCATGTCTTTACTTTGCTTGTTACAACTTGAAAGTATTGGGAGTTATCTGTATGTCAAATATGAATAAGGTTGAGTCAAAATAATTTTTTTGTAAACTTTTGTAATTCCAAACACTGCGTGTTTTTCTTACTAAGAACTCTTGTGTCTTGGAGTTCCTTGCATAAAGTAACTATTTTAAAATGTCTTTATCTCAAAAATTTGAAGTTGATTTGTGCAATGACACTAGAGACTTTAGTCTCTGGTGCCAAAAGATGAGAGCTTTTCTTCATAGTAAAGATGTGATGTTGCTCTTGATGATTCTAGGGTAGCGGAAATTAGTGCTTATATAATAAGAGAATTTGATGAAATTACTTGGAGCTCTATCTTTCTTCACTTGTCAGATAGTGTAAATAGGAAAGTGGGTGAAACCACTACTCATGGAAAAAATTAGAAAATTTGTACTTAACTAAAACAATGCCAAATAAATGTTACTTGTTAAGACATTTCTATAATTTCAGATTTGATGTGTCCTCAAATTTAGAAGAAAATATAGATAGATTCACTAAATTGATTCAAGATTTAGCAAATTGTGATGAGAAAATATATGATGGTCAACAAGTGGTTGCCATTTTGAATTCCTTATGAGAAAAATATAGAGACATTTGGAATGCTCTAGAGTATGGGAGGGCAGACTTAAAAATAGGAATAATGCTATTCATAGTCGCTTACTACCGGTATTCATCCTATGTGGCATTACTTAATTGAATGAATTATTTACTCTAATTGAGTAATGTATTTCTAGTTATTAATTATGAATAATTCATCTAATTAATTAAAACCACGTAGGATGACTACCGGTAGTGAGCGACAATAAATAACATTACTCTAAATGTAGATATAGTTGTTTCAGCTCAAAGAAATAAAGACAATGAACTAAGAGAGGATCAAAAAGAAAATAAGAGTGGTGAATGGTTGTTCACTAAAGAAAAATCTCGAAACAAAAATTATAATCCCACAAATTCAAAATTTTATTAAAAAGGAAAAAGTTCTTCAACTAAAAATAAGGATAAGTAAAACGAAAGGAAGGGGGAAAAGTGTGATTATTGTGGGAAATTAGGTCATCATATTAAAGACTGTTTTAAAAAGATGGCAAACATGAAAGAAAAACCCAATTCTGATAGTTCTCCAGCCTTAGTTTGTAGGTGGTTCTGGTAGCTTCAACTAAGAAAATTTTGGATAAATGGGTACCTTTCACATGTGTTCTATTAGAGAGTGGTTCATTGATTTTGTAGAAATTTGTGGGGGTTAGGTTCAAATGGAAAATGAAATGAACTCTAAAATTAAAGGTATTGGGAAAATCACTTTGCTTTTGAATAACAATTATATCCTAAAACTAAATAAGATTAGATTTGTCCCCGACCTTAAAAGAAACCTGATTTCTAGAGATGAATATGTTAAGAGTCCATAATGGATATGTCAAGCTCTTTTGAATTCTGTAGAAGTTTTGACCTAACCCAAAATAAATGGAATCTATGTAGTACAAGGAAGATCTTTAGTGGTTAGTACTGTTGTTGCAATTAACTTAGATAAAGATAAGTCAAATATTTGTCATAAAAGATTGGAGCATATAAGTGACAAAGGTCTTCATGTTTTGAAAAATGAAGGGATCTTTGGTAAAGATCACATAATAAAGTTTGAGTTTTGTGAATAGTGTGTGTTTGGTAAACAAACAAAGTGTCCACCTCTACTTACGTGCTAATCTTTGAGACCAGTATATGTAAGCATCCTTAGTTGATTTAGATTTTATCTTTTGATGGTTGATAATTTTTCAAAAAAAATATGGACCTTTTTTTAAAATCTAAATCTAACACTTTTCAAAACTTCAAATATTAGAAAACTTTAATTGAAAATCAAACAAATAAGAAAATTAAAGCTTTGAAAACAGACAATAGTTTAGAATTTTGCAATCTTGAGTTTGATCTCTATTGTAAAGAGTCTGGTATTTTGAGGCAAAGATCTGTCACCTAAATCACCAACAAAATGGTGTGGTAGAAATGATGAATACGACTTTATTAAATAAGGTCGAATGCATGCTTTTAAGATTTGGTTTAAACGATTAAAGGAGGGAGGGAGAGGGGGGGAATTATTAATCATTGAGTTCTTGGTTTTCAGGGATATCTCCTACAGATTTTGCGGTGAGGATAGTTTCTTGGTTATTTATATTGACTCATTTAAATAGAAGTTTAAAGGAGGGGGAGAAACTTTAAAAACTGCTGCTTTTTAATAAATAAAAGTTCTTCTAGTGTTATCAATTTCAAAACCCCTGAAATGGTCTGGATTGATAATTTCAAAACTCCAGATTACTCTAGACTTAGAATTTTTGGATGTGCTACCTATTCACATCAAAATTATAGGAAACTTGAACCAATGTCCCTAAAATGTGTTTTCTTGTGATATGAAGAAGAAACTAAAGGTTATAAGCTGTGGGTGAAAGATCAAAAGGATTTTAAAGTAATAATTAATAGAAATGTGATCTTTAATGACACTAAAATTCCTTGTCTGGATAAAAACTCATCCATTGATCCTAAAATGGAAAAATTACTACTAAAATTGAACTAGAATTACCTGGTCGTGATGAGTCTTTACATGAGACTCAAACTGAGGTGGAGAATATCAGTCTAATGTAGAACAAGATCAGGATGAAGTAGAAGAAGTTCAAAGTCAAGTTCAGCACCAACCTTTAGCTGACTATCAGTGATAGAGTTAGAAGACAAAGAATACCCTCTTCAAGAATTAGTAGTGATGATTTTGTAAACTATTTCTCTACCTTGGGTCTGGTTAGTACTGGTTCTTATGAAGAAGTTGTGAGTAGAAAAAATGAAAGCCTATGGTTTGCTGCAATGCAAGATGAAATAGCCTCCTTAATGAAAAATAAAACATGCGGTTTTAAGTGGAAAGACCTAAAAATCAAAAGGTTATAAATTGTAAATAAGTTTATAAAGTAAAAGAGGAGGAAAATAGTGCTAAAAAGGTGAGGTATAAGATCAGAGTTGTAGCTAAAGAGTTTACTCAAAAGGAGGGAATAAATTACAATAAATATTCTTTCTTGTTGCCAAATATGTTTCTATCAGAATTCTTCTAGCTTTAACTACTCATTTTAAATGTTAATTGGATCATTTAGACGTTAAAACTGCATTTTTAAATGAAGGATTTGATGAGATCATTTATATGACTTGCCCTGAGGGTTTTAAAATAAAATCTAAAGTTGATAAAGTTTGCTTGCATCAGAAATCTCTTTATGAAATCTCTTTATGACCTGAAACCGGCTCCCAAATAATGGTAGAAGAGGTTCAATTCCTATATACAAAATCTAAGATTCAATAAAAGCAATTTTGATTATTGTTTCTTTTATTAAGGTACTAGTGGAAATAACTTAGTTTATTTACTTCTGTATATTGATGACATATTGTTAGCATGTCTTGACAGAAAAGAAATTGAAAGTATAAAAGAAAAATTAAAGTCAGAATTTGAAATGAAAGACTTAGGGCAAGCAAAAAAGAATTTTGGGAATGAAAATCAGAAGAGATAAAAAAAATAATATTTTATTCTTAAATTAGACATGTTATGCCTCTAAAGCTTTGGAAAAAATTTCCATGAATAATGCAAAGTTTGCTTGTTTACCTTTAGCTAATCATTTTAAATGGTCTCATGAGCAATCACATGAATCTGATGAAGAGACTGATAAAATGAGCATGGTTCCTTATGCTAACATCGTTGATCTATCATGTACCTTATGGTCTGCACAAGACCAGATTTAGCTCATGGTATAAGTATCTTAAGCATATTATGGCTAATCCTGGTGAAACACATTGGATTGCAATGAAATGGATGCTTTGATACTTAAAAGACTCACTTAATCTGATATATATTCTGATTTTGCAGGTGATCTTGTTAAGAGAAGATTCACTTCCTCTTACATATTCACTCTTTGTGATGAATGTGTAAGTTGGAAATCTTAATTGCAAAAAATTGTAGCTCTTTCTTCTATAAAAGCAGAATACATTATTACTTATAATGTAGTAAAAAATGACCTTTGGTTGACGGATTTATTGAGTGAGATTGGTTTCATGGATGAAAAAATCAGGTTGTATACTAATAATCAAAGTGACATTCATATCAGAAAAAATCCAATTTATCATGATAGAACTAAATATGTAGACATTAAGTTCCACTTTGTCAGAGATATGGTTGAGAAAATTGTTGTAACTTTGGTGAAAATTCCAACTCAATATAATTCTTTTGATTTTTGCACCAAAATTCAACCCTTAGAGTAAATTCAAAAGTTGTAGATTAATTCATTTTGAAGGTAAATTGTTTAGTCCCTTTTTTAGTTGATGTGGAAACTAATTTTTTGTTTTTGTTTTTACAGGTATACCAGAGCATATGAAATGACTTTAGATAAAGTTTTTAATCACTCAAGAAATATGTTATCTCAGCAGCAAGGTGGAGTTTGTTGGGTTTGCCTAAGAGATTGACGAGAAAATTAGGAATCCTACCTACTTTTTTTATTTATTTATTGATTTTCAATTATATTAGATTTTTAAATTTTTTAATTTTACTAAATATAACATTTTTTTTTACTATATTTAATAAATAAGCAAGCAATAAATAATTTTAAAATTCAAATTCAAATAATAACTAATGTGCTATTTTTGAGGAACCAAATCTTATCAAACTTAATTAGTGGGATTAATTATTGAATTATCCAAAATAACCTAAAGTGTTCTTAAATTCTTGGATTCTTCTTCTCCGTCAGAACAAGCAATTCACATTCCCTGAACCCTCGTTCATCACGCAGTAAATATCCATCCCAATCCAAGGAATATTTGATTTTGGAAGGATTAGCATTCTCAACTATCTTTGTTAAGGTGATTGTATTTCATTTATTCTATTCTATTTTGGCAACACAGTCTTCCTTTCCTGTATGGATTGCTACCTTCAAAACGGTTCCCTTTACTGTTTTGAGTATGGAGTGACTCCATCTATTTTCATTGCTTAAGTACGGGGAGGCACTTGCACCATAACAAAATCAGACCCACCGGAAACAGCTATCCACCGAGCAATGTACCTGCTTCAGAATGGATTCGGAAATTACAATGTGTTTCAAAACAACTGTGAGGATTAGCTGCCCTTCTTTCCACCCCTCTCAAGTTATTTGATGTATCAATTGGTATTATCACAGTAACAATGTTCATACATAATGTTTAGTAATAGTGCTGAAACACCTCGTTCAATCTAATCGTGTCCATTATTCGGTAATACCATTAAGATGCCTTCTTAAGTAACACCATGTAAAGTAACACTGTTCATATATATTGCACAGTAATGATGTTCAAACACATTGTTCTGCCTATTTTTTAACATTGTATTAGCATAAAATTATAAAGCAACGTTACGTCAACCCGATAACTTTATGTGTGTTCTATATATATATATATATGTTGATACTGTAACTTGTTACTTAAATCTTCCTACTCCTTCACTATATTACCCATCTCTTTCATCTCTCTCTGAAACCCTTTTGTGTACATTTTTTAAAAGTTAAATTTATTTTTTTCTACAGGCCCCAATTCTATTTGCTCGTGTCTATTGAAAAATGTGCAGACTCCCAAGAAGGGATGAGAGATTTCCTCAACCGTCCCTTTTTTCTGTGCATGGACAAGAAAGAAAAATAGTGCATCTCCATCTTTAAGAAAAAATGAACAGTCTATTTTATAGATTTATTGCTAAGATTTTCCAGCAAATTATGGATAGTTTTCCAATGATCAGGTGATACTCTTAGTCTCGTCCCTTTCTTACTTTTTGTATGAAGAATTCTATTCGTTCATCTTCAAACAAACACCACCATTTCGCTTCCCATGAATAACAATGGCAGTCACACCATTGGATTTTCCAAAAAGTGACTTATATGTTACTAATTTCTTGTACTATCTATCAAATTTGATCTCCAATTTTTGATCTTGAGTTTGAAATTTTAATTCTCTGTATTTTCGCTAATAAGCTCCCATAATTAGAAACAAATTGATTGTTATCTAATATGGCATCAATGAGTTAATTGTGGGTTGTATTAATAATCATCATTTATTGTGGACTATATTAATAGTCACCATTTATTGTGGGCTGTTTTAAAGTCCAGTAATTCTGCTTACATTTTAATAACATTCTAGTAATATTGTAAGTTTTATTTTGGGTCAGTATATTTCTCTATTGTATGTAAAAATAGGGTATATATGTTAATTACCCGAGATTGACTGATTTCAGTTGGCCCAAATAAATCTGGATTGCTGTGTGGGCTTCTGATTATGAAAATAAGAAAAGGCCAAACTTCTTTGACCCGACTGAGTTCCTTAAGTGGAGTCCTTAAATCTGGATTACACACTGGAAGGTCCTGCACCGCTGGATCAATGGTTTGGACGATTCCTCATTTAAATAGTTCCTTCATCTATGTGGTTAGTCAAGCAGTCCTTTTTGCCTTTTGGTTTTTCCATAATTCTCTGCTCTCTGTTTGTCTTCTCTTCTTCATTTTCTTGGTGAGAAAATCTGAGTGATTTTATTGGTTCTAATTTTTGAGAGAAGAATGTTGTAGTTGTTCTCAATGAACAGTAATTTCTATTTGGGGAAATCTTCGTGATTTCTAATCTTTTAGCATCTATGTAAAAATTGATATATTTTTAGTGCTTAAGAGCTTAATCTACTGTAGTAGATACTCAACAAGTGAGTAGTGTTTAGAGCTCGTGAACATCCTAACTTTTTAGTGGGTGAAAAATTCATATGTGTTCTTTACAATTTTCTTTACTTTCTGTTTATATTTTGGAACATGTGATGTATTGGGACCGTTCAGAACCGAACAATTTGATTAGGTTCAATTCTATAATTACATTTGGAACTAACAGTTCCATTTGAAAAATTCACATTGGTTCTCGATTTGGTGCAGATATATTCGAAATCATACCAAATTGGATTGTGCTCACCCCTATATAGTAGCCATAGCGTCTACTTCTAGCAAACTATTATTAATCCCTTCTAGCCAAATATCGTGTAATATCATTAACTCCATATTTTTAAATTAATTAGTTTGAAACACGTACATTATACTTGATTTTGTAATAATATTTGATATACTTTTTGCTAATTAAACATTTAAATAGTAATAATTCAATAGAAAATCACAGTTAAGATACAAGAATACGCATGAAAATTCAGTGGAGTATATTTTTTGATGTTGTATTAAACCATTAAAATAGCTATAATATATTTTGAACAACTCCTCTTTTCTATATTGATGAGATACTTAACTTACTTCAGTAAAAGTAGTTCATTTTAATTATATTTTTTCAATTTATATGATTTAAAAACATAAAGTTCATTATTTTAGGATGTGTTAAAAATATTATATGGCGAAAGGAGTGTCGTTGGTACATTAATACAATAAATAAAAATAATATTTTTT
The DNA here is from genome assembly GCA_023638005.1 of Forsythia suspensa. Lineage (NCBI taxonomy): Eukaryota > Viridiplantae > Streptophyta > Magnoliopsida > Lamiales > Oleaceae > Forsythia > Forsythia suspensa. The sequence goes on from CM042667.1 coordinate 18,448,056, forward strand.
TCGATTCTTTATCTATTTTGTCTATTCTAATTTTACTGGAGTGCTCAAAATTAAACTACTTTTATTAGATTGATACAATTGTACTATATATTAAACTTTGATTTGTATTCTAATTGACAATTAAATATTTTTTAGTCAAAAATTTATAAGTATTTATAAATAGGTCAAATATCATTTTATCTACATATTTTATAGAACTTATAACTTTTATCTATTTTTTATTCACACATTTCGTAAAATCCCCTGCTTAAAATATATAAAAAAGAAAAAGAAAAAAAACCTTTACCAAACATAATTGAATTTAAATGTCATTTCAAATTCTACTGTTTTTTTTTTTTTTCATTGAAGTTAGTTTTAATTATTATACAATAATTAATTCTCAGTTCAATGCTGACTCAAAAACTTTATACAAATAGTAAGAATATTATCACAGAAAAATAAGTTGTTCATTCTCACACTGTTATTTTCGACATTAAAAATATTGAATGAATATTTCCATTGCATTATATTAAAAAATTATTAATGTATTGATGGAAATGGATTCTTATGACTGCGAGACTCTAATTGCTAAGATGCGATATTTGATATTTTAAAAAAAAAATACCGATTAAGATTAAAAATAAGTATCGATAAATTAAATAATATCAAAACTACGTCATCGTTGCGTGGTTTATAATTAATACATTTAGTCGAGACATAGTAAGAAAATCATTGTTGTCGTCCTCAGGTCGAAATGAGTACACAGAGTGTCAAATTAAAAATAAACTTTAATTGAAATTAGAATGAGATGAATTATGTAAGAACATTATTTCTTGTAAATCGCATAACTTGTTCATTCTAAATGTCGGCATGTCTCTATTGATGAATTCAAAGATGCACGTGTTGTCGATCTTGATATCTTTGATTATTACATAATGAGCCCATTCTCTTGTTGAAGAACGTAAGATGCCATTTGGTATTGTGTTAGCGCCGATAAACCATATTTGGTCTAATGAATATTGGATATGTAAAGATCTCGACAAGCGTGTTCTAGCTTAACGTTGAATTTTCTTTGTATTTGAAGACAACAAAATACATATCCTTTAGTGAGTGATGGTCGAAAAAATCATCCCATCCGGTACCAAGGAATACTTTGTTGTCTTTCTCTTTGCACTGTAGTCAATCACACGTATTACGTTGCCAAGTCCATCAACTATTCGTTCTATAAAGTGTTTTGGGATTGATTGTGCAATATACAACATAATTTAGTACCAATATTTAAACTATATATTTCGTGGAACAATGTAGAGTGTTTGAATGTAGTTTGAACATATTGTGTATGAAATTTTCAGAGAGAATGAAATAAATTGAAGTTTTAAGTCTTGATTAAAAGATACCAATCGAACTTCATGGTTGAGCGAGTGCATAATAAGTTGGAAAAATTTCAGTGGTAGATGACTTCCACTTCCATTGTTTATGTACATGTGTTATTTATTAGAAATTAAATATTTTGTTATTAGAACATGACATAGTAAACAATTTGTGTAAGCAACAAAAGATTTTTAGTAAAACAATAACGAATGGATCTAACGAATAGTGGGCTGATGAGAATTATTTAAGAATAACTTTCTAAGTTAGAGTGTGGAAGGGATGAAACTAAGCTATTTTTGTTGCTGCAGCTAATGAAGTCGAACCTCAAAAGAAATAAAATGTTGGTTTCCAAGTTTGGCAAGTGCTATATAATCTATCAATATGTTGAAGCGACTCTAAATATGTGATTCTACATTAATGTTGATGGTTATTTATGTTTGGTAGTAGTTTGCTTTATAACCTAAAATGATGAAGATGAACTTCAGTTTCTAATAAGCAAGGGCGGATTTGGCTGCAAGCCCAGATACTAAATTAGTAAGATTAAAAAAAAGAAAATTTCAAATTTTAGATCGGCCCATATCGAAATTAGCCCACAACCCACCATTTTTAATAGGGCAAATTACACAAACGCCCATAAATTTGGGGACTTTTTGAAAAATCAGTTTAAAAGTTATTTACACATTAAAACCGTATTTCACACATTCAAACCCAAATCAAAACCTAACCAACTCCACATTCAAACTGAAAACCTGCCCTACTAAAATCCAAATTAGAAACGAACAAAATTTTCATACAAATCCAAATTCATAATAAAATCGGATCTCTTCTAGATTATTGTAACGAATTTCTCGTTGTTTCTTCTCCAATCTAGCACAAAATCAAAACTCAAAATCCAAAATTTCCAAGTAATATGATTTCGTCTTCATAGTTTTCATTTGAATAACATAAAATTTGAACTTATATTCTGATTTTAATCTAGACATATCCTTCTTCATTCATTTCATTGTAGATTTGTGATATCTTATATTTTTGTTTGTGTTAATCACTTATTTCAGAATATCCTTCTTGATTAATCTAGACATATCATTCTTCATCGACTTCAACCTTAGATCAATAGTATTGAGTAAGATGTTCTAAACATATGTACATATAAATTACCAATTACAGAGATGCATACAATGTGTTTGTAAAAATGTAAATATGAATATAGTTTTATGGATAGAAAAGTGACATGTTCTGTCACTTTTTGCTTGAAAAGTGACAGAACATTGTATGCCAATAAAACAAACAAATTTGAATCAAAATCACATATCTGGTAGATTTAAATAGAGGATTTAACTTCATATTTGTTGTGTATTATGGAGTGACATGAATTATTGAGCATAAACAAACATTAATGTATTATTTTTTTGTCTAGAATATGAATTGAGGATTGAGTATAGAAAAGTGACATGCTCTGTCACTTTTTGCCTAAAAAGTGACAGAACATTATATGCAAGTTACAAATTTGAATCAAAATTATCTCCGTGGTTGATTTAAATGCAGGATTTAACTTGATATTTGTTGTGCATTATAGAGTGACATGAATTATTGAGCATGACCAACCATTAATGCATCAATTTTTTATCTTGAATATGAATTGTGGCTTGGGGATTGAAAAGTGATATGCTCTGTCACTTTTTGACTAAAAAGTGACACTCTCTATCACTTTTTGCTCAAAAATGACAGAACAATGTATGCAACTTAGACAAACATTAATGTATCGTTATTTTGCTTTGAATATGAATTGAAACTTGGGGGGATAGAAAAGTGACATGCTGTCACTTTTTGTCTAAAAAGTGACATGCTCTGTCATTTTTTGCTCAAAAAGTGACAGAACAATGTATGTAAGTTAGAAAAATAAATTTGAATCAAATTCATCTATGTGGTTGATTTTAATGCAAGATTTAACTTGATATTTCTTGTGCATTATGAAGTGACATGAATTATTGAGCATCATCAAACATTAATGTATCTTTTTTTTCTCTTGAATATGAATCGAGGCTTGGGGATAGAAAATGACATGCTCTATCATTTTTTGTCAAAAAGTAACATGCTCTGTCACTTTTTGCTCAAAAAGTGACAGAACAATGTATACAACTTAGACAAACATTAATGTATCGTTATTTTGCTTTGAATATGAATTGAGGCTTAGGGGATAGAAAATTGACACGCTATGTCACTTGTTGTCTAAAAAGTGACATGGTTTGTCACTTTTTACTCAAAAAGTGACAGAACAATGTATACAAGTTAGAGAAATAAATTTGAATCAAAATTATCTATGTGGTTGATTTGAATGCTGGATTTAACTTGATAATTGTTGTGCATTAGTGAAATGAATTATTGAGCATGACCAACCATTAATGCATCAATTTTTTATCTTGAATATGAATTGTGGCTTGGGGATTGAAAAGTGACATACCATGTCACTTTTTGCCTAAAAAGTGACCTGCTCTGTCACTTTTTGCTCAAAATGACAGAACAATATATGCAACTTAGACAAACATTAATGTATCATTATTTTGCTTTGAATATGAATTGAGGCTTGGGAGATAGAAAATTGATGTGCTATGTCACTTTTTGTCTAAAAAGTGACATACTCTGTCACTATTTGCTCAAAAAGTGACAGAACAATGTATGTAAGTTAGAAAAATAAATTTGAATCAGAATCATCTATGTAGTTGATTTAAATACAAGATTTAACTTAATATTTGTTGGGTATTATGAAGTGATATGAATTATTGAGCATGATCAAACATTAATGTATCATTTTTTTATCTTGAATATGAATTGAGGCTTGGAGTTAGAAAAGTGACATGCTCTGTCACTTTTTGCCTAAAAAGTGACAGAACATTGTATGCAACTTAGACAAGCAAATTTGAATAAAAAATCTTCTATGTGACTGATTTAAATGCAGGATTTAACTTGATTTTCGTTGTGTATTATGCAGTGACATGAATTATTGAGCATGACCAAACCTTAATGTATCGTTATTTTGTCTTGAATATGAATTGATGCTTGGGGATAGAAAAGTGACATGCTATGTCACTTTTTGCTTAATGATACATCTATTCAGGATGATCAAACATTAATGTATCATATGTCGGTGTTTTTTTTTCAGATATGGATAAAATCAATGTATTTATCCATTATGGAGGGAAATGGGAACAAGGTAACCAATATACAAATTTTAAAATGGCTGGAATTGTCGTTCCAATAGAATGCACATACTGCGAACTCAATGGCATGATATATTCAGTTACAAATGTAAGTCCAGCGACACACTCAATAAAAATACAATATAAGGTGAATAAAAACCTGCCTCTAATGAAGATTTCGGACAATAATTCTCTCACATTTTATTTGGAGCTCAACAGAAGGGAGAAACATCTTGCAAGCTTTTCTTTGTGCATAGATGTCACACCGGTTTCATTATGTCATAGAATTGAAAGTTTTGAAGACATACAACTTTCGAAGGCGCTCTTGGTGAAGAAAATGACATGATGCAATTACAAGTTTTTCAAACTCATGGTTCGGCAACAACCTCGGTTCAAAGTCTACCAACTATTGAAGACTCATTTGTTGATGTTTCTTCATGCATCTTAGGGGTTGAAGAAATGAGTAATGAAACAGTAGTGAAATTATTTCATTTGTTAGTATGAATGAAATTGAGAGAAAAAGGTTTTAGGAACAAGATATTGGTTAAGAAAAGTATTTGGTGTATGCGATACATAAAAACTTTCGGTTCAAGCTAAGTAAGTCGACAAGAAAGAATATGTCTTTGAAATGCATAGATGATAATTGTAAATGGTGTTTTAGAGTTTCAAGACTTGGACGAACATAAATGTTCAAAATAAGATATATGAGAAAGCGATCACACGTCTTTGAAATAACATCATCTTGGCGGATCACCGTCAAGCAACAAGCTCAATAGTAGGAGAATATATCAAGTACAAGTATGTCTCAACAAAAATAACATATACTCTCATGAGACATAATAAGTGACATGATGAATACATACGAGTGTCGATGAGTTACGAGAAAGCTTGGAGATCTAAGGAAAAAGCTTTGCAATTGGTGAGAGGAGATCCGACAGAGTCTTATGAAAATGTTCCAAAGTACTTGTACATGATAGAACAAACAAATCCTGGATCAATTACAAGAATTGAGACTTACGACAACAACAAATTTAAACACCTCTTCATGGCATTAGGAGCATCTATTCAGGGGTGGGAGTATTGCAGACCTATAATAGTGATTGATGGTACGTTCTTAAAGGAAAATTATGGTGGAACATTATTTACAGCATGTACACAAGATGCAAACAACAACATTTTCATATTAGTATTTGGAGTTGGTGACTTAGAAACTAATGATTCATGGGAGTGGTTCTTACTTATGTTAAAAGAAGCTTATGGTGAGCGAAAAGGATTGTGTATAATCTCAGATGGTCATAAAAGCATAAAAAGTGCAATCCAGAAAGTGTATAAGAATTCAATGCATGGTCTATATTCCTACCACCTGCTACAAAATTTAAAGTCAACATTTGGCAAAAAAAATGGAAAGAACATTACCAACCATTCAATAGAGTGCTAGAGCCTACACGAAAAATGATTTTGAGCTCCATATGAAACAACTCGATGAAATCCACAAAGGGATTCGATCACATCTGGTATGTACAAAAATATTTATTTTGAATGCATAATAACAATGTATACAAGAAATGATTAATATTTTGATTGTTCTTTATGCAGGAAGAGATTGGTTACCACAAGTGGTCAAGGGCATACATGACAAATAACAAGTTTTCTACAATGACTTCAAATATAGTTGAATCAGTAAATTCGATAACAAAAACAAGAAAAGGTTGTCCTATAGAACTTTTATTGGAATCCTTGAGATATTTGTTGCAAGAATGGTTTGTGAAGTGTTGTGCGATTTAAATCCCGCAAGTGGACGGATCGTTTTACAAGTAATAAAGTGATGAATGAAGTGTCGAACCCACGAAGACTAGATATCAATTTAACCTATTAATTTATAACATAAATTCTAACAATATGAATAAACACAGATTCAATTTAGTTTTTGTGATTCTATTTTATTTTAATTAAAACTAAATTATCGAACAATTAACTTTAAAATAGTGAGAACGAATTCAAGCTTTACTAACACTAGGATTTGTGAATCCACCAACACTTTCCTTAATCAAATATCCGTTTAACCGCTTTAGTTTATAATTACCCTAGATTGAAAATCGGTGATCCTAAAATAATCAAAAGCCTCTCTCGATGGTCAATCAATTATATATGTTATGTGAACTTCATTATCTCTAATTAAGCTTCGAACATAAACACATACATTAAAATCTCAAGAACACCTAAATAGATATCATAAAGCATAATAGTAATCTCTATCTATTATTGGACCCTATGTTATTCAATACTACGTGCTTAATCTATATTGAATCTCTCGACTTCAATATAGATCACAATATATTCTAATGGTGATCAGGCATTAAAATAATAGAAAAACTGCATAAAGAATAATCAACCCAAAAGCAATTAATTACTAAAACGGAAAAACTTCTAATTAATTAAAAATCATGAGGTTTCATTGTTCATCCTAGAAAAAGTAAATTAGCCGGACATGATTTCGTCAATTATGACAATAATTGACTTCATCATGATCCGGTGAACGAAAAAGAAGAAGAAATAAATACAACCCGTGACTCTGGCTGAAGAATCTTCAATCTCGTGCCTTGATCTTCGATTCTCCTCTTCTATCTTGTTCCCAAAATTCATCTCCCTTTGTTCTGGCTATTATCTGCCTTATTTATAATGTTCTCCAACCCTCTAAGACGTGTGTTTAAGTTGTTGTTTTATCTTGGAGTTGTAGAGTTCCAATCCCATCAGAAAACTACCAAAACGGGTGCCCGTTATGCCCTTTGCGATCGCATAGTTCAGAACCGTGCGATCGCATGGCTTTACCCATTTACGTTCTGCTGTTGAATTTGGCTCCTTGCGATCACAGCCTGTAAAAACCATGCGATCGCATGGTTGTTTCTTGTGATTTCCTTCGTTTTCTCTTTGGTATTTGCATGCTAAGCCTTTCAAGTCTCTTTATCTTTGCAATTAAGTCCCATATCCTTCCATTTGCACTCTTTTTCATCTTTTCGTCAAATTGATACTTGAATTTGATTATTATCCTATAATGAACAAAAACAACACACAATTATACTGAAAACCAATAAGAGTACTTATAATCATCTCTTTTTGTGAGCCCAGATAAGTACAAAATTGTACTTATCATGAAGCACTTAAACGATGCGCGGGCAACATTCACAGAACTTGCAAACAAACAAGAAAAAATATTGAGAGAGAAATCTATGGAATCAAAGAAATTGAAGGTAAAAGGCTATAAATTGCATGAACTAAATATCATTGATATGCTAGAGTGTTATTGTAATGAAAACATGCATGTACCAATAAGGGACATAGTGTGTTATTGAAATCTTGTTATATCTGATTGTTATTGTGATGAAAATATGCTTATCTAAAAAAAGTGACATAGGTTGTCACTTTCTGAATGAAAAGTGCCAGAGTGTGTCACTTTCAAGTAAAAAGTGATAGAGTGTGTCACTTTCTAAGTAAAAAGTGATAGAGTGTGTCACTTTCTGAGTAAAAAGTGACATGGTGTGTCACTTTCTTAGTATAAAGTGGCATGACTTGGATTTCATATCGTCTACGGCTCTATTTATAATTATATATCAATAGAAGGTTTATGATTTTGAAATCTTATTATATCTGATTGTTATTGTAATGAAAATATGCTTATCCAAAAAAAGTGACATAGGTTGTCACTTTCTGAATAAAAAGTGATAGAGTGTGTCAATTTCTAAGTAAAAAGTGACATAGTGTGTCACTTTCTTAGTATAAAGTAGCATGACAATATGCTTATCCAAAAAAAGTGACATAGGTTGAAATCTTATTATATCCGATTGTTATTGTAATGAAAATATGCTTATCTAAAAAAAGTGACATAGGTTGTCACTTGCTGAATAAAAAGTGATAGAGTGTGTCACTTTCTGAGTAAAAAGTGACATAGTGTGTCACTTTCTTAGTATAAAGTGGCATGACTTGGATTTCATATCGTCTATGGCTCTATTTATAATTAAATATTAGTAGAAGGTTTATGATTTTGAAATCTTATTATATCTGATTGTTATTGTAATGAAAATTTGCTTATTTAAAAAAAGTGACATAGGTTGTCACTTTCTGAATGAAAAGTGACAGAGTGTGTCACTTTCTGAGTAAAAAGTGACAGAGTGTGTCACTTTTTCAGTAAGTTGAAGTTAAACATCATGAAAGCATGATTTAATTCTCGTAGTTTATTAATACATTATTTTCTTGCATTATTTGAACATGCATCGTCTTCAAGTTCAATAATATACCATGTCAATGATGTTTGTGCCTCATATGTGATGAATATTGAAGAAAAGACATGTACTTGCAATCAATTCCAAGTGGACAAAATCCCATGTGCACACGCATTGGCGGTTATTGCAAAGATAAAGGATGATTCATATTTGTATTGTTCAAAATATTTCACAACAGAGATGTACGTTCAAACATACAGTGGTACAGTTAACCCACTTGGAGATCACAATGATTGGAATATACCAGATGATGTAAAAGCAAGAATAGTCTTGGTTCCTGATCCAAAAAGAAAATCTGGACGACCCAAAGAGAAAAGAATACTATCGAAAGGAGAAAAAAAAACAAAGTACAAAATGTGGTAGATGTGAAAAGTATGGCCACAATCGAAGATCGTGCCAAACACCAGCACCTTTGAAGAAGAAGCCACAAAAGAAAAGAAAGTTACAAGATTTATGAGTTTTTTTATTTTTTATTTGGAAAGTATCACTTATTCATTCTTATTGGTTTTTCTATTCAAAATAGTGTTAACATTCATGCGCTTGCTTTTTTATAGGTCATGATATTATAGTGGAATGTAAAATTTATCATTTAACACTAAATTGTATACATGATACTTCAACTATTAAAGGAATTTGATGAATACCGAAATTGTCACTTTTAGAACAAAAAGTGACGCACTATGTCACTTTTGCATATTGGTTTTTCTTTTTAAATTCGTGTGACCCACATATTTGTTCGTTAGAACAAAAAGTGACGCACATTGTCACTTTTATAACGAAAAGTGACACACTATGTCTTTTGTTCATTATTAAAACTCCTAACATAGTTGTCAAAGTGTATACATAATTTCCATAATTTAAGAATAAAAAGTGACACACATGGTCACTTTTATAATGAAAAGTGACACACTATGTCACTTTTATAACGAAAAGTGACACACTATGTCGTTTGTTCGTTATTAAAACCCCTAATATGGCTGTCAAATTGTATACATGATTTCCATAATTGCAAAACAAAAAGTTACAAACTCTGTCACTTTTAGAACAAAAAGTGACATACACTGTCATTTTTATAATGAAAGGTGACACACTATGTTGTTAGTTCGTTATTAAAACCCCTAACATGGCTGTCAAAGTGTATACATGATTTTCATAATTTAAGAACAAAAAGTGACACGCTATGTCACTTTTAGAACAAAAAGTGACACACACTGTCACTTTTATAATGAAAAGTGACACACCATGTCACTTTTACAACGAAAAGTGACATACTATGTCACTTATTCGTTTTTAAAACCTATAACTTGGCTGTCAAAGTGTATACATGATTTCCATACTTAAAGTAATATATCAATTAGATCCACTTCTACAATCTATAATCAACAGTTTGAAAAAAATCATCCAATATAATTATGTTTTGTCAACATGAATAGCATGTCACCTGTATACAAAAATATTTTGTACTTATATATTTTGCAAAAAAACTTTCAAAACCTACATTGTTAATCTCATTTACATGAAACTACATTCACCATATACACTACATTTACATGTAATATGTAGTCCTACTACAAAAATATTATTTAAAAAAAAATTGCAGCCTTCTATGTCTTGTCAAATATCCTTTGCCACCCAATCATTATCAGTGTCGTAATTCTCCACTTGCTTCTTCTTGGCATACACGTACAATTGAGTGTCCAAGTATTTTGAACCTGTACAATATTGAATGTCTTTGGTATCTCTTTCAACATTTCATTGATGAAATACTCAGCATATTTAATCACATAGATTCCACAATCACCACTGCAAAGAAAAAAATGAAACATTAACCAATAATTGAAGGCAAACCATACATTTCTATCTATTCAACATATAAAAAGTCAAATTATTAAAAAGCAAACTAACTCGTTCTTTTGCTGTGGTAGTTTTGGAACCAACTTTACAACAAGTGGTTTTAGCGCCTCTTGTTCTAGAATATTTTTACGTCGAAGAACTCAGTGTTATACAAAAGGTGAGGAATAATAACTGAAAATGGTTTAACAGCTTCAAGTACAACAGGCTTCTTGACCATCTTAGTGTAGGAATTATAAATATTCAAGCACATCTCCTTGATGTCAAAATGACAAAGAAGCCAATGAGCCGAGTTATACATCCTCAAAGGCATAAGGACATGGTCAACTTGTCGCCAACTTGTATTGCAAGGCATGTACAATCCAATTGGATACGACAGTAGATAAATTTGCTTAACAAGGACTAGTGGATCATTCGAAAAATCATCATACAACTCCCTAACTTGGCTGTCAAAGGCAAAGTCCGTTGTTGGAGCATTGATTTTTATACCCTGTCCATACTTTAACATCTTTCGCAAATAATAAAAACACACATCCATATGCTACAAAACAAGGGTATAAAAAAGAATCAGCAATGTACTAATAAATTATATACATAAATCTTAAACCAAACAACTAACAAATAAAAACTTACTGTGTCATCCAAAACCTCATTGATTGTCACTAATTCATACCACCACATTTTAGAAGAGATTGAAACATCGCTGAAGTAGAAGCTAGGGCTAATCTTAATATTCTCATTATTGATATGATTAACTCTGCATTACAAAAAAGAAAGGTTACATACAATTACACTGGTACAAATTTTGTAACATGCAGTGACACTATGAATTGAGACTTGGATAGAAAAGTGACACGCTCGTCACTTTTTCCTAAAAGTGACATGCTATGTCACTTTTTACTAAAAAAGTGACATGGTCGATCACTTTTTGTTCAAAAAGTGTGAACAATGTATGCAAGTTAGACAAATAAATTTGAATCGAGAATCATCTATGTGGTTGATTAAATGCAAGATCTAAATTATGGAGTGACATGAATTATTGAGCATGATCAAACATTAATGTATCGTTTTCTTGTCTTGAATATGAATTGAGGCTTGGAGTTAGAAAAGTGACATGCTCTGTCACTTTTTGCTTAAAAAGTGACATGCTATGTCACTTTTTATTTAAAAAGTGACATGGTCTATCACTTTTGCTCAAAAAGTGACAGAACAATGTATGCAAGTTAGCCAAATATTAATGTATCGTTATTTTGTCTTGAATATGAATTGAGGCTTGGGGATAGAAAAGTGACAGACCATGTCACTTTTTTGTAACAATGTATATAATTTAGAGAAACAAATTTGAATCAAAATCATCTATGTGGTTGATTTGAATGCGTGATTTAACTATATATTTGTATACTCATTGCTACTATGTTCGGTTAAGTTCTCTTTGGTAGTGGACCATGCCTATCCTAGTCTTGGCATCTTAATTGATCTAGTAACAACATTGGGTATATTAACTATACCACAACTTAATCATACAATTCATAATTATTATCTAGAATAGTTATTTGATTTCACTTTATCGGTAACAAAACCTACGTTTAGAGGTGGCAAAATTGGTCCAGGCCACATGGGCCGCCCAAGCCCGCCTTCTTGTTGTTGGTTTAGCCCTAAATAAAATAAGCAGGGCGAGATGGCGCCCATCTATTTTGATTTTGATTTTTTTTTTAATTTTTTTTGATTTTTTTGCTCCTTAACACTAATTAACTCGTTTTGTGAATAAATACAATACATAATTCAAATAATATCAATCAAAATGATCTAAGCCAAATTCACCAATAAATATTAGTCCAAAATCTTAGGATCTAACATAAATTGTTTAGATTCAATTAAAATTTAGTTTAATTTAAGTTTCAATCCAAAATATATTTGGTGTGACAAGTAAATTATTTATTTTAAATTTACTTATAAGTAAACCTTTTAATTTAAACAAAAGCATGCTTATATCTTAAAACATTAAGACTAGCATACTTTTAATAATTGTATTTTTTTAAAAGTCTCTACAAATAGTTTACAATTAACAAAAATTATTATTATTTTGAAAGAAAATTGACATTTATCTATTAACTAATACATGAGAGTCCCAATTTTATAAATTAATCTTTTTAAAAATATCTATATAGTCTAAATTTATCTAAAATTGTATTTGATGTAATGTATTAGATTGTATAAAAAATTTATTTAAAAAAAAAAGGGGAAAAAAAAGACAATTAAGATAAGTTCTAATGAATTAGTATAATTATTTGTAGCTGTCAGATTTATCAGCGTTAGGTACGGCCCAAGCCAGCCCGTTGCCACCACCTCCTCGTTCATACGAATAGTTGTGGAGATTGACCTATAATTTTGATTTATTAAATAATTTAACTATATTGTCTCAAATCGAATTAAATTATCGTCTTTCATTTTCAAATAATTGTTGTTATCGTGAATTAGTGAATTAAACTTTAAGTTAAATTAATTTATTTTTAAATAAATCAACGCTCCAATTTGAAACCAATTTGAAAATAGCCTTAGTCCAAAACAAATTTAAATTTTTATCCCTATAATTTTCAAATCAATTCATAATTTTCAAATTTATTATTATCATATTTTTCCTTGAAAAATTAAATATAAGTATCTTGGAACAATATATATATATATGACTCTATATATATATATATATATATATATGAATTGAGGCTAACTCGCTCGTCTTCATCCCAAATGGAGTTAGACCTCAAGTCCAAGCTCCATTCATGGTCATCTCTCTTTCATTGGTCGGAAACCTTTGCTAATAGGTAAGATATAATTAAAAAATGAAAATTAGCTTAAGTTGCTATTCGTTTTCTTTTTCTTGTGTGGGCGGCGTGCGGTGTCAATTATCCAACGTTGTGATCTACAATTCTTGAAGGAAATAATTTCTAAAGTATAATATAATTTTATCATGATTTCTTGTGTTTATATATTGGAGAAGTGAATCATGAATTTCTATCAATTGTCTAAATTGGAAGAATGGGTTTAATGGTGTTTATATTGTTTTTGCACACGACATCACTAATTCACTAATTGTAAGGAAGAAAAAATGCAATCAACATACGGAATATTATCGATATTGTAATAAACTACAAGATTCATCAAGCAATTGGCATTGGGTGAATAGCCTAAATTCTTCGCACTTGGTCTCTTTACTAAAAGTGAAGCAAGGCACCTTTATATCTCGACACACCAGCAAGTTTCATGCATGACTCGAGATTTATTGAAAGGAGAGAGATGGAGAGACTATGCTAGTTAATGTGGTGAACAACCTGTAGTAGAAACCAATAATCCGCCCGAGAGGGCGGCGAGATGGGATACAAATTAGTGGCGCGACATTAGTAATAAGGTTAAATCTGCTCCATATTTACTCATCCATAATTATTTTTATTTGTTCTATGTTTCATTCTTGTGTACACCATATGTTGGTACAAAGCTATTATCCGGTTGATCTTTCTCCATTTCCTACTTTGTTCTTAAAGTTTTTCACCATTCAATCCTTCTTAGCTTGTAGTTTTGAAACTTTGATGGTGATCTTTATGGTTTATTATGATTTATGTTCCTTGAAGTTGGTTTGGATGAAAATGTTTTTGTTTTACGCTATGCTCTCTCGGTTAAATTATGAAGTACAACATTTACTCGCTTATGTCTTAGTTATTTTAATAGAGAAGAAAATTCGCCCTAGTTTGATGCACCACGGAATTGAGGCGATTAAGTTTTCCATAGTGTAATTTTTGAGCTTCAAGGTAAACGCATGATCATAACATTCATTTTAATGGGATATTTGGAAGAACAAGATTTGGAAATAATACCATCATGGATGGTGACTACAAAACATCTTTGATGATTCATATTGATGAAAAATTAGTCGTTGATAAAGATATGAATAATGGTTGTCAACAACTTTAATAGTGAGTAGACTCTAATAATGTGAGAATTTTATTAAACATAACCATTTTGCTTAATGATATGTTTGGTGTATTATGAACGAATATGTTGTGTTCATACTCTATTTTCTATTTAGTTTAATCCAGGTCAATACGACTTTTTTATTTGCGATAAAAACATTATTGACCAGACATTAACTCCATTTATTATCAAATTTAAGTTGTAAAGTCTAATTAAGATAACAATTAATTAAAACCTATGTGAATTTAAGATCTTCTCTATCACACAACTTTTATTCATGATTTTTATTTATTAATGAATGGAACATAGTTAACTAATGGAACTAAACTAAATGTGTTCTAAAGAAAGTTAACATGGTTTATTGTTTATTCTAAGAATTACTAATTATATGTTATCTTCTGTATATTCTAAATGAATATAGTGATATACATGATGGATATTGATGATAGTGACATTACTAAGTTAAATATTTTTATATGTAGTTTGTATATCTTTCTATTGTATTCTTTAATGACTATCTCATTTTTTTCTGTTATGTTAGATTCGAGATGATGCATCTATTGAGAGTTGATAGATTGAAGATTAATATGACATACGAGCTTTTAGCATACTTTTGAGATAATATGAATGTTTTTATATATTTGGAATTATTTATATTTGGTTAATTGTAAAGACTCTTTTTTAATAATGTAAGTTACATTTTTGTGTGCCGTAGTAACAATTCTCTTGCGATGCTTGAATTGTTATATATCTTGTCACAAAATGAATGCAAAATGATAAACAATTACAAAAATAAATTGTGCAACAATTATATAGTGTTGTACAAATGTTGATCACGACAAATTCTGTGTGTTGTAAAAATAAATTTAACTACAAATATAACTTGTCACATAAGCGAATATTCATTGTTACAAAATAATATTTGTAATAATTTTATTTGTTGTAAAAAGTAAAGATAAAATAAATTGCACAACAATTATACATCGTGCGACAAACTCTCATGTTGAGTAATATATTCAACTTCAAACTCAACTTCCTGCATATAAGCGAATATCAATTGCTACGAAATAATATTTGTAACAATTTTATATGTTGTAAAGTATATCGCGACATATATTAATAGTAACAAAATAAATTGGCGACAACTATACATCGCCGTTACAAATGTTGATGCGACAAACTCTATGTTCTTTGAATGAATTTAACTACACACAACACTTGTTACATAATAAATTATACTACAAACCTTGAATATCTTATAATATATTATGCAACGAAGCAATCTTATTGTAAAATAAATTAGCGACAAACATGACCTATGTAAAATGTATATTACTACAAGCATTGTTTGTTGCAAAACGTTATAATTTTAAAATAGTTTTCGCAATATTTCTCCTAAAATTATTTTTTGGAATAAACGTTGCGACAAATTGATTTATGTATTGAGACATTATGGCGACAAATATGTTGTCGCTAATTCTTTTTGCGACAAACAAAAAATGTGTTGCAAGTTTGATTAATTTGAATCTAAATTATTTTTGCGACAAAAAGCGACAATATTTTTTTTTTCGCCAAAATGGGATATTTTTTTGAGTGTTAATATTTGTTGTGCATTATGGAGTGACATGTGAATTATTGAGCACGATCAAACATTAATGTATCGTTCTTGTCTATGCTTGGGTTAGGTTGATTTGAATACTCAAAAAGTGACAAGAACAATGTATCTAAGTTAGCTTGAATATGAATTGAGGCTTGGGGATAGAAAAGTGGCGGACCATGTCACTTTTTTGATAACAATGTATATAAGTTAGAGAAACAAATTTAACTATATATTTGTTGTGCATTATATAGTAACATGAATTATTGAGCATGAACAACCTTTAATGCATCAATTTTTATCTTGAATATGAATTGTGGCTTGGGGATTGAAAAGTGACATACTATGTCACTTTTTGCCTAAAAAGTGACACATTGTGTCACTTTTTGCTCAAAAATGACAGAACAATGCATGCAAGTTACTCAAACACATTTGAATAAAAAATCTTCTCTATGGTTGATTTAAATGCAAGATCTAACTTGTTATTTGTTGTGCATTATGGAGTGACATGAATTATTGAGCATGATCAAACATTAATGTATCAATTTTTTGTCTTGAATATGAATTGAGGCTCGGGTTAGAAAAGTGACATGCTCTATCACTTTTTGCTCAAAAAGTGACAGAACAATGTATGCAAGTTACACAAACACATTTGAATAACAAATCTTTTCTATGGTTGATTTAATTTTTACACAAACACATTTGGATAAAAATAATGTGTCACTTTCTTATTAAAAAGTGACATTATGTCACATACTTACTTGTTTTTGGTCACTAACCCTTCCTTGTACCAACTCTCGAATGCTTCCACATCTGGTGCGAATGGGGGGCACAACCCAACTTTGAATGCAAACGTACCCTTCACCACACGCTTCGCAATAGAAGTTCCCGCTATAGAAGTACCCACCGTAGAATCATATTGATTTACCCATGGGGATTGAAGAAGTGCGACAAGTTTCTTTTGCCTCTTCAGGGGCGCATCCTGAGTGACTTCATCATCTGTCTAAAATGTCACAAAAAAATTAAAAAGTGTCAAGTTATATTGTGCAGAACACACAAAAATAAGTCTTTCAAATGAAAAATAATCAAACAAACAATTACCTCTTCAAGTTTATGTTTAGCTAAAACAGCTGCTACAATCTCATCAATTTTTTGCCAATCCTCATCTTTCAATTCAACATCATCATCATCATTTACATCAACAGTCTGAATAAAAACGTACAAAAAATTACTTTTTGCAGTACAAAAAATAGATCTAACAAAGTAAAAACATAAAATAAAATGTGAAAAAAATACATCTTAATGTATTTTTTTTTTGGCTTAAACTATGAGCAGCAACATCATCAACAATCTTTCAGTCCTCTTCATTAAAATTTATTATATCTTCATCAATAGACTGAATAAAAAAAAAGTCACGTTATATAGTGCACAATTACAAAAAAGTAAATATCAAATTAAAAATACAATGTATTTGGAATTGACTAATACCTTTTCCACATTAGTTTCAGCTGGCATCTCAATACTTTTTCCAGTCGAATCAAACTCAATACCCAATGAAAAACTAGGACAATCAGTTGCATTCTTTTTCATATCCATTTTATCATTAGCAACATTTTCCGCAACATTCTAGACATAAGAATAAATAAAAAGTATCATACATATCTATATAAAAAGTGACATAAATCTCTTAAAAGTGACATACTCATAGTAAAAGTGACATACTTAAAGTAAAAAGTGACATAGCAAAAGTGACACACACTATAGCAAAAGTGACACACATTGTCACTTTCTTATTAGAAAGTGACACACTTTTTAGTAAAAAGTGACAAGCTGTGTCCAAAAAGTGACATACATTTCGAAAAAAGTGACTTAGATCTAAAAATGTGACATACCTTCAACATTTGCAAGTCGTTCACTTTGCTTTCAACATTTGCCACCCGTTCTAGAATTTCTTCATTAGATTTCACTTTCTCTTCAAGTTGTTTTATTTGTTTCTCAAGTTGAATATTAAATTGAACTTTGAGTTCAAGCTCAACATGTCGATTCTGAATTTCTTCATTCGATTGTATTTTCAACTCTATATCTGCCAAGCGTTTCAAAATAATTTCATTTGATTCCACTTTTACCTCAATTTCTACCAGACGTTTCAAAATTTCTTCATTTGATTGAAGTTTCACATCAATCTCTGCTAGACGTTTTAATATTTCTTAATTTGATTCAGAACGTCTCTGAAAATACAAAAATCAGAGAAAAACACATAATCATAAGAAACAATAAACAAAAAAGGTATAGAAAGCATAAAAAGGTAAATAAATGCTCAAAAAACTCAAGTATTTTTTTTTTTTTCAACTTTGAAGAACTCTCATCGCCAACTAATGTTTCTTGAAATTTTGTAATTATCGCCTTTGGTGATGAATAACAGGATGCTCAAAGTTGTCGTCGTCATCAGGGTTTTACCCTTGAGATTTGCAATTCTCAAACAACCCCTCAGTATATGCCACCTCCTTCTCCACGTCAGTCATCCTAACGTCATTAACTTCTATCTGCAAAAACACATATTCATAAATTTAAAATAACAAACAGTAATAAAAAATGTAAAGAAAAATTACATAAATAATAAATAGAGCTTACTTTAATCAAGTAAAAAATACGTTTGTACAATTGTAAAGATATCAAATGCACATTAGAACTCCAGCTCAAGATCCGAGGAAGTGATGGCTTGTACTTCACACAAATTTTTTTCTGAGCTATTGCAGGAATAGACTTGTATATCCAAACTTGGAAAGCAAGAAGAAAACCATTAAGCCTATACTCCAAATTTTTTTTTGAAGAATCTAACTTCATGATCCTCTTGCTGAATGCACCCTTCAGAGACATTAAAGTCAAAATATATAACTCCTTCCCCCATGGAAAAATTCCATTTCACCCGATTCAACAAGTACAAGAATTGAATCATCAACACATTTATGGTATGATGTGGCAAATAAGAATGACGAAATAAGATAAATAATACCAACATCCACCATATCCTTGTCAACAGTATCAGATGGCAACTCTTTAAACACATTTTCAACACACTCTATTGAAATACTATTATATTTCTTGAAATATTTGTCCTTAATTATACTACTACGCATTATGTACTTGGTAAAATCACCATTACCCACGCACCGAAGTCCAGACATTAGACAAAATTTTTCAACATAAAATCTGACTAGTTTGCCACTGATGTTGAACTATAATTCATTTACATTTGGTTGCTTCACCTTCCTTAATAACAACTGGTGAATCAACTGAGCCTGGATAATAGTTTCTTTTAAATCAAGATATGGTCCAAAGCATGTTTCCTTAAACATTTGCTTTTGTGTTTCAGTAAGCTTGTCGTTTAAGGTTTTGATCACTATATGGGGTGAGTAGAAGGTGACTTTTCCAGGAAACCAATATGTCTGGGGAACCAATAGCTCCCAATCCTACAAAAAAAAAAATTAACAAAGATGGTTAGTTAAATAATAATTTTATAGAATGAACATATAAAAAGTAAAAAGTGACATGCTCCGTCACTTTTTAAGTAAAAAGTGACAAACATCTTCAAAAAGTGGTATACATCTCTTCAAAATGATATATATCCAAATATGTGACATTCAACTCTTTAAAAGTGACATACATCTCACAAACACAGTGATCATACAATCTATTTGTTAGTTTAGGTGTTCATACTTATTGTTTTTATATATTACATAAAAGTGACATGATCTGTCACTTTTTACTTAAAAAGTGACATGCTCTGTCACTTTTTAAATAAAAAGTGACAAACATCTTCAAAAAGTGCATACATCTCTTCAAAATGATATATTCTAAAAATGTAGCAGTAGATCTCTTTAAAAGTGACATACATTTCAAAACACATTGATCTTACAATCTATTTGTTAGTTTGGATGTTCATACTTATTGTTTTTATATATTACATAAAAGTGATATGATCTGTCACTTTTTACTTAAAAAGTGACATGCTCTGTCACTTTTTAAATAAAAAATAACAAACATCTTCAAATAGTGGCATACATCTCTTCAAAATGATATATATCCAAATATGTGACATTCAACTCTTTAAAAGTGACATACATCTCAAAAACACAGTGATCATACAATCTATTTGTTAGTTTGGATGTTCATACTTATTGTTTTTATATATTACATAAAAGTGAGATGATATGTCACTTTTTACTTAAAAAGTGACATGGTATGTCACTTTTTAAGTAAAAAGTGACAAACATCTTCAAAAAGTGGTATACATCTCTTCAAAATGATATATTCTAAAAATGTGATAGTAGATCTCTTTAAAAGTGAAATACATCTCAAAAACACAGTGATCTTACAATCTATTTGTTAGTTTGGATGTTCATACTTATTGTTTTTATATATTGCATAAAAGTGACATGCTCTGTCACTTTTTAAATAA
Source organism: Forsythia suspensa (assembly GCA_023638005.1). NCBI lineage: Eukaryota > Viridiplantae > Streptophyta > Magnoliopsida > Lamiales > Oleaceae > Forsythia > Forsythia suspensa. The sequence continues at coordinate 18,468,753 of CM042667.1, forward strand.
AAGTGACAAACATCTCCAAAAAGTGGCATACATCTCTTCAAAATAATATATATCTAAAAATATGACAGTAGATCTCTTTAAAAGTAACATGCATCTCAAAAACATAGTGATCATACAATCTATTTGTTAGTTTCGATGTTCATACTTATTGTTTTTATATATTACATAAAAGTGACATGATATGTCACTTTTTACTTAGTAAGTGACATACCATGTCACTTTTTAAGTAAAAAGTGACAAACATCTTCAAAAAGTGACGTACATCTCTTCAAAATGATATATTCTAAAAATGTAACAGAAGATCTCTTTAAAAGTGACATACATCTCAAAAACACAGTGATCTTACAATCTATTTGTTAGTTTGGATGTTCATACCTATTGTTTTTATATATTACATAAAAGTGACATGATCTCGTCACTTTTTAAGTAAAAAGTGACAAACATCTTAAGTAAAAAAACAAACATCTTCAAAACCGGCATATATCTCTTCAAAATGATATATATCTAAAATGTGACGATGAGATCTATTTAAAAGTGACATACATCTCAAAAACACAGTGATCATAAAATTTATTTACTAGTTTGCACATTCAAACTTATTGTATCTATACTTAGATCTCTTTAAAAGTGACATACATCTCAAAAAACAATGATCATACAATCTATTTGTTAGTTTGGATGTTCATACTTATTGTATTTATATATTACATAAAAGTGATGATGCTCTGTCACTTTTTAAGTAAAAGTGACATACTGTCACTTTTTAAGTAAAAGTGACAAACATCACCAAAAAGTGACAAACATCTTCAAAAGTGGCATATACCTCTTCAAAATGATATAGATATAAAATGTGACATTCATCTCTTTTAAAATCACATATATATACAACGGTGATCATAAAGTCTATTTACTAGTTTGCACATTCAAACTTATTGTACCTATGTAAGTAAAATTGACAAACATCTCTTAAAAGTGACGTAGATCTCTTTAAAAGTGACATACATCTCAAAAAACAATGATCATACAATCTATTTCTTAGTTTAGATATTCATACTTATTGTATTTATATATTACATAAAAGTGACATGCTCTGTCACTTTTTAAGTAAAAAGTAACAAACATCTCAAACAAATGACAAGCATCTCCAAAAAGTGACATGGATCTCTTTAAAAGTAATATACATCTTAAAAAATAGTGGAATGTTCAAAAATCATATGTTAGTTTGGATGTTCAAACTTATTGCATTAATATATTAGATGAAAGTGGAATACTCTGTAACTTTTTAAGTAAAAAGTGACAAACATCTCTAAAAAGTTGCATACAGTTCAAAAAACATTGATCATACCATCAATTTTTTAGTTTGCATGTTTAAATTTATTGCATTTGGAATATGAACTAACATATCAAACGAGAAGGGACATATTTTCATACAGGATATATTCAAAAAATAGGTTGGTGAAATTGAATACCATCAAATTACACTTTAATCTCATTTTGGTATATTATTGATTTGGCAATGGTTTCAATTTGTTATTGGATTCCTAAACGCACCATCATCAACCAGTTAATTATTGAAAATAGAAATGCAATTTCACAGAACAAATCCCTCAAAATGTAAAAATTTCAATCATCAACCATTGTCGCTGATTTTCCTAAAGGCAATATCATAAATTGAATAATAACGGAAAACATAAATTCGAATTAACAAAGCAATCGAAAAAAATATAGAAATACAGAATAAACGGACAATATTTTTCATCTTTTTTGAAGATCCTTCGGCTGAACTACACTTTCTCTTTATTCCTGAAGATTCTGCAATGATGATTTCGCATTCTCCAACCATGTTAAACAATATAGTGTTAAAATATAGAAGAAACGGACAGAAAGTATGAATTAGCGAATGAATTTGAGGAATTTTCGCCAGAAATCGCAGAGAAAAAATGTGATGTAGGGTTTAAGGCACTGTAGTAATTAATTTCCATTTTTAACCCTTCCATTCTCTTATATTACAGAAGTCTACTTTTCAATTTTTTTAAAAATAACCGTATTTTTCAATTTTTTTTGAAAAATAAAGTAAGGGGCCTAATTTCCACTTTTTAATATAGCCCTCACTCCCAATCAACTTCTAAAATAGGCCAAACTTTTACCTAAACCTCTTTACCCACTATACACTAAATCCATCAGTTTTCACCCAATCTCCAACCCACGTAAAACAACCTAAATTTGAAACATAGAATTCTGACACTCTCAATTTCCAAATCGGCAATTCCCATTTCTTTCCAAACCTACTTGTTCAACAATTAGTATAGAACTGGCGTTGGAGTTTGGACTTGTGTTTGTGGAACTTTTGCTATTGGTAAGTCTCTTGGTTTCTCAAAAAAATTCATAAATTTTTACCTATTTTATTCTATCTCTTAATTTTTTTTTTCATTTTCATGACTCTATTTATGGAAAAAAATGTGTTTCTTATGGATTTTTGTTATTCCTTGATTAAATATGTTTGATTGAAACAATTTTTACATGGTTGAATCGTCCATTCTTATTTTTTAATATGTTGGATCCAAAGACAATTTTATTGTCCGTTGTGAAGTCTAAAGATAAAATAATTTCTACTTTCCCTCGAGGAAGAAATTTTTATTATTATTGTAGTGTCACTGTATGCATTCTATTTGGAGGGGAATTGATTTCTAAGTCTACAAAGGTTTCCAAATTAAGAATGGTTGCTGATTAAAATTAAATGATCTATATTTTGTCCTCGAATAATAATCTGGTTTTTGAGATGGCAGTGAATACTAGAAGAGAAGGGTTTTAATTACTGCATAAAACCAGAAACCTTAATCCTTTGAGAAGAAAAGCCCAAACTTGCATAGGTGTTCTTAGGTGTTTTAATCACATTAGGATTCTAATTCCTTAATTCGCTACTTGCATACATTAACTTAATTCTTCTATTGATAATTTTTTTCTGATGATCTGAGTTTTTACAGCCCTGTTACTGCAATAATGAAGTTAATTTTCTTTTCCCCACTATGCTTTCCCAATTAGAATTAATATTTACAAATTGAATAACCCAAATCCTATTATTGTCCAGTTAGTTTCGTTAGTTGGAGTATAGCCTTCAATAGATAGGGCATATTATTTTTATTATTTTTTTATTTCTGAATGATGGTAATCCGTCCAATTGTTCGACATTGATGACAAATAGATTTAACCAGGGATGACAATTGGCCCGAGTCACCCACTGGCTCGTAAAAGCCTGGCCCATAAGGGGCCCATGGCGGGTCGAGGAAAAAAAATCAAGGGTCGAGTCAGTTCGGCCCTTGATGTCCATAGGATGGCCCGTCGGGCCGGCTCGTGGGTCAGGCCCTGCAACGGTCACATTTTTTACCATTTAATATGGTCCTTACCAATTTTTTTTCTTCAAACGGTTCTTTTTTTTCCTATAAATACCCCTAAACTTTCCATATTCTTCACAAATTCACAACTCTCAACATACACAATTCGAAAAAATTATATTGCCAATATTAGCTCTTTTATTGTATAATTTATTGTTGAATTTCTACATTTCTAGTTTTCTATATTTCTACATTTTTAGTTATCTACATTCTACATTTCTACTTTCTACATGGATCAATATAATTTACAAGAAAGTGTCGAGTCTTCTGACCACCAAATTCATGATGATTTTAGTGGGTTAAATGATATTTCAATTCCAAAATTTGGTGATGATTTTGGGATTGGAAATATTGGTCCAAGTATCGATTTAGATGATATCGACAAAGAGTTAGAAATGACCAACACTACTGGGTCGACTACTAAACAAAGAGCCGCAAAACAAAATGTTCGATATTGAGATTATTTCAAATTAGTGCAGACTGGTGCAACCGTAGACGGACAACCAATGTTCAAAGAAATGTGTAAATATTGTAAACAAAATTTTGCATGATAAAAAGGTGGTGGCATGAGTCATCTAAACCGACATTTTTGTAAGTGTATGCAAAAGCACAGATGAGTTGATACCAATTAAGCTCAACTTCAATTCGGATCTCCCGATGGATGTACTAGTTCTTCTCGAATCTTAACAACTGAGTGTATTCACAGGACTCTATGCGACGAGAAGGCATGACTCAGTTGGTGGCCAGTGGTGAGTTCCCGCTTAGCCTAGTGGAAAGCCCTCACTTCACAAAATTTGTACAAAGATATCTTCAACCAATGTATGTATCTTTTGCTAGAAACACTATTCGTGCTGATAATATTGCTTTATATAATAAAAGAAAACAAAACATAATAAATGATTTAACTAAATATTCTGGTGTTTTATCATTCACTTCGGACTTATGATCCGGTAAAAATCATAAAGAATATATTGCTACTACTTTACATTATATTGATAAACTATATATTATGCACAAACGAATAATTGTTTTTAAAGTAATTGACTACCCTCATAATAGGATACACATTTTTAATCATTTAATGATAGTTATTAGATAATTTAATTGCGAATCTAGAATTTGCAGTTTAACATTGATAATGCTGCGCCTAACAACATAGTAATATATAAATTAGTTCGAGAATTAAATCTAGCTTTTGGTAGAATTTTATTTCATGTTAAATGTGTATGTCATATTTTTGATTTAATTGTCCAAGATGGTTTGAAGTATATATGCCACAGTTAGAAAAAAATTATGTATGCATTAAATTATATTATTGCTTTACTTGCTCGAAAACAAGTATTTGATTAATTATGTGTAGAAAATTCCCTTCCAACAAAATCTTTATGTACAGATATATGCAATATGTGGAACTCTACTTATTTAATGATTGAAGCATGTGAAAGTTATAAAAAGTGTATAACTGCCTATTATAATGACCGGCATTCACATGGCCCAAAATATGATTTGCAATTATATGATTGGAAAATTGCATTCTATGTGAGAAAATTTTTAGAGGTTCTTTTCGACGCTACAAACGCATGTGTTGGTGTATATCACCCTACTAGTTCATTAGTTTTAAATCATTTTTATTTTATTACAAAAAATTTTAATAGATATAAGACATTTATAATTTTTTCTAATATTGTAGTAGCAATAGAAATTAAGTTTAGAAAATATTGGGAAGAATTACCTATATTGTTTTTGTTAGCGTCAATTATGGACCCCAGAGTAAATTAACAATGTACAAAACATACTATTTCAGAAATTTCTAATAACTTAAGTTACGATAATCCAACAAATTATAGTAATTTAGAAAAAATATTATATGAAATATATGACTTTTATGCGGTAAAAACTGGTAGGAACGTTAGAAGACCTCCTGCACCAATACCCAGGGGCGGATATAGGATCTTATTCAAGAGGGGGCACGTAAACAATAACCAAAAAATTTCACATGGTGGCAATATGTTGTCCCCAAGCTAATGATTAATGTATTTGAAGACAAAAATCTTTAGAAAATATATTTGGAGACAAAAATCTTTAGAAAATATATTGAAGAAGCCTAAATAAACTAGTGATGTACAGCTACTACGTAAGGCATAAAAGATTGGCACTGGAAAATAAAACAAGTGTAAAGTTCAATATTGGGAATCAATGACAATCATGAAATTGAGTAAAAAAAAAATATGAAGAACTTTATTGGAAAGAATTGAATTACTTAAATCAAATTACCTAGAGTGCACAGCTCTAAGTCCCAGGGCATATCAAAGATCAAGCAAATTTGCATCAGGAGCAAATTGTTAAAAGACAGAGCATGGATCAAGTTATTTTCTACTTGGAGCATAGCCACGTCAAGAAGCACCTCATTTCAAGGCATCAACATTACTCAAGCAAATAAAGTTGATTCTTCAAAATAATTTTAAAGCATGTGCTGAGATAATGCACATTTTCTCATTTCAAGGCATCAACATGACACTTCAATTTATTACTTGAATGTCAACATAAATATTATCATACTTAAATAGCCACTCTTCAATTTTTCAGAATTTCAAAAGCAAAATAGAAGTCCAAATAATGCATGGACCATGGTGTATATAGAGACCAAAGCAAAATGGCCACGATAATGTACTAGTAGAACCAAACAGAAAACAATTAGTTAGTAACTACTAGAACATCAATTTCATCATTGCTTACCTGTTGTGTTCCATCACCGTGAATTGTTGTAGCAGGAAAAGTGGAAAACCATTACCACACAACCAATGTTCCAATGAGTCAGCTCCTTTCTTTATTTCCATAAATACTAAAGTAAGAGATTGTTGCACACATCGATAAGACAATAACAGTCAGGAAACTAATTTTTTGAATGGAAATGGAAATGCCAATTTAAATGAAAACTATTAATCTAACAAAAATCAATTGGACTTTCAATTCTCAATGAAATAAGCCATCATTAATATAAACAATATATCCCACATTGATCGAAGATGAATTGCTTCAGAAATTTGATCCCATTTTTCTATCAATATTTTTATCAAACACTTTAAGTGCATTTTCAAACTTCAAGCTTGCTTGTCTTAAAATTAATGGTATAATTAACAAATTTAATAGACTTACATTAAAAATTAAATGTTAACAAACTCAAACTAAATAAGAAATAAATTAATGAAAACAAAAATAGTGAAGAACCGAACCCTAACCAAGCAAGAAGATTATCCGTCCTTTGATTTCTTTATATCTTTCATTTTCTAAAATTCTGTTGCTTGACCGAGAAAGGGAGAGAGTGAGTGTTGGCTGTGGTAATTGAATCTGAATGCCGAGGAGAATTCTTGTATCGGATTGATTGCAAAAATTGAGAAGAAAAATGATGCTGAACCTGTTGCCTGTTGCCTAAGAGGAAGATACGAAATTAACAGAAATGAGAGGGGGCCTACTTATGGCTTATGACATGGACTCTTATTGGGTCTCAAAATTTTTAAATTTGAAAGGGGGCCTGGGCCCCTCTTGCCCTTGAGTAAATCCGCCCTTGCCAATACCTTCTTTGTCATCACATAACCCTAATGATTATTGGAGTTTCTTCTACTTAAGGGAACTCAACAATCCAGTTCTTCTTCTTGGCTTTCTCGTGTCACAAATGTAGAAACAAATATTAGAGACGTACCTTTAGAGTTAGCTAGATATTTTGGTTACGACATGCTTAATTTGTTAGATGAAGATGAGATGAATAATTTTCATAAACTTACGTGGTGGAGACAAAACGAGCGTCAATACCCAATTATTTTTATTATAGAACATGATCTACTAACACTTCCGATATCAACTGTAGTATCGGAGGTTGCTTTTAGTACAGGTGGTAGGACTCTGACTAATATGAGGTCAAGATTAAAATAAGATATATTAGAAAATTTAACATGTTTAAAAGATTGGGAGGATGCAAAACTTCAAATCCAAGATAAAATAGATCTCATATTGGCTGAAGAGGTGCAAGAACTGGGTACATAAAATGTAAGTATAATTTGTATAAATTTATTTCATTTTTATTCATTTTAAGTGTTGATATTTAAGTTTACCAAAAATTGTACACGTAACAACTTATTCGTGTACAATTTTAACTCTGCCTATGCTAAAAGTGGCCGGTCCCAAGCCCAAAAAAATAGGAGGGTTTGAAATTTTAATTTTATCATAACTTATTTTTTTTTAACTTTTTAAACTAATAATAATAATAATTTCACGTGAGGCCTGCGGACTGGCCCGTGTGGTCTACGAGCCACGAGCCGGTTCGGGCTCAACTTTTTTGGATGCGCCGAACCATGTATCTTTAAGGGCCAAGCTCAGCCTATGGCAAAGGTTGAGTCGGGCTCATCTTGGCTAGGGTCAAGCCGGTCCCGCTTGGCCTATTGCCATCGCTAGATTTAACAATTGGCAGAGGGTATACTAAGGAGACAAATGTACATTTCTCACTCACATGGGTTTGACACCTTCATCATTCCATCATATGTATGAGAAACGAGCTAAAGATTTAATGAGGCAAATACTGTCTGATTGAATTGGTATCACCGCTTCTGTGCCATAGGCCACGAGAAAGACCAATTGGTGTCTGAGTAGTGGTGCAATATGACCAAAGAACTCCAGGCAGTTCGTTTGCCCATTTTCCATTGGCTTTTAAAAGTTTTTTCTTTATTGTCTTCATGATTATATTATTTGAGGATTCGGACTGACCATTAGCTTGGGGGTACCGTGGAGTAGATAAGTTCAATTTGATGTTCCATTCCCTACAGAAATTTTGGAATACAGTGCTAATGAATTGTGATCCATTGTCGGTTATGATTTCTTTCGGGACCCCAAACCTACAAATTATATTTTTCCACACGAATTGAATAACTTCGCAGTCATGTATCTGAGAGAATGCTTCGACTTCGATCCACTTTGTGAAATAGTCTATGACAGTAAGCACGAAGACGTATTGTCCTGGTGCAGTTGGAAGTTTTTCGACAATGTCCATTTCCCACTTCATAAATGGCCAGGGCAAAAGGATAAGGTTAAATCGTTCCGGCGGGAGATGGAAAATATTAGCGTAGCTTTGGCATCTGTCACATCTTTTAACATGGTCAATCGAGTCTGCCTGCATTGTTGGCCAATAGTATCCGACGAAAAGTGCACGATGTGCTAAGCTTCGGGCTTCAGAGTGATTACCACACTCTCCTTCATGTAGTTCAGTTAGGACATATACATCGGAGGTATGGTTCATAGAAAGACCTTATATATAATTTTGTTTTGTTTATAATGCAATACATGGAACCTTCGCCTTGATTCGTCGAGCCTCACTCTTATTTTGTTGCAATTAATCATTTTCTAAGTACCTGACGATTGGAGTCATCCAAGAGTGTTCCTCTTTTGAACGATGGATTTCTGCTTCGATTGGTTTCCAAACTATTGGCTATTGTAGATAAGCCACTTAGATGACTTTGTTTTGTTTTGTGTTTGTGGTTGCCCCAAGGCTGGCTAACACGTCTACTTGGGTGTTGTCAACATGTGGTACTTGAGTGATTTGGAATTCATCAAACTTACTGCAAAGCTATTTGACTAACTCCAGATAAGATGTCATCTTTGTATCTTTATCTAGGAAGGTACCATTGATTTGGTTTACAATGAGTTGAGAGTCACTGCGGACATTTATTCGAATGACTCCGATTTCTTTTGCTAGGTTTAGTCCAGCAATGAGTGCTTCATACTGCGCCTCATTGTTTGTCGTCTTGAATTCACATCTGACTACTTGTTCAATCTCGTTTTCCTTTGGTTATGTCAACATAATACCAAGGCCTCTACCACTGATATTCCTTGCTCCATCTACCTGGAGCAGCCATGTGCCTGAATTGGATCCATTCATCAAGCAGAGAACTTCTTTTTAGGCTAGGGCTTGAGAATTAGGAGTGGAGTCTAATAAAATCTGCAAGTAAGTGAGATTTTATAGTAGTGCAGGGTGCAAAAGATATGTCTTATTCACTTAGTTTTACATCCCATTTGGTTTGTCTGGATAGTTAGGGTTTGTTAAGTATCTGCTTAAGTAGAAAAGTAGTTAGGACAACTATCGAATAGCTCTGGAAGTAAGGTCTTAGCTTCCGAGCTGCACTTGTGTACTGATGAGTGACAAAGTTAGTTTATCCAATTGGCTGTAGCGGGTTTCTACATTTATTAATGCTTTCCTGACAGTAGACAGAGAGTTGTCTTCATTCTTCTTCGCGAACCGAACGAGCAGTATTGATCGTCATTTTCGATACCACCAAGCACATGTAGAGTTGTTCTCCATCTTTTGGTTTGGACAAGAGAGGAGGTGGAGTTAAGTATTGTTTGACATGTTGGAGCGCTTCTTCAGAGTCCATTCGAAAATTTTGTTTTTCTTCAAAATGTTGTATAATCATTGGCATTTTTCACAAGATCGAGATATTAACCTGTTAAGAGCTGTAAGTCTTCCGGTAAGCTTCTAAACTTCTTTGATGCTAGTAGGAGATGAGATATTAATGACTGAATGGATTTGAGCTGGATTTGCCTCGATCCCCCCCTGGGTCACCATGTAGCCGATAAACTTTCTAGAATACATTCCGAACGAACACTAGGTTGGATTCAGCTTCATGTTGTGTTTCTTTAGAACATCTAAAGATTGTCGGTGGTGGTCTATGTGTTGCTTTGCAATCAAAGACTTTACTAGCATGTCGTCGATGTAGACTTCCATGGTCTTTCCTAGATGATCAGTGAATATTTTGTTTACTAGTCGATGATATGTTGCTCCGGCATTCTTGAGTCTGAATGGCATCACCTTATAGTAAAATGTACCTTGCTCCGTCACAAAAGTAGTTTTTTCTTGGTCGTTTGGATGCATCAAGATTTGGTTGTATCTGGAAAAAGTGTCCAAAAAGCTTAAAATTTCATGTCCAGCTGTTGTGTCTACCAGCATGTCGATGTGTGGTAGAGGAAAACTGTACTTAGGGCAGACTTTGTTCAAATTTGTGAAGTCTATACTGATTTTCCATTTGTTGTTCTTTTTTACCATCACTATATTGGCGAACCATGCGGGATAGGAAACTTCCCGAATGGAGCCAACCTCTATGAGCTTTTACACTTCTTCATTGATTATGCAGTTTCTTTCTGGTGCAAGCCTTCTTCACTTCTGCTTAATTGAAATGTATTCAGGGTCAGCATTTAACTTGTGCGTAATGACTTTCAAGTCAAACACCAGTCATGTCTTTGTGAGAACAAGCAAATCAATAATGGTGTTCCATGAGAAATTTGATGAGATATCTATTTTTTTGCTCCAGCTTTGATCTCACCCGAGTTTTATTTTATGGAAAGTTAGGGTAGATCTGGACTTCATCCAGATCTTCCATGTCCAAATGGTCTGGGATATTGAGCTGGCATTGCTGTAATTACTATAAAGGGCTCTTGTCGAAGCATAGTGAATCCTAGTACCAGTTTCTAGAGTCTTTTTGGTTGCCAAGGATGTCCCTTATTCTCCATTTGGTAGGAAAGAAAAGCTATCATGCATTGGTTTAGGCGTTGGAGTGGAATATTGCCTACCATGTGACTGTTGCTTTTGTCTGGCCATGTTTTCTTTACTTGTTTCAGTAGTTTTGCTACTTCCAACCTTAGTGCAATGCAATCATTTGTTCGGTGACCATGGTCTGCATAAAATTCACACCACTTACTCTTGTCACACTGGTCACTAGAGCTCCTCATCTTGCTGGGCCAATTCACTGCATTACCCATCCTATTGAGCTACGCAATTAGTTCTGTTGATGAGATAGAAAGATTGTGTTCAGGAATACCAGTCTTTGTCATCACGGAAGGGTGATCAAGTGGTTTGGATAAATCTATGCGTTTGGAGTCTCTTCTGTCTATAGGAGAATAAGAACTTATAGGATGTTTTTCTCCCGTGTTTTATCATTGCGGCTAGGGGTGGCAAATTGGCCGAGTCGACTTGGCCCATCAAAGCTCGTTCCATAAATGGCTTGGGCTCGTCTAAGGACGAGCACGAGCTAATACTGAGCCCAAAAAAAAAGAGGGCCGAGCCTGTTCAACTTAGCAAAAATACGAGCCAGCTCGTGGTCTCGATCGTGCGGTCAAAATTTTGTGACTGTTGAGTAGCAACACCTTCTATTTTTTTTTTTAAATTTCAAATTTTTTTCTTCTAAATAGCCTCTTATAAACTCATTTTTTTCACACTTCAATCTCTCAATCTATTATATACTCAATTTAACAACAATTCTCAAATTTTCATTATCTCAATATTAGTTTATAATTAGTATCTCAAAAATCATTATCTAGATTTTACAATTTTAGTCTATACTTTTAAGTTTTACTTTTCTACTTCTACTAATAATTCTTTACAGTTCTATTACATCTTCATCTTCTATTCTTCTTTTTATTATTTTGCTCCAAATGGCCTACAATTGAAGTGATGATGATTTTAGTAGTCTTAATGATATTTCAATTTTTAACGTGTGGTAATTTAGAACAAACTTTATGTCAAATTTATAAGGTCTATGTTGAAAAGACCGGTAGGAACGTTATATGAAACCCTGTTCCAATGTATACTTCTTTATCAATTGATTATATTGACTTATTGAGTTACATTAGTTCACATAGAGGTGGTCAACATTTAGTTGGTTCCTATTCTACTTCTTTCTTTTCCTATTCTAGTGATATACCTGTAGAGTTAGTTAGGTATTTTGCGCACGACATACTTTATATTTTAGATGACAAAGAGAGAAATTTTTTTTGATATACTATGATAGTGGAGACAACATCAACGTGAATATCCAATTCTTTCAAAATATGCACGTGATCTATTAATGCTTCTGGTATAAACTGTAGCATTGGAGTATGCTTCTAGTACATGTGGCAAGGTTCTGTCTGATTTCAGGTCAAGACTCAATGTCGACATTTTAGAAAGCTCACTGTGTCTAAAAGATTGGGATAATGCTGAACTTCAAATCCAAGACAAAGTAGACAAAACGAGCTCGTGGGCCGTACCGAGCCCACAATTTTTGGATGAGACAAGCTGAGCTTGTTTTGGCTCAGCTCGACTCGGCCCATTGCAACCTCTAGTTGTGGCTCTTCTCTGGAGGAATGGAGCCTAGTGAAATTGAAGTTAGTGTCGTCTTCTTCCCATTTGATTTGGGCAAAAACTTTAGCCAATACATTCTCCATTGTGCTAGACTAGTAGTTGGTCAATCCTTTATATAAGTCAATATCGGGTATGAGCCCTTTTCGGAAGGCAGAAATCACAGTTTGTTGGTTGAACCTAGGAACGAAAACTTTCTTTCGGTTGAATCACCTGACGAATTCATAGAGCGATTTACTTTTTTTTTTTGCACTGTATGATAGAGATCGTCGGACCTCTTCTCGAGTTTTCTGTTGCTTGCAAATTGTTCAACAAAAGTATCAGTTAGTTGTATGAATGATGAAATAAAGTTGTTAGAAATGTTTGTATACCACTGCAGGATCGGCCCCATAAGATTGGAGCTGAACCCCTTACACATGCAGGCCACCCGGAGGTCCCTTGGTATAGCGACGGTAAACATTCTCTATCTATATTAAGCTATATGGTCGTTTGGATCGGCCGTTCTATAATAAAGTTTCATGTTGTAGAAGCTAAATTTTTTGGGCATTTTCACCAAGATAAATTCGTCAACAAATGGAGAATCGATGAAACAACTAGCCGCATTCTTCTTGTTTGGTGCCTGTACTTTGGGAATGCGTTGAACCATGGCTTCGATTGCAACTTGCTTTCGTTCAAACTTCGAATTTTGCCCGACGGTAGGTTGAGGTGGGCATCAATCGATCCTTCGTGCAGTGGTATAGTGAATTGGACGTTTGAACCGATTGTCGTAAGTGCATTTTGGTCGAGTAAAGGCAACTATCTGACAACAGTTTAGAAGTGAGAAGGGCGTGCAATAGACGGATCATCTGCTAATGATTCTACCTTCTCTTGAAGTCTTTGATTCTTGGCTTTAAGTATTTCCAATTTTTGAGAATTTTTCTTTGTTAATTCGATGAGGTGCGCTAGTTGTGTAAACTCACTTGGTAGAGCAGCAGGTTGAGAGTGGATGAAGTCCAGATGGATAGAAGTTGAATGAAAGGTGTTCGGCTAGATAGTAGCTGGCAGGATGGTTGTGGGGTCGGGTCGGTCATCCCTTTGTTCTCTTATTGCTTCTGTCTCTTAGAGAATTAAGCATTCTATTTCTTGATGGGCCGCTTCATAAGTCTTTGTCATCACGAAAGGGCGATCAAGTGGTTTGAATAAATCTCTGCGTTTGGAGTCTCTTCTGTCTATAGGAGAATAAGAACTTTTAGGATGTTTTTCTCCCGTGTTTTGTCATTGCGGCTAGGGGTGGCAAATTGGCTGAGCCGACTTGGCCCATCAAAGCTCGTTCCATCACGAGCTAAGGCTGAGCCCAAAAAAAAAGAGGGCCGAGCCTTTTCAACTTAGCAAAAATACGAGCCAGCTCGTGGTCTCGCTCGTGCGGTCAAAATTTTGTGATTGTTGAGCGGCAATACCTTTTTTTTTTTTTTTTTTAAATTTCAAATTTTTTTCTTCTAAATACCCTCTTATAAACTCATTTTTTCCACACTTCAATCTCTCAATCTATTATATACTCAATTTAACAACAATTCTCAAATTTTCATTATCTCAATATTAGTTTATAATTAGTATCTCAAAAATCATTATCTAGATTTTACAATTTCAGTCTATACTTTTAAGTTTTACTTTTCTACTTCTACTAATAATTCTCTACAGTTCTACTACATCTTCATCTTCTATTCTTCTTTTTATTATTTTGCTCCAAATGGTCTATAATTGAAGTGATGATGATTTTAGTGGTCTTAATGATATTTCAATTTTTAACGTGTGGTAATTTAGAACAAACTTTATGTCAAATTTATAAGGTCTATGTTGAAAAGGCCGGTAGGAATGTTATATGAAACCCTGTTCCAATATATACTTCGTTATCAACTGATGACATGGACTTATTGAATTACGTTAGTTCACATAGAGATGGTCAACATTCAGTTGGTTCCTATTCTGCTTCTTTCTTTTCCTATTCTAGTGATACACATGTAGAGTTAGTTAGGTATTTCGTCGCACGACATACTTTGTATTTTAGATGGCAAAGAGAGAATTTTTTTTTTTTGATATACTATGATAGTGGAGACAACATCAACATCAATATCCAATTCTTTCAAAATATGCACGTGATCTATTAATGCCTCCGGTATCAACTGTAGAATTGGAGTATGCTTCAAGTACATGTGACAAGGTTCTGTCTGATTTCAGGTCAAGACTCAATGCTGACATTTTAGAAAGTTTACTGTGTCCGAAGGATTGGGATAACGCTGAACTTCAAATCTAAGACAAAGTGGACAAAATGAGCTCGTGGGCCGTACTAAGCCCACGATTTTTGGATGAGTCGAGCTTTGGGCGAGCTGAGCTTGTTTTGGCTCAGCTCGACTCGGCCCATTGCAACCTCTAGTTGTGGCTCTTCTCTGGAGGAATGGAGCCTAGTGAAATAGAAGTTAGTGTCGTCTTCTTCCCATTTGATTTGGGCAAAAACTTTAGCCAATACATTCTCCATTATGCTAGACTAGTAGTTGGTCAATCCTTTATATAAGTCAATATCGGGTATGAGCCCCTTTCGGAAGGTAGAAATCACAGTTTGTTGGTTGAACCTAGGAACGAAAACTTTCTTTCGGTTGAATCACCTGACGAATTCATAGAGCGATTTACTTTTTCTTTGCACTGTATAATAGAGATCGTCGGACCTCTTCTCGAGTTTTCTGTTGCTTGCAAAATGTTTAACAAAAGTATCAGTTAGTTGTATGAATGATGAAATAGAGTTGTTAGAAATGTTTGTATACCGGCTGCAGGACCGCCCCATAAGATGGAGTGAACCCCTACACATCTACAGTCACTGGTGGTCCCTTGGTATAGCGACGGTAAACATTCTCTATCTATATTAAGCTATATGGTCGTCTGGATCGGCCTTTCCATCATAAAGTTTTATGTTGTAGAAGCTAAATTTTTTAGGCATCTTCACCACGACAAATTCGTCAACAAATGGAGAATCGATGAAATAACTAGCCGCACTCTTCTTGATTGGTGCCGGTACTTTGGGGATGCGTTGAACCATGGCTTCGATTGCAACTTGCTTTCATTCAAACTCTGGATTTTGCCCGACGGTAGGTTGAGGTGGGCATCAACCGATCCTTCGTGCAGCGATATAGTGAATTGGACATTTGAACCGATTGTCCTAAGTGCATTTTGGTCGAGTAAAGGCAACTATCTGACAAGAGTTTAGAAGTGAGAGGGGCGTGCAATAGACGGATTATCTGCTAATGATTCTACCTTCTCTTGAAGTCTTTGATTCTTGGCTGTAAGTATTTCCAATTTTTGAGAATTTTTCTTTGTTAATTTAATGAGGTGCGCTAGTTGTGTAAACTCACTTGGTAGAGCAGTAGGTTGGGAGTGGATGAAGTTCGAATGGATAGAAGTTGAATGAAAGGTGTTTGGCTAGATAGTAGCTGGCTAGACGGTTGTGGGGTCGGGTCTGTCATCCATTTGTTCTCTTATTGCTTCCGTCTCTTAGAGAATCAATCATTCTGCTTCTTGATGGGCCGCTTCATTGAAAGCATAATCAATAAGGCCATCCATGCGATAGATTTCAGAAGTTCTAGACATGGTGATATTGGAAAGTAGTGGATAGTAATGCTATACGAAAAAATCTTCGTTTGTCAAAATGATTGCTAGAGCCCCACGGTGGGTGCCATATTGTAGACGATAGATTCTCCAATTGAAAATTTCAGATCGCTTGGGCCACCAGCAATCCTGTGGAACTCAAAAAATACACTACGAAAGAAAAACTGTTAAAAGATCTCAAGAAGACACCAGTAAGGTGTCGGTTGAAGACTCTCCGATGGTCATGTTAGTAAGCTTATAGAGATGAATATAAGAGTGTCAGACGAGAAGTGAATAGTCAAAGTTTAATGTTTTCAAGTGAGCGTACCTTCGACATGATAGATGGTAGTATTTATAGGAGCAATATCACAACCGTCTAGGCGAGATCGGTGGTGATCCTCTGAGAATTTTAGTTAGGTGGAAATATGGTCAGTTGTATTTTGATTAGTTTTGTGATAAGTACCATCCATCTAGATTTAGTCAAGTCTATTACGATATAACTGAATCATTTGTGGATAGACTTTCAGAGGTTTTGGGCCGACCCGTAATGGTTTCGGGTTATCTGACATCTTCGAGTAGAGCCAAAAGTGGTGTTTTATCAAATGAGCCCATTCACAATCCTCATTATATATTTTTGGGATATTTGGGCTAGTGGAATAATAACCGACGGATGGGTCTTGTGGACTTATGGATTGAGACCGACTCTACACTCATTGTTCATTGCATTTCACGTGGTGGGGGCCGTGGGTGATTCGATCAATACTCGACGCATCCGACATCTTCTTTCATTCGATCGAGACACAATTTCCCATATTTTTTTCGAGAGGAAAACCGTGTCGCCGACTCTTTAGCTTCCGAGGGTGGGACCAACGACATTATCGTGAGTATGGATCTTCGGACTTGCCACGCGTCGTTCGCGTGGACTACTTGACCCATCGAGATATGGCCTTCCATCGTTAGAGGTCTTTAGTTTTTCTTAGTTTGGTTTTCATTTGTTTTTGCTTTTGCTTTTCGTAATTATGCACCTAAGTAGTATCTCTTTATTTGTTGTAGTTTGAGGAATTTTTTTTCATTCGTTGTATGCTTGGAGGTCGAGGTTCATTTCCCCCCCATGTACTACCATTTTTATATAAATACAATGGTAAGGGCATCCAAAAAAACCAAGGAGACAAATGTGCATTTTCCACTCACATGGGTTCGACACCTTCATCATTCCATCATACGTGTGAGAAAACGAGCTAAAGATTTAATGAGACCGTCTGAACATATTGATAAAGTGATGCATGCCTAAACGAGAGAGGAAGTCTTAAAAATCGTTTGCATTTAAAAACAATAATTCTAAGTGTTCAGTGGCTAGCACTTCAATATTGTACTTTTAGAGGTCATGATGAATCTTCATCTTCATTGAACCGTGGGAATTTTATCAAAATAGAGAAGGTTTTGCAAAGATGAATACATAAATTAGAGAAATTGTATTGGATAAAGCTCCTCAAAATGCCAAATACACTAGTCTAAATGTTCAGAAAGAAATTTTGCACATCATGGCCAATAGAGTTATAAAGATGATTCATGAAGAGCTTGGAGAAAGTTTCTTTTGTATTCTTGTCGACGAAGCGCAAGATGAATCTAAAAGAGAGCAAATGGCCATGATCTTGCAGTTTGTGAACACCCATGGTATAATACAATGGTTTTTTGCAATCAAAAGCGTTAGTGATACTACATCCTTAATCTAAAAAACGAGATATGCGATGTTCTTTTTCGTCACAACCTTCAAGTTCAAAGTATGAGAGGACATGGCTATGATGGTGCTAGTAATATACGTGGTACATGAAACAGACTTCAAGCATTATTTCTTAACGAATGTCCATATGCGTACTACATTTACTGTTTTGTCCATCGACTACAACTGACATTATTTCTTAAGGAATGTCCATATGTGATTTGTATTTGGAAATTCTTTTCTCATTTGGATAGTGTTGTTAATATTATTAATTCTTCTCCTAAACAAATTAATGTGTTACAAACTTCTCAAAGAAGTGAGCTTGATGATATGTTAGCTAGTAGAGAACAAAAATTTGGAAGCGGGGCCAATTAGATTGGTAATTTGCAAAAATCAGGCTCTACTGGTTGGAGTTCGCACTATGAATCGGTAAAGAGCTTGATAGATATGTACGCTGCAACTTGGAAGGTGCTTGAGTATCTTACTGTACATTCTCCAAATGGAAGATTTCGGGATGAAATTCATCGTGTTCTTGAAACTATTACAAGCTTTGAATTTGTATTTTCCCTGCATTTAATGCATAAAATTTTGGGACTTAGCGACGTTCTTTGTCAAGTTCTTAAAAAAAGATATCAAGACATTCCGGCTGCTATCAGGTTTGTCTCTACTACAAAAACTATCCTTCAAAAATTAAGAGAAGACGGTTGGGAAGAATTTATTCATGAAGTGAAGATATTTTGCTCAAGAAATGATGGTGATATACCTTATCTAAATTCTTTTTTATAAAATTGGTTGTTTTCGTAACCAAGTTACACTTGAACATCATTACCACTTCAATGTCTTCAATGAAGCAATAGATTATGATGGAGTTAAATACAAGATTTAATGAGCTATCGGTAGAACTCCTATCTCTAACTGTTGCTTTGGATCCTCGATTTTTTTTTGAATGATTCAATGTGGATGATATTTGCAAGCTTGCATAGAAGTTCTATCTTGTTGATTTTATAGATGTTTATTCTTTGAGGTTTAAGTTGCAACATTATAGTATGATGTAATTCTTGATCTCCAGTTTCAAGTGCCTTCACTTTCTAAATTATGCAAGCTCTTGATTGTAAGTAGAAGGTCAGAACTGATTAGATTGATTCGTTTTGTACTGACACTACTTGTACCGACGGTGACTACTGAATGAGCTTTTTCAGCAATGAAACATGTGAAGACAACAATTCCTAACAAAATGAAGAATGATTTTCTATCTAATTGTATGACACTTTACATTGAACAAGAATTTGTTGAGAAAATAGATGTAGATTCTATTACAGATGAGTTTTACGCTTTTAAAGCTCGATGAACACAACTTCAGTAGGTAATGTAGTAATTAGATTTTTTTTTTTTGGTTATATATATAAAAAAAAATTGTACTTGACTTATTTTAAATTTCAGCTTGGTCCAACATGATTTTCTCGATCCGTCTCTGCTAACAAGTGTATATTATTTTAATATTTGAACAATAGAAAGATGTGTAGTAATTGAAGGAGTAATGAAAGGCAAGTTTGATATAAAACATTGAAATGTGAGGTTAAATGTTGGTAGTTGATAACTTGTGTAGATAAAAATCAGATGATGAAAATTTTATGAGCTTAGTTTTCAATGGAAGTGGAAAATGAGTTGTTGAATAAGCAAAAAACTTGTGAATAATCATAGGCAATCAAATGTTTGGAAACTTCATAGTTCATAAGAAAAAATAAATAAAGTCATTGAATAACATAGATAGTATTTTGAAGAAATCAATGTTCAACAAAGCTATTGGAATCAATATTTGTTGAGTAACAAGGAAAGTAAACTAGTCATTCCACATATTGTTGAGAACAATCCGCAAAATGTCCTAATCGAATTAGTAAGTACATGACAATGAGTTATGATCATATTACAGATAATTCATCATTTTTGGTACAGAAAAAACAATAATTATAGCATAACATAGAACTAAGCCATAAATTATTTTAGTATCTCTGGAGGTACATAATAAAATAGTATTAGACATTGTTGAATTTTATCTGTAGATTGGCTCCACCATGGTTATTCATAATTTTAACGAATAGTAATCATCAAATAATCAGATTTGGTTATTTCGAACTGACTAAAAAGATGTGTTCGGCGAAACAAAATATAGGAAGATGTAAAATAAAAATAAAATGAAAATTAATAAATACCTGGGTGTGTTTGATCGCTGGACCAATTGATCGGCCTTAGTGATTGTAGAGGGAAGATTGATGGAGGGTTATGGGTGAGTTTGTACAAAGAATTGAAAATATAGTGCACAATAAAACTTCAATTTTTTGTACCGACGAAAGAAAGTGAGAGGAGATCAGTGTCTGTGGGTGACAGCCATGGTTTTGTGCAGAAATGGGTTGTGAGAATCAATTGTGGTGGCTTCGCAGGGAACATTTTGGAGGACTGCCTAGTGCTGAAAATAGATGTTGTTTGTCTTTGTTTCCACCATTTGTAATAACTAATAACTAAGGATGACCTAATTGAGGGCAAATGGAAAACGACATCGTTTCGGCAGTTTGGGTAAATAGTCACACTTATTTGTTGTTTGGGTCCTTCAAGTTTGTAATTTGTGTAATTTTGTTATGGGTTTAATAAATTGATTTAATTAGGATATAACTATTAAAATTAAAATAGTAATTTCAAATATTGTTTGATATATTTAAATCGATTACAATAAATATTTATTTACATATGTTTAATTTTAGTATTGAAGTTAAAATATAGATTAGATGTTTCTCGATCTATTATAATGTATTTGTGTAAATAATAAAATAAAGCTATGGAATATGTGATGGCTTATTAGTTGGTAGAAAATAGCAAATTTACTGGGAAAGTAGAGCATGAGACATCATTTAACATTCAATAAGGAGACTAGAATTTACAACGACTTAGATTTAATAAATTTTGCCTCAGGCATTGCCCATTAACTTCAAAGACTCATTAATTGAATATTCAAGTTTAGTCTATATTTTAATCTATATATCAATTTGATTTGAGTTTGTTTAGATACTGGATTTAATTTAAAATGAGAATGATTCATTTGTGACAAGTGCATGACAAACATACCAACGACTTTTAGCTCGAAAAGAAATCTCTATTTAAGACTCGTTCTTTATATTTCAGATTGAATTGTGAAAGAAGCAAATGGTTGGAAAAAGAAAGATTGTCTTTGTTTGAGCTATTCCTCTAATGCTACTTTTAGTTAAGGTTCTAAAATGCGTAATGCGTGACGACGCGGCGAGGTAAAGCATAAAAAATTATAGGCCTAAGCGCGCCTATGTGAAGCCTAGATGTCAAAATGCATTTTCGAATTTTTATTTTTTTTTAATGCTCAAATTTTAAATTTTAATAACATAGCATTTAGATTACAAAATTACAGGTCTAGTTTTCAAAAAACACATAAAAAATACACGATTTTTCAAAATTAGATGCACACTGTAACAATGAAGAAAAATTAGATTTATATTAAAGTACATATCTTGGTTGAACATATCACATTCAACGTGGTTCAAAATCAAATTGCAGGACTAATTTTAATATCATAGTCTACAATTAGATTACAAAATAAAAGTCCAACATAATAGTTTTCAAAAGTTAGTAAATTTTAACTACCACAAACATAAACACAAATTACTCAATAATTTTCTACAATTTTATTACATACCAACATAGCTTAAATTTTGTCTAACTCTTTATCGGATTCTAACTCAAGCTCTTATTCTTCATCTAACTCATCTTTCGTGTCATCCGATACAAAATTATTTTCACGGATTCTCTTATTTTATCTTCTGCATTTCTAGTATCGCTTGTAGATTTAAAAAATGTTTATTTTGGTCCAACCTGAAAATAAATTTAAAAAGAAGCGTGCTTGCTCTAATGCGTGTTATGCGTGATTATTCGCGCTTATTCTCACTTAATCATGTTTATTCTCATATATTTTCGTCTATTCGCGCCTAGGCGGTCAACAAAAAGAGTTGACCGCATTTTAACGTGCATACCCTCAATACGATGCGTTTTGCAAACGCATTGAGCTTAGGCCCGCCTAGGCCTCGCCTAGGCAGGCTTTTGAGAACATTGCTTTTAGTATTGCCACGACCACTGCATGGAAGACTAAATAAAGGTTTTATTTTGTCTTATTGTTATGAAATAATCCTTGGAGCTATATATAGCAGAGTGGCGGGGTGTAGAAAAGAAGACAAATTCACCTGTAAATATAGTTGTGTGTAACGCTAATAGTACTTGAGAAAGTCTCATCAGAGTTGTCTTTAAATTTGTTATGTTTGAATACTTGAAACAATTGTGAACCAAAGAAATAGGATAAATTATAGCTAGTGTTCCTAATCTTTGACTTTATTTATACTTATATCCTCAATATTTAATTTTTGACATCCATCACCCCAACCTTATATATGATTAGCAGCTAATGCCCTCATGTCTTTATATAATTAGTAGCCAATGACTTCATGTGAGGGTATTGACTGCTAATTATATAAAATGTTGGGGTGATGGATGCCAAAATTTAATATTGAAGATACAAGTACAAATAAAGTCAAATGTTGGAAACACTAGTTGCAATTTATCCAAAGAAATACAAATATTTGAATGTACAGTAGTTGCAATAGCCTAAAAAGTGGGTAGATAGTATGAATTACAAAAGAACAATATGAACAAATAATTCTATTATCCCAAGTCAGTGTTAGTGTTGTATATTTTGTGATGTGTAAATAAAATATGAACAATGTGTGAGCTATAGGATTACAAGGAAAAAATTGGACACTGTTACACATTATACATTACGAAGATCAAAAGCAATAAATACATTAGTCATAGAACATGAAATACACATCGTCTGAGTTGTACGTAGTGGAATCTATTCAACAGAATGATAACTATCTTATTTCTTGTACATATAACAAGATAATTTATATTTTGTCGACCAGAAAGGTGCTTACATAATACCTTAGCCACAAAGCAATGTATCTATCTTAAAGCAAGATCTTTACTGTCGCACACTATTGAGATAAAAAGAGGACATTAATAGACGTTCTAAACAAAAACATTGGGATCAAAATACAATTCCTGGACTCACCATGTTGAGCTTTAAAGTTAACAATTTGTAAAGAGAGAACCATTGTCTTCAGCGATATTTGAAAAGAGGTTGAAATCTGTAACATTTTGAAAGCCGACAACCTTGCTGCTTTGCAAACATCTATGTTCTTCTATTTGGAATTCTGGCGACAAAACGGTCAGATTTATTGGTTCATTAGTATTTCTACTCATGTCCAGATGCTCTACATTATTAATTCCTAACATGACATTGCCAACTGAAATGTCCCTTGGATTTGTACTTGTACTCGTGTCTAACATTAGATTGAGCACGAGGATAACTTTGTATAAGAATTAATGTCCAAGGTCCAATTAGTTGGGTCGGACTTAATTATTTATTAGATTAAATTAATTAATTAGATTAATTAATTGAGCCCATTTGTTCATGAGTTCTAGTTTGACTAGAACTAGGGATAGGGTTAGCTCTACCTATAAATACAAAGGCCACGACAGATTAAATGATAAGTTGGTTTTCATTACTTACTAGCACAAAAAAAAAGACAGCCAAATACAATTACTCCCAAAAGGTTACGCTTTTATCTGTTATTGATCGTGGAAGTCCATATCTGTTTTTGCTGTGTGGATTACCATTGGAGGCTGGACAATTGGACAACTGTGGTATTGAAAATCGCACCTCCAGCTAATAAAAAATCAGATTTCACGATATTCATCAAAGGTAAACTTTTATCACGAATTCTCTCTAAGTACAAGGTTGATTCGGCTTAAAGAAATTCAACATTTAATTTCCGCTGTGCATGTATACCTCAATTTCTTACAGTGGTATCAGAGCATACCTTGTTACTTGTTAGAGTTTGTTTGACTGCTTTGATAAATTGAACAATAATTGTTATTAGTATATTAATTTAATTTGAGTTTTGATAGTAATAATAAAACTTGTGAATTTTATATTTGAAAAACAAAATCTGAAATTGGTTTGGATTTATTTGGAACGGATTAAATTGGCCAAAAGTTAAGAAGGTGGACGGTGGCGGCGATTAGAAATCCACCGCCGTCGGGTGGCGGCCGTTAGGTGCCTTGCGAAGGCAGTGGATTGCGGTTGCGTAATCAGCCGTCACCGTCGCTGATTTCGCGGCGGCACAAACATGCGTCACTGCTGAAATAGCAGCGGCGACACACACAAAAAGGGGGAGGGGAACCTCGTGCACTGCTGTTCGATAGAAATAGGTGGCGGACGCCGGTGTCACACACCGGCGCGACCACCGCCAGATGATCCTTTGGCGGTGCCGTTTGTAACAGCGCCGCCTTGTAGAAACCCTAATGGGTTTCTGCGTGTTTGGAAATTTAGAGATGGGGGCCTCCCTGTAATTTTAGAAATTGCATGGGAAGCTCCCTAATTTCAAAAGGATTAAGTTGGGCCTTCTTGCAATTTCAGAAATTGCAAAGTTAGGGCCCAATGTTTTAAAATCCAAAAAAGTCAGCTATGCAATTTCAGAAATTGACATAAGAAGGACAAATGTTTTAAAATTAAGAGGAGACCTTCTGTGCAATTTCAAAAATTGCACAAGAAGCCCACTGCTTTAAAATCAGAGAGGGTCTTTTGTGCAATTTTAGAAATTGCATTAAAGGATCCATTGTTTTAAAACATTAAGGGAATGATTGTGAAATTTCAGAAATTGCACAATAAGTCCTCAAGTTTTAAAAGGAAATGAAGGTCTTAAATGTAATTTTGAATCTTTTGGAAAATTGTAATTATTAAATCTTTTAATGCTGGTCAAATATTCAAAATTAATTAAAATCGTTTTTAAACCTTGTTTTGAATTTTTGACCAGATTAAATTTTGACTTTACTTTATAAAATTACAATTTTGACATTATACAAATTTTATCTTCAATTAGAGTGTGACTTTAAATTGAGAGATAAAATAAATTTTGAAAAATTCCCTTTTTGAATAAAATTAATTGGTTAATTGGATTAATTGATTAATTTTATTATTAAAAAATTAAGTAATTAATTAGATTAATTATTTAATTCTGTCTAATCCGTTTCAAAGTGTCTAAAAGGTTTAGACTTGTACGGTCAAAGCTTCAAATTTAGAAATTAATATATTTTTTAATATTAGATATTAAAATAGATGTTTAGTGGATGATTATGGACTCGACCCATGTGATTGGTTGTATGGTTAATTAATCATGTTGATTGTTGGTTAGGCCTGCGAGCCTATTATTTAATTAAATGGGCATGCGAGCCTATTATTTATTTAATTAGATTTTCGAACTATTTATTTATTATGGGCTTGCGTGTCCATTTATCAGGCCTGCGTGCCAACTATTATATGATACATGTTGCAGTTAGGCCACAATAAAGCAACTAGTATAGGATACAGGTTGCAGCAGAAGATGGAGATGTTTGCATCTAGCATTCGATGAACGAATGCAACGTCCCTTAGGAATTGACCAACTAATCTTCCTTTTTGCTCAGGAAGATTAGATAGATAAAGTCCATAATCATCCACAGTTGTTATTATTATGTATGATTGATTGCATGTTAGATGTTAATTATATATATATATATATATATATATATATATATATATATATATATATATATATATATATATATATATATATATATATATAAATGATGAGACAAATCTCTCTTTATCAAAATATTAAATTAAGTATTAAATGGTTAATACAACGTGCATTCTATTGTTATAGAAAAAAATCAGAGTCCATTATCGATGTCAGTTTGTTGAGTCACTCAAGGCTGCTCGCTCATGGATATGTTTATCACTATGAAACATTTGATGTTTCTGAATAATGGGTCAAATTTAACTAAAATTTTATTTTTTGTTGAGTCACTCAAGGAAATAGAATTTTAGGCGCACAATCAAGTAAACACATAAGATGTGTGCAACAATAAGTTGTCTACTTGATGATCTAGGAGTCATATAGAGATGTGATTGATAGAAGTATCTACCTGGATGTTTTATTAGAATTTGTTGAGTCACTCAAGGTTCAAATAAAACAAAAGGGATCCTATCTCACTGGCAATCTAACCGATTCTATTGATCATTAATTCAATTTAAACAGTGGGAGTATAATTAATTTAATATAAATCCATGTTAAATTAATTTTATACATTTAATTAATTGTTGTATCTTATTATTTAATTGTTGAAACATGAGTAACCATATGAGTTTAAGAGGTATATTGGATGCCAATATACATATCGGACCAAATTTTCTGGACTGGCACTGCATTATGAGAATTGTTATCAAACATGAAAAAGAAAAATTGGATATGTCAATAAGCAGCCAATACCAGAAGCTCCTATTGAGGAGACTACGCTGGGGAACGTGTAGGCTTACAAAAACATAGTAATAATAGTAACACTGCAACATGTGATGCTTGCAATATGTCACTTGAGTTAGAAAAGCAACACGAGGGTATGGATGCCTATACCAAAATATATCATTTCAAGGAGTTGAATGATGTACAGTCATAGACTGAAAGGCATGAGACATCCAAAGGGTTATTCAGAGATATGATGGTAAAAAAGATCTTTAGTCAGTGTTCATGTACTGGAGATGATTGGTTGTATTGAAAAATTAAACCAATTGAGTTTTACCATGGACCATGAGTTGAGTGTTGACTTGGTTCCGCAGTCCCTACCTAATAGCTTTTCACTGTTCATTATGAACTTCAACATGAATATGATTCAGGGTACCTTCATCGAGCTACAAAACGTGCTAAAAACTGTTAAGCCCAAGGAGATGGGTAAAACTTTGGCCATTGATACCTCTAAGAGCATTAAGAGGAAATCTAAAGAGACCTTTTAGAAACGATCCAAGAAGGTCAAATCTATTGAAAAATAGTTAAGCAAAGACAAATCCAAGTATGATGATCCATGTTTTCACTGTGAAAATAAAAGGACATTTGAAGAGGAATTGCAAGGCATAAAAGAGATAAAACTAACAACTCAAATCTTTGGCATTGCAGACTCGGTCATATAAATGAAAACGCATCACTAAGTTACATAAAGATGAATACTTGGATTCAAATGATTATGAATCATTTGATAAGTGTGAATCATGCCCGTTGGGCAAAATGACCTAGACCCTCTTTTCTGGAAAGAGAGACACAATTGCAGATATTTTGGGTCTTGTACATACTGATGTATATGGACAAATGTCTAAAGATGCTAAAGGTAGCTTTTCTTACTTCATCATATTTATAGATGACCATTCTAGATATGGTTTTATATGCTCGATGGAATTCAAGAGTGAAGCCCTTAAAAAGTTCAAGGAATTCAAGCAAGAAGTAGAAAGTCAAACCGGGAAAAATATTCTAACACTTAGATTTGATCGAGGTGGAGAATAATTGAAGGGTGAGTTTTTAGACTATCTAAAAGAGAATGGGATTCTCTCGCAGTGGACTCTACCTTATACATCAATACAAAATGGTGTATCTGAAAGACAAAACCGCACCTTATTTGATATGGTGCGATCAATGGTGAGTCGCGCAGCTCTTCCAAAATCGTTTTGGAGATATGCGCTTAACACTGCATGTTATACACTAAACCGTGTCCTATCTAAATCGGTCAATAAAATTTCATACGAGTTACAGAAAGGGAAAAAGACCTAATCTTTCTTACATGAAGGTTTAGGGATGCGACGCTTATGTGAAGCTCGTTGAATCAGATAAGCTAGGAGCTAAATCTGATAAATATTAATTTTTGGGGTATCCAAAAGAAAATGTTGGATACTATTTCTACAATCCCATCAAGATGAAGGTCATCATATCGAGACTTGTTGTATTCTTATAGAAGATAGTGGGAACAAAATAGATTTTGAAGAGGTTCAAGAAGCCACAAATAAAATTGACCAATTAGATGTTCCAACGGCTGAGCTTGCATATGATGAAGCACATATTGAGAAAGTGGGAACCACCAGTTCCCAAAGACACACCAGCTCCGCATAAGTCGAGAAGAGTCATTCATTTTCCTCTGAGATACGATCTCTTGATTACTAGTAATGTATTACTAATTGAGGAAAAAGAATCTACTACTTACGTATAATCGAAGTCAAGTGTTGACTCAAAGAGATGGCAAGAAGCCATGGAATCCAAGATGAACTCCATGTACGAAAATAAAGTTTGGACCTTGGTTGACCCGCCTGAAGGGGTAAAACCTATATGCTGTAAATTGGTTTACAAAACAAAATGTCGAAATGGATGGTAATGTTCATACTTATAAGGCAAGATTGGTTGCGAGGGTTACAAGTAAAGACAAGAGATTGACTTTGACGAAACCTTCTCACTAGTAGCCCTGTTTAAGTTAATTCGGATTCCACTTGCAATAGTAGCATATCATAACTATGATATCTGGAAAATGGATGTCAAGATTGCATTTCTTAATGAGAATCTTAGCAAGGATGTGTACATGACACAACATGAAGGTTTTGAATCCATAGAGCCAAACAGTGTATGCAAACTACAAAAATCCATATATGGATTAAAGCAAGCCTTTCGGAGCTGGAATCTTTGTTTTGATAATACAATCAAAATATTTGATTTTATCAAGAATGAAGATGAACTATGTGTGTATAAAAAGTTAGTGGGAGCAAAGTCGTGTTTCTAATTTTGTATATGGATGACATACTGTTATTAGGAAACGATGTATCCGATGCCAAAAATCAGTAAAATTGTGGTTATCCAAAATTTCTCCATGAATGATATAAGAGAGACAGCGTACATTCTCGGTATAAAGATCTATAGAAATATATCTAAGAGAATGCTTGGCCTATCTCAATCTACGGACATAGATAAAATCTTGAGAAGATTTAGCATGGAAGAATCCAAGGAGGACTCTGTTTCATCGGACATGGGATCTATTTCTCAAAAGAGATGTGTCCAATGACACAAATTGAAAGAGATCGCATGGATAGAATTCTTTATGCATCAGCAATGAAATCTATCATGTATGTTATACTATGTACTCGATTCGATATTTCATATGCTTTGAGTGTCACAAGTAGGTTCCAAGTGAACCCTGGTGAGAAACATTGGATCGCTGTCAAGAACACATTTAAGTACTTGAGAAGGACTAAAGACATGTTCTTGGTATATGGAGGAAATGAACTTAGAGTTCAAGGTTATGCCAATGCCAGCTCTCTATCTGATAAAGACGATAGCAAATCTCAAATTTGGATATGTATTTACTCTAAATGGTGGTGCGGTCAGTTGGAAAGGTTCCAAACAAGAAACGACCGCTGATTCAATAATAGAAGCCGAATATATAGCTGCTTCAGAGCAGCAAAAGAAACGGTCTGGATTAAGAAGTTTATTACTGAACTTGGAATAGTTCCTAGCATTGTTGATCTAATAACTTGTATTGTGATAACAATGGAGCCATCGCACAAGCGAAGGAACCCAGGTCTCATCAATGATTCAGATATATATTGAGGTAATATCATCTCATTAGGAAGATAATCTTAAGATCCAGATATATATTGAGGCAATATCATCTCATTAGGGAAATAATCTTAAGAAGTGACATAATGATAGAACGGGTCCTAACATACGATAATGTAGTAAATCCTTTGACAAAGTTGTTGTCCCAGCACAAGCATGATTGTCATGCTAAATTTGATGGTATTAAGATACATGAGTGATTGGATCTAGTTTGTATGAGACATTTTGTGATATACTCTTTGTTAGACATTGAAGTATATAAACAAATTGATTAATTAAATGCTTGTCTACATTTTAATGGCAGATCTGTTATTTTTAAAATTTTATTATTTAAAATAATAGAATCCGAAGAAAATTT
Organism: Forsythia suspensa; assembly: GCA_023638005.1. Lineage (NCBI taxonomy): Eukaryota > Viridiplantae > Streptophyta > Magnoliopsida > Lamiales > Oleaceae > Forsythia > Forsythia suspensa. The sequence goes on from CM042667.1 coordinate 18,498,583, forward strand.
CATAGTAACTTATTAATTACAAGGTGTTGTGATTGTGAGATACAAGTTATAAATAACTTATTTTTAAAATATCCCTAGTCATAGTAATAATGAGATACATATATCATTATTGCGGATAGACTAGCATGTGTTGTATTTCTTTTGAAGAAAGTAGTTAATCTCACGAGCTAAGATATAGAGGGACATCTGAATGAACACATGAATGCATTGTTATGAGAACATGACATTGGATGATCGGCCTAGAGATTCCACATGGATAACTATCCAAACGTCAGTGGTAAACTCTAATGCGCGGTTGTAGATTTGGTCCTTTGACTTGATGACATTATAGAATCTTATGTGAGGACCACTATACTTTGGCGAGCGTTTGATGGGACTCGAAGATTTGAGTCACCAGGAAGACATCTTACGGGTATAGTGAGAATCATATGAAGGTTGTAAATGTCCAATATGAAGATTTGTCACTCCTAGAAAGTAGGAGATTATAACCTGATTTTTGCCCACTTAAGTTGATATAAATTTTCTCGGCCGAGGTAGAGTTATGAGTTGAAAATATTTCAATCATAACTAGATTAGATCAACGAAGAGTTGGGGTGAATAATATGATTGGTTGGAATGAGATTGATGCTGATCCATATCTCTTAACCAATTGGGTTATATTGATGAAGGGATTATATTTCCACAGTAACTGTACATATATTAGTTCTGTCATACCACATGACATTTTCCTTCACATGGATTACCTTGACACATTGCTATATGTCAATCTTAGACGGTGACGTGAATTAATCGATCTCAGTGAATCGATGAGAATATCACTGCATTTGCCATCGTGAATGAAAACCTAATGGGTCACACACATAAAGTGAGAATTGAGCATTTCGAGTTGGACCTTGTCCAAGTGGGAGATTGTAAGAATTAATGTCTAAGGTCCAATTAGTTGGGTCTGACTTAATTATTTATTGGACCAAATTAATTAATTAGATTAATTAATTGGGTCTGTTTGTTGATGAGTTCTAGTTTGATTAGAACTAGGACTAGGGTTAGCCCTACCTATAATACAATGGCCATGAGAGATTAAATGATAAGTTGGTTTTCATTACTTGCTAGCACAAGAAAAAGATAGCCAAATACAATTACTCTCAAAAAGTTCCACTTTCATCTGTTCTTGATCGTGGAAGTCCATATCTGTTCTTGTTGTGTAGATTACCATTGGAGGCTGGACAATTGGACAGCTGTGGTATTGAAGATCGCACCTCCAGCTAATCAGAAATCAAATTTCATGATATTCATCTAAGGTAAATTTCTATCACGAATTCTCTCTAAGTACAAGGTTAATTCAGCTTAAAGGAATTCAACATTTAATTTCCGTTGTGCATGTATACCTCAATTCTTTACACTTTGTACTTCAGACTTGTGCATTTTCTGTTGTTGTAAACACTTTTTTTTTATATAAAATGTGTTCTTCGGTACTCTAAGTACTTATGTTATTGAATATGTTTTGATTCACCTATGATATAAAATATAGAATGCAATTATTAATAAGTTGAATTAGTGGAAGAAGTTTAAAACGTGAAAAAGAATTTGTTTTACATACTTATACTCATGTTGTCATTTCCATAACCTTTTATGTCGAGCATTGTACGGAAAATTTTGATGTCTTGCCTCTCATAGTTTTATTAACTTAGCTAGTATAATCTTGTACATGTACATGTACATGAACCTTTGCCCTAAATAGTTTGTTTCGAAAAATTCATGAAATTAGTTGTTATGGCAATGCCAATAAAGCAATAACAAGCACACATGAGACACTATTTTATTCAATGAAACGATTTGAGAACAAGTGTAAACGGAAATACCTTGGTGTTCCTTTTACACGACCGTACTTGCAATAAATGCATTGGTACACTTTGTTAAAGCATGCACATGACATCTTGTTGCAATTGCTGCAATACATATACCAGAATAGTTGTTGACCACACGAAGCTTTGCCTTCATCCAAAAGAACTGTTGGTCTTTCTACAAGTATCAATTTGATAAACTAAGTGCATGTAGTGTACGAACAAGATTAGGTAGTTATTCAATGAAATGTTGAAGATTAATAATATACTCCAGTTAACAAACGAGGAACATCTTCAATGTGGTCGATCTTTTGAGCAGGTGGATGAGATGTTGTTGACCTTGAAGTAAAATAACTTTTGCTCGATATTATGCTTTCTAAAATTCCTATGTTGTCGTCCACCTAAATTTTTACATGTCAAGAGGCTAAAGGTAAGACAATAAAAAAGTTTAGCTCTTCCTGAAAACAAAACCAGAATGGTGAAAAATACATACAATAAAATGAAATAGAGACAAGAAGTGCAATTCAACATCCTTATGTTGATAGAACTTACTAGGAGTGTAAATATGTAAATTGCTTAAATGAAGGATTAATATGTGTTGGAGAATCTGGTTTTTGTAGGCATTCTTAATTATATTTTATCGTATTGAAGTGAGCCAACTAGGAATCAATTATTATCTTGTAGTTGAATGAAAACTTTAATGTTATACTTATCCCAATCTCTTTATCAGTTTTAGATATTCTAAAACTTTTTTTCTTTATCAGATAAATAAGTGATTGAGTTAATTGCATGTTAAGCATTCTATATGAACTAGGTTTCTAAGTATATAACATATTTAAATATTATCCTTCTTCTTATTTACTTAAATGAAAATATCTAACTGAATTTATTTTCATATTTAATTCTTGTGATATAACTCACCTTATCTTTTATAAGATTTATTTAAACTTAAAGACTTATTCTTTTTTATCTTTGTATAAGATAAATATTAAGTCATTAAGTTTAGATAACTTTTTTTGTTATAATTAAGACATGTGGTGTTCCAAGATTTTTACGGATTTTGAAAGCAAAGATATTCAAGTATTTAAGATAAATCGTTTGTGAGTTGTGCGTTCCAAAGAATTATTCAAAATTCCTAGTCCGATAAAAAATTCTCGTTTTGTGAATGACTTTGGAAAACTGAGTACTGTAGAAATCTATTATGACATAGAACATCATTTCAGCAGCAAGATAAGGACTAGGTCCTTATTTTGATTTGTGGAGTCAATCCGAGTACACTCGTGGAATGGATCAAGATTAAGACCAAAGTACTTGACTGCATTCCTTGAATAGTTAAAGAAGATCTAAAATAGAGAAGTTTTATTATACTTGTTAACTAAGTTTTACTTTTTTTAAATTGCTGATAAAATTTTAGATTATGTCTAAAATTGTAATTTCAAAAAGGTTGAGATGTGTGTAACATGTTCTAAAATAGTGAATTTATTTACCCGTGGCATAAGGGCCCATGGATATTTTTCTTAGGTGTTTACCACGCTATATCCGATATTAATCAATGTTTTAATCATCTTATATGTTAACTGTCTCGGACTGCGAAACGTTCAATGTAATATTATGATGTTCAACAAAATTTCATCAACATCATAACATTAAAGTGAACTTCGTGTTTTAAAAAAATATTTACACTTTTTGATTAATTTCAGTAACAACATATTCAATCCCATTTCTAGGTTGTTTGCTACCAATGTTTAAAACTTACAATTGGTATCAGAGATGGTTCACTTTTAGAAAGTAAGATCCTATGAATCTAGGTATAGACATTGTTTCTTTTCGACTACTAGTCTTGGATGGAACAAACTATAAATATTGAAAAATCCGTACGACTGTTTACATTCAAGCTCTAGATGAAAAATCATGGCATTCTATTATTAGAGGTTATAGTCCTTCCACTATAATTGAAAATAGTATTAAAATAGAAAAGCCATGTGAACAATGGGTAATTATTGACTTCAATAATGCTAGCTAGAATAGCAAAGCCTTGAACGCTAATTTTTATTTTGTAGGTACTAATCAATTTAGGCTAATATCTAATTACAAGATAGCACATGAAGCTTGGGAGATCCTACAAATCATACATGAAGGAACATCTAAGGTGAAATCGTCTAAACTTTAAATGCTCATCACATAATTTGCAACCCTACGCATGACGGATAATGAAGGATTCAAAGATTTTTATGCCCGGCTGTGTGACATATCAAATCAAGCACATGCCCTTGTAGAAAGATATTCAGAGTCAAAATTGGTCAGAAAGGTCATGTGGTATTTGCCAAATAGGTTTCACTTCAAGGTGACCACAATTGAACAAAGCAAAGAGATAGACGAGATCAGAATTGAAGAGTTGTTTGGGTCATTAATGACTTATAAACTAAACCTTGGCACAAGAAAGAAAGAAAAAGCTACATGCCTAAAAGATGAATGTGATGAAAGTGATTCGTATATTGATATTGCACTAATTACCAAATAGTTTGGCAACATTTTGAAACGAGCCCAAAGATTTAAATTAACAAAAAATCAGGGATCATACAGAAAGAAATATCCTAATCAAAATAGGCAGAGTTCACCAAATCTTCTAAAGAAAACAAAAAATGATATCGAGTGCCATACTTATGAAGGATATGGTCATAGTGCCTTTGAATGTGCTAATAATATAAAGAGAACATTTGGTAAAAAGACTATGAATATAACTTGGAGCGAGGACGAAGAATCAACCGATAATCAATCAGGAGATGGAGAAGTTTCTAATACTTAAGATATTTCATTTAAAGCTTGCTGTATTTCTGATTCTGAATTATCTGATCTTTTTGATATACGTTCACATGAACGTTATGATAGAGAACTGAACGTTGGAGCTGATGACATTTGGGCCAACCTAAAAGCTTTGACTAGTGTGTCCAAAGAACTGAGTTTCTCCAATAATAAAATAACTCATTTCGAAAGATTGTTGGCTGATAAAAATAAACAATTGTGTGATTTGCAGGAAGAATTAAAATAAAGTGGGAAAGCAAACAAACAATTGACCATGGACCTGCTGGACTGAATGAGGTGCTGAGCTATAGAAGAACTACCAATATCAGATATGGTTTAGGATATACTCAGCATGGGGAAGATAAGGAAGCAAAGAAAATCACGTTTGTTAAAAAGAATAACAGAAACAGGCTATGATGTTCCAGACAATGTTTTGATGTCCACTAAATCTGTAATCAGCGGTAAGATGTTGAAAGAATTAGGAATTACACAAATTGTTGACAAGGTAACCGAAGGTAAATCTAAAGGTAACATACACTCATCTCCTACTTGTCCAACATGTGGTTAGATAAAAGAAAAGCATGCTAAAATCTCAAATTATTCACCTAAGCACAAGAAAACTATTTGTAGAATTAGCATGAACTTGAGAAACCTTCTACCGAATAAAAGAATTCAAACTAAAATCCGACAAATATGGTTGAAGAAAACTGACTTGAACTATGGTTGATCTGGCATTCCATGCGTAACTAATTCTTGGTATTTTGACAATGAATGCTCTAGGCATATGACAGGAAATCAATCACTCTTGAATAATTTTAAAAACTATTCTGGGAGTCGAACCGTCACTTTTGGTGATAGTGTAAAAGGTAAAGTAATTGGGACTGGATCTATAATAATCAAACGCTCACCACTATTAACAAATGTTCTTCTCGTTGAAGGCCTAAAAGCAAATCTAATCAGTGTGGGACAAATTTGTGATGATGATCTTACTAACATTTTTAACCAAAAATCATGTACAGTCGTAAACAATAAAGATATTTGCTTGTTGATAGGAACAAGAACTATTGATAGATGCTATTTACTTAATCAAAATCCGTCATGTCTTGTAGCTAAAATTGATTCCACAAAACTATGGCATCAACGCTTGGGGCACCTTAATTACAAAGATTTAGTAAGATTAAGCCAAGGTAATGCTGTAAGAGGAGTACCAAAAGTGAAAGACAGACTTGAAGGTATAGTGGCCCATGTCAACTTGGTAAGCAAACTCGAGAATCACATAAGCAGAACTACTATTTGGCCACCTCAAATGTCCTATAATTAATACATATGGATCTAATGGAACCCATACGAGTCAAAAGCATTGGCAGAAAAAGGTACATTATTGTGTGTATTGATGACTTTTCTAGTTATACCTGGGTTAGCTTCTTAAAATAAAAATCTGACACATTTTGAAAGATTCAAAATTTTATATGCTAAACTGAACATTGAAAAGGATAACAATGGACAAAAAATTGGTAGAATTAAGAGTGACCATGGCAAAGAATTTGAGAATACTAGTTTTTTTTTTTTTTTTTTTTTTTTACTGATGTGAAAAGAATGATATCTTTCATGAATATTCAGCCCCTAAGACACCATAACAGAATGGGGTAGTTGAAAGAAAAAACAGAACTCTTCAAGAAATGGCTAAGGTAATGCTGAATAGTAGAAAATTACTTGTAAAATTATGGGCTGAGGCAGTTAGTACTGCTTGTTTACCATTAGGATAGACACATCTTAAATACCTTACGAAATTTGAAAAGGCAGAAAACCTAATCTTAAGTATTTTTGTACTTTTGATAGTAAATGTTATATCTTAAATGGTCGTAAACAAATAGAAAAAATGGATCCTAAAAGTGATGAAGCGGTATTTTTGAGATATTCTAAAAATAGTCGGGCTTACCGGGTCTACAACATGCGTACTCAAAACATAATTGAATCAATTAATGTTGTAGTGGATGATACTAATGATTTTATTGAGTATTCACAGGAACATGTCATTCAAACAATGACAGAAAAATCTGAGGCAACAAGCGAACATTAGAACATTGGGAAAGACACTGACGAAAGTCAGAACATTCCTGGAGACGTTGCCAAAACTAATGCAACTAAGTAGATAGAACAAACTAAACAAAATAATGCTACAGCTGATAGTACACACACATTCGAAGATCAGAGCACCTGAAGGCAACCACCTACCTGGACACAAAAAGTATACCCCACATCTAATGCCATTGGGAATTGGGATAACGGTATGGTGACTCGAAGGCAAGCTACAAATGAGATAAGTCACGTGTTTTATATTTCTCATGTTGAGCCAAAAAATGTGAAAGAGGCTTTAGAAGATGAATGATGGGTGTTAGCCATGCAAGATGAACTTAACCAATTTGAAATAAATAGGGTTTGGAATTTAGTCCATCAACCAAATAATGTAAATGTAATAGGAACTAAGTGGGTATACAAAAACAAGTCTGATGAACATGGAACTATACTTAGAAACAAAGCCCGCTTAGTAGCCCAGATATTTACTCAAATCAAAGGATTAGACTTTGAAGAAACATTTGCCCCTGTTGCTAGATTAGAGTCTATAAGACTTTTACATGCTATTGCTTGCCAAATGAAATTTAAACTATTTCAAATAGATGTCAAAAGTAAATTTTTAAATGGCTATCTTAATGAGGAAGTTTATGTTCATTAACATGTTTATGTTAAACAACTTAAGGGTTTTATAGATCCCTATTTTTCAAACCATGTGTGTAAACTTGAAAAAGCTCTTTATGGTTTAAAACAAGCTCCACAAGCTCGGTATGAATGTTTAACTACTTATCTTATTGAAAAGGGATACAAGAGAGGGGGGGTCGACAAAACTCTTTTTATCAAATACTTAAATGATGATATAATTATTGCTCAAATTTACGTTGATGACATTGTTTTTGGCTCAACTTTAGAAAAAAATCTACTGATCTCATAAACTTAATGAAAAAAGAATTTGAGATGAGCATGGTAGGAGAACTAACCTTCTTTCTTGGTCTGCATGTTAAGCAAATGGGCAATGATATTTTCATATCTCAATCAAAATATACAAAAAATTTGGACTTGATAACTCCAAACCAATGAAAACACCTATGGCCACAAATTTAAAAATCACTAAAGATGAAAAGGAAACAGATGTTGATTCTAGCCTCTATCGCAACATGATTGGAAGCTTATTATACTTGACTGCTAGTTGACCTGACATTGCTTTTAGTGTAGGAATTTGTGCTAGATATCAGGCAAAACCAAAAGAGTCACATGTTGCTGCTGTAAAAAGAATAATTTGATATGTTCATGCCACTATTGATTATGGTTTGTTGTATTCAAGTGATACTAACTCTCATTTAGTTGGTTTTAGTGATGTTGACTGAGCAGATAATATTGACGATAGGAAAAGTACCACATGACGATGTTTCTGTATGGGAAACAATCTTATAAGTTGGCTTAGTAGAAAGCAGAGCTTCATCTCACCATTTACAGCTCAGAATACATCGTAGCAGGTTGTTGTTGCACATAATTACTATGGATGGAGCAGATGCTGGATGATTACAATATAAAACAAAATTTTAACACTATGTTTTGCGATAATACCAGTGCTACAAGTCTATCAAAAAATCCTGTTCAACATTCAAGAAAGAAACACATAGATATTAGGCACCATTTCATTAGAGACATAGTAAAGATTAAAATCATCACAATTGAGCATATACAGATAAAATCAATTAGCTGACTTGTTTACTAAAGCTCTGGATACTAATATATTCGAAAATCTAAGAAATTTTTTGGGGATATGTATCCTTGTTTAAATGTGTCGCATTTTTACATAAAAAATAAATATATATTTATATATAAATATTTGTATATATTATTGAGTTAATTATGCAGGAAATACTGATTCTCTAATATGTTATTGCTTTTGTCATAAAATTTGAAAATATAGCTTGAGTCTCTATATATTTATCTTTTCTTTATGCACCTTATAGATGTCAAAATTGGGTTGATAATCATCTCACAAATTCTATATTCTACCCTTTGAATATGGAATGAAGACATATGGTCCGTATCTATGTTTTTCAGCATCATAATAATCTGTCTTGTTAACAAGCGGATAAATTTGAAGAGAGTACTACCTTTATTTAATGATTAGAAGCCATCATTGATAAAATAAAATAAAAATCATGAGAAAAGGGGCTGTCGCCTTGAAAGTGTGAAAGTCACTTCTTGTATACTTAATTGGCTATGCAAATACCAAACAAATGTATTAAATAAAAAAAAGCCAGAATTGAATTTAATAAAAATAAAAATCTCACTCACGCTTGGTAGGTCAAGGATTATCTTCATAAAAATGACAAATAAGATGATGGCTGGTTTGAAACTCTATTATATAAAAAGGTTATGTGACTTAGAGGATAGTGCTGATTTGTCTCAATATTATTGATCTTATTTTGATTATTTATTCACACACTACACTCCTGATTAATATATGATATTTTGAATTATGTTGACAATTTTTTATGACCAGGGCTGACCAGAAAGATGATTGAGATTTCTTCAAAGTTGCTCATGAATTTTGTATTTATTAATAAAAAAATAATAACAATAAAAAAAAATCTGCTAAATTCTTCTTTTCTTTATTTTTTGTTTTTATTTTTTAGTACTCAAATTGTTTTAATATTAGAAGTCCTAATTTCATAAGTGTCCAACTTTAAAAAGAGTCCAATCTTAAAAAGAGCCATTTTTTCCATTTACATAGCAATAAGTCTCTTATAACTTCATCTTCCTTCTTTTTTTCAGAACCCTAAGCCCCAAAAATTTCTTGTGTGATTCATTCTTTGATTTCTTGATATCACTTGATCTTGCAAGCGTGTAGGAAACAATCAATGGCAAGAATAAAGACCACCACTCATCACCCCAAGGTTCGACGTAGCCATTGAGGTGCTACGGCCGCCGCTCTCCTTACGACCACACCACCACCGGCACCATTCATTTTGCCTCCACTTTCTAAAGTACCACATTTACTGCCGCCATTTGTTCTGCCGCTCTATAGAACCATTCTATCTTATTCAGTTCCTCAACCATCAGACGTTAGTGAAGGACCTTTTACTACCGCTATTCCCACCCGAGTCACAAGTCAGGGAGAGTTTGATGAGGACATGGGTTTTGATCATAGAATTGTGTCTCAATCTAGCAGCGAATCCAATGACAGTTCGGGTGAGTCAAAACAGACTAAGTATCTTGAAGAACAACAGAAATCAGGTTCAAATTTTGCATATGAAAAGGAAGAAGAAGAAGAGTCCACGAATGAGAAAAATGACAAACTTAAGTAATGAAGATATTGTCCCTATTAGACTCTCACATACATAGAAGGGTAAGAATAAAGTTGATGAAAGTTCGAACATTGATGATCTTCTTGCTAAACATCAAAACATTGGAAAGCCCTCCTCAGATATCCCAACTTCAGCGACTCATCCTCAGTTATTCGAACAAAGTTTGCTCCGCAAAGGTAACCATGTCTTCACTCGTGTGAATTACAAATTTGAAACTCTTGATGCACAAGCTCATTTTCACAAATTTATTTCAAATCGATATTTTGTGGTGGAATTTAATGTCAAAGAGGTTGTCCTTAGAGTAGCTGGTCTTGTTGAATTAATTGAGCATTGGAGTTTACAAAAATTGTTGGGTTGGACTGAGAGACCATGTGAAACCTTGTTCAAAGAATTCTTGGCTAATATTTCTCGTCAAATTAAACAGTCATGAAATAATTTTAGGCGGCCAGTCTATGTTCGAGATCGGCAGTACCATTTAGTTCTTACAATCTTTGTTGTTGGCTCGAGTTATCACCCATCACTGAAGGAATGGATGATGAATTTGAAGCAGCCACTGATACACTGGCCTTAGAACTCACTGGAAACCCTTGGCCTACGGGAAAAATGACTACCGCATTGCTTACCTCCAAGTATGAGGTACTTCACAAAATTGCCTTACATAATATTGATCCAATTCAGCATCGATTAGACATTGGAATGGATAAGGTTGAGTTTTTGTACAAGATGGGCACCCTTTACCCATTGGATATTGCCATACTCATTTTTTACAAAATTGTGTTCGCGACAACACGCCAAGCACACTCCAGGATGTTGCCTTTTCCTAGTTTACTTCATGCCTATCTCCAGCGTCACAATGTTCCTATTATTAAAGATGATACATTCACTGCACTAATATCGGTCTTTCTTCCATCTAAGAAAGTTACTAAGAGACCAGCGCTTTCAGTAAGACCAAGCCTCTCCGAAGATCACACTAGTTCTCTTGAAACTCAGGTGAGGTATTTAACTACTTTGGTCACTACACTGTCTGATAATTTTGAGCGTCATCACAAATTTATGAGGGATTTTCTTGTGGCATTGACCGACCGGACTGGGACTCCTGTTCCAGAATAACATCAAGATGTTGCTATACATACTTCTCAACATCTTGTCATTGGTCCTAATGGAACTCAACATCCTGACATTGGCCTTGAGAATTCTCCGCATTCTGACTTTGATACTGATATGTCTCCACATCAAGATGTTGCTCCCAAGCCTTTGTTCCCCAAGCACAAGAAGAGAACCCAGACTGGAGATTCAAAAAAGAAGACCCGCAAAGGCATGTCATAGAAGGGGTTAACAATAGGTATCACGTGGTTAGTTGTTTTCTTTATTTAACCTTCGGACCATTCTTTAACTTAGTTTCTTTGGTTGCTTTCGTTTTTACTTTGGACTATAGTAGAACTTGGTAATTAGGAATTGTTTTTGCTTTAAATTAAATAGCTTGCATTTGATTTTGGTAATTAGTATTTATTCCTTTTATTGAATCTCCTGTTCTTGAAGCTGATTTTGCCTGTTTGCTCACCTAAAAAACAACTTGATATAAGTTTTGTAATTAAGAGATACCAAATAAAGAGATCGTTGGATAATCTGGTTTTTGTTGGCATTCTTAATTATATTTTATTGTATTGAAGTGAGCAACCTAGGAATCAATTATTATTTAGTAGTTGAATAGAAACCTTAATGCTATACTTATCCCAATCTATTTACCAGTTTTAGTTATTCTAAAACTCTTGTTCTTTATCAGATAAATAAGTGATTAAGTTAATTGCATATTAAGCATTCTATATGAACTAGGTTTCTAAGTAGATAAAATATTGAAATATTATCTTTCTTTTTATCAACTTAAATGAAAATATCTAACTAAATTTATTTTCATATTTAATTCTTGTGATATATCTCACCTTATCTATTATAAGATTTATTTAAACTTAAAGACTTATTCCGTCTTATCTCTGTATAAGATAAATACTAAGACATTAAGTATAGATAAACTTCTTTTGCTATAAATAAGACATGTAGTGTTCCAAGATTTTTACAGACTTTGAAAGTAAAGATACTTAAGCATTTAAGAGGAAATCATTTGTGAGTAGTGCGTTCCAAAGAAATATTCAAAAGTCCTAGTCCAATCAAAAATTCTATTTTTGTGAACAGCTTTGAAAAACTAAGCATTGTAGAAATCCATTGTGAGAGAGAACGACATTTCGGTGGCAAGATAAGGATTGCATACTTATTCTGATTTGTGGAGTCAATTTGGGTACACTCGTGGAATGGACCGAAGATCAAGACCGAAGTACTTAACTGCATTCCTTGACTAGTTAAAGAAGATCTAAAATAGGTAAGTTTTATTGTTGTTGTTAACTAATTTTTACTTTTTGTAAATTGCTGATAAAGTTTTAGATTAGGTCTAACATTTTAATTTCAAAAATGTTGAGATGTGTGTAACATATTCTAAAATAGTGGATTTATTTACCTGTGACATGGTGGCCTGTGGATTTTTTCCTTAGGGGTTTACCACACTATATCTAGTGTTAATCGATGTTTTAATCATCTTATATGTTAACTGTCTCGGACTGCAAAACGTTCAATGTAATGTTCTAACGTGCAACAAAATTTCATCAACATCAAAGCATTAAAGAGAACTTTGTGTTTTAAAAAAAAAGAATATTTACGGTTTTTGATTAATTTCAATAACAACCTATTCAACCCCCCTTCTACGTTATTTTCTACCTAGGTTTAAAACTTACAATATGGATTGAAATATTAGATTTGGTATATACTCCTAGTCCTACAACATTATGTGAGAAATACTATAATTGTTATATCTAAAAACACACCCAGCAGCGAATAGAATAGAGAACATCAACATTAATGATTTTACCATTGAACGATGATACTCTCATATTTGTTGCTAGAATAACTGGAGTAGCACTGAGCATAGTCGAGATGTTCCTGCATTGGTTGACAACGAATTCATTCCACATTATCAGAATTGTTGTCTCAAATCTACAAGATGTGTAAATTACATACTGAGAGGTGTAATGATGATATGATAAGAAAATATGTGATGAGTGTAAAAGACAAAGATTCTAACTTCTCGTTGATGAGAACAACTTTTTGAATGCAAGATTTACTTTCATACTTTGTTTGCACAACCTTTTTTAAGCAAAATAACAATGACAACACCTACGATATTTGAATATTTACTATATAGTGAGTTGAAAAAAGGTATTGATCAAGGCTGTCTAATATACGCCTCAACAAAATCCTTAAACATAATTATATGATAGTTAAATTTAATATGAGTAGGAGAGTACAATAAGTTATACCTTTAAATTTTTAACTGTCTAATTTTCTAAAGTAAAATGGAATGAATATATTCATTTGAGTTTACATTCTTTAGTCATCTTAGGTTGATGACATTCTAAATAAAAAATAGAGTATTACAATGTAAATATAAAGAAAATGTTTGTACTAATAATTGATTTCGAAAGTGTGAGACAAAAACATAATATAAAGTAGAAGTTTCACATATGTAGTGTACAAATAGTCACATAAATCACAACTTCGGAAATTTGAATATGAATGAACACATATTAAGTGCTTTGCCTAGGTATTATGTTATGGGTTAATTTCACTAATTGTCACTCAAGTTCTTGTGAAATTTCAAATTGGTCATTAAAGTATTTTTCTTACCCTATTAGTCATTGAAAGATATTAATTTTTCTTATCCGTGCTAGCAACAAGCTACCATCCTTGTTCACCACCACAACTCCCACACACTACAACAAAAAACCAACATTGCTATATACTAGTGTAGCAACCACTAGTTTATGTTAGCACCAAACTCCAATTATGAATTAGTAGAGGAAAATATTAGTTCAAATAAGAATTAGATAGAGTATTAGTTTTAAGAAGAAACTGTGAATCTAGTTAGTGGTAGTCAGAACAATATTCAGAAAAAAATGTCTTATCCTCTATCAGGCAGCGGGACCACCAGTTTATGGTCATCGACAAGTGTGAGCCCACACAAATTCTTCAACTATCATGTTAAATTTTAATAACATTTTCTTTAATTCTCCCATCTCTCTTTTAAACCCCTCATATCATTATCTTCACCGTCCATAGAAGAAAAGAAAGGGAAAAATAGGGAAAGTGATTAGTGGCATCGGGATGAGAGGTGTATATTCGTCTTCTAAACAATCACTTCTGAGGGTGCGAACAAATTAAAGATTGAACATACGATTGTCAAGAAATAAAGGTCAAGGACAATAGTGCAAAAGTGGGTAAATATTAGGTGGTAGCTGCAATTTTATTGAAATCTAACATATAACCTGAGTAACCATGTTTAAAATCGATAACTTCAGTGACTGATAGGCTAAGAAATATACTTTAATGACTAATTTAAAATTTTATACAAACTTCAGTGACAATTAGTGAAATTAACCCATTATGTAATAGAATGTTTAATTTCAGTGTTGATACATGACAAAAAAAATGTATGGAACAGCATCAGCACTCAACAAATGCTAAAAATATTGTAAACTTAGCATTCACACACACACACACACACACACACACACACACACACACACACACACACACACACATATATATATATATATATATATATAGAACTAATTGCGCAAAGAATTAACTATAAATAAAACAATATAAGATATTGGCATAGTTAATCTGTCGATGGATATTTTTGATATCTTTAATTATAGGATTTTTATTTTTATCTTTCTAATTTGTTTAAGGGGAGAAGCCACAACTTTAACATCTCCCTTTTGAACACAAATTTCTTCGAGAGGAGGATGAGTAGATTCGAAAGTATTCTCGAAAGTGGATTTCCAGATTTTTTATTTATTATGGGTATTGTTAACTGTTGGTTTTTGGTTAAAAACTTGAGATAAGTCCATAAAAAAAAACTGATATCTCCGGGATAAGAGTAAAATTATTTCTAGAGAAGATCAAGTTCTTCTTTCGAATGTAGCTTCTTCAAAGTTTTTCTAAAAGTTTTGACAGTTGGATCTGTATCTTTTTTGAATTCTCTTTTTCGATCAATTGAAGAGGAGATAACATTCAATTGATTTCTTTGAATATCTGAGAAGGTAGGAGATTCAGGAAAGTTGCGACTTGTTGTATCCTCACCATCATCCGAATAATGTGTTTTTGGAATATTAGGCGTAAAATATACTCCTTTGAGTTCTTCAGAGGAAGTTGATTGCCTCCCTGCAAGATGTAAATGTTTCATATTTGTGAGAAGAACCAAATGAATATCTTGACGAAGAGGCAAATTGGATTTGCACACTTCCGTCGGGTAATGCAGTGATTTTGTTCAATTTTGTCTTTGGAATTTCTAAGGAGGATGTTCATTTTCGAACGTCTAAAGAGAATTTTGCTTTACTTGTTCCCAAGTTAATCTTCTAGGAATAGCAACATTTGAATGTAAAGGATTGGTCTCAATTAAGAGAGTTTCATTTTTTGGTGAGGATTTTATAGCCTTTGTACTCATGTTTGTGCTTATAAATTTATAATAAATATGATAAATGATACAAACAGATTTAGATTTACAGTCCATTTCAAAGTTTCTAGCTTCAATATCTAAACACAGAGATTTAATAATTGAATCATCAGAAAGATCCATTGAGAAATTTGGATAGCAATTGAAATAAAGTGGACCACTTTCAAGATTTGATACATGAAATGAAAGAAGATAATTTGAAAATTTTGAATGCTTTTGTCTCTAAGGGTTAGGCAAATTGGAACGTCTATTCCTAATCTAAATAGTGGTTTAAATGCAACTTGAACTAAACCAACATGAAAAAATTTATATTTCTTCCTATGATTAAGAATTGCCTCTCTAGAGAATAGTTTTATTGTATCGACGTGTTGTCTAATAGAGATAGATTGTTTACAAGTTTTTATAGCATAATCTTGATCAAATAGTCCTATTTGATAAATAGTCTTTTGATCAATCTTTAGGATTGACCAGTTTTGTTGAAGTCGTTGTTCAATTTCTACTATTTGAATTTCTCTCATATTGAGATTTTCTTATTGATTATCAATATCTTTCTCTTCATTATTATTAAACAAATCATCAATAATAGATCATTGCATGCTTCGAGACTTATTGAACCAAGATCTTTGCCAAGACATAATTAACAAATAATTGATACTTTTTTTCTATAAAATGTTGTCGGTAGGTTGACTGACGGGACCACCTAACAAACTTGACCAATGCTTCATAGTTTCCAGGGCTGACCAATGTTTTCCCAACTTTGAAATATTAATTTATTAGGATTGGATTTCAAACGTTTGTTTCTACAGCTTGAACTTGGCTCTGATACCAAATTGGGATCGGACTTAAGAGTCCATTATTAAATCTAATCAATTCTTCTTATCCCTCATTATCCGAAGATGTTATTTTTAATCTTCAAGAAGATTCTAACTTCAGCGAAGAATCTTTTTCTACCCAATCTACTAATACAAAAATAATTTGTAACTGCAAAGACAATTGTATATGCAATAACAGCTCTATTAATATCCTGACAACTGAAAGAGAACTAATTCAAGAAATTATTGATCAAGTTTAGGACCAGAACTCAAATAAAAATTTAATCAACTCATCACTCCAGAAGAGAAAAAGCCTCAGATTACTAATAATCTTAATAAAATACTTAAAAAATTCGATCAAAATAAAAAAAATCTCTTCTAGACAAGATTTAAGAGGAGATGTTAATCAAATAAAGAGTCAAATCTCTAGTCTCGAAAAACAATTAATCAACCTCAAAACCGAAGTTGCAATTATCAAAGCCAGCTCACCAAGTTCCTCAAGTTCTTATGAAGATGAGCATACTAGTTAAACTCCTAGTCAAATTCAAATAGAAAATATTCAAGATATTGACCAAACCATGAACATTATTAGCCAAATCTGACTGCAAAAATAGTATACCAATGGAACAATTAACATTAATAAGGAATTCAAAATCAAAACCAATTAAAACTGTATTAGAGAATGACTTGTTCCTACAAAATATTTTGAAAAAACCACTGAAAACCTTTATGGTGCAGTTGGCAAGCGTCTCAACATAAAATACAAACTAACAATGTAGCGACTGAAAAAAAAATTTTGACTTTTAATTTCAAGTAAATACAATTTTAACTTTCGGTGTCGCTGCGAATTCCTAATACGTTTTAAAATATTTTTGTCATGTTAAATGTTGGGTGCGTGTGCTTTAAATTTTATTTGAGGAATATAGAATATTATTTTATCATCGAGCCTCGTTAATTCTCTTAGATCGAATAAATTTTTTTTGAGTTAATTTCTTGATAAATTTAGGCCAACCATTTAAATTAAAAACTAAGCAAACTTTAAACATTTTTTTCGGCCCATGCTAGTCCAAATTTTAGTACTGAAATTTCAGCAAAAAGCTCCCATTTGTTAGTCTTTGAATTTGGCCATATAGTTCCAATTTGCTCCTGCAATTTCGGTCACAAATTCCAGCAATTTTCCTCTAACTATTCTCCAGTTTTGATCCTTCAGTTTTCCCAGCAACCTGTTTTATCTTATTCTCCTTTTTTTTTCCAGCAATAAACCCCAATTCTTCTCCCCAAAATCAGCCACAAAAATTCCCAGAAAACTATTTTTTGTTATTCCCAAGCACACCCATTCGTGCTCATTTTTAAAAAGAAAGAAAGCAGGCGTCCATGTTTGATTTTAGAAAATGTGCAATAACGATTCTTTCTCCATCACAACTTCAATCGAAAACTCTTTTTTGAGGTATTTTTATTTACTACTCATACTAAGATTTATAAATGTTCTTTTTTTGGGAAAGTTATTATGTGAGATAAATGCCATGTAAATTTATTTATGAAGGAACGTTATGATGTGATTGAAGGTAATCACATATACATGCTGGTGATTGAAGGAAAACATGGGTGTCGATTACCAATTTATGTTGTTCCTATGTACATTTGAAATGATGGCATGTGCATTTATGTTTCTGTATAATTTTTCCTACATGTTAGTATATATTTCTACTGAGTGTTTCTTATGAAATATTCACCCAAAAATGAACAAATTTTCGGATTGAAATGGTTGGCGTTGATGCGATGGCTTAGGCTAGCAAACACAAAGTAAAGCTTCCTGTCGCTACTTTGAAAAAATCATAACTCTCTGTACATTTTGAATTTTTGAGTGAAATCAACGGCTATAGAAAGCCTTATATGTGGTCTAATAGTTACAATTGGAATCACTCATGAATTCATTCGTATTAATTTATTATGAACGTTTTAGACAATTTTTCAAGCAACTTTGTCTAACGTTTTCACCTACTGAACGATGTAGATAAGGTCTGAAATTTTAACATGGCCTAGCCCAAGGTCCCAAGTATCTACAGTTCAAATTTGGAATTTTGGAGTTCGTTTGAATGGTCAAATAAATAGTGGCGACACCTATCACGGTATTGGCAAAGACCTTAAAAATTTGAAGTAAAATTCTTTTTCCCTTGCGCACTTGTTATTTTTTGCAATAGTTACATATTTAAAACCCTACATGGGCACTGAAAATATTTTTTGGAGTCACAATATAATTTAGAGATTATTTTAGTGACCTTTCGAGTTGAGAAAATCCAGGGCGTTACATCTTGGTATTAGAGACCAGTTTTACTTTCATGCAGACTCGCGTAAATTTTAAAATTTTATTTTATTTTATATGGACTTTATTTTATTATGTCAAGTTAAAAATTTAGAAGTTAAGATTTTAGAATTTAAGTGTCGCTATTCGCCATCGGCGCGCTATGCGAACTTTGAGGTAAATAAAGTTTGATAATTTTTTTATGTTTAAGTAGGATGTTAATTAAACTTATATTTATGAAATTCTATTTTTTTTATGAAAATTTATTTTAATCTTTGGAATTAACTTAATAGATAATATAAACCCACTTAATCAGACTTTTCATAATTGGTATTTCAGACAATATTCCACCAAGTGAGTATTATCTAGAACATCTTGAGGCTGCAAGAAATTATTACATTTAGTTTGCTTCAGATCCCGAGTGGTCAAATGGCCATCATGTTGATACCTATAGGGCAGCACGTATTAGGGCGATAAACTGCAGGTTTGTGAGAAGAAGATGTTGGCTTTAATTGTATGCTTACCATTTTTTTGAAAGTGGAGGTTAAAGGATAAAACCTCAGACGCCTTAAATGGCTAAAAATATCTTTGATATCTGATGCATGCCTAGCTAAGATTAATGTTACATGTCAAAAAATTGATAGTATACTAGAGGGTAGTATGCCATTGGAAGGAACCATAGATACGGATAAATTAGCTAGGACAATATAGATAGATTTTGATGTGTTGGTACTCACAACAGATCTACATGTTATAAATATGAGAGATTTTGATATTATCTTGGGAATAGATTGGTTGGGTAGTAATCGCACTATCATCGTATATTTTGAGAAGGAAGTAATCTTTCAAAGACCAGGAGAGAAGGAGTTTAAATTTTATAGGTTGAAGATTAAAGCACTTCTCCGCCTCATCTCGACTTTTTGGCAGAAAAGTTGCTAAAGAAAAGAGATTGTCAAGGTTTTCTTGTCAATCTCACTGACATCTCGTCTGAGGAATTATCTTTGGATAAGGTGTTAGTGGTTCAGGAGTACGCCAATGTGTTTCCTTATGACCTAGTAGGCATTTAGCCTAATAGGCAAGTAAAATTCATGATAGATCTAATACTTGGAGCTGCAGCCATATCAAAGGCTTCGTATCGGATGGTACCAAAAAAATTACAAGAGTTAAAAATGTAATTGGAAGAGTTGTTAGATAAAGGATTAAGTGTTTTTCCGTGGGGAGCTCCAGTTCTCTTCTTGAAGAAAAATGATGGATCGATGAAAATATGTATCGACTACCGTAAGTTGAATAAATTAACGGTCAAGAATAAGTACCCACTTCCAAGAATTAAAAATTTGTTTGATTAATTGAAGGGTACTTCAGTATTTTCAAAGATCGACTTGGGGTCGGGCTATCATCAACTATAAATCAGGCCATCAAATATACCAAAATTAGCATTCTGAACTATCTATGTGCCTTACAAATTTACAGTAATGCTCTTTGGATTGACGAATGCTCCAACGGTATTTATAGATTTAATAAACCAAGTTTTTCATCAATATTTACATCGGTTCATCATTGTATTCATCGATGACATCATGATTTATTTCAAAAATCCCGATCAACATCAAGAGTACCAGAGAATAGTATTGAAGACCTTGCAGAGGGAAAAGTTGTATTCTAAATTCAAAAAATGTGAATTCTGGCTGGACCGAATGGGGTTTCTTGGTCACATTATGAAGGCTAAGGGAATTGAAGTAGATCCATCAAAAGTTGAGATCGTGTCAAATTGGTCGGCACTGTCAAATGTTGGTGAAGTAAGAAGCTTTCCGGGCTTAGCTATCAACATGTCATAGAAGGATGTTCCAAAATAGTTGGTTCTATAACGCATTTAACTCGAAAGGGTGTTCAGTATGTTTGGTCCGAGAAGTGTGACCAGAGTTTTTGAGAATTAAAAGACAAGCTAGTGTCTGCACCAGTACTAGTTTTACTCGAAGGTTCAAAAGACTGTAATTTATAGTTATGCATCAAAGCTCGGTTTGGGCTGTGTGTTGATGCAAAATGAAAAGGTGATAGCTTATGCTTCAAGACAGCTAAAGCAATATGAGCAAAATTACCCGACACGCGATCTTGAACTTGCGGCGGTAGTTCACGCTTTGAAAATTTGGCGACATTACCTTTATAGAAGCAAGTGTAAAATTTACACCGACCATTAGAGTCTCAAGTATTTTTTCACCCAAAATGAGTTAAATATGAGACAACAACGGTGGTTGAAATTAGTAAAGGACTACGACTGCCCTATCCTATACTATCCGGGTAAGGCAAATGTAGTTGTGGATGTTCTAAGGAGAAAGAATATGGGTCAGTTGTCTGCACTGCAATCGACACAAGATAATCTGATCAATGACTTTGAGAGTATGAAAATTGAAGTATTAGCACTGCTGGTGAGGACATCGGTATTGATAGCAAGTCTGATAGTAAATTCGACACTTAGAGATAGAATTGTGGTAGCTAAAAAAGATGATCATTTCTTTGAAAAGACCGGGGACTGAAGTAGGAACCAAAAAGATGAAAGAGTTTGAAATAGCTGTGGAAAAAGTTTTGATGTTCAAAGATCGGATAAGGATGAAGGTCTGAGAAATAAAATTTTATCTGAAGCTCATTCTGCTCCTTACGCTGCACATCCAGGAGGAACAAAAATGTACAAAAATTTACATAATACATTTTGGTAGAAAAACATGAACAGAGTTGTAGCTCGTTTCGTGTAAAAATATTTGGTGGGTCAACAAGTGGAAGCAGAGCTTCAGAGGCCGTCAAGGCCATTAAATCTAATGGATATACAGAGTGGAAATGGGAGAAAATTGCAATGGATTTTGTTGTGGGTTTTCTTAGATCGGCGAGATGTCATGATGCCATCTGGGTTGTAGTAGATCGCTTGAAAAAATCTGTGCATTTTTTCCCATTCGAATGAATTTCAGCTTGGAGCAATTAGCACATTTATATGTCAAAGAAATTGTCAGACTTAATGGAGTACCAGCATCCATCGTATCAGATTGAGACCAGAGGTTTACCTCAAAATTTTGGGTACTAAATTGAAATTTAACACAGCTTATCATCCTCAGACCGACAGGCAATCAAAACACACTATTCAAATCCTTGAGGATATGTTGAGAGCATGTGTCTTGGATTTGGGTGGTAAATGAGAAGGTCACCCATTGTTGGTGGAATTCACTTACAATAATAGTTTTCAAGCTACCATCGGCATGGCACCATATGAGGCACTATATGGTCGTCAATGTCGTTCGCCAATTTGTTGAGACGAAGTTGACGAAAGAAGAATTTTAGCACCAGAGTTGGTTGAGAAAATAGTAGAGGCAATAGACAATATCAGGTCTAGAATTAAGACATTGCAAGACCGTCAGAAAAGTTATGCCGATCAAAAAAGAAAAGAATTAGAGTACGGGGTCATCGAAAAAGTTTTTCTAAAGGTGGCCCCTATGAATGGAATAATACATTTCGGTAAGAAAGAAAAACTGAGACAGCATTTCATCGGCCCATTTGAGTTTCTTGAAAAAATTAGAAATGTGGCGTATCATTTGGCATTGCCACCCGAGCTCTCAGCAGTACACGACATATTCCACGTTTTGATGTTAAAGAAGTACGTGCATGATCCTACGCATGTGGTAAATATATGAGTCTTTGGATTTAAGTAATGAATATGGTTATGAGGAAGCGCCTACGGTGATACTAGAAAGAAAAGTCCATGTTCTGAGAAACTGGGAGATCCCTTTAGTCAAAGTTTAGTGGGGTAGACACGAGGAGGATGAGGCACTTGGAAAAGAGAAGAAGATGTTTTAGTTAAGTACCCAAATCTTGTAAACCAAGTAAGTTAAATTTTCAGGACGAATTTTTTTAAGTAGGAAAGGTTGTAGCGACCAAAATTTTTTTGACTTTTGATTTCAAGTAAATAAAATTTTAACTTCCGGTGTCTCTACGAACCTCCTAGTATGTTTTAAAATATTTTTGTCACGTTCAATGTTGCGCGCGTTTGCTTTAAATTTTATTTGACGAATATGAAATATTATTTTATCACCGAGCCTCGTTAATTTTATTAGATCGAATAAATTTTCTTGAGTTAATTTCTTGATAAATTTAGACCAACCATTTAAATTAAAAACTAAGCAAACGTTAAACATTTTTTTTTGGCACATGCTAGTCCTAATTTTAAGTCCAAAAACTATCCATTAAACCCAATAAAAACCAGTCTCCTCTAGCCCAACACCTGACCTATTTTTCAGCCCAAAAGTTCACCTATAATAAGCCCAAAACCCGGTTCATTTCGGCTCCAAAAATCAGCAAATAAACCGGCCACTTTGCTGCCAAAACTTACCCACTTTGCAGCCAGGGAAAACGGCCCCCTCCATGATCAATAATCCACCTCAACTTTAGTCAATAACTGCCCTTAGCAACAACTAAACTGCCCTTCCATTTCTCTCAAGAAACCGTTCCCTAGCTCCCTATTATCAGCCCCATTTTCTTACCACTTACCCTCACACTTCAGCTACCAAACCAACCACTATTTCTCCCTCCAAAAACTCCCAGAACTCGGCCATTACAGTCTTCATTTAACCTCCAAAATATTAGCCATTAACTTAAGTAAAAACCTCCCACTTTTCCTCTTCAAAAATCGGCTCTCAATATGAATGGAACGTTATGCCTTTTGGACTTAAGAACGCTCCTTCAGAATTTCAAAAAATTATGAATGATATTTTTATTCCTAATCAAACTTTCTCAATTGTCTACATTGATGATGTCTTCATCTACTCCAATAATATTGAGCAACATAATAAACATCTTCAAATCTTTCTTTCAATTATTAAGAGAAATGACTTAACCGTTTCTGAGAAAAAAAACTGTCCTTTTTCAAACAAAAATTAAGTTTTTAGGGCATGAAATCATCAAAGGAATCATTACACCAATCAAAAGAAGCCTTGAACCATTAGGAGATTCAGATATTTTCATGGTATTTGGTACTAGAACCTCGTCGATGGATGGTCAGTTGAGCCTTTCAACTGGGATAGCCCTCATCAAATCGGAGTCCTTGCTGCTCACCAATTTTAAAAGGGCGTCCGCATAACCATTTTCGATCCACGGGATCTAGAGAAGTTCGAATATCTCAAAGTGGGATAGGAGGTCTTTGGCCTTTTTCAGGTACGCCACCATGGACTGCTCGTGGGCTGTGAAGGTCCCGTTGACTTAACTAACCACCAGCTACGAATCACTGTAAATCTAGAGTTTTCTTGCCTTCATCTCTTGTGCCAGCCTCAAGCCTGCTAGGAGCACCTCGTATTCCGTGGCATTGTCTGAGGCTTTGAACTCCAGGCGAATTATGCAGTTGAGATTGTGACCATCGAAGCTGACCAGCAAAATCCTGGCTCCAGCTCTGGCATCACCCGAGGATCCCTCAACATACAATTTCTATGTTGGTACATCCTGAGGCTTGGCTTCAAGCTAGCCCTCTGGGATATGGGCGAATTCGACCATAAAATCTGCTAAAGCTTGTCCCTTTATGGAAGGTCTTGGCCTATAGGAGACATCGAATTGGCTAAGTTCAATTGACCACTTCATCAGCCTTTCTGAGGTATCTGGCTTTTGGAAGATCTGTCTCAGAAGTAAGTTTGTCAGGACATCGATGCTATGTGACTGGAAGTACGGCTGGATTTTTTGAGAGGCGATAATCAAGGACATGGCGAGCTTATCCATGTTCGGGTATCTCGTCTCTGCGTTCTGCAGGGCCTTACTTACATAATAGATAGGGAGTTGCGTGGAGCCTTCTTCTCGGATCAAGATCAAACTCACTACTTTTTTGGACACTGAGAGGTAGATGAGTAGTGTTTATCCATTCTTTGGCTTGGACAGCAGTAGGACTTTTTTGATAAGGACCTTGAGGTCTTGGAAGGCCTTCTCACATTCTTCGGTCCACTAGAACCTCTTCTCTCCTTTAATAGTCTGAAAGAAGGGCTGGCAAAGGTCGGTTGCCTTTGATATGAATCGGTTCAGGGAAGCCAATCTTTCTGTCAGGCTCTGTTCTTCCTTGGGAGAAGATGGTGACCGTGTCTCGATGAGTGCCTTGATCTTCTCGGGATTAGCCTCTATCCCACACTGGATTGCCATGTAACCGAGGAATTTTCTCGATGCGACTCTGAAGGTGCACTTTAGGGGGTTAAGCTTCATGCGATATTTGTAGAGGATTTTGAACATCTTCCTTAAGTGCTCGATGTGGTCCTCGGTGTTCACTCTCTTCACGAGCATGTCATCGACGTAGACTTCCATAGTGTTTTCGATCTGTCTTGAGAACATGTGGTTTACTAGCCTCTGGTATGTGACCCCTGCGTTCTTTAGGCCGAAGGGCATCATCTTATAGTAGTATAATCCTCGGTCCGTAATGAACGAAGTGTGATCCTTATCTCCTGTGAACATCGGGATCTGGTTGTAGCCTGAGTAGGCATCTATGAAACTAAGTAGCTTGTGGCCAGTAGTTGCATCGACTAGTTGGTCGATGCACGGTAACATGAAGCTATCCTTGGAGCATGCTTGGTTCAAGTCTGAGAAATCTATGCATACCCTCTATTTCTTGGTGATATACCTTACCAGTAGGGGGTTGGATACCCATTGGGGGTAGACTGTTTCTCTGATGAACCCGTTGGCCAATAATTTGTCAACCTCCTCCTTCAAGGCACCATACCTCTCGGTGCTCAAGGGTCTCCTCTTTTGTATCTTGGGGCACACTTTAGGATCCACCTTTAAGGCATGGCAAGCCACTAATGGATCAATCTCCACCATATCGCTATGTTTCCATGCGAAGATATCAGTACTCTCCCGTATTAACTGATTCAATTTCTCTTTCATCTTTTTCTCGAGCCTCTCTCCCACCTGCAACATCTGTGTCAGCTCTGTGGGGTTCACCAGGAACACTTTTAGCTCCTCGGCTGGAGAGCAAAAGAGTCTGAGCCTATAATTCGAGGGTCCAGGCCCTCGTCCAGTATCATTTCTTTGTCCATCTTTTCGGGGTCGACGTCCATCAACCCCGAATGTATAGTCATTACCACCAGGGTAATATCCTTGTACTTTGCTGCTTTGCGTAACACATTCATGTAGTAGGCCTTTGCCTCTGTGTGATTACTGCGAATCTTGGCGACGCTTCCCGACGTCAGGAACTTAATTGCCAAGTGATGGATGGATGTGACCACTTGTAGATCCTTGAGCGCATGCCTACCGAGGACTCCGTGGTAGGCGGAGCGCCTATCAACTACCAAGAATTCTATAAATTTCCTAAGATGACACGGGGGCTCTCCGAAGTCCACTGTGAGGGTAATCCTTTCTCGCAGAACGAGGCTATCTCCAGTGAAACTAAATAGTGGCTCTGAGATGGCTATCAGTTCATAATCCACGTCCATTTGATCAAAGGTATTGTCGAACAAGATGTTCACGGCACTTCCATCATCGATCAACATCCATCCCAATTCATTTCTGGCGACAACGGCATAGACCACCAAGGCATCGCAGTAGAGGCAGTGTATGCCGGCCTTGTCTTCCTCAGTGAATGAGATTTGTGGGGCTCTCGTTCGGTGTCCATGGACCTGCCAACTCGCCACAGGTTCTTCCCTCACTGTCTTCACGTAGTTTCGTCGCAAGTTCATCGTGTGCTCTCTGACATAGGGCCCTCCTATGATCATATTGATAGGAGGGCCACTGGTCCTTTTACCCTCGGTGGGTCCCTATTTCTATCATTTCTTCCATCGTTGCGACGAGGTTCCTCGTTCTGGTATCGAGGAGGAGGTTTTCGCCCCTGAATGGGTGGCCCTTAACGTTCTCACACGGGTCCATCCCTTCTTCCTATCCATGGTTTCCACGATTGATCAGTTCTCTCACGTCTAGGCAATTTTCTTTGTTATGTATCCTAGTCTTGTGCATACGACAGAACTTGGGTGGTGTGGCCGTCGACAAAGGGGCCACTGTGGGTGTCTTGAGATGGGGGATATGGACTATCTCAGTCTTGTTAAATCTCCTGTAGTGGTTGTTCTATGGTCCAGGAGAGTGCTTTCTCTGAAAGTGGTTGAAACGAGGTTTAGGAGAGCGCGCCCCTTCCTTCTATATCAGTCTCTCCTGTCCCTTTCAGCTTCCTTCCCATTTTCGATCGCCTCTTTTGATCAAATTTCATTATGGATGAAGTCTACTAACTAACTGTACATTTTTGGTTGACTATTCTGGACGTCTCTCCAGAATAAGGTACGTATGTGAAGTCTGGTCACCAGTGCATCCAGGGCTTTGTCATCGGTTACAGTCTCAATCCTGTTGATGATGTTGCTGAACCTCTTGAAATAACTTTTGATTTTTTTTCCTTCCTTCTGCCGAATAACATGGAGTTGAGCAATATCGGCTATCATCGTTCGGTTGCCAATAAAAGCATTGACGAACTCTCTTTTGAGCTGAGGCCAGCTCCTGATGCTTCCTGGCTTCAGCTTGTTGTACCACATTTTCGTGTCGGATGTGAGTGTGGTGTGAAAATTTTGACACTTCATTGTGGAGGATTGGCCTTGGAGCTTTGTCTTGTATATGTTGATAAGATCCGTGGGGTCGCCTCTCTCGTTGTATTTGTCCATAAGAGGCATTTGAAAATTTACGTGTATCTCCATAGCCTTCATGTAATTGTTGAACGGAAGGTTCTTGTCGTCATCATCCTCGTAGCATTCTAATATCTCTTTCTCTTCTTCAGGTCTCGCGTAGCTGGGTTTCGGGTCCTTCTTTCTTTCCGTGTAGGCCTTACTGTGATCACTGCGACTGCTATGCGACGGTAGGAGTTGCACTATAGAGGATCCCACTCTCAACCTATCAAACACGCTAGCAGCAGGAGCTGGCTGGTTTTTCCACGCCAGAAGAGGTCTCTCCCTCTGACCGTCCTGCGAGGGCTTCGGAACAATGTTTCGAGGGTTCTGGCCATTTGAAACGGGCAGGTCATCCTGAGATCAACGACTTTCCATTGAACAGGACCTTGAAGGGCTTCTCCGGGCATGACTATGCTTGAGTCCATGTTGGAGGGATTGATTCTCCAACAGTTCAAGCGCTACCTTCATCCGGGCATTGTCCAACTTTAGGTCCTGATTCTCCTGTGACTGTCCGCTTCTGTCGTTGTCTTCTCCTCTTGCGGCGGGTTACGTTTTGGAGATCTTGAGTACTTTCCTACCGCAAGTCAGTGTGGTGGGATTCAACTTCTTCTTCCATAGAATGTTCGGTAGCCACGCTCTTCCTGGTAGAAAATACGTTAGTACCACAAGTTTCAGGTTGTGTAACATTTTTCGCTTCCCACAGAGGGTACCAATCTGTTGACGTCGAAACCTGTATTGTCCATGTGTCAACAGATCTTTAGTCACTCATCTGTCAACCTGTATGTTACCTGCACACTAGGACGAACGTTAGGCACCAAGGTCTGACGATCATTGGTACTCTGACGATCAAGTCAACTGCCAGTATATAGAATAATATACGGGGGTTAAAAGTAATGGGGTGTGAGAGGGACAAGCAGTCAGAGATTTGAACAGAGTTTAGGAGTGAAATGAAAGCGTAAAAAGAGCGTACCTTAGAATAGCCGGAGACGTTGTATTTATAGTACAAGAGTTCTAATTGATTTAGAAAACAATCAATTAGATATCTAATCGGATCCTCCTTCCTTAAGGATAGGGATGATCGGTTGTCAAGACAATCTCCTAGATTACCGTCCTTATTTGAATTCATCACGTTGCCTAATCTTTAGGAGATTGGAATTTGGTTTCCTTGTGAGAATCCGTGTGCCAATCAAACACAATCTTTCTGTAATTACTTCTCTGGTCATCTCAAAATATCGTGCTGCCTGTTAGTTATAATAAATACGAAGCTTGGCGAGGTTCTTTAGGTCGGCCATGAGTGTCGAGGATCTTCAGGGACTTCACAATACTCTGATCCAGGGATGTTGAGATGCTCGATGGGCCTCCGAGGCCTTTTGAGAGTTTACGATGCCCTTGCTGGACCACTGAGGCCTTCGCTGGGTTTATGGGACATTTATGAATCTAGAAGGCTCTCGCTGGGCCTACAAGGCCTTAGCGAGGCCTGAATTAGGCCTATATGGGATTTTTATTGGGCCATTGCTGACGTGGAGGCCTTACCAAAATCGGGTGGTAACAATCTCAACTGCTAGATTCTATTTGCCACGGTCCAACCGCGACATGCTTTATGCGGCTAGACCGCGGCCAAATTTTTATTTTTAAAGTCTCCATCAATTCCCGCAATATGTTTTAAACAATATTTCTAACAATCCTCCACTTGTTTAAAATATATAAACTCATATTTTTTAAAAACGATATTCATGCCTAAAATAAAATATCTTTTAATTTGAACTTTATCTTAGTGTAATCCTTGCAAAGTAGTATCAAAATCACGGGTAGCCTTAGCTTTGAACCTGTTATTTCTTGTGATAATAACGACAATGTCACACACTTGAATACTGTCATTCAATTTGTTCTGCAAAAGTTTGATTAGCGCGTTAGTGGCCATGCGCTAACTATTTTCATGAACTCTTCGAAAAGTAACTCCAAACTTTCCTTGAAGCAGCACCACTTCAAAGTTCATATAGGTCAAATTCTTACAATGTCTTTGATAAAAGGAAGACACTTGTACTACGTACTGAATTTCATTAAGAGTTTTTAACTCAACCCTCCAATTGTAACACCAGCACTTACATCATTAGGATAGGGTTTAATTTATTTATGTGCTACTAATTATTCACTTATTGAATAACTAGTTGTTACCCTTTAAACTTGTGAATTACTCATTTCGTAATAACAAGTAGGGTTATAGCTATTGGGGAATTTAATATAAGAGTTTCAACCCTATCATACTCGATGTTGATCTTACTAACTCTTTAGTAAGTGACTTTGTAAATGGACAACTAAATTCTCGCTCGATCTTACAAATGTAAGAGAAATTATTCCACTTTTGATTAATTTTCTTATATAATCATGTCTAAGACTCGTATGTCTAGACTTTCTATTATAAACATCACTATATGCTCTAGCTAATGTGGCTTAACTATCACATAGTATTAAGATAAAAGATTTATTCTTCGTATCCAATGGAACTTCATATAGAAGATCCTGTAGCCACTCAGCTTCTTTTCCTATTTCTACTAATGCAACAAACTCTGATTCTATAGTTGAGTGTATTATACAAGTTTCTTTCTTAGATCTCCAAGAAACGGCACATCCTCCAAGAGTAAACACCCAACCTGAAGTAGACTTACTTTCTCTTGCATTTGATATCCAACTAGCGTTGGTATATCCTTCTAAAATAGCCGAGAACTTAGAATATTGGAGTCCAAGGTTTTTGGTTTTCTTTAAAAAACTAAGAACCTTACCAATATCTTTCCAATGTTTGGTACCTGGGTTACTTGTAAATCTACTAAGTTTACTTATTGCAAATGCAATGTCCGGTCTTGTATATTGTACCGCAGACATTAGACTACCAATTGTACTTGCATATTCAAGTTGTGCAATAGCCCTTCCATCATTCTTCACAAGTTTGATACTAGGATTAAATAGGGTATTTGCCTCTTTTACATTCAAATGTTTGAACTTATTTATCACATTCTCAATATAATGTGATTGTGTTAATGTATAACCCCCACTATTCTTAATCAATTTGATATCTAAAATGGTATCTACTTAACTAAGATCTTTCATTTTGAATGTGAAAAATAGAAACCTCTTCGTTTCTATAATATCAATCATGTGATTACTTATAATCAACTTGTCGTCTACATACTAGCAAACAAAAACAATATGTATATCACAAGTTTTTGTATGCAGATATTTATCTACCGTATTGTGCACAAAACAAAAAGATATGATAGCATTGTCAAAATTTTCCATGCCATTGCTTGTTTTAAACCATAAAAAAATTTAATTAATTTACATACTTTATGTTCATTACCGGGTAGTATAAAACCTTCTGGTTGTTCCAGTAAACCTCTTCATCTAATATCTCCATTTAAAAATGCAGTTTTTACATCTATTTGATGAACACATAAATCATGAATGGAAGCTAAAGCAAATAAAATCTTAATAGTTGTAATTCTAACTACATGTGCATACGTGTCAAAATAGTCTATTCCTTCCTTTTGTCGATAACCTTTTGCAACTAATCTTACTTTAAAAGTTTGGATTGAACCATCAATATTATATTTCCTTCGAAATACCCTTTTACAACTGATAGGTTTTGAATCTTTTGGAAAATCGACAATTTTCCAAGTATTGTTTTAAATTATAGAATCCATCTCATTATTTATAGCATCTTTCCAAAAAGTACTATATCTAGAAGCTATAGCCTCTTTATAAGTTTTAGGATCACTCTCGACTTGAAGAACAAATAGAATTGTTCTTACTACGTCTTTCTCATTTGCTTCTACTACGCATAGAGTGATTCGTTAAAATTCTATATGCTTCTACTACGCATAGAGTAATTCGTTAAAATTCTATCTCATTTACTTCTTTGAGGTGTACTAGACTCAATAACATCGTTAAAAAATGTTTCTAATAGTTCTCTAGAAGCTAGAATCTCCTTTTGAGGTTCCGTTAGAGTTTGAAAAAATTCATTCATACTTCATGAATTTTCAAAGAACTCCACATCTTGGGATTCTACAATAATATTGGATTATAGGATGAGTAACCTATATGCTTTCCTATTTGAAGCATATGCTACAAAGGCACACTTGATACCTCTAGGACCCAACATGGTCCTATTAGGATTGGTATTGTTGTAGTATACAAGACACCCCACACTTTAAAATATTCAATATTTGGTTTTCTCCCTTCCCACAATTCATAATGGGAAACCTTCAATTTCTTAGTAGGAATTTTATTGCAAATATGACAAGCAAAAAACAAAGCTTCATCCTACAAATTATAAGATAATTTAGTATGTAATAACATAGCATTAATCATTTCAACCAAAGTCATATTCTTTCTTTCTGCCAAGCCATTTTGTTCAAGAGTTCTAGGAGCACAACATTGGTGTATTATGCCATGTTCTTCACATAAGATATTAAATTTATTAGAAAAGTATTCTCACCTCTATCACTTCTAATAAATTTTTTTTTTCCTAGTTGATTTTCTACTTCGATTATGAAAACTTCAAACATGTTAAAGGCCTCATCTTTATGTTTCATTAAGTAAACATAAAAAAACCTAGAAAAATCATCTATAAAGGTTATGAAATATTTATTACCTCATCTAGTTAACATGTTATTTAATTTACAAATATCTAAATGAATTAATCCAAGTAGACTAGATGATCTATCAACACTTTTAAAAGGCTTCTTAACCATTTTTGATTTAACACATAATTCACATTTATCATGTTTGTCTAATTCACAAAAAATCATACCGCTTTTTATCATTCTATTTAATGTAGAATAGCCTATATGACCTAATCTATCATATCATAATTTAGAAGAAACAAGATAGTAAGTGGAATTTATAGTTTTATTGATATTATTGTCAATAGTACAAAGTTTGATCATTCTCTTAGTAGAATAGTCTTTTCCAACAAAAATCCCATTACGGGATAATACAAGTTTTCCTGACTCAAATATAGATTTGACACCTGGTTTTCCCAAGAGATCCCCACTAACAAGATTCATATTCATACTGGAACATGTAATACATTTGATAATGTTATCTTCTTCCCGGATGTGAAATATAATTCAATGTTTCCTTTGCCAACGACGCTTGAACGACCTTCATTTCTCATTTGGATTTGTTGTTCATCGCCGATCTCTTGATAGGTTTTGAAAAGAGACTTATCATAGCAAACATAGACAGTAGCACATGTGTCATACCACCATCCCGGAACTTTTCCTTTAATAGAATTGATTTTGTTCACAGTAGCAACAATGTCTTCGGTGTCAATGGAATTCACTTTTTCCTCAGTTTTGCTTTGTTTTCAATACCAGAAATCTTTTCCAAAATGACAAGGTTTTCCACACACAAAGCAATCTCCCTTAGCTATTTTTTTTTAAAAATTTGTTATTGTCCTTGCTGGAAGATTTCCTCTTGAATGATTTGTTGAATTTGTTGGTGTTCTCCACGACATTGGTTTTTGAAGTGCCAATACAAGATTTTCATTCCCACCTCGTTCCCTTGACTCTTTCTCAATTCGGAGATGTTTTTGAACTTGCTCGAATGAAACGTCTTTAGAATTATGAAGAATTTTCTTCATATATCATCTCCAAGTCATTGATAATTTAGCAATACTAGCCCAAACTTGGAACGCTTCAGAAAGTTCAATTTTTACAGCTCTCATCTTGTTGACAATTACTTACAACTTCTTCACTTGTTGCAAAATCGGTATGTTATCAAGAAATTTGAAATCAAAATACGTAGAAATTAAAAATTTCTTGGTACCTTCCTCCTCAGCTTTGTATTTATTTCCATGTGCTTCCCAAATTTCTCTTTCTGAAGTTGTATTTGTGTAGAGATCATATAGACAATCAGAAAGAGTATTTAAAATGTGGCCTCTACATATCAACTCATCCTCTTGACGTTTCTTTCGTTCCACCTTTATTGCATATGAATCTGTCTGCCGGATCTGAAAATGCCACCAAATTTGGATTAAGAACATAGAAGATTTTTAAAGCAGTGAGAAGAAACTTCAACTTGTCTTGCCAACGAGTGAAGTTGTTCCATCCAACCAGTTAAGCCTCACTAAGTCTTAATTCATCAATTTGATTATAGCCATGGTGGTTTCATTCTTGGATGCCTCAATTATCATTTTTAGATTGTTGAAAACTTACTTTGCAGAGGAGAATGAAACACAAACGCCAAAATTTGCTTACAACTTTAACTTGAAGAACACAAAAGAGAAGAATAAACACTGAACTTGAAGCGCATAGAATGCTAATATTTGAACCATTTCTTAAAGAATGAGATGCTAATGGTTCTTCACTTAAATAGCTTTAGCAGATTTCAAGCCTCAAACTGGATTGCACTAGCACTAATGAAATCCGGAAAAAAGGAACTAAAAATGATTAAAAATCTGAAATTTATGTAATGAATTTGATGTTTAAACACTTTGATATTGTTTGAGGATGATTTCTTGTATTTATTTTCATCAAATTCAACTTGAGTTTATAGTGTAAAGACACCCAAAAGTGAGGGACACATCTCTTGGGTCGAAGAGGCACATTTTGGTCCCTGTTTGCCGCGGTCAAATTTTTTTTTTTTTAGTCTCCAACAATTCCCGCAATATGTTTTGAACAATATTTCTAACATAGTCATGTCATAGAAGAGCAATCCTTGAAAGTTACCACTGATGGAGAGACATCTCTAGGTAGAGATAGATTACATGGTGTTTCGAGGATAAAGAAGAGGCATGGGACGTGCTTTAACATACAATAAAAGAGCACATTATGATAAGGCAAATATTGAATGTTATCATTGCCACAAGCTTGGTTGTCAGTATGAATACCCTTACAAAGAGAATGAGACAAAGACGAATTTTGTTAGGGCTGAGGAAAAGATGCTATTGGTGGCCTACGTTGACAAACAAAGAGACTCAAATCAAATGATACATGGTACCTAGACTCTGAATGCAGCAATCATATGAGTGGTACCAAATTCTTAAAAAACTAGTATTTTACCGTGGCTTATATTAACATTCTTATAAATGAAAGCGTACAGACTATTACTCGAGTGTTTTATGTTCCAAAATTATAAATAAATCTAATTAATCTTGCTTAGTTGCAAGAGGATAGATTTTCTATTATTATTATTCAAAAGGGTAACTGTCGAATCCATGATCCAGAAAAAGTTTGATTGTACATATAATCAGGGGCGGATTTTGGAGGTGGAGGTGGAGGTGGAGGTGGAGGTGGAGGGGAGGGGGAGGGGGACCAAACTATAGCTCGGGCCTGTCCTGGAAAAAGTCATTTTTTTACAGTGTAAAAAAAAAATTCTTAATAACAGCCAAGTGAATTTTTTTTTCAGTAGTAGCCCTGGCTCAAAATTCCTGGATCCGCCGCTACACGTAATCGTATGTTTTCTTTGCACTTCAACACTCAAAATACTCATTAGGCATCTCACATCAATAGTGCAAGGCACAACATGGTTGTGGCACTATTGTTTCAAGAATTTAAATTTTAGTAGATAGAAAATACTACAGCAATAAAAGATGGTCGAAGGACGCCTACAAATTCAGTCTCCTAAAAGAGTTTGTGAAGAATGCATCATTAGGAAGCAGCGTCGTGATTCATTACCTAAAGCGAGCACATGGGAGAGCTACACAACCACTTCAACTCGTCCATTCAGATATACGTCAACCAATAAACTTAACGTCAAACATCAAAAAAATGTATTTCGTTACCTTTATTGATGACCTCAGTCAAAAAACATGGGTTTATCTTTTGATAGAAAAATTTGAAGGTATTGTGGCATTTATAAAATTTCAGATACATGTTGAAAAAGAATTTGGAAAATCCATTAAGATTCTATGCACTAATCCAGGAAGTGAATTCAATTCACATGAATTAATTAATTATTGTGATATGCATGCAATTCGTAGACAACTTACTACAGCTTACTCACCACAACAGAATGGTGTGTCGAAAAGGAAAAATCACACTATTATGAATATAATGCATAGCATATTGGCAAAAAGAACCATTCCAAAGTTTTTTTTGGCTAGAAGTTTGCACAAGTGTCTACGTTCTTAACAGAAGCCCCACACTTGCTATAATGAACATGGCACCTAAGGAAGCATAGAGTATACACACCATCAATTGATCATTTCAGAATATTCTAATGCTTAGCCTATGCACTTGTACCTGATGAGTGTTGTCAAATTTTAAATAATTCGCAAGTGCACGAATCTATTTAAATATAGAAAAGTATGAATGAAGTCGATCTCACAGGACTGCAATAAAAAAAGTCTACTTTAATCCGAATGAACTATTAGGCTGGTTGGGTCCAAAGGAGTTAGGTTGAAAGAATTTAACTTAAAGACTAATTAACTATGCTAAAAAGTTAAGTTGAAGGTTCAAGTTGTTTAAAGTACTAAGGTTTCAGAATCCACCATTGTTTAACTTAGCAATTATCCAATTATTGATTAATTCTAAAAAAAAAACGACAACTCGAAATCAATCTATTATCGTCTTAAAATATGTATCAATTAATCCAATATCAGCTCCCCTTTGCTTCAATCTTAAATTACTTGAGCATTTTCTGTATCAAACTCAATTAAAAGAAAACAAAGAATCAAATATTTCGCATCTTAAGCATCTATGTATCCCAAATCGATAACAAGATAACGGAAAATCAAAAGAAATTAATTGAACAAGTTCAAGCACCAAGCACGAATTAATTAAATTAATTTCTAACTATCAAAAATACATGATATTTAATATGAAAGAAATTTTATTTAATTAATTTAACAAGAACGAATCATGAAAGTTAAAGCCCGAATATGGAATTAAAAGGATAACAAGATAATCACATCGTTTAAACAAGGTTTCATCGTCTACCTTGGCTCAAAAAATTAGAAAAACATAATTAAATTAAAAATAAAAGATTCTATAGAACCCGGCATAGATTGAAGGAGAAGAAATCTTTCAAAAGTCTTCTTTACCACGTGATTCTTCTCTCTTGTTTCTAGCTGTCGTCCTCCTTCAATTTGACCTAGATTCAATCTTTATATAGTGTTTTATCAATCTTGCAACTCGTGTATGTGAAAAGATTAAAAACCCCGACTTAGAGCTAAAAATAGAACAAAATAAAAGTCCAGAAGGGTCGCGGTTTGCTTACCATGGCCAATCCATGGCAAATAGAACAATAAAAATTGACGCGATGAAACAAACAGTATGAAATTATGCCCAAAATTATTTCCAATTCCAATTTTGCACACTTGGTCCTCAAAGTTCCAATAGCTTTGCGATTTGGTCTCCACTACTAGTTTTACTTGCAGGATTAGTCTTTTTTGCTCCAAAGCCTCGAGCATGGTCCCATACTTTCAAAAACTTCTATTTTGGTCCCCAAATCTTCATAGTCATTTACAATTTTTCCTAATCCAAATAAGACATTAATTAGTATTTTTATTACTAACAAAATAAAATAAGCAGGTAATATGTATACTAAAATTGTGCTCATCAAACACCCCCAAACCTATGTTTTGCTAGTCCTCGAGCAAAAATTGTCGAGCAAAAATTGAAATAAAAATATTATTTATTCTTTTTTTTTTTTTTTATCGATGCACTTTGCATTCACTTCATCAATCAAACTAATAA
Source organism: Forsythia suspensa (assembly GCA_023638005.1). Taxonomy (NCBI): domain Eukaryota; kingdom Viridiplantae; phylum Streptophyta; class Magnoliopsida; order Lamiales; family Oleaceae; genus Forsythia; species Forsythia suspensa. The sequence goes on from CM042667.1 coordinate 18,535,645, forward strand.
CAACTAATATATAAAAGTACAAGTATTATCAAAGTTTTGGAGAAATTCACTCCCACACCCATCAATTCACACATATAAGTTAATAAACTTGTGCAATTATATTAGCTATCAAAGCTACAGTAACCAAACAATTTTCAAAAATATCATGTCAATCCCCAAATCTCACAATATGTATGTAAAAATAGTACTCTCGGAAGAAAATAATCCCAAGTTGAAGTTGATCAAATAACATGGTAAAGTGAGCAATGTTGAATAAAAATAATATCACACACTCACCCCCAAGATGTGCATATAAAGGAAAACTTGTCAATGATTTATAAGTGAGTACAATCTCTCAGATATTAGTAGGTAAGTAAAATCCATTTTCTCTCTCTAGAATATCACTACCCCCTACGACCCATAGTGCAAGCATTCACTTCATACATTTGCTATCTAAAATCAAGATGGATTTTTATTTGGTTGTAATGTAGGCTCGGGACAGGGCTAATCAAATAACTAGATAAATGAATAAACAAAGTATGAATGAAAACAATAGAGAATTTTTTAAGACTAAGGTTAGTTTGCGTTTTCTCCCACCTTTCTTTCTTTCTTTCTTTCTTTCTTTTTTTTTTTTTCAAAACTCTTTCCAAACGACCTTTTTTGTGTGTGTACCATATATAGTGAGTGCACATTTTTCAACTCCTTTTTTTAATATATTTTTCATGAGAGATACTTTTGACTTTGATTTCATTCACTTTATACCCTTCATCATCATCTTCTGATTGTTACTTTTTCTGCCTCTCCTTCTTTTTCGTTCACTATTCTTCTTTTTTTTGCCACCACCATTTGATATAAATTTATTTCTACATTCTCAATCATAAAAAAGAACATGAAATATGGATTACATTATGAACGTGGATTGGCTTAGTGTAGGAATAGTTGGCTAACAAAGAAAAATTCAAGGCTTTTACTTTTTTTTTTTCCATAAGGCTTCAAACTAGCTGCTAGGGGGGTGTCAATGTTCATTTGGTAGACTAGAAAGGCTCAAAAGCATCAAAGATTGCCTCACTATCACTTTCTATAAAGCAAATTAGTCATCCAATGACACCAATCTTATAGGTTTTCAAGTACAGTGATACTTAGAAGGAAAAAAAAATTGACCATAGTGAATGTAAAAATTAGGCATAAAGGGGTTCTCTCCAAAAAGATATAAAGCTCAAGACTCACTTAAATTTTTTATTTTATTTTATTTAACACGTAAATTCTCTTCAATGGATTAATCACTTTCACTCATCGAACTTCTCTTTTCACCCTTGTGACTAACGTCAACATGCAAAAGTAACAAACAATGTGCCACAATACTCCAAGCCAAAGGTAATACAAGTACTAAAATAAAAAAGTCCTTACTTAATCCAATTTCCAAAGTCCATGCCCAGTGCCTTAATTTTTTTAAACACCCTACCCCCAAATATATTATAAACAGTGTCTTCAATGTTCCAATATATACAATTCAATTAAGTGCATATAAATATAATTAGTAGATAGGAATAAAGAGAGACAAAAAGAGAAGAGAATAATTGGAAAGAATGTACATGTATTACCACGCACTCCTACTAAGAAAAACATTAAGATAAAACACAATTGTGTTTTTTTTTTTTCAATTTTTTAAAAAGATTGATAGATAAGATCACTCAAATCAATTTATTCATCCCTCTCTTGAGAGTTGAACTCCAAATATTGTTTTAATTTTTGGCCAATAACTTCAAAAATATCACCATTTTTTGGGTTTTGAATCTCAATCACGCCATGAGGATAAACTGTACAAACAATAAAAGGGCCTGACTTGGAAATAGATGAAAACGAGAGTTGTATAAAAGCACTTTATAACTTGGAGTGAATGATTTTCTTACTATGTGCTTGTCATGAAAGACTTTAATTCTTTGTTTGTAGATCTTTGCATTCTCATAAGCGTCATTCCAAATTTCCTCAAGTTACGCTTAATCGAAATTTTCTTTTGATTGACTTTACGCTAATCAAAATTGAATTTCTTAATATCCCAATAAACCCGATGCTCGAGCTCAACCGGTAGGTGTCAAGCTTTCCCATACACCGGTCTACAAGGGGACATTCCAATGGGTATTTTGAAAAGTGTTCTATATGCCCATCATGCATCAGTAAGTCGTAGAGACCAATCCTTTCTATCAGGTCGAATTGTCTTCTCCAAAATCTACTTTACCTTTCGATTTGGAACCTCCACTTGATCGCTAGTTTGTAGCCCAATAAGCCTGATGCTCCAACTCAACCAGTAGGTGACAGGCTTTCTCATACATCAATCTATAAGGAGACATTCCAATGGGTGATTTCAAAGATGTTCTATATGCCCATAATGCATCAGTAAGTCGTAGAGACCAATCATTTCTATCAGGTCGAACTATCTTCTCCAAAATCCACTTTATCTCTCGATTTGAAACATCCTCCTGACCACTAGTTTGTAGGTGGTATGGAGTTGCAACCTGTGTGTGATGGAATACTTTGCTAACAGGGTTTGAAAATGCTTATTGTAGAAATGAGATCCACCATCATCGATTATGGCCCGTGGAGTGCCAAATCGAGATAAAATATTATTCTTCAAAAATGCCACCACACTTTGCTGATCATTGGTCCTACATAGAATTGCCTCAACCCATTTGGAAACATAATCGACACTAACTAATATGTAAAGATAGACAAATGATGGGAGAAAAGGTCCCATGAAATAGATCCATACGTCAAAGATCTCAACTACAAGAATAGGGTTAAGCGGCATCATGTTTCTTTTCGAAATGCTTTCTATGCATTGACACTTGTCACATGAAGAATAGAAAACATAAGTGTCACGAAAAAGGGTAGGACAATAAAAACCACATTGTAATATTTTGGCAGTAGTTTTTTTGGCACTGAAATGGCCTCCACAAGCTTGGTCATGGCAAAAATTGATCACACTTTGGAATTCACTTTCTAGGACACTTTTCCTTATAATTTGATTAACACGGTATTTAAACAAATAAGGATCATCCCAAAAGAAGTTATTCACTTCAACTAAGAACTTAGTTTTATCTTGTTTAGTCCAATATTCTGGAAGCTTATTTGTAACAAGATAATTAACTATGTCAGCAAACTAGGGTACAACATCAATATTTATAAGTTGTTCATCTGGGAACAACTCATTTAACGGCAGTGTTTCCTATACATAGTCAAGCACAATACAAGATAAGTGGTTAGCTACAACATTTTCAAAATCTTTTTTATCTCTGAACTCAATGTCAAATTCTTGCAAAAGCAAAATTCACCGAATCAACATTGGTTTAGCATCATTCTTAGTGAGAAGATATTTGAGGGCAGCATGGTAAAAAAAATTACTTTACATCCTACAAAATATGATCAAAATTTTACTAATACAAATAAAACTGTTAGCATTTAGTTCTCGTAATAGAATAATTCAATTGTGTATCGTTAAAAGTCCTACTAGCATAGTAAATAACAGAAGGCAACCGATCTAATCTTTATCCTAAAATTGATCCGATAACATAATCAGATGCATCACACATGAGTTCAAAAGGTAAATCCTAATTAGGTGTTCAAATGATAGGTGTAGTGGTCAACAACTTTTTTAGTCTTTCAAACACTTCTAAACAAGAATCACTAAAGAACAAGGTACATTATTGACAAGTAAATTGCATAAGGGTCTAGAGATTTTACTAAAATCTCGAATGAGTCTTCTATAAAAACCAGCATGCCCAAAGAATAATCTTACTTTTTTCACTGATTTTGGAGGTGGGACATTAGAGATAAGATATTGTCAACTTTAATACCACTACTAGAGATAATGTGACCAAGAACAATACCTTGTATTTACCATGAAGTGACATTTTCTCAATTTAAAACCAAGTTCTTTTTCTCGCATCTCTGCAAAACTAAAGTTAGATGGCGCAAACATTCATCAAACAAATCTCCATATACAAAAAAAATCATCCATGAAACTTCAAGAAACCTCTCAACCATGTCAAAAACAATACTAAGCATATATCTTTGAAAAGTAGTAGGTGCATTACACAAACCAAATGGCATTATTATATACGCAAACGTTCCAAAAGGACAAGTGAAAGTAGTTTTCTCTTGATCTCTGGAGGTATGATAATTTGATTATAGCCAGAATAACGATCTAGAAAATAATAAAAATCATCACCAGCAAGCCTGTCAAGCATTTGATCAATGAATGGAAGAGAAAAGTGTACTGGACTTTACCCACGTACTACCAGAATAGGATAAATAATCCTAGTATCTAACAATTTAAGCACATCAGTTCTTACCACCTCTTTCATGTTAGGATTTAACCTACGTTGCATTTCTCTAGTAGACCTAGAATTCTCCTCAAGATAGATATGGTACATGCAATCTACTGGATTTATACCTTTGATATCAGCAATGGTCCATCCTAATGCCTTTTTATGTTCAATCAAAATACTTAACAACTTACATTTTTGTGCATCATCAATGTAAGAAGAGATAATTATTGGCAAAGTGTCAACCTCTCCCAAGAATGCATATTGCAAAGTATCAGGCAATACTTTAAGCTCTACTTTTGGTGGTTGTTCAAACTCAATTTTCTGTTTCTATTTAGTTCTACCCATGACAAGTGCTGACTCAAGCAAGACATTCACTTCTTTATAGCACTATCAATATCAAAATATGAACTAAAATGAGTTAAGCACATCTTTAAAGCATCATGACAATTAGTAAAAATAAAAAGAATCAATATCAGTAACTTCCTCGTCGTCATGTGATTGTTTGTTGACATTAAAAATATTCAATTTTATTGTCATGTTACCAAAACATAGCTGCATACCTCTATTCCTGCAATTAATAATAGCATTAGATGTTGCTAGAAAAGGACGACCTGAAATTACAAGAATGTGTTTTGTAGAGTCATGTACCGGTTGAGTATCAAGTACAATAAAATCAACAGAAAAATAAAACTTGTCAACCTGTATCAAAACATTATCTACAATTCTACGGGGGACTTTCACAGATCTATCAACTAGTTGTAAAATCACAGATGTTTGTTTTAACTAGTCTAGTCCAAGTTGTATATACACAGAGTAAAGAAGAAGATTAACCACTAGCTCTTAAATCTAGTATTGCTTTCTCAATCTTATTGTTTCTTATGATGCATGAGATAGTAGGACAACCTGGATCTTTAAATTTTGGAGGAGCTTTGCTTTGAATTATTGAGCTAACCTGTTCAGTTAAAAAGGCCTTTTTGCACAAATACAATTGTCTCTTTTTCGTATATAAGTCCTTCAAGAACTTAGCATAGGCGGAAACTTGCTTAATAGCATCAAGTAGACGGATATTTATACTTACCTTCTAGAAGATTTCTATGATCTCTTTGATCGCACAATCTTGCTTCACTTATGTTAGCCTATGAGAAAATGGGACATTTAGAATGTAAAATGGCTGATTGTTCTCTTTGGGAGCTTCCTGAACTGAATCATCAGCTGGTGTATTACCTGGAGAAATTGGTTGAGATGTATTTCTTTTTGGAATTTTCACTTGGTTGTCAAACAATTTGTAGCGTCTCAAAGTCATGATGGATTTAGCCTCATGAATTAATCCCAATATTGTGCCCTGTTTTAGGATTAAGAAGTGGCTGACCTGGAAACTTTCCTTTCTCAATAGTTGTTGTCAACTGTTGGACTGACGAGGCCAGTTGTCCCATCACAATTTCTATATTAGAAATAGATTGTGCCTGTGAGTTTTGGCTAGTTTGTACCCCATTCTTAAATTCAGTAATAGTGTGATTCTGGTGCTGTAATGTAGCCTATGTAGCTTTTGTTAATTTTTAGATTATCTCCTTCCATGGTTTTGACTGATTGAAGTGTCTTGTAGTTTGCTAAGGGACTTGACTTGTCGTACTATCTTGTTGAATACCCTGTGACCAAGAAAAATTTGGATAGTCTCTCCATCCTGGGTTATATGTGTTAGAATAAGGAATGTAAGGTGGTTCCTCATCATGTTGAGGGCATTCACTTGATCAAAACATGCATCTTGCTCAGCAGAATTATTGGCTATTAACGAGAGTAACTAACGGGAAATATCTTCTATCATGCCTTTGACTTTTTTTATTTCAAAGCTCGGTTCAATGCTTCAAATCTCATAGATTCCTCTTTTCTTTGGTTCAGTCCAAAAAGATCGATTCTGCTGTTATAAATTGTCAGCCTGCTTTTGAAAGAAGCTCCAAATTTCTATTGGATTTTTGGACATAAGCTCTCCACCACTTGTGGCCATCAATCACTCTTGAATATGTGATAGTAATCCCTCCAAAAATATTGGCACAAGTGCCATTTTTCATAGCCGTGATGTAGACATTTCATAAGGAGCCCATTAAATTTTTGCCAAGTTTCATAGAATGGTTCTTCATCTTTTTGAACAAACTCTGAAATTTTCCTGCGAATAGCATTTGTTTTATAAACAGGAAAATATTTATTCAAAAATTTAGCAACCATTTGTTCTCCAGATATAATACTATTGACCGGTAATATATTGAATCATGATCTAGCTCTATATTTTAGAGAAAAAGGAAACGGACAAAGTTTAACATTATGAGGAGAAACATTCTCATATTTAAATGTCTCACATACATCATAGAAATCTATCAAATGATTATAGAGTTTTTCACTATCCAAACCACAGAAGATGGAAGACAATTAAGCACGTTCGGTTTTAACCCAACATTTCTAACAACTACTTGTGGGTATTGGATGCATGAGGTGCTCAAATTAGCTAATGGAGTAAAATAGTCCCTAAAAGGTCTCTTCTCAATTTCATAACCCATAGCGATTATTACTTTGATTTCTTCAATTTTATCTAAAGTGGTAGCTCATTTTTGTTGGTTCATTTTCACTATCGAGAGGTTCTAGTTTAATTTCTAGAGATCTCGACTAATCATGCACTATATATATATATATATATATATATATATATATATATATATATATATATATATATATATACTCAAGAATAAAATTAACTAATACTAAATTAACTTTTCGACGCAGTACCCGACAATGACCCCAAAAATTTGTTGTCAAATTTTAAATAACTCGCAAGTGTACGAATCTATTGAAATATAGAAAAGTAGCAACGAGGTGGATCCCATATGGACTGCAATGAAAAAGTCTAATTTAATCCGAATTAACTATTATTCTAGGCTAGTTGGTTCAAAAGAAGTTAGGTTGAAAGATTTTAACTATGCTAAAAAGTTAAATTGAATGTTCAAGTTGTTTAAAGTACCAAGGTTTCGGAATCCACTATTGTTTAACTTAACAATTATCCAATTATTGATTAATTCTAAAAAAACAAACGAAAACTCGCAATCAATCTATTGTCATATTAAAATATTTATCTATTAAATCCAAAAGACTATCCAAATTACTTTGAGCGTTTTCTGTATCAAACTCAATTAAAAGAAAACAAAGAATTAAAATTTTTGCATCCAAAGCATTTTATATATCCTAAATCGATAACAAGATAACGGAAAATCAAAAAAATTAATAGAACAAGTTTAAGCACCAAATACGAATTAATTAAATTAATTTTAAGAATACGTGATACTTAAGATAAAAGAGGTTTTATTTAATTAATCCAACAAGAACGAACCATGAAAGTTAAAGCCTGAAACAGAATTAAAAAGATAACAAAATAATCAATTCGTTTAAATGAGGTTTCATCATCTACCTTGGCTCAAGAAAATTAGAAGAACATAATTAAATTAAAAACAAAAGATTTGACATAACCGCCATCAAAAGTCTTCTTTGCCACTTGATTTTTCTCTATTGTTTCTAGTCGTCCTCCCTCAATTTGACATAGATTCAGTCTTTGTATAGTGTTTTATCAATCTTGAAACTCGTATACGTGAAAAGACGAAAAAGATCCCGACTTAGAGCTAAAAATAAAACAAAAGAAAGGCCAAACGAGCCGTGGACGGGCCGTGGTTTGCTTTCCACGGCCCATCTGCAGCAAACAGAACACTTAACGGCAAGCCCAAAATTATTTCCAATCCCAATTTTGCACACTTGGTCCTCAAAGTTTCAATAGCTTTGCGATTTGGTCTCCACTTCAAGTTTTACTCGCAGATTTAGTCCTTTTTGCTCCAAAGCTTTAAGCTTGGTCCCATACTTTCAAAAACTTCCATCTTGATCCCTGAATCTTCATGGTTGTTCACAATTTGTCCTAATCTAAATAAGACATTAGTTAGTACTTTTATCAATGAAAATTTACTAACAAAATAAGATAAACAGGTAACATGTATACTAAAATTGTACTCATCATCCAACCTTTAACAATAAAACAAAAAAAAAAAAAAAAATTAAATATATACAAATTAAAAGGGAACCTAAATTATTTCATTCAAGCTTTATTGGGAAGGATGGACACTAGACGATCAAGAACTTATTGCTTGATTGCATTGAAATGCTATCTGGAATTACCTAAGCAGAACAACTGAACAAAATGAATGATATGCACAATATTGGAAGCTATATGAGTATGGGCACATTGCATTGAGTGATAATATGTAGCGTAGATTACTTTTACTCAATGTTCTAAAGAGCTCGTTTAAGTTTCGCATAGGTTCTGTCTAGGCTTGAAGTTCGATCTCCACGCCTAGCCACGCCTCACACTTCGCCCTCGCATTTCTATTGTCTTGCTATCGCCTAAGCCTCGTCTAAGCTCGAAAAGTTTGAATCTCGTCCTCCACGCCTAGCCACGCCTAACCACGCCTCACGCTTTTTAGAACATTGAGTAAAAGTTTTACTACTTCGTCTAACAAGTACAAAATATAATTCTTAATTTCGTAGAATTTAATAAGTTTTATTTAATTCTAACGAGTTTTTAACGTAATCTTGATGGGTTGGTACCTTCTTTCTTGTCAGATGAGCATGTGATTTGCGTGTTTTTACTATATTAAGTATTTAGTATTTATCTATATTACTTCTAAAAGGAGCTTAAATGGAAAAATATTTTTAGACCATTTTATCCTTATAAATTTTTTAGGCTTAAATGGAGAAACATTTTTAGACCATTTTACCTTTATAAATTTTTTTAAATTCCATATTCACCTTTAGTCATTAATGTGTAATTATTTTTTAATATTTTAATTATTACTCTTTTATTGTTCATCTTTATTGTATATTAAATTTTCAACAATTTACTAAATATACAATTAAATTTTTTAAACATTTAATCTATTAAATTAAATATGAAGGTGAAAAGATGATCTCAAACCTTTTTTTTTTTTTTTTTTTGCATTAAGTAGATAAAAAGAATGAGAAATGAGTAAAAAATAAAAATGAATGAGAAAAATTGTAACTTTTTTTATTACCGCATTAATATTCAAATCATAGTTGTCAAAATTGAAATTGAGATAAAAAGATTATTTTTAATACATTAGATTACAGTGATTACGAGCATATTTGGTTCTGTTCTTTTTTTTTTTAAATTCTTTTTTTCTCAAATTCATTTTCAACTACATATTTTTGTAGGACCTACAACTTTTATCAATTTTTTAACCACGTTTTACCAATTCTTTTCAAAATCTTTAAATCCCACCAAACATATACTATATTTTAGAATTAACGTGTGGAACTTTTTTTATTTTTAATTTAATTTATATATATGTATAACGTTCTTCTCATCTTATTTCTGTCTGTCAACAATATTCTTACTCTGTCCGTCAACAATATTCTTACAACATAGACAAATATTGACACCTCTTTAATTTTTGTTTCTTACTCACATTTATGACATTTCATTTACGTCGTCAAATCAAACGCGTCTAATAAAAAGAGAACATATACAAAGAATATTATTCACAAGGAACTACTACTCAACAAAGAATATTGTTCACAATGAACTACTACTCAACAAATGTATAATATTATGTAGTCAATTATTATTATCGTACATTAAATTTTTAACAATTTATTAAATGTACATTTAAAATTTGTGAATATTTAATATATTAAATTAAATATGAAGGTAAAAAGATAATCTCAATTTTTTTTTTTGCCTAACGTAGATGAAAGAAATGAAAAATGGATTTTGAAGAAAATGAATGGTAAAATTGTAATTTTTTTATTACCGAATTAAAATTCAAATCATGGAGATGAAAATACTGTTTTGAATACATTGGATTACAGTGATTATAATTGACAACTAATATATGAATTTTTTTTTTAATTTTTAATTTAATTAATAATACATTAGACGCGTTTAATAAAAAGAAAATATACACAAAGAATATTGTTTACAAGGAGTACTTACTCCAACAAATGTACAATATTCTATAGTCAATCATTACATTCTCTCCAATTTTTTTGTAAAATACAACCATGAAGATCCTTATTAATACATCATTTAATTCCATACGATTTGATATCAATGGTTCGTCAATCATTAATGCTCAAATCACCAAAAGCTCTTCACTGAGTTTAAGTTACTATTCGTATTAGTGCTATATAAGACTCATCTTTGATTGCAATTGTACTTCTATAAATGTAAATAAAATATCAACATCAAACAATACAAAACAACATGTTATCAACAACCATATTTTTTTTTTCTTTATTGCAATTTCTACTTTAACATTTTAATTATTAACAATTAAAAAATAAAAAATTTGAAAATATTAAAAATTAACAATATGATAACAAAAGCAAGTATAAGGCACATGTGTCTAACTAGTTATTTAAGTGTTTACAAAACTTATAAATGTACAACCCAATATAAATGCAAAGCATAAAATTGGCGCATTAATTATGTGCTACCCCTTTGTTGGTCATGATAAATGAATGTAGGACCTCTCTAATTAGTACACCCCAATGACCCTTTATTCTATTTGTCTGGAGACATAAATTCTGTCAATTGGATTTATGCAATTTTTAGGTTGGTTATATTTTAATGATGTAACATAATTCGAGCACCTTGTAGGCACAATTTGAAATAATTAATGTTCAAGATATAATATGTCGGGTCCAACTTAATTATTTATGTGCCAAATAATTTATTGATCACATTAGTTGTTGACTAGCACAATTCTAGTAAGACTAGAATTACTAGAATTATGATTAGCTTGGCCTATAAATACACTACCAGAAATGAGGGCAATAGCGGCGACATTTGTCGTCGCTGAATATCCATAAGTCGTATCTTTAAGGTTTCAGAGACGACAAAGTCGTCGCAATATGTCGCCGCAACAAGTTAGTGTCTCTAGAGTTATAGTGACGACTATACGTCGTCTCTATATAAATTTGTATCTATAGCGACGACAATATCGTCGCCATAGAGTTGTGACCATATCTCGAAAACGGACTTATAGGGACGACATAGTCGTCGCAAAAACCGTCGCTATAGACAAAATAATAGAGACCATTGTCTCGTCGCCATACGTGCATCCATTACAGCGACGACAAGTCGTCGCTAATAAAAATTATGCAAGTAACTATAGCGACGACATTGTCGCCGCTATAAACGTTTTGAATTTTTTTAAAAAAAAATTTTTTGTTTCCACATAATATAAATAATATATAAAAAAATCAAAAAATCTACAGACCCTCTAAACCGTCTGCCCCCGCCCCCGCCCCCGTCCCCGCCCGCAAGCGCGGTGGTATTTTACTTTTTAGAAGCTTAATTTCACGCGCATTTGGGCGTGAATCGCTCCTCGTACATGGCAAACCGAACATCATTATTCGGGTGTGCGCAGAGGACCGATGGGAAGTTCCTTGTGGGGCAAACGATGATGCGATCGAATCTAGCGAGGAGAGGTGCCCTTGAACCCGACCAACCCCACGGACGTGACCTCGTGTTCTCCGAGAACCTCCTTTGCAATAGCACGCTCGTCTAATGACGGGCTATTGGAGGCGAATTGTGTCTGTTGAGTCTCTCTCAACTCAACAAATTTATCCTGTTCAGTGAAAAAATAATAATAAATAATAATATCATGCATGTCAAATAAAATTATATTCACATAATTTAAAAATTCTCACATAGTCACCAGCCGCCTGCGGGTTGACCCAATTGCCATCCCGGAAGGTGTGAAACGTTCGGAACGAATCAATAATCCCCGGCCACTTCTGGGTCTCGGGGTCCCGCTACGACAATTTAAACGTAAAATTTAGTATACATTTTTACGTAATGTAGTGAAGATATTTATAATGATATTGAAAATTTATATGTTGTACACGATCGTAACGCAGCGGGCGTAGAAGCTCTTCGACCCCGCACGCTCGGGTATTTAGCCTTACCCCGATTGGCTTTATTTTTGGAGGACCCGGTCTGAAGGTATAACATATAATTGATTAGCAAAAATGTATTAGTTAAAAGAGTATATAAAATATCGTAAACAATATATAAACAATACTTACCATGAAAGTAGAGGACTGGTGAAGAAGTCAATGCACTTACGCTGGGTCCTCGCGGGACATCTCGCCGTATGGTCGGCTCGGTCCATGTGCTTTTAAGTGATTATGCGCCTTGAGTTTGTAATCGCGATAACAATCGACCATGAGACGATGTAGTGCGGCACATAACTTGCCCGTACTCGTTGGGCGATCGATCGCCGTGCAGATCAAGTAGCTCGCAAGAGTGAAAAAGAATATGTTCTTGTAGAAGTCGTAAAACAAGTATTAATGAAGTGTACTAATAACAAAACTAATTTACGTTCATACCTCGATAATGCTACATGAACTGTGCCGCCGCTCCTCTAGAACCTCTCGTCCATGAAGGGTAGCAGCGGGCACGCGGTGAATCTCACTTGGTTCCCAACCAAGCGAGTGAAATACTTCGCGTTATTTCCTATCGGCTGCATTGTGCGTTCGACATTGTTGAACGCGATAGGAAGTGGCATCTTCCCATTCGCCCGCCAAACCATCTCAAGATTGATGCTCGAGATATACCCCGTCGCTTTGGGCGGGGTTTGAAAATGAAAAAATTGTAAAATGTATTGATCATACGATTTTCTTCAACGATATGTATAAAATAATAAATAATTACAATTTGAACGAAACGTCTTACTGCACTCAAGATGTCTTAGAAGGGAGGGGGTGAGATGGTCACGTGGAGGATCTCTCGCACCATCACCTCCCGTCATGACATCACGTCGTACCATACTAACACATGACATAATTGCGAATATCACGTCAGCCATACTAACTTTAAATGTATGTGAAAATTTGTATGTATTATATTTTATTTCAATTTGGTCCCTAAACATATTTTATTGCAAATAAGTCCCTAAACTTTAAAATTATGGATAATTTTGAATTCATTATATTTTATTATAAATTGGTCCCTAAACTAATTTTTATTTCCAATAAGTCCCTAAACTTTGAATTAATGGGAAATTTTGAATTGATTATATTTTATTTCAAATTGGTCCCTAAACTACTGTAAAATTGCAAATAAGTCCCCAAACTTTGAATTTATGGAAAAATTTGACTTTGTTATATTTTATTATAAATTGGTCCCTAAACTTACTTTAATTTCAAATAAGTCCCTAAACTTTGAATTTATGGGAAAATTTGACTTTATTACATTTTATTATAAATTGGTCCCTAAACTTATTTTACCGCAAATAAGTCCCTAAACTTTGAATTTATAGAAAAATTTGACTTTATTATATTTTATTATAAATTGGTCCCTAAAGTTACTTTAATTTCAAATAAGTCCCTAAACTTTGAATTTATGAAAAAATTTGACTTTATTATATTTTATTATAAATTGGTCTCTAAACTTATTTTTATTGCAAATAAGTCCCTAAACTTTGAATTTATGAGAAAATTTGACTTTATTATATTTTATTATCAATTCCCTAAACTTATTTTATTGCAAATAAATCCCTAAACTTTGAATTTTTGGAAAAATTTGAGTTTATTATATTTTATTATAAATTGGTCCCTAAACTTACTTTAATTTCAAATAAGTCCCTAAACTTTGAATTTATGGAAAAATTTGACTTTATTATATTTTATTATAAATTGGTCCCTAAACTTACTTTAATTTCAAATAAGTCCCTAAACTTTGAATTTATGGGAAAATTTGACTTTATTATATTTTATTATAAATTGGTCCCTAAACTTATTTTATTGCAAATAAGTCCCTAAACTTTGAATTTATGGAAAAATTTGACTTTATTATATTTTATTATAAATTGGTCCCTAAACTTACTTTAACTTCAAATCAGTCCCTAAACTTTGAATTTATGGAAAAATTTGACTTTATTATATTTTATTATAAATTGGTCCCTAAACTTATTTTTATTACAAATAAGTCCCTAACATTTGAATTTATGAGAAAATTTGACTTTATTATATTTCATTATAAATTCCCTAAACTTATTTTATTGCAAATAAGTCCCTAAACTTTGAATTTATGGAAAAATTTGACTTTATTATATTTTATTATAAATTGGTCCCTAAACTTACTTTAATTTCAAATAAGTCTCTAAACTTTGAATTTATGAGAAAATTTGACTTTATTATATTTTATTATAAATTGGTCCCTAAACTTATTTTATTGCAAATAAGTCCCTAAACTTTGAATTTATGGAAAAATTTGACTTTATTATATTTTATTATAAATTGGTCCCTGAACTTACTTTAATTTCAAATAAGTCCCTAAACTTTGAATTTATGGGAAAATTTGACTTTATTATATTTTATTATAAATTGGTCCCTAAACTCATTTTTATTGCAAATAAGTCCCTAAACTTTGAATTTATGAGAAAATTTGACTTTATTATATTTTTATTATAAATTCCCTAAACTTATTTTATTGCAAATAATTCCCTAAACTTTGAATTTATGGAAAAATTTGAGTTTATTATAAATTGGTCCCTAAACTTACTTTAATTTCAAATAAGTCCCTAAACTTTGAATTTATGGGAAAATTTGACTTTATTATATTTTATTATAAATTGGTCCCTAAACTTATTTTATTGCAAATAAGTCCCTAAACTTTGAATTTATGGAAAAATTTGACTTTATTATATTTTATTATAAATTGGTCCCTAAACTTACTTTAATTTCAAATAAGTCCCTAAATTTTGAATTTATGGAAAAGTTTGACTTTATTATATTTTATTATAAATTGGTCCCTATACTTACTTTAATTTCAAATAAGTCCCTAAACTTTGAATTTATGGAAAAATTTGAATTGATTATATTTTATTATAAATTGGTCCCTAAACTACTGTAAAATTGTAAATAAGTCCCTAAATTTTGAATTTATAGAAAAATTTGAATTTATTATATTTAATTATAAATTGGTCCCTAAACTAATTTTTATTTCAAATAAGTACCTAAATTTTGAGTTTATGGGAAAATTTGAATTTATTATATTTTATTTCAAATTGGTCCCTAAACTAATTTTTATTTCCAATAAGTCCCTAAACTTTGAATTTATAGGAAATTTTGAATATATTATATTTTATTTCAAATTGGTCCCTAAACTTATTATATTGCAAATGAGTCCCTAAATTTTGAATTAATGGGGAAATTTGAATTTATTATATTTTATTTCAAATTGGTCCCTAAACTCATCAGAAATTGCAAATAAGTCCCTAAACTTTGAATTTATAGAAAATTTGACTTCATTATACTTTATTATAAATTGGTACCTAAACTAATTTTTATTTCCAATAAGTCCCTAAACTTTGAATTAATGTTAATTTTTGAATTTATTATATTTAATTTCAAATTGGTCCCTAAACTTATTTTATTGCAAATTAGTCCCTAAACATTCTGCACTATAACATATGATACCAGACGTTAGTGATTTCCGAATTGGGCGATTCAGAAGCCTAATAATTACTTATGATATGCATAGTACTTTGTACATGTGCATTTCACTACATCAAGTCTCTGCACTATAACAGTTTATTTTGTAATGACCTATTGGTGTTATATAGAGACATTACAAAGCATTTTTGCACCTTTGCTCGTCTATGCAATCCAGAAAAAAGAATCCTCGCTCTACATTTGCGCCAAGCGAAGAAATAATTAACACTTCTCAAACAATATTTGCGATTTCGATGAGACCAATGATCGAACAATATTTATAAGCATAGAATTCATGGGTTGAGAAGAATAATGATTGATTAAGATAGGGTTTTACACGTTGGGGAGGTTGAGAAAGGTCTGCAGAACTAATTCAGTATAATGAATATAGAAATCTAATTATAATAAAATATCCAAAATTGTCCAATTAAAACAATACTTATAAGCACGTAATTCATGGAACTGGAGACCTAATTCGTATAAAGAATTTTAAAATCTAATTATAATAAAAATCCAAAATTGTCCAATTAAAACAATGATATTAAGCTCGTAATTCATGGAAGCAGAGACACGGGTAGAATTATTGACTGATCGAAGATATCGCGGCGAAGATTAGCCGCCTAATCGAGAGGGAGCCGCCTCCTACACGATTAATAAATGAGTTCGTTGATTTGAGAAAAATCGGAGACTAAACAGCAGAGAGAGAGAGAGAGAGAGAGAGAGAGCGCGATTTTGAGAGAGAGAGAGAGCTCACCTTTGTTGGTGGATGGGAGTCTCGGACGATTGTAAGAGAGAGGGAGAGAGCGATCGAGAGGGAGAGAGCAACCCAAACTTACGGCAGACGGCAGACGGTGGCGCGAAAGCAGAAATGGAAGAAGAACAAGCAAAGCAGAAATGGAAAAGAAGAAGGTTCTGTGTAAATTAAAAAGTCTAACTCTATAGCGATGACATATGTCGTCGCTATTAATTACTATCGCGACGACATTTTTTCAGCTTTTTTGAACACGCGCCTTAAAGGTGGCACCCAATTTTCAGAACAATAGCGACGACATATGTCGTCGCTATTGACAATACAATCTGTAAAATTAAATGTTGCTTTCTCATTTGAAGGGAATTTTTTAATTGAAATAATTTTTATAATTATTAATTTTCCCGCTTTTTAATATTATGAAAAAATTTTAATATTTAATATTATCAATAATTTTTAATATTTAATATTATCAATAATAATTATTATTATTTAATTTTGAATTTTTAATATTTAATATTTATTGAGATTTAATAATATCAATAAAAATTATTAGTATTTAATATTGAATTTTTAATTTTTAATTTTTAATATTTAATATTTATTGAGATTTAATATTATCAATAATAATTTTTAGTATTTAATATTTAATATTTAATTTTTATGTTTTCATATTTATTTGGGTCATTCAACTTTAAACATGTTTCATTTGGGTCCTCTTAATTTTTCTTTTATTTCAATTTCCTTCAATTTTATTTGCAACTTAAGTCCTTCAAGTTTTACGATTGAAGATATAATGGGAAAATGAAATCATGTTTTTGTACAATTGTAGAACTTTTTTGTTCTACATTATGTACACAAATGTTGAAACTCCATCCAAACTCGTGTTTTGACTCCAAACTCGCGTTTTGACCAATACCAATGAACCGATGAATGAATGACAAACATTCAAGCCGAAAACAGTAACAACAATTTGAACATGCATTTTTTTAAAGTAATTTCATTGCAAATTTAGTGACGCACAATAACATTTCAATCTGATTCACTATCATGATACGATTGATCTACATCATCGTCATCGACGCCCCTCATTGATTTCACTCGATGTTTCTTCATCCTCGTGATTCGCATTTGTATCGTCTTCAACATCATCGTCGTTTATAAACAAAGTTTCTCCCGCAGATGTCGACGAGGCTCTCTCGATAACCGATGCTTCGATCTCATCGACTTCATCATCATCGCGGTGCAAGGATACATGCTCTATGTTGCCAAGATCAACGACTAGAGATAAACCGGAAGAGTAGTTATTGTGGAGCAGGTCAATCTCTGTGATGTTAGCTCCCACTGTGTCTCACGTGCTCCTGTGATGGATAATTTGTACTACTCGCCAGTTCGGACCACGAGATGGATCTTCAATATAGAACACTTGTTGTGCTTGGCTAGCAAGTATGAACTGATCATCCTTGAACGCCTCTGCACTGATGTCAATACTGGTAACGTTATTCTCAGTTACCATCCGTCTCCCATCACACCTAAACCACTTGCATCGAAACAAATAGACTGAAAGTTTCGGTCCATATTGTAGCTCCAGTATATCTTACAGTTGCCCGTAGTAAATCTCACCCCCAGTCCCTGGGACGGACACACCACTATTTTGAGTTTTTCTTCGAATATCACGATCATAAGTCACGAACTGAACTCCTTTGACAACACAAGCCGTGTATGACATAACCTGCTGGTAACATCCACTGGCCAACGCAAATAACTTATGAGAAACTTGATGGTTGTGGCTTTGGCGCATTGCATATAGTTTGCATGACAAGAATTATTCTCGATTATTGAAAGCAATTATGTTGAAAACTTGCAATTTTATTTGATCGATGTTCGTTTACCTTTTCGTAGAACCAACCGTGAAAGTCTCTTATGTGCACTAGTTCGATGTTTGGACGACCCACTCGCTCAAGATAGTTCCCGCCTATGTTCCCTAAACAAAGTATTGCAGATCAACGTTCATTAGTTCGTTTCAAATGATAAAGTTAATTCGAGATAAAAGAATAATAATCAAGAATTAACGTCGTCTTACTGCAAGAATGGCTCAACTTCATAACAGTTGTTCGGGATGTAAAAATTGCTTGATTTCGAACTTGAGTAGGAAGCGTCGTTGGTGATCGCTTTCCAAGTGGGTAACATCATGATCGAAACACGTAAAGTCGCGTATCGTGGAACGAAGAACATCCTCGCTTCGTCTCGGTCGATCGAACCTTGTCCCTATGTCACGGAAGTACCTCGAACAAAAGGTCAATGCCTCGTCCACAACATACCCTTCAGCTATTGATCCCTCGGGCCGAGCTCGATTTTTGACGTAGCCCTTCAATTTCTTTAGGTATCGCTCGAATGGATACATCCATCTTATGTGCACCGGACCTCCAAGGATTGCCTCTTCTGGTAAATGCATTACGAGGTGAATCATGATGTCGAAGAAGGCTGGCGGAAATATTCTTTCCAACTTACAGAGAATGAGTACAAGGTGATCGTGGGATGCTATCATGTCGCTAACCTTTAGTGTTCTTGTACAAAGCTTTCTGAAGAACGTGCACAGTTCAATAATGACCGTGGAAATTGTTTTATTCAAGAACGCCCGACATCCGACTGGTAATAACCGTTGCATGATAATATGGCAATCATGTGACTTCAACCCGATAATCTACTGTCATTTGGAGAAATATTCTTTAGAAGATTAGAAGCGAAGCCATCGGAAACTCAACCGATCGGATAAATTGACAAATTTCTTACGATTTGAAGACGACATGGTGTAACATGCGCGCGAGCTTCATCCACTTATTCCCGATTCGATACAAGTGCAACTCCCTTTTGATCCCTAATTGCATTAGATCGCTACCGCATTGATCGTGTCTTTTGATTTGAATGGATCGTCCATAATTGTGCCGAGCAAGCTATCACAAACATTCTTCTCTACGTGCATGACATCAATGTTATGTTTGAGCTCTGTAGAAGTCCAATACGGCAACTCATAGAAAATGCTCTTTTTTCTCCAATTGCCACCGTAATTTGGGTGCTTTCCTGGACTTCTATATCTGACACGACTTAACTGTGCTAAAATGTCTGTAGGCGTTAACCGACGCGGAGGTGGTCGCCTATCTATCCTCCCATCGAAGTCTAAATTGCTCCGAAAATGATGCCTGGATGGCAGGAACCGACGATGACCCACATAAGCTGTCTTACCTATCACACGGACTGAAGGAGTATCCTCGTTGCACGTCGGACATGCCTTGTACCCCTGACCACTCCAACCGGACAAACTACTTCTCACTGGGAAATCGTTAACAGTCCACAACAAAGTCGCACGCACGCAATCGAATACCGACTTCTTTGTGGGTTCCACCGTCTCCCGTGTCAATCCTATCGGCCCACAATTCCTTCAACTCATCCACTAATGGTCGTAAAAATACATCAATGTCCCTACCCGGTGCTTTAGGACCGGTATCATGAGTAAGCATGAGGTATTCGGGCTTCATGCATAACCGGGGGCAAGTTGTGGCTGTTACAACCATCGCCACATCATTTGTCTGACAGACTCATGTTCACCGAATGGATTGAATCCGTCTGCGGCAAAACCTAACCTGACATTCCTGATCTCACTTGCGAACATTGGATGTTTCATGTCAAAATCCCGCCATGCCTTTCCATCAACGGGATGCTGCATTTCATCATCGTCCCTAGACCTTCCTATACTGTGCCACCTCATAAGTTTTGCAATATCCTTCGTCGCGATCATACATTTTAGTCTGGGGGCCAAGGGAAAATATTGCAACACCTTATGCAGAACATTCTTCCCGTTCACTTTCCCAGAAGTGTGCACCCAACGACTTTCTTGGCAAATCGGGCAAGTTTGTCTATCAGCATGTTCACCCCAAAACGGTACGCGGTCGTTCTTCTGAGCATGAATGGATTTGTAACCCAAACTAAGCTTCGTCATCAGCTTCTTAGCTTCGTAGTGAGAGTCAACTAGGTTCATATTTGGGAATGCTAACTTCAGCAATTTCAAAAGATCATCGATGACTTGTTTGTCCATTTGTTCATAACTTTAATATGCATCAACTTGACTAAAAATTTAGGGATGAAAATGATGAAACTCTCGAGCACGATTCGAATGGAGAGCCCACAGAAAGCAGTTCGTCATAGTAACCATCGGTGCTTGTACCGCATGCTCATCACCAACTACGTCGTCTATTACATCCATCATCTCATCTTCCACACCATCGGCTCATTACGTCTATACACATTTGCGAAGACGAACATCGATCTCGCCATGATATATCCGGTGACATAACTCTCCATAAAACCATTACGAAATATGTGAGCCTCGACAATTTCCAATGGATATATGTGAGACCGTTTAAACATTTTTTGCACGGACATTTAATTCTTCCTCTGTCGTTAACGTATGGCCTCGCCATGTTTATAAATGCTTGCAAACCGTTAGAAAATCTGCAGACTTTGTGCGATTTCTAATTGTTGTCCAACTTTTATCAATATCCATACTTGTAAAATACTATATTCTTACAAATACAAGATCTCGATAATAATTGGAGATGATTATGAAGAAATGGAGATGAAGAAACGAAGATGGAGAAGAATTTATTTTAATTGTGTGTAGTATGCAATACAGAAATGCGGAGATGGGAAGAAGATAAAGAAGAGTCTATAGCGACGACAATGTCGTCGCTATAGATATATGTCGTCGCTAAAGGAGCATTCCCATTTTTCGAGGAAAATAATTAGTCACGCGCCTGCAAAATTTAATCAACATAGGTATAGCGACGACATATGTCGTCGCTATATATAACAATTGGGCGCCAAATTTCTCGCCTAAAATGATGTTGGTATATAGCGACGACATATGTCGTCGCTATAGACCCCATCACACTTTACGAAAAAATTCATGATTCACGTGACTTAGATCATCATCCGCATTTCAATTACGACGACATTTGTCGTCGCTATTTATGCATCAAAATGCAGCCATTAGTTCTCGCCCTTTCCTAATCTGAGTGGCGACGACACAGAAAGACTTCGTTATAGCCTTTACGTAACAGCGACGAGATAGGTTTTATAGCGACGACATATGTCGTCGCTATAAGTTTTGTTTGTATTGCGACGACATTTCTTGGTCGTCGCTACTATGTAGAATCAATAGAGCCTACTTTTTGTCGTCGCAATATATGTCGCCGCTATAGACCCTCTTTGTTGTAGTGATATTATAGGCCACACAACTTATAGAATTCTAATCTATCTTCATTACTTGCTAGTACAAGCAAGAGACAATATATATCAATTACTTCTAAAGTTTCGCTTTCATCTATTCTTGACTATGGAAATTCAAATGTGTTCTTGCTGTGTGATTACTATTGGAGGCTGGATAGCTGTGATAATGAAGATTGTACTCCCAACTAATTAGATTGTCAAATTTCACGGTATTCGTTAAGGTATATTTCTACCATGAATTCTATCTAAGCACAAAGTTGACATGGCTTATAGGAATTGCTGATTTAATATCTTATGTGTATGTATACGTCAATTTCTTGCAGTGGTATCAGAATCTACCATGCTACTTGTTATAATTTGTTATACTACTTTGATGAATGAAAAATATTGTTATTGGTATATTAACTTTAATTTGAGTTTTGAT
Source organism: Forsythia suspensa (assembly GCA_023638005.1). NCBI lineage: Eukaryota > Viridiplantae > Streptophyta > Magnoliopsida > Lamiales > Oleaceae > Forsythia > Forsythia suspensa. Next base: position 18,557,954 of record CM042667.1, read on the forward strand.
AGTAAAATAAAAATTATGAATATTTTTGAAAGAAAAATCTGAATTGGATTTGGGTTTTTTTGGAACGAGACAATCTGGCCGAAAAAGACGGTGACCAACGACGGTGCTTTTGGAAGCGACCACCGCCAGCGATCTATGTGCGCCGCCATGAAGAAACTCTAAATGGTTTTTGCAATCAGGTGCCTTTTGGGATGGTCCCTCCCATACAATTTTGCATGGGAAGCCCTCTTCTTTTGGGGACTGGGCCTCCAATGAAAGGGGCTCCCTGTGCAATTTTAGAAAATGTATAAGGATGTCTGTGTAATTTGAAAAATTGCACAGCAAGTCTTCAAACTTTAAAATGAAAAACAGGGTCTTAAATGTAATTTTGAAATTTTTAATACAATTGTAATTATTAGGTGCTTGTTTGATTCATATTAAAATCCACTAAAAATTTGTAGTTGAAAGTCAGCAATTAATTTTAATCACATATTCTGTGAAATTTACAACTTTTATTAACTTTTCAACCATACATTTTTTTAAAAAATTTTATCAAAAATTAATAAAAATCTCTCTCAAACAAGCTCTAAAATTTTAATACTGGTCAAAATGTTCAATATTGACTAAAATTCTTTTTAAACTATATTTTGAATTTCGACCAGATTAAATTTTGAGTTTACTTTATAAAATTATAATTTTGACCATATACTAAGTTTATCCTCAATTTAGGGTATGAATTTAAATTGAGAGATAAAATAAAATTATAATTTGTTGATAAAATTAATTGGTAATTAGATTAATTGCTTAATTTTCTTATTAAAAAATTAATTAATTAATTAGATTAATTATTTAATTTCATCTAGTTTGTTCCAAAATGTCTAAACGGTTTAGACTATCATTGTCAACGTCGCAAACCGAGAAAAATATTATAATACTTAGATCTGATCGATGTGGAGAATCTTTGAAGGGTGAGTTTTTAAACTATCTAAAAGAGAATATGATGATCTCGCAGTGAACTGTATACACCACAAAAAACAATGGTGTATTTGAAGGAAAAAGTTACAATATGGTGCAATCAATGATCATGATCTGCACAGTTGTCCCAAAATCGTTTTGGGATATGTACTTAACACTGCATGTCACACACTATATCTTGTCCTATCTAAATCGGTCAATAAAACTCCATAAAGGTTTGGGGCTGCTTATGTGAAGCACGTTGAATCAGACAAGATATGAATTAAATTCGATAAAATTATATTTGTGGGGTATGCAAAGGAAACTGCAAGATACTATTTCTACAATCTTGTCGAGATGAAAGTCATCGTATCAAAACATGTTGTATTCTCTTATAAAAAAATTATTCTACGAGTGGAAAGTGTAAACAAAGTAGATTTTGAAGAGATTCAAGAAATCACAAATAAAATTGACCAATTAGATGAGCCAATAAATGAGCCTGTATTTGATGAGGCACAGATTGGCAATGGAGAATCGGAAGTCTCCGAGGACACGTCGACTCCAGGTAAGTTGAACAGGATCATTCGTCCTTCTCGGAGATACAATCTCCTGATTACCAATGATGAATTTCTAATAGAGAAAGATGAACTCACTATTTACGTAAAATTGAAGTCAAGTCTTGACTCAAAGAGATGGCATGGCAGGAAGCCTATGGAAATAAGGTTTAAATCTTGGTTGAGCAGTCTGAAGGAGTAAAACCCATATGCTATAAATGGGTTTACAAGAAGAATGTTGACATGGATGGTAATGTTCATACTTACAAGGCAAGATTAGTGGCAAAGGGTTACAAGCGAATTGACTTTGATGAAATCTTCTCACCAGTAGTTATGTCTGAGTCAATTCACATTCTGCTCGAGATAACAACATACTATGACTATAAAATTTGGCAAATGGATGTCAAAATGGCATTCCTTAACGGGAATCCTAGCGAAGATATGTCCATGACACAACCCAAAGGTTTTCAATCCACATAGCCAACACAACTTATGCAAACTTCAAAGATCCATATATAGATTAAAGCAAGCCTCCAGGAGTTGGAATCTTCTTTTTTATGACAATCAAAATATTTAATTTTATCAAGAATGGAGATGAACCTTGTATGTATAAGAAGGTTATGGTACTAAAGTCATGTTTCTAATTCTGTATGTGGATGACATACTATTATTAGGAAACGATGTCCCCATACTAAAATTAGTAAAATTGTAGTTATCCAAAAATTGTTTCCATTGAGGATATGGTAGAGGCACCATATATTCCAGGGATAAAGATCTTTATGGATATATCTAAGAGAATCCTTGGCCTATCTCAATCCACATACATAGACAAAATCTTGAGAAAATTTAGTATGAAAAGTCCAAGAGAGGACTATGTTCCATCGGACATGGGATTTATCTCTCAAAAGAGATGTGTTTGAAAACATAGATTGAAAGAGATCGTATGGATAAGAATTTTTATGCATCAACAATATGATTTATCATGTATGCTATGCTATGTACTCGAGTGTCACAAGCAGGTTCCAAGCAAACCCTAAGCGAGAAACATTTGATCAAAATCAAGAACATTCTTAAGTACTTAAAAATGACTAAAGACATGTTCTTGGTGCATGGAGGAAATGAACTAAGAGTTCAAAGATATGCTCATGCCAACTTTAATAAAGATGATAGAAAATCCATATTCGGATATGTATTTACTCTTAATGGAGACACAGTCAGTTGGAAAATTTCCAAACAAGATACGACTGTTGATTTAACTACAAAAGACGAATATATAATTGGTTCAGAAGCAGCAAAGGAAGGAGTCTGGATCAAAAAGTTTATAATTGTTGATTCAATACCATTGTATTATGATACAATGGAGCTATCGCACAAGTTAAGGAATCGATGTTTCATCAACGATCCAAACACATATTGAGGTGGTATCATCTTATCAGGGAGAAAAATACAATAAATAAAGAATGAGTCCTGACAGACGAAAATGTAGCAGATAATCTAACAAAGTCGTTGTTTCATCACAATCATGATGATTATGCTAAATCTAATGGTATTAGATACATGAATGATTAGATCTAGTTTATATGTGATCTTTTGTTAAATACTCTTTGTTAGACGTTGATGTGTATAAACAATTTTATTAATAAAATATTTGTCTACATTTTAATGAAAGATCTATTATTGTTTATATTTTATTATTTTAAATAATGAAGTTCGAAGAAAAGATCATGATAACTTGCTAATCACAAGGCGTTGTAATTGTGAGATACAAATTATAGATAACGTATTCATGAATTATCCCTAGTCATAGTATTATTGATAAACTAGCATGTCTTGTATTTATTTCGAAGAAAGTAGCTGATCTCACTAAATAAGACATTTAAATGAACATGTTAATTTATTGTTATAAGAACAAGACATTTGATAACCTGCCTAGAGATTCTACGTGGATCACTATCCAAGCATTAGTGGTAAATCTCTAATGGTAAATCTCTAATGCGGAGTAGTGGATTTGGTCCTTTGATTTGAAAACATCATAGAATCTTATGTGATGACCGTCATATACTTTTAGCAAGCGTTTGATGAGTCTTTAACCTTATGAGTCACCAGGAAGACGTCGTACGTGTATAGTGAGAATCATATGATGGTTGTGAATGTCCAATATGAGGATTCGTCACTCCTGGAAAGTAGGAGATTATAACATTCAATTTGTCTAATTAAGTTGCTATAAAGTTCATTGGTCGGGGTGGAGTTATGAGTTAAAAATGTTTTCGTTATAACTAGATTAGATCAACAGAGAGTTGAGGTGAATAACATAATTAGTTGAAACGAGATTGATGCTGATTCATATCTTTTAACCAATTGGATTATATTAATAAATGAATATACTAGTTCTGTCATGCCACATGATATTTTTCTTCACATGAATTCTCTTGACACATTGTTAGATGTCAATTTTGGATGACGATGTAAATTGATCAAACTAGGTGAATCAATGATAATATCAATGTATTTGCCATCATGAATGGGAACCTAATAGGTCGCACACAAAATATAAGAATTGTGTATCTGGAATTAGACGTTGTCCAAGTACGAGATTAAAAGAAGTAATTTCCAAGATTCAAATTATCGGGTCGGAATTAATTACTTATGGGTCTAATTAATTAATCGGGCCCATTAGTTGTTGGCTAGCATAGTTCTAGAAAGACTAGAATTAGTTAGCTTGACCTATAAATATTATATCACAGATTGTGGAATCCTAATACGTCTTTATTACTTGTTAGCACAACCAAGAGACATAACCCATATCAATTACTCTAAAAAATTTTGCTTTCATATGTTATTGACTGTGAAAATTTAGATATGTTCTTGCTGTGTGGATTACCATTGGAGGCTAGACAATTGGAAAGCTGTGATATTGAAGATTGTACATTGAGCTAATTAGATTATCAGATTCCACAGTATTGATCAATATATATTTCTAACACGAATTTTATATAAGTACAAAATTGATTCAATTGATAGAAATTGTAAATTTAATTTTTGTTGTGCGTACGTCAATTCTTTACACAATTCATAATAAAGTTGTCAAAATGATGTAGGTTGTTCACTGACAAACTCGAGAATTTTGGTGACTTCTTCCTATCGCATTCAATTTTCTCTCAACAAGAGTGAATTTTGTTGCTTAATCTAGAACCTTATTCCACGATAAGAAGATGTTCAAATAACCTTCTCACTCTTCAATTTTCTTTGGACTCTTCAAATATTAATTTCATAAGGGTGGTTATATTGACACCATATTTTTTCATAAAATACACCATATTTTAATTTCATTAAAAGTCTTTAACCTTTATCCATTTTCACATCTATGTCCCTAACTCTTCTTTCATCGTATTCTTATCTTTAACCTTCCGTTAATTAGAACATCCTTCATGAAGATTTTCATCCAAAGATTCTATTAGTGTGTTTTAAAATGGGGAACAAATATTTAGTCATAATTTTATATTTATTTATTTATTTGTTTATCTAAAATTACAAGGAGGAGATGAGTTTTGTTATTCTCTCTTAATGAGATTTTTGGACGGAAATCGTTATCAAAGACAAGATGTGCTAATTACTGAAATGTTAATGATAAGAATGTGACACAAAAAGATGGAGACATAATTACAGTATTGAGTAAAGATTTAATTTGGACCTTTTTTGCAATTTAAAGATTGTGCACTTATAAAAAAATGTGGTATGAATATATTTAGTCATTTCATAATACAATAAATTAATATCAATTTTATCTTTCAAAAATGTTAATAATACCCTCAGCTTGATCACCTCTATCTCCTACTAGGCAATAGATGAAACCAGGAAAAAAAATTGCTTTTAAAGACGCTATTTTTGTCGTAAAAAGTCATTTTCAGATTGTTACGTCAAAAAACGATTGTCGATAAATTTTTCAATATGTATATTTTCGTTGTTAAAAATGCAATCATTATTGTCTCTAAAAGTAGTACCCTCGAATAAAAATATACTAGTCCTTTTATAAGGTAGTCCAAATAATATTAACAAACAAGCCTTAGAATGTGGTGATCATGCCCTCAAGGTTCCTAGGCGGATTAAGAAAAAACCCTTTTTATTTAGGCTGCGTTTGATTGCAAGCATTGAATTTGGGTGAAAAGAAAACGAATTCCAAAGAATTGAATTGGCAAGAACTTGTTTTCTTGGCAATTGTCAACTTAGATGGCAAATTTTACCTAGAAAATAAAACCTCCTACCCCCTTAAGAAAATGTTTTCTGGGTTTTCAAGGAAAATGTGATCACGAGAAATGAGAAAATGTTTTACCTGAAAAAAATGACCATCAAACACCTTTTTAATTGAAAAATAGGTGGAAAAAAGACTTTTTCCATAAAAAAAATATAGTTATCAAACGCAGCCTTAATGTGCAAAATGTATTCCCTCATTCATAGGACTTGGAGAATTGGATCTCCAAATATTAAAGCAACATAACTTTAGCAGAAGAAAAGAGATAAAAGTAGGCATATTTAAATGGATAATATTAAGTGGAAAAGGAATTTTTGTTTTTTCTTAAAATTAGGTTCTCTTTTTTTCAAAGGTGACCATGAGTCAAAAAAATTGTTTTTGCCTTTCATCTTTATCTTTTCCTCATGGGGGCCTTCCAAAATAACAAAAAAAACAAAAAAAGTTGTCTCTTCTTTAATTCTGAGGAGCCCAAGAAATTCACCTTAAATTATCTCTGTAGTATATGCCTAAACTAAAAGAGAATTTTTTAAAATTTTACCATTTCATGTCACATCTTGATGTGATAAACCCTTTGCTAATTGTAAGAGATCCATCTAGTCAAAATATTAGGTACCCTTTTAATTTTGTATTTAATTTATTTTGGGATAGTTAAATCAAAAGGAATCTGAATGTTGTGTGTATATATATGTAGTGATCTATCAAGTCAAAACATTAGGTAGCCTTCTAATTTTGTATTTAGTTTATTTTGAGATAAGTTAAATCAAAAGGAATTTGATGTTGTATGTATACGTGTGTATGTGTACCATACTTTTGGAAGTGGTAAATTCTCAGTCGAAAAGGTCGGAAAGGGGTGATGATAAAAATTGATAACGACACTACGTGTAATTGGTATAGCAGACTTGATAGTTTTGAGGATATATAAAATTTCATATCACTTAAATATCAAAACAATAATCAACGTATATATAAGAATTTAAGCTGCTCATTTGAATAAATTTGACATTTTAAAATCGAATCATAAGATTTAATAATTAGTACTAGACATAAGTGTCTTGTATAATGTACTGAAAATAAGAAATTATGGTTAAATTATGATATTTTTGTCTTGAAATAAAATTATCTTCGGATGAGAATTGATGGCTTTTGAGTTGAAATGTTGAAGGGAAAGCTGGTGATTCGAGCTAAGGGAACGAAGATATCTCAATTTTATTTCTAATACTCCTTTGTATTGCAATTGGAATACAAAGAAAAGGGATATAGGGGGGGGTGCGAAGAGAGAGACTCACCATGCTTGGCGTAGAAGGGTCTTTCTCAAGGTTAGGATCTGAGAGTTGGCGGGGGTTAGCGTAGTCTTGTTTGTCTGCTTAATGCGGAAGTCTTTTAAAATTCTATTTCTAATAATTCTGATATTTTTATAAGAAATTCAATAAATTGACTACGTTGACTTATTGTTTTTTCTTCTAGAATTATTTCTATTTCTTCAATTCTTTGTTCTAAAAAAGTTATGTCTTTATTTTGTTCTATTATAGTTCTTTCAAGTAAATAAGAGTTTACTTCTGGGAATTTTCTAAATTTTAAATCTAATAATTTAAAGTTAGTTCCTATTCTATTTCTTACAATTTCTAATTCTTTTTTATGTTCTTTTAACAGGTAACTAAATTCTTCAAGAATTTTTGGAGGCAGTATAATATAAATACTACTTGATAAAAATGGTTCTGATGTAGAGGCTTCGTCTGTTCTTGATGGGTTCATAAAATTTTTGTTTTTCAAATTTTTGTAATATCCTACTTGGTACTTCCCTTTTCATAATTCTTTTAAATGTTCTAACAAATCTCCATTTTTTTTTTTTTTTTTTTAACGGAAAGATAAATACCAAAAACAAATATCACACCTAAGACATGTTAACTTGAACCTGATTCTTTTCATTAAGGTTACCACTGGCGCTCCCTTAATAAATTCCTAAATCAATTGATTCCCTTTCCCCAACATCTAAAGGACATCTAAGGCTCACTCCGGCCTACAATCCTTACTCATTTGGGTCACTCAGGATTAATTTAGAAATAGTATGGCTTCTAAAAATCAAGTTATGCTTTTATAACATGCATAGGATGAAATGAATGATACAACAAATATCAACAAAACATTTCAACAAAATATTTTATAAAATTTCATAAAAAATACAATAATGTAAACATTTTTTGGAGATCTGCTAATACATAAAAGAAATTACTACTAAGGATTTTCCTTTCGGAAAATCCCGAAATCTAATGAAAAACTAAATTACAAACTTCAAAATAAATTATACCTGATTACAAGCTTTCTACACTTTTGGATTGAGAATTTTTCTAACTATAAGGAGAGGATTTATGAGAGCAATGTGTTGTGTGTTGTGTGCTGAATTTGCATTCTGCATTCTCAACTAAAATATTTCTCCTTATATAGAGAAATTCTTGGGAGCAAAACAACAGTCTAAAAGTAAATTTCTTTCTACGCGTCTTGCTTTCTGTCTTTTCTTCTGTTGATTATTGGCACGCGTTTCACCGAGAAACATCAGGCCAATATCTTGAAATGAATTTCTTCTGGACAATGTACCTGGCTATTTCTTTTTCAAAAGCTGAACAGGAAAATGTCGACGCGTCTTTTGAATTTTTCAATATCTTCTTTTGGCATCTTACGAATAATTGAAAAGTCTACAAACAATTTGCACGGTATCAAATCTTCTTTTGAAGGATGGCATCTTTGGCGGAAATTTCAACAATTGCACAGTTCTTCTTATTTGTTTTCTTGCAGAATTTCAAAAGGTGAACAGTTTTTTTTAACTTTTCTCATCGGAAAGGAATCTCTGCTGGATTTTCTTTTGGCGGGGCATCTTAAAATAACATTTGTCACGCAAATTAAAGATCTTCTACAAAAACATCTTCTAGGTGTCAAGATTATGTAGGGCTGTTGGAGATAGGGACATTCCACTGTCTGAGTTATTACATCCGTCTCTTTCTCCTTCATACCTATCTTCACTACCACTACCTTGAAATGAATTATCCGGATCTAGATTACTCCTTTCTTGACATTGAATTTCTTTTTCTTTGTTATTTTCTTTCTTTGTAATGACCTTTTCTAAAACTCTTTCAATTTTTTCTTCAAGACTTTTTTCTTCTTTCTTTTTATTTTTACTTCTTTTTGCAACAATTCTTCTTTTTAGAATTTTCTCATTTTTCTGATATTTTTCAATTTGATAAAGAAGTCTTTCAACAGAAATAAAACTATCATTTGGGTATTGACTGTCTTGGAGAATTTCTTTACCTTTTGAAGTCTGGGTATTTTGGGCTTCTGAACATTGGGCTTCTGAATTCTGAATTTGGGATAAATGTTCTGGGCTTTTTGAGTAATCTACTAAAATGTCAAATTTGCCACTGGGCTGGCCAAGAGTGTCCCAGATTGGAATCTTTTCTGAATTTGTAGGGAAATCAACAGTTCCCTGAGTCTGTTGGACTTTTGGCAAGTCCATAGCCATCAACGGATTTGATGAGTCTTTACCACCACCGAGTTTCTGGACTAGCTATTGACTTCTTGGGCTCAATAGTACCCTTTGGATATGTCATTCTCAAGTTCACAATTTGTTTTTTCTAAAGCGTAAATTTTCTTTTGTAAAGATGTTCTTTCTTTTAACAAATTCTGATTAGATTCATTAATGATTTTAAAATTGTTCTGCATACATTCGCAATGAGTACAAAAAATCTTTTTGTCTTTGCTAGGGGAGAAATCTAAAGGAGGATCTTCAAAATTTTTTAATGAAGGCGAAATATAAAAATTTAATCCTATCAACGCCGCCTAGTGAATCTAATGCTTCTTGATAACTGGAAAAACCTTTGTAAAGAGGGTCTTTGCAATCTTTAATGCAGATCTAAAACTTCTAACCATGAATGAAAAATTCTCGGTTTTTACCTTTGACTACAATATAAAACTTAAATTTTTTACCCTGATTAAAGTATTCTGAAAGTGCATTTAAAGAAGCTAGAAAATACTTCTGATCTTTGGGGTTCTTATTATATGAAATCCACAAATTATCTAGAATGCATCTTTCTTCTTTTGAAATAGAAATATGCGGTAAAACTTTAAACGAAATGTTACTGTTTGGAAAACATAAAAGTTCTTGATTACCAAACCTTAAACGGTCTTGATAAAAAGGTCTGTTCTGACTACTTGAAGTCTGTAATAAAGCTGTAGAAGCAAAAGAATTTCCAGGGGGAATTCCTGGTCTTAAAGGAGGTCTGGACATCTGTAAAGGAATACAAAATAGTTAGATCAAAAATCTTTAGTAGTAATCATCCTACTTAAAATGTCTGCTGCTTTGTTATCTACTCCTTTAATATGCTCAAATTCTATATTAATACCTGTATTTGTAATTCTATCTACAAAATTTAACCATCTTCTTCTACTACTTTTCTTAGAGTCTAGCTTAAGCTTATTATAAAAAGAAACAATAGCTGCGCAATCAGTTCTAATCAAAATTTCTTTTTTAGAAACAATAAATAACTCAAAGCTATCTAAGGCATAATTAATTGCTAAAAGTTCTGCGTCAATACTACTTAAATTGCCTTTTTCCTTATAACTACCACTATTATATCTACAAATTCTTTCTGTAGCTTTGTCTGAATATTTATTTGGCTTACATAGAAGGATAGCTCCCCATCCTAAAATGCTACCGTCTGTCTCAATGATTAAAAAATCTGTATCTAGTGGCATTGCTAATTCTGGAAGACTTCTAATCTTATTTTTAATTTCCTGGACTAATTTAACATCTTCTAAATTAAAATGTCTTTGTCCTGTAGAAGAAGTCTTAGAATATAAAGTCCGCAATTTTCCTAAATCTTTGATAAAAGGTCTAGCATAATTAACTAATCCTAAAAACTTCTGAATTTGTTTCAAGTCTTCTAACTTGTCTGGAAATTCTAAAGCTTTCTGTGCTATATGTGGCTGTAAGGAAATCTTTCCTTGTCCTATATTAACTCCTAAAAAGTCTATGAATTCTTTGAATAGGACCATTTTCTTTTTCTCGATAATTAAACCGTGATTAATAAATTTCGAAAATATGATGCGTAAATAACCTCTATGTTCTCTCTATTTTTCTTTGAATACTAAGATATCATCTATGTATGTTACTACAAATTTACTATGCTTATTAAATATATTATCCATCTTTCTTTGAAAAATACCTGGTGCGTTCTTTAATCCAAAAGGCATGACTAGCCATTCAAAGTGTCCTTCTGGACATGTGAAGGCTGTCCATTCTATACTATCAGGATGCATCTTAACTTGCCAAAATCCTGACTTAAGATCAAATTTACTAAAAATCTTACAATTCTGAATTCTATTAATAAGAACGGTCTTGTCTCGTAATTTATAAGCATCATCTATAGTATTATCATTGAGTCTTTTATAATTAAATACCATTCTACTTTTGCCTCTTACTATCTCTGAATGTTTTCTAATTATGAAAGCTGCTGATCTATGAGGACTGTCTGATTTTCTAATTACTCCTAACTTAAGTAAGTCTTGAGTATGCATTTTAAAGTCTTCAAGATCTAAGTTTGTTTCAATATTTTTACATCTTATTATGTATTCTGGGTTCTTAATCTTTATCTCACAAGTTACCTTGTCTTTTTCCCAGTATTTAAGAACATTCTCTCCTAAAATTTCCATTTTTTCTAACTTAGATATTAAACCTTCTATATCTTGTTCTGTTACTAGAGTATAATAAATCTTTTCATTATCTAACAAGTCTATTGGATCAAAATCAGAATCTTCTAAATTATTGTATTCATTTTCTAATTCGTCTTCTTCTTGATTTTGATTTTCTACTAATTGACATTCTCTTTCTAATTTACAGGGACAATCTTTCTTACTACTACTACCACCACGCTTCTCTGAGCACTCTGATGGAAAATAAATAGTCTGTGTAGGACTGAATAATGTATGTTTCTGAAAATGTATAAAGTCTTTTGTAATTGTTACACTACCATTGTATTTTAATAAAAAACTTAATCCTAAGATAAAGTCTGATTCTTTAAGATTTAACGGTCTTACCCATGTTGAATCTCTAGGTAAAGTATATTCTATACTTAATCCACAATTAGTCTCAAAACTAATCTTACTATTTGGCCTTAATAAATCTGTATAAGTATAATGTTTTCCGTCTATTTGTTGGGCTTCAATTGGACTTTTAGCTTTTACTAAGTATTTGTCTGGAATTAATTTTTTATTAATTATACAACTACTACAACCAGAGTCTATTAGTCCTAAACATTTTATAACATAGTCTCCTATTCTAATCTGACATTTAACTTTAATACTCTTAAACTTTTCTGAATTACACACAATCTGAACTAATTCTGGATTTTCTGGAATTGATTCTTCTATCATTATTGCTTTACCTTTATTATTAGATTCTAAGATTTCTAATCTCTGAACTAATAATTTCTGCATGTCTTCAATATTTTCAATTCTTCTTCTAAGAATTCTAATTTCAGAAATCTCAATTTGTTCTGTTGTAATTTCTGGCTTAATGTCTTCTTTCTCTATTAACTTGTTTATTTCTAAGCATTTAATACAATCTTCTTTATAACATTCTAAACATTTAGCTCTAAGTTTTCTGGCTGGATACCAATTACATAAAAAACATGCTGTACTATCAGCACCTGTTCTTTTTAACCAATTATGATTACATTCATCTAATGAAGTCTGTACAAAATTTAAGTCTTCTTCAGATTCTGAATCTTCACTAATTTTAAAATTCGAGAATTCTTCTAAAACTTCATAATCTGAGTGTTCTTGAATTTCAAAATTTTCTTCTATAGAAATAATACTGTAAATAGATTCATTGTCTGAGATATATTCATCTAATTGAATAAGATCTTCATTAGTACATTCTACTAATGTGCTTTTCTTATCATAACTATTAAGTCTTTTAGGACATGTTCTTGCTAAATGTTCATTACTATTGCAAACAAAACAACTAAGCTTATTTTTATAAGTTCTATCTGGTTTAAACTTTCTAACATGTTTATTCTCATCTAGATAAGGTTTTCTCTTATTAGATTTTCTAAGAAAGTATCTTTTCTTAAAAGGTCTTCTTTTAACTTTTTTATCCTTTCTATATTTTTTCTTTATGGGCTTTGAAGCACCATAAGTCCGAGGGTAAAATGTCTTTACAAAACTTATAGTCATCTTCTTAAGTTGTTTTCGAATCTGTAATGTTACGCATTTCTCTTCTAAACATCTCGATTACATGTTGAATTCTATGTCCTATGCTCCACTTTTATCTGGAAATTCTTTAACCAAGTTAATTCATTCCATTTGTCTGTGATTTCTAATCCTAATGGGCACGGTAATTTATGAAATAACTGTTTCTAATTCTTGGTTAAATGTATTACCTGAGATTGAAACTAAGTAATGATATTCATTTAAAAACTGTTTAACATATTTACCCTTAGTCCATTTGTATAGACTAAGTTGTTCTAAGTCTCTCATGGCTTTTCTTTGTACATTCATCTGACCTGAATTAGGGTCGATCCTGTAATAAGTACTTGAATCTTATTAACAAAATTATATGGGTTACTTCCTAAGGCAACTAACTGTTCAAATTCTTCTTTCTTATCTTGTTTATAGGCTTCCCACATAGCCTTTGTACTTTCGCCTAAAAATGTCTCTAAATATCTATACATGTCTATGGGTTCCATGTCTTGGAAACTTCTAATGTAATGACCTATTATAGTGTTCTTCCATACCTCAATTACATTTGTCCACATCTGCGGATCATGAGCGGTCAAATTTAAGATTTGCGCCTTTGCAGCAGATTGGAATTCTATCTTATTTTCTAATGGTCTTTCGCTACCTTTAGCTACGTATCTAGAGTCTTCAGGAATTTCTTCATATTTATTATATGGTCTTCTAGGAGGAAATCCTGGTCCGTATGTAAAAAGTTCATGTTTTACAGTCTTATCAAAAGGAGTATCGTCTATGGTCTTATAAGCTTGAGTATCCATAAAATTCTTCTCACAACTTATTTCTGAATTATTATCACTAAATTCTTCTTTAGTTACTCCTAGTCTTATGTTATTTTCTGAATCATAATATAAATATTCATTCTCTTGAATTTGTTTACCTAAAAACATTTGGTCTTCTAGTTTAAGAAGTTCTTCTTTATTAAGATCCATTCCTAATTCTTTAGGATAGATAATTCTATCAATGTCTTCTCCTAATAATTCTATATGGACATTATCTATGAAAGGCTCACTAACAGATTCATTATCTTCAGTATCCTCAGTCTGTCTTTCTATCTGATCGTAATTAATAAATCTTAAACTAGTTCTACCATGAATGTCTTTATATGTTAAAGATTCTGTAGGGGCAATGGTTGTCTTATCTTTTTGTTCTAAGAATTTATCCATGTCCCATTCTAATCCTGCTAATTGTTCTGCAGAAAATTCTTTTGGCTTAACCATATTTATACCTTTGCTACTCATTAAATTTACTACTTTGTCTATGTAAATTTTATACTTAGTCTGGGCACTTACAGAACATCTTCTTAGAAATCCTATATGAACTAAGAGATTGTCTCCACTATCTACGTCTTCATATCCTTTAGTCTGGATTCCTATTTTTATTTTATCTGAGAAATCTTTAATAGTCATCAAAGAATCTGGATTACAATAAATTATTCCTATGTTACTATTCATATCTACTTCCATACTAGCTATTTGACTTTTATCTATATTGTTGAATCTTTCATCATATATAGTAATTAAAGTCTTACATCCTATATTTTTTCTTGCTAATCCTCTAATTCCTATGACTATTAAACCTAAATGCATAAATTTATAATTTCTCTTTTTTAATTCTTTTCTAGAATCATCTGAAATTAAATTCAATTTTCTAACTTGATTACCTATGCATTGAAGAGGGACTTGTCTATTATGTCTAAAGAACTGGGTTCTTGACTCAAAAATACCTCTATTATACAAAACTTCGGATTAAGTAATCTTAAACCATGGGTGCGAAATCTTTGGTAATCTTGATACGGATCTATGATTTCTTCTATGTTACGATCATTTTGTTACATTCTTCTTAACAGTTTATCTAACAAAGTTCTATCAACTTTGGATGTACTAGGTCTAGATGATTCTTCACGATTGTTCTAGATCCGCCCTAAAAGGGGTTTGTCAAACTCATCCCGGAAATCTGAATTCTTTGGGCAATTTTCTAGTTACTTTTTCTCTACCTGATGGCTGGAGATTAAAACTTCCTAATTGGTTTGTTAAAGTTCTTAACTCGTTTTCTATATTATTTGAAGAAGTTGCTATTTTAGTTTTATCTAAACTGTCAATCTTCTTATGTAAAGAAATTAACAAAGCAATAATAAAATTATTTTGCTTAATTAGAATTGATTCTGAAGTCTTGGGTGAATCTAACTTTGTTATACCTTTAGGTTCCTTATGAAAATTATTACAAAATTCTAAGGCTTCAATATAATTCTTATCTAAAATATCAGTCTCGTTCATTAACTAAGAATTAAACTTCTTAATTCTTTAATAGATTCTTCTATTTTAATAAAAATCTTTTTTATTTCTAACTCTGTTTCTTTAGATTTATTAAAATCTAAAATCTTTGTTATTTGGGAAAAGTCTACTTTAGAAATCTTTTCTAAAATAACAGAATTTTGATTCTTAATAAAATCTAAACTTTCTTTAATATTTTTAAGTTCTAAATTTCTTGTTTTAAGAAGATCTAAAACCGAATCTATAGATTTCAAATTCTTTTTATTTTCTAGATCTAAGTTTCTAGACAAATTAATTATTAAATCTACTATGAGGTTTTGACAAGGGTCTTCTGAAAACAAACTATGTAATTTATGAGAAGAGTCTAAATTACAACCTAAAATATTATTATCAATAGTCTTTACTTTCCTATAATTAGTACTGAGTTCTAAATTTAAATAGTCTAAGCTTTTCTTACTATCTATGGCTCTGATACCAATTGAGTTTAATTCTTAGTTAATGAACGAGACTGATATTTTAGATAAGAATTATATTGAAGCCTTAGAATTTTGTAATAATTTTCATAAGGAACCTAAAGGTATAACAAAGTTAGATTCACCCAAGACTTCAGAATCAATTCTAATTAAGCAAAATAATTTTATTATTGCTTTGTTAATTTCTTTACATAAGAAGATTGACAGTTTAGATAAAACTAAAATAGCAACTTCTTCAAATAATATAGAAAATGAGTTAAGAACTTTAACAAACCAATTAGGAAGTTTTAATCTCCAGCCATCAGGTAGAGAAAAAGTAACTAGAAAATTGCCCAAAGAATTCAGATTTCCAGGATGAGTTTGACAAACCCCTTTTTAGGCAGATCTAGAACAATCAGCGAAGAATCATCTAGACCTAGTACATCCAGTGTTGATAGAACTTTGTTAGATAAACTGTTAAGAAGAACAGAACAAAATGATTAGAACATAGAAGAAATCATAGATCCAGATCAAGATTACCAAAGATTTCAGACCCATGGTTTAAGATTACTTAATCCAGAAGTTTTGTATAATAGAGGTATTTTTGAGTCAAGAACCCAGTTCTTTAGACATATTAGACAAGTCCCTCTTCAATGCATAGGTAATCAAGTTAGAAAATTGAATTTAATTTCAGATGATTCTAGAAAAGAATTAAAAAAGAGAAATTATAAATTTATGCATTTAGGTTTAATAGTCATAGGAATTAGAGGATTAGCAAGAAAAAATCTAGGTTGTAAGACTTTAATTACTATATATGATGAAAGATTCAATAATATAGATAAAAGTCAAATAGCCAGCATGGAAGTAGATATGAATAGTAACATAGGAATAATTTATTGTAATCCAGATTTTTTGATGACTATTAAAGACTTCTCAGATAAAATAAAAATAGGAATCCAGACTAAAGGATATGAAGACGTAGATAGTGGAGACAATCTCTTAGTTCATATAGGATTTCTAGGAAGATGTTCTGTAAGTGCCCAGACTAAGTATAAAATTTACATAGACAAAGTAGTAAATTTAATGAGTAGCAAAGGTATAAATATGGTTAAGCCAAAAGAATTTTCTGCAGACAATTAGCAGGATTAGAATGGGACATGGATAAATTCTTAGAACAAAAAGATAAGACAACCATTGCCCCTACAGAATCTTTAACATATAAAGACATTCATGGTAGAACTAGTTTAAGATTTATTAATTACGATCAGATAGAAAGACAGATTGAGGATACTGAAGAAAACGAATCTGTTAGTGAGCCTTTCATAAATAATGTCCAGATAGAATTATTAGGAGAAGACATTGATAGAATTATATATCCTAAAGAATTAGGAATGGATCTTAATAAAGAAGAATTTCTTAAACTAGAAGACCAAATGTTTTTAGGTAAACAAATTCAAGAAAATGAATATTTATATTATGATTCAGAAAAGAACATAAGACTAGGAGTAACTAAAGAAGAATTTAGTGATAATAATTCAGAAATAAGTTGTGAGAAGAATTTTATGGATACTCAAGCTTATAAGACCATAGATTTATACTCCTTTTGATAAGACCGTAAAACACATGAACCTTTTACATACGGACCAGTGATTTCCTCCTAGAAGACCATATAATAAATATGAAGAAATTCCTCAAGACTCTAGATACGTAGCTAAAGGTAGCGAAAGACCATTAGAAAATAAGATAGAATTCCAATCACGCAAAGGCGTTAAATCTTAAATTTGACCGCTCATGATCCGCAGATGTGGACAAATGTAATTGAGGTATGGAGGAACACTATAATAGGTCATTACATTAGAAGTTTCAAGACATGGAACCCATAGACATGTATAGATATTTAGAGACATTTTTAGGCGAAAGTACAAAGGCTATGTGGGAAGCCTATAAACAAGATAAGAAAGAAGAATTTGAACAGCTTAGTTGCCTTAGGAAGTAACCCATATAATTTTGTTAATAAGATTCAAGTACTTATTACGGATCGCACCCTAATTCAGTCGATGAATGTACAAAGAAAAGCCATGAGAGACTTAGAACAACTTAGTCTATACAAATGGACTAAGGGTAAATATGTTAAAGCAGCTTTTTAAATGAATATCATTACTTAGTTTCAATCTCGTGTAATACATTTAACCAAGAATTAGGGATGGTTATTTCATAAATTACCAGGCCCATTAGGATTAGAAATCACAGACAAATGGAATGAATTAACTTCGGTTAAAGAATTTCCAGATAAAAAGTGGAGCATAGGACATAGAATTCAACATGTAATCAGATGTTTAGAAGAGAAATGCGTAACATTACAGATTCAGAAACAACTTAAGAAGACAGACTATAAGTTTTGTAAAGACATTTTTACCCCTCAGACTTATGGTGCTTCAAAGCCCATAAAGAAAAAATATAGAAAGGATAAAAAAGTTAAAAGAAGACCTTTTAAGAAAAGATACTTTCTTAGAAAATCTAATAAGAGAAAACCTTATCTAGATGAGAATAAACATGATAGAAAGTTTAAACCAGATAGAACTTATAAAAATAAGCTTAGTTGTTTTGTTTGCAATAGTAATGAACATTTAGCAAGAACATGTCCTAAAAGACTTAATAGTTATGATAAGAAAAGCACATTAGTAGAATGTACTAATGAAGATCTTATTCAATTAGATGAATATATCTCAGACAATGAATCTATTTACAGTATTATTTCTATAGAAGAAAATTTTGAAATTCAAGAACACTCAGATTATGAAGTTTTAGAAGAATTCTCGAATTTTAAAATTAGTGAAGATTCAGAATCTGAAGAAGACTTAAATTTCGTACAGACTTCATTAGATGAATGTAATCATAATTGGTTAAAAAGAACAGGTGCTAATAGTACAGCATGTTTTTTATGTAATTGGTATCCAGCCAGAAAACTTAGAGCTAAATGTTTAGAATGTTATAAAGAAGCTTGTATTAAATGCTTAGAAATAAACAAGTTAATAGTGAAAGAAGACATTAAGCCAGAAATTACAACAGAACAAATTGAGATTTCTGAAATTAGAATTCTTAGAAGAAGAATTGAAAATATTGAAGACATGCAGAAATTATTAGTTCAGAGATTAGAAATCTTAGAATCTAATAATAAAGGTAAAGCAATAATGATAGAAGAATCAATTCCAGAAAATCCAGAATTCAGATTGTGTGTAATTCAGAAAAGCTTAAGAGTATTAAAGTTAAATGTCAGATTAGAATAGGAGACTATGTTATAAAATGTTTAGGACTAATAGACTCTGGTTGTAGTAGTTGTATAATTAATAAAAAATTAATTCCAGACAAATATTTAGTAAAAGCTAAAAGTCCAATTGAAGCTCAACAAATGGACGGAAAACATTATACTTATACAGATTTATTAAGGCCAAATAGTAAGATTAGTTTTGAGACTAATTGCGGATTAAGTATAGAATATACTTTACCTAGAGATTCAACATGGGTAAGACCGTTAAATCTTAAAGAATCAGACTTTATCTTAGGATTAAGTTTTTTATTAAAAGACAATGGTAGTGTAACAATTACAAAAGACTTTATACATTTTCAGAAACATACATTATTCAGTTCTACACAGACTATTTATTTTCCATCAGAGTGCTCAGAGAAGCGTGGTGGTAGTAGTAGTAAGAAAGATTGTCCCTGTAAATTAGAAAGAGAATGTCAATTAGTAGAAAATCAAAATCAAGAAGAAGACGAATTAGAAAATGAATACAATAATTTAGAAGATTCTGATTTTGATCCAATAGACTTGTTAGATAATGAAAAGATTTATTATACTCTAGTAACAGAACAAGATATAGAAGGTTTAATATCTAAGTTAGAAAAAATGGAAATTTTAGGAGAGAATGTTCTTAAATACTGGGAAAAAGACAAGGTAACTTGTGAGTTAAAGATTAAGAACCCAGAATACATAATAAGATGTAAAAATATTGAAGCAACAAACTTAGATCTTGAAGACTTTAAAATGCATACTCAAGACTTACTTAAGTTAGGAGTAATTAGAAAATCAGACAGTCCTCATAGATCAGCAGCTTTCATAATTAGAAAACATTCAGAGATAGTAAGAGGCAAAAGTAGAATGGTATTTAATTATAAAAGACTCAATGATAATACTATAGATGATGCTTATAAATTACGAGACAAGACCGTTCTTATTAATAGAATTGAATTGTAAGATTTTTAGTAAATTTGATCTTAAGTCAGGATTTTGGCAAGTTAAGATGCATCCTGATAGTATAGAATGGACAGCCTTCACATGTCCAGAAGGACACTTTGAATGGCTAGTCATGCCTTTTGGATTAAAGAACGCACCAGGTATTTTTCAAAGAAAGATGGATAATATATTTAATAAGCATAGTAAATTTGTAGTAACATACATAGATGATATCTTAGTATTCAGCAAAAATAGAAGAGAACATAGAGGTCATTTACAGATCATATTTTCAGAATTTATTAATCACGGTTTAATTATCAGTAAAAAGAAAATGGTCATATTCAAAGAATTCATAGACTTTTTAGGAGTTAATATAGGACAAGGAAAGATTTCCTTACAGCCACATATAGCACAGAAAGCTTTAGAATTTCCAGACAAGTTAGAAGACTTGAAACAAATTCAGAAGTTTTTAGGATTAGTTAATTATGCTAGACCTTTTATCAAAGATTTAGGAAAAATTGCAGGACCTTTATATTCTAAGACTTCTCCTACAGGACAAAGACATTTTAATTTAGAAGATGTTAAATTAGTCCAGGAAATTAAAAATAAGATTAGAAGTCTTTCAGAATTAGCAATGCCACTAGATACAGATTTTTTAATCATTGAGACAGACGGTAGCATTTTAGGATGGGGAGCTATCCTTCTATGTAAGCCAAATAAATATTCAGACAAAGCTACAGAAAGAATTTGTAGATATAATAGTGGTAGTTATAAGAAAAAAGGCAATTTAAGTAGTATTGACGCAGAACTTTTAGCAATTAATTATGCCTTAGATAGCTTTGAGTTATTTATTGTTTCTAAAAAGAAATTTTGATTAGAGCGATTCATGTGACTATTGTTTCTTTTATAATAAGCTTAAGCTAGACTCTAAGAAAAGTAGTAGAAGAAGATGGTTAAATTTTGTAGATAGAATTACAAATACGGTATTAATATAGAATTTGAGCATATTAAAGAGTAGATAACAAAGCAAGCGGAGACATTTTAAGTAGGATGATTACTACTAAAGATTTTTGATCTAACTTGTTTTTGTATTCCTTTACGAGATGTCCAGACCTCCTTTAAGATCGTGAATTCCCACGGGAATTCTTTTTGCTTTCTGACTTTATTCTGAGACTTCAAGTAGTCGTAATGCACCTTTTATCAAGACCGTTTAAGGTTTGGTAATCAAGAACTTTTATGTTTTCCAAACAGTAACATTTCGTTTAAAGTTTTACCGCATATTTCTATTTCAAAAGAAGAAAGATGCATTCTAGATAATTTTTGGATTTCATATAATAAGAACCCCAAAGATCAGAAGTATTTTCTAGCTTCTTTAAATGCACTTTCAGAATACTTTAATCAAGGTAAAAAATTTAAGTTTTATGTTGTAGTCAAAGGTAAAAAACCAGGAGTTTTTCATTCATGGTTAGAAGTTTTAGACTGCATTAAAGATTGCAAAGACCCTCTTTACAAAGGTTTTTCCAGTTATCAAGAAGCATTAGATTCAGCTAGGCAGTTGATAGGATTAAATTTTTATATTTCGCCTTCATTAAAAAATTTTGAAGATCCTCCTTTAGATTTCTCCCCTAACAAAGTCAAAAAGATTTTTTGTACTCATTGCAAATGTATGTAGAACAATTTTAAAATCATTAATGAATCTAATCAGAATTTGTTAACAGAAAGAACATCTTTACAAAAGAAAATTTCTGCTTTAGAACAGCAAATTGTGAACTTGAGAATGACATATCCAAAGGGTATTATTGAGCCCAAGAAGTCAATAGCTAGTCCAGCCCAAACGGTAGCTGGTAAAGACTCATCAAATCCGTTGATGGCTATGGACTTGCCAAAAGTCCAACAGACTCAGGGAACTGTTGATTTCCTACAAATTCAGAAAAGATTCCAAACTGGGACACTCTTGGCCACCCAAGTGGCAAATTTGACATTTTAGTAGATTACTCAAAAAGCCCGTAACATTTATCCCAAATTCGTAATTGAAGCCCAATGTTCAGAAGCCCAAAATACCCAGACTTCAAAAGGTAAAGAAATTCTCCAAGACAGTCAAGACCCAAATGATAGTTTTATTTCTGTTGAAAGATTTTTTTGTCAAATTGAAAAATATCAGAAAAATGAGAAAATTCTAAAAGAAGAATTGTTGCAAAAAGAAGTAAAAATAAAAGAAAGAAGAAAAAAGTCTTGAAGAAAAAATTGAAAGAGTTTTAGAAAAGGTCATTACAAAGAAAGAAAATAACAAAGAAAAAGAAATTCAATGTCAAGAAATGAGTAATCCAGATCCGGATAATTCATTTCAAGGTAGTGGTAGTGAAGACAGGTATGAAGGAGAAAGAGACGGATGTAATAACTCAGACAGTGGAATGTCCCTATCTCCAACAGCCCTACATAATCTTGACACCTAGAAGATGTTTTTGTAGAAGATCTTTAATTTGCAGACAAATGTTATTTTAAGATGCCCTGCCAAAAAGAAAATCCAGCAGAGATTCCTTTCCAGACAGAAAAGTTAAAAAAGAAACTGTTCACCTTTTGAAATTCTGCAAGAAAACAAATAAGAAGAACTGTGCAATTGTTGAAATTTCCGCCAAAGATGCTGTCCTTCAAAAGAAGATTTGATACCAGGCAAATTGCTGTAGACTTTTTCAATTATTCAGAAGATGCCAAAAGAAGATATTGAAAAATTCAAAAGACGTCAGACATTTTCCTGTTCAGCTTTTGAAAAAGAAATAGCCAGGTACATTGTCCAGAAGAAATTCATTTCAAGATATTGGCCTGATGTTTCTCGGTGAAACGCGTGCCAATAATCAATAGAAGAAAAGACAGAAAGCAAGACGCGTAGAAAGAAATTTACTTTTAGACTGGTGTTTTGCTCCCAAGAATTTCTCTATATAAGGAGAAATATTTTAGTTGAGAATGCATAATGCAAATTCAGCACACAACACACAACACACTGCTCTCATAAATCCTCTCCTTATAGTTAGAAAAATTCTCAATCCAAAAGTGTAGAAAGCTTGTAATCAGGTATAATTTATTTTGAAGTTTGTAATTTAGTTTTTCATTAGATTTCGGGATTTTTCGAAAAGGAAATCCTTAGTAGTAATTTCTTTTATGTATTAGCAGATCTCCAAAAAATGTTTACATTATTGTATTTTTTATGAAATTTTATAAAATATTTTGTTGA
Organism: Forsythia suspensa; assembly: GCA_023638005.1. Taxonomy (NCBI): domain Eukaryota; kingdom Viridiplantae; phylum Streptophyta; class Magnoliopsida; order Lamiales; family Oleaceae; genus Forsythia; species Forsythia suspensa. The sequence continues at coordinate 18,581,159 of CM042667.1, forward strand.
AATGTTTTGTTGATATTTGTTGTATCATTCATTTCATCCTATGCATGTTATAAAAGTATAACTTGATTTTTAGAAGCCATACTGTTTCTAAATTAATCTCGAGTGACCCAAATGAGTAAGGATTGTAGGCGGAGTGAGCCTTAGATGTCCTTTAGATGTTGGGGAAAGGGAATCAATTGATTTAGGAATTTATTAAGGGGCGCCTTGGTGGTAACCTTAATGAAAAGAATCGAGTTCAAGTTAACATCTCTTAGGTGGTGATATTTGTTTTGGTATTTATCTTCCGTTAAAAAAAAAAAAAAATGGAGATTTGTTAGAACATTTAAAAGAATTATGAAAAGGGAAGTACCGAGTAGGATATTACAAAATTTTGAAAAACAAAAAATTTTATGAACTCTTCAAGCTCAAGAACAGACGAAGCCTCTACATCAGAACCATTTTTATCAAGTAGTATTTATATTATACTGCCTCCAAAAATTCTTGAAGAATTTAGTTACCTGTTAAAAGAACATAAAAAAGAATTAGAAATTGTAAGAAATAGAATAGGAACTAACTTTAAATTATTAGATTTAAAATTTAGAAAATTCCCAGAAGTAAACTCTTATTTACTTGAAAGAACTATAATAGAACAAAATAAAGACATAACTTTTTTAGAACAAAGAATTGAAGAAATAGAAATAATTCTAGAAGAAAAAACAATAAGTCAACGTAGTCAATTTATTGAATTTCTTATAAAATATCGTAATTATTAGAAATAGAATTTTAAAAGACTTCGCATTAAGTGCATTAAACAAGACTACGCTAACCCCCGCCAACTCGCATCCTAACCTTGAGAAAGACCTTTTTACGCCATTGGTCGAGTCTCTCTCTTCGCACCCCCCTCTCATTTGGTATATATATATATATATATATATATATATATATATATATATATATATATATATATATATATATAATATTTCTTCTTATTCAGATGCTTTGTTCTCTCCCTCACAAATAGTAAGCACGGATAGTAACACTAGCTACTATATAGATTATGTTCATGGGGGAAAAGGTGCAGAGAGAGCCTAAGGATTTAATCCAAAAGCAAGTTTAGAAAACAGTAGATTCGGGTAAATATTTTATGTGAACGTAGACTTCTGCATGTGTACATGTACTTACATATGAAACCAAGTTTGAATTAAAGCATTTTTTTGATGGCTAAACGTATGTAACGAGTCGTCTAACACTTCACGGTTTTAGTTTTCCAAAATATCTTTTATAAAGTTGTCCTATGCATATGCATAACCTAACTATCTTTGTGCATGTTTTGGAATTTTGACATTCTCATAGCATTACTAATAAGTCTAATTTGTACACTTATATTGACTCACTTAATGAAGAGCTTTCGTAGAGTTCTAAGTATTTTAAAGTCGATATCTATTAAGTTTTCGTTCATTTTCATGGTTGTAGGGCGAAATCTCCGGACTCAAGTCACATTAGTGAAATCATCAAGTAAATGAGAAGAAATTGAGGTATTGAAGTCAAGATCAAGAATCAAACATTAGAAGATGAGAAATAAGATACAATCGAGAAGTTTAAGGTTCTTTGAAGTAATATTGAAGAGTTGAAGTGAATGAACAAACACTCGAAAGCCAAAGACACGAATTGAGAAACCTACGACTGGAGCATGTGAGAAAAATAGAGCACAAAGTTTCATAAAAAAATGTGTACAAGTCAAGTGTTATACCATTATAAAGATGATTAAATTACGAGTTGAGTGCTTTTTACGGATCACAATTTGGAGTTTTCTGTGAGAAATTATGACCGATCGAATACCAGCAGCTCGAGGCAGATGCTCTGGCCGCTTGAGCGGCTAGAAGACTATTTCCAGCTAGCCAGAAACGGAGCTTTTCCCCGTGTTTTTCCACTCGAGCGGGCACACCATCCATTCGAAGGGATGGTCCACGTGTGGACTTTCCAGACTAAAAGTCTGTCCGTGAAGCTATTTTCGATAGATTTTTCAGACTTTTGGGGCACGTTTTTCAACCTTAAATCAAGAGCTATAAAGAGGGAAACAAAGAGCAATACTAAGATTGGAATGTTGGAAGAGATAAAGAGGCAAAAACACAATATTTCTCTCGAGGAATTCACATCAACTTTGATTTTCTTGGTTTTTAATTAAGAAGAAGAATAAGATTGTTCAAGAACATATTGAATACATTCGAAGAATAAATATTACTCTTCTATTTTATTCCACGTTCATAGAGTTCATGTGATGTCTTTTCAATATTTATGTATATTTGTAATTCCAACAAGATAGGTTAAACTCTTTTTGATAGGGATTATGATATAAATTGTTAGTTGATATTTTAATTCAAGAATTCTCATTTTAAACGTAAATTGGTGTCAATGTTTTAATTGCCGTTTGAGTGAATGACCAACTTTTAAGCGTATTTGTGACTTATTTTACTTTCGGGAGGTTCAATATAGTTTAGCTCATAATTGACAATTAACACAATGTCCTATAAAACTTAAGAGTAATTTTCTATGATTTGTGCAATAAATTTTGATAATCTTGTTATTAAATGCATTTTTATTTATTCGAATTCAGAATATGAATACTTTGGGGCATATAAAAATATGTTTAATTATACTAAGGAGAAATTGTTAGACAACTTAGCATTATCAATTGTTGAAAGTTCTAAAACTTAGATTAATTTAATTAAATTTAATTTTAATCTTAGTTAAACAAGAAATGGATCGAATGAAGTCAGAACTGGCCCGTAATGAAAAACTATTGACTCGCACATGCAAGTTCAGGCAGTGTTCGTTAACAATAGGTTGTTAGGTGCAGAAATTAATGAATTAAACTTAAACACGAACACAAGATGTAACGTGGTAAATTCTGAAGGGAAACATTCATGGGCCCTCCCATGCCATGTAATAATTTTGATTAAAAATACAATAGTATCCTATTTTTTTAATTTCGCAAAATTATTAAAATAAAAAATAACTTCGATCAACTTTCCATTGATACTTCTTTTGACTTGTTAATGGAGTGGAATCAAATCCACCAGTTTTGACTTTATCACCATTTTCCTATTGTACTTGGCTGCAGCTACAACTCGAATTAAGAACTCATGTTCTTAACTTCACACCAAGTAGATTAATCAAAATATGGAATTGTTCCTTGAGAACCAATTGTTTTTCTTTATTCTTCAATGTTTTGAAGAACTCATTGGATTTGAAAGTTAATCAATAAAGCTTCATGTCTTGTTCTTTATCATTTGAGTCGGCCGTTTTTTAGCGTAAAGATCAAGAACACATATTGTATTTTTAAAGTTTAATTCCTTATCGATTTGTATCCTTACTTATAGTTAAAGTAAAGATCAATAAATGAATTATTTTTTACCTAAAAATCTATAAGAAGAGTGGTAAGAATTTGCATAAATATACAAAAAGATTTCTAAGATTTGTAGATGGAAAGTATTTAAGAAAGTCAAGATTATTCATAAATATTTTCTTCCTAAACAAATCTAAGAAAATAAGAGAAGATATAGACAGGTCGTTGCTATTATTCACGAGATCAAATTATATCATGTAATGAAATAGAATAAAAATCGCAATCAATAGATCTGGAATAAGATTTTGCTTACCATCTCTGCCAGTCAGAATTGGCAACAACGTGTTCAGTCATAACGTATACGCTTACCTCCTATTTCAACAATAAAAATTAGCAATATAATTTATGTAAGCCAAATTAAATAAATGTAAAAATATGTTACACTCATATTTTTCCAACAATATCCCCCTTTGGCATTGCTTAATCACAAAACTAATACTCAAATTTTTAATGACATTCGTAGTATGTGCTAATCATGAATGTGAACAACATCATTACACAACCAATATATAAAATACTATTTCTCCCCCTTAGTCATATACCATAAAAACAGCAGTTCAAAAACACTACATTACTCCCCCTTTTGTAATAACTAACCAGCAAAAGCAAAAGTGGGAGGGGAACCAAAAACCAAGAGTAATATAAAGTGTAATACAGTTATTGTAACATCCCGGATATTTTTCTCGAAATTTGTAGGAAATTTTAGGAGCTCTCATAATTTTTAGGAATTTTATTGGATGGATTTTTTTAAAAACGTTTTATTAGTTAAAAAGAAATGAAATTCTAATAGCAACTTTTACCCTAGGTCGAAAATATAGTTAATGAAAAAAAATTATTGGGGTCAAGCCCCGGTCCCTCCTATAAATGAGAGAGGGCTCAGTTAATTTTGAAAAAGTTAGACGCTAGCTCATTGTTTAAGAAAATGTACTTTTATCCTTTTAAGTATTTTTAATTTTATAAAATTATAGAAAATAACCCCCAAGGGTCTCCCCCTTCCCCTCTACCAACTCTGTTAGCCGTACCCCCTTCCCTTTATCTTTTTTGGGCAAACTCCAAACCCTGTCTACCATTGGCCCTAGTTGAGGCATACAAGTCAAAATAAGTGATGTTGTTGAGATTAACTAAGAAAGAATTATGTTCTTCAAAACAAATCCAGACGTCGTAACCAACAGTTAATGTAAGTATGATCATTTCAACTACAATGCAAAATATTATGATATGAAAAATATTTGTTAATGATGATCTGTGGAGATTATATGTTATTATTGTAAAAATTTATGGTCTTTTATGAGCATTGATGAGAGCCGGTCGATCTCTCTGACCTAAGTTATATGCATTGGCATTCATATTGAGCACATTGCTATTCTGATAAGTGTGAATCCCGTTATGGTGTAGTGTACTTAACTTTGCTCCAGATATATATATACTTGTTGGAGACCCCCGACGGTCATTAAGGACGGCTGATAAAAAGGTGTTGGAGGTCCAAAGTCGAGATGTACAAGTGGTGTCATAGGTCCCTTGATGAAAAGGTGTTGGAGGTCCAGACTCGACACGTATGGTCGTCAGTCGAAGAAGGAATCGACCTGTCGGTGTGTATCTTATTGGTTTTATTAACTTATATGAACAGAATGTGATTTAATTTTTGTATATTACTTATTTGATGGTTAATGCTTCTAGTTATACGCGGGAATTAAAATCATAAATAATTGTTCGGTAAGTTGAATTTCGTGGACAAAATTTCTTTAAGGAGTGGAGAATGTTACGTCTCATATTTTTTCCGAAATTTTTAGGAAATTTTATGAATTTAATTGGAAATATATTTTTTAAATATTTTCTTAGTTAAGAAGAAATAAAATTCGAATTGCAACTTTTATCCTAGGTAAAAAATGTAGTTACTGAAAATAAATTATTGCGATCAATCTTCTGGTCCCTTCTATAAATTGGAGGAGGTTCAGTTCATTTTGAAAAAGTTAGAAGCTAGCTCTTTCTTCAGGAAAATGTAATATTATCTTTTTTAAGTATTTTTAATTTTATAAAATTGTAGAAAATGACCCCCAATGGTCGCCCCCCTCCCAGGGTTACCCTTCTTCTTTACCAACCCAACCCAACCCAACCCAACCCAACCCAAATGGCGTCCATCTTCCCTAAGGGTCACTCCCAAGGAGCATCTCCCAAGTGGTTGCCCACCCATAGGTCGCCCTCCTGGTCCCCACCTTTCCAACCCTTTTAGCTAGCCTCCCTCTCTCTTTATGCTTTTTGGGCTAACTCCAAATCGTGTCTATCTCTCAAACCCCGTTATTGAGTCGTTAAACTCTTTTTGGCCATGGTTGAGGCTTACGAGTCAAAATAAATGATGTTGTTGAGATTAACTAATAAGGAATTATGTTCTTTAAAACAAATTCATACAACGTAACCAACAGTTAATGTAACTATGATGATTTCAACTACAGTGCAAAATACTATGACATGCAAAATATTTGTTAATAATGATCTGTGGCAATTATATGTTATTACTGTGAAAATTGGTGATCTATTATGAACATTGATGGGAGTCAGTCGATCTCCTTAACCTAAGTTATAAGCGTAGACATTGATATTGTGATAAGTGTGAATCCCGTTATAGTGTACCGTACTTAACTTCGCTCCGGATATATACACTTGCTATAGGCCCCTGATGGTCATTAAGGATGGCTGATGAAAGGGTGTTGGAGGTTTGGAGCCAAGATATACAGACGGGGTATCGTAGGTCCCTTGGTGGCGTAGGGGCAGCGTAGCGACATGTCAGGCACTGAATACGGTAGGCCAAACACTGATGGTCCTATACTTTCTTTAATAGTTGGAGCAAGAGATGGAGCAATATGTGGATGAGCCATTGGCATTCTTCATCTTCAGGGCGTGCTCTGAATTCCATTGTGACAATACGAAAAGTAGAGATTATACGTTCATCTCTCAGATATTCAATTTTTTTCCAGACCTTACACATGAAATCAGATTCATCAGAGAAACTTTTGGTCGGAGTAAAAATTTGTTCTACCTAATTTCTAACTAGTCCCAGCTGATTCTCCATAGCGTCCAGACTGATCTAGAGAGGTCAAAACATGGTTAGGTACCCTGGGAGTGGGAGTTTGAGTACCTCCCAGATTGGTAAATTCGTACATACTCAAGGTGGAAAGATCAACTGAGAACTTGTCTGAATCTACTGTAGGCCTACTAGGTATGCAAGAAAATGATGAATTAGAGCAGGATGTGGCAGTGTGTACTTTCAGCGATTTTATATCTTTAATAATTCTGCAAGTGCACAGGTCGCTCAAGTAATAAAGTAGATGTTGAATCCAAGTATCGTTCCTACGAAGATTTAGATAATTTAGTTCAATTATACTAACCTTAACAGAATCTAATGAACTTTTGAAGATTTTGTGATTGAAAACTAATTAAACTATAAACTAAGAATTAATTAACCAATTAATTGTCAAACAATTTAAAGATGAAATTGATGAAAGATTAATTTAACTTTAGAAAAGAAAAACGTACTAGGATTCTGAATCCACTTATACCAATTTTCTTTAACCCGAACCGTTGAATTTGATAACATGATTTAATTATGAAGATCAATATTCCTAATTTGTTTAACAATCTCTCTCGAGTAGAATTAAACATATCCTTATATGTGATCCGATTATATCTCTATGACGGATGCGAACATGCAAGAATGCATTAGAATTTGTGAATACTTAAAGATCACGTAAAGCATAGTAGTATATCTCTATCCCCTATCGGAATCTACGATAATTAATAATATGTATAACCTATTTTCCATATCTCGAAAGTAAAACAAGCTACAAGAATCATACAACTATTGCGCACATAATTGTAGATGAAGAAAAACCAATATCAATTATTCAAAATTAAGAACGTGCTTAAATATCAAAAACTAGGTTCAAATAATTAAGGGATCATGATACAAATCTCATCATGATCCTAGCACTATAATAAATCTAGCCTAACATACTAAGAAGAAGAAAAGGAAAAGGAAAATAGAATATGGAAGCCATCACCCAGATATGAAACCCAGATATGAAGAAAACATGAAAGAGAAGAAATCTTGAAATTGATCTTCGTTTTGATCTTGAAAGGATGAATCTTGATCTTCGTTTTTTGATTCGTCTCTTGTTTTTCTCTCTAAATTGGTTCTCAAATCGGCTCTCAAATTATGAGTTAATAACTCATATTTATAGTTACCTAATTGTGTCCCAAAAGATCCCAAAATATTACAAAATTTGTGGGCCAAAAGGTTTCCTAATCGGATTAGAACTCACAAAGGAAAATAAAAATCCCGCAGTAAAATTAACATTGGGAGGCTGTTTTTCAAACGGCCATAACTTCTTGTAGAAAGCTCCAAATTGAGATCCGTAAAAAGTGGTGGACTTATAATTCGATTATATTTCCAATGGTATATCATTTACTAGTCTATTTCATCAAATTATTGCTCTTTCTATCAATTCTTCTCCAATTACTTATAAACGGGTCCAAAACTGAAATAGGAAGAGTAATACAATAAATTAAGTAGAAATTCAATAAAATAACGGGATAAAATCTTAGTTTAAAGGTCTGAATAAGTACACAAAATGCACTTATCATGTACTACTTGGCTCTTCTCAGCCCCTCATAAACTATTCTATCAAAGGTCATTTTAGTCCAATCAAAATTCAAATGCAACTCCAGTTTATACAAGATAACAGCCGTATCTCCCGAAATGTCAGACCTCAAATGGTCAATATTGTTGATCAAGATTCAGTGCACGATTTTGTATTTTGGCAGAAGTCTGGATATATTGAGTTCACTAGCTTTTGGCCAAGCAAAGCCAATCATTTTCAACGCTATACTATCTTTATTTAGTTCTTCATCATTGGTAGAAATTACCTCATCCATTGCTAGCCAATCCCTAAGAAAGATTGGACTAAAACAACGTGTCTTTCTTGACATATACTTGCCACCTAAACTCGTTTCCATCATTTACTAGATTTTTGGGCACATTGGCCTTGAATTCGTTGATAAAAGTTTCATTGAACTTACGCAGTTTATAGAGACCAACAACCTCATCCAATTCAAAAGACACAGACTCATGAATAGCCACTTTAAATTCAACAATGAACTTACAATATGAGGTGAATGATAGAAACAGGCTCTCAGCAATTTCAGTTAAAAAACAGTAATTTATAGGGTTAACAGAGTGCCCTCTGGTCAAAGTTTCAAACCTCAACATCTGTGGGTTTGAACTGGGTATAGGTAGTAATTTGTATGCACCTCTAGGGTTGTGGAGAGCTTGTTCTAACTAGCAGACATGGACTCTTCAGCACCTTCTCCAACTTTTCCTTTTTCTTTTTCAGCCTTCGTGGCTCTTCTCGATGCTGGAGGGGTAGGAGTTGATTATGATGACTCCTTATAATTGACTTCAAATTCAGAACCAGACTTCTGGTAAGAGATGCCATTCTTCCTTCAACATCCTCACCTTCAGGAGCATGAGGTTCTGACCCCTCATCTCCAGTCTCTTCGTCCTCATGTGCATTGTCACCAGTCCCAGAGTTTTTATCTTCCTCTTCATCAGATTTCACCGGTTTTGACTCCTTACCTTCATCAGACTCTTGAGTACTTCCAGAGACTTTCTTGCTCAGGTAACTGACTGGTTCTCCTGTCTTTTGAATGAAATGAGATTTTGTTTGATTGACCGACAAGGTAAAATATCAGTAGACACTTCACAGACACTTCAACAGGAAGCGCAGGAATGATTTGGAAAGTGTCTGGGTCTGAACTGGACTGCTCCAGTCTTCTTGCACTTCACCGGAGATTCTTCACTGGCGACATCTTTGTCCCTTTCTCAGATTCAGTCGCACCCACTGAAGCGGCAGTATCTCTTGATAAGGCACCAGGGGTTTTCTTTGATTTTGTCATCTTAGTCTTTGCCATTGTTGAATCTGAAATGAATCTTAGCAAAACTTCGAAATCAAGTAACAAATGATGATTTATTTTTTTAAATTTCTGAAGTGAAACATAATGAATAAACGAGGAATGTCAAACCCTGGTGTTCATTTAAAGAGGGACAAGTTTGAAAAATTGCATCAATAAGTAACCGCAAATTTTGGACAAGTTGAAGGCAATTACCACTTAAAACTGCCTATTGACAGTTTAAAAAGAAACTTCCCATAATCAGATTTTTCAAATTTTGATTTTCAACATGTTAATTTCTTGAAATTTAAAAACGGAATTTTCAATTATTTAGATTATTTGACAATAGACATGAGTACAGATTCTGTTGTTCCAAAAAACACTACAACAAAATCTCTATTTTGCGACATACATAAATTTGTCGCAATAAGTGATTTAGCACGACACATTTTCAAGTTTGTCGCAAAAATTTTGGTGAAAAATAAGTAAAAAAAAAAATAAGGCAACATAAAAAGTTGTCGCGAAATATCGACGTGCATGCACGACAAGTAATAAAGATTATCACCAAAAACATGATGGGAAGATTGGCGCCAAAATATATTTGGTGGAAAACTTATGGCGACAAACTTTTATTTCTTACAACAAAATGTTTTGTAATGCAATATGTCTACTTTTTGCGACAAGTAATATTTGTTGCTAAAAATTCTAGGATGGAGGAAAAAATTTGCGACACCTATATTTGTTATTGCTTCAGCATGTAGGGATGGTGGAAAACAAATAGTGACATTCACATTCATCGCCTATTAGTCTTTGTAATTAACATCATTTGTTATAAATCTATTCTAATATTGTTCATAAATAAATAGTTTCAATTAATTAACAATATATAGTAAATTATTAATAAGTATGCACAAACATGCACTTGTATTTTTTTCAATATGAATTTATTTTTTATATTATTTTATTGTATATAACATGTGAATAATAAAAATATTAAAATATTAAAGTTGGATCACAAAAGATGGGAAAAGAGTCGTCAAATTATTTATAAATAGTTCATAGTATGATGAGCAAACCCAGCTATAGCAATACCCAACACATTAATCGACATAAGTAGGAAAGTTTGTTGTCTGAAAATGTAGTATCTCAAAATGATACCATAAGCAAGAGGCATTGAAGAACTACATAAGTTAGAAAAATAACATAAAGTCTAAATAAATTTTAAGATACTGACCATAATAATTCTTCATTGGGCAACCCAAGTATACCCGTACTTGAAAGATTATTCCATCCAAACTATTTATCTTAAGTGAGTTAAAGTAGAAATAAAAAGTCAAGAATCATGATACATATACAACATTTGTCAATAATCCATAATGAAGTTCATAAATCGAACTTAATTTAATCCAAAATAGTCTTTCAATAGGCACTACTAAGTTTTAAGTGTATTTATTTTACCAATATTTATTAGCTTGCTTGCTAAATCTATAAGTGACAAATTTTTATTTCTTGTGAAAGAAAATTAAGAAGGAAGCAAGGAAAAAGACCAAAGATCCAAAGTCTTCATGCAGTTCCTACAGTTCCTACATTGACAAAACAAATGGGTAAATATAAGTAGATGTTTGAGAGATAAAGGAAGAAAAAATGATAAAAATCTTGTAATGAAATTAACATAACAAGGATTTGGTCCATGACGTTTGCACAACCACACGTGATTTCGGCCAATAAAAGAGAGAAATAAGAAATATAAAAAAAATATTCAAATATATAGTTCACATTAATCATAAAAAGAGAACAAATAAATGGTAAATGCCTAACTAGAATCTATCAATCCATAAAATAAAAAATATTGATGGAGAATGTTTTTAAAAATATTGTACTTGTGCAAAATCATCACAAAGTGCAAGGTGACAACAGCTGGACAAAAGATCATGTAATTGTTACCAGGCTAATATTCAAGCAGTAGAAACTTCATAGCTACACTATGTGCACAATCTCATATGTATTTACAGAATACCAACACCCTAGTTAAAATTTAAACTTATTGGCACAAAATCACTTATTCGAGCAAAAGCCATAACTAAACATAGACATGTTATATGAGAAATGTTTAAAGGTTTAAAGGAAGTCAGCAACACTACTTGGCCGGAAGTCTTGAGTTAGTAAACACTGGCTGACCATAGTAGTTGGTCGGGGAAAATCTCCATTTGCTGACCAAGGAAAATTTTAGTAAGGGAATATGAACCTCACGACTATGGTTTGAATTGGAAATGTGATATTATTTTTTTTTTTTTTTCGATTTAGAGTTCAATTAAGTAAAACGTAGAAGATATGGAATATAATAATTTGCAATAAAATTTAATCTATTTATAATAGACCACATATCTTTACAAGTCAAGTTTAGTTCCAAATTAAACATGAGAGAAATTTCAATACATGTAAGATGCCATTGAATCTGTTATCATCTTGAAAACCTTTTTACTCATGCTTGTTTTCATGCCAACCATCTTACTTGAAGCATATATTCTAGTAATCCCTAAATCTGTTGACATTCTCCTCACATTCAACTTCTTCAACAGAATTTCCATAGAGCAATGCTCTTTTCCATGTTGGCAGTGCAGGTTTTCCACAAACTGAATCAAACTCCAAATGTCTTTTTCAGCAACTTTCTTAGCTTCATCGATTATTTCCAATGGATTCTCAAAATAATGTATGTATTTCGAAAGGAGATGAGTGTTAATATTCATATCAAGCTGGCATAAGAAAATGAAAAGAAGTAAAAATTAAAGGAATGCTTTATTTTCACTTCACACTCACATAATCCAAATGGTTGATTATTGTTTAAACCTTGCACAATTTTCAAATTAGAGATAATTCTAACAAAATTAATGAGAAAAAACCAACAATAAATTGAAGAATTCAAGTCATTCGCAATATTATTCCAAAATAAATTTTCTATCGTGGAAGATAAATACAGAGTAAAAACAAGAAAACAAGAAACAGTAGTACAATTTGGATGATTGCACAAACCAAATCAAAGGAATTACCCACTCACATGTTTGGATTTCTAAAGTTTGACTGCAGAAGAGGTGAATAATGCATTAAAAGACTATTAGACTTATTTGGACATGATATTTAAGCAGCACTTTTCTTGGTTCTGCTTTCTCCCATTCTGGGCTCCAAGCTACGAACAATGTCATAAAACCAAACAATTTCTCAATCCAGCATCTGAGCATAAGTCAAATAATTTGCATAGTATGCTCCATGCACCCACACTAGTTGCACTTCGAAGAATTTTCACTAAAATTTGCTGTGAAATCTGCCAGTTTCTTTTTTCAGTTCAGTCAAATATTTTAGGACTTTGTGTACACAACAACAGGCTTGATCTTGTGGAAAATTCTCAAAAGCCAAAATATGTATCACCCTACCTCTAAACAAATAGACTACCAGAAGGCTTCTCAACTTCTTTCGGTGCAATTAGCACAACACTTTGTCAACATCTTGTGTATGATATACTATATTTTGTGTTTGCTCTGTGGTCTAAGAACTTGCACCCCATCTTGAACTAGTGACTTATGTCTTACCTCAATTTAATTTCCTGCATAACTAGTGTCTATAATTCCCTATTGAGAGTTAACATATCTTTTTCCCAAATAATTTACAATCCCTTTTGTACTTAAATCCTTACTTGAACCGTGCCATCACATTTTTTATTGAATTTTGCAATCCCCATCAAATCGAGAAAGAAACTAAAAGTTATTTTTCAATTGGATCTGTTCTTGATATCAGGTGAAGATTGAAGTATATCTATGCTAATCTAATATGTGTAGGTACAAATTTTCATGTTAAATCCTGCTCCATGTTACTCATCCTTAATTATTTTTATTTGTGCTATGTTTCATTATTGTGTATACCATATGTTGGTACAAAGCTATTTTATGGTTGATCTTTTCTCCATTTCCTACTTTGTTGTTTTGCACTTTTTGTCAGCCATTCAATCCTCCTTTGCTTATAGTTTTGAAACTTTGATGACTGATCTTATGATTTATGATTTACGTTCCTTGAAGTTGGTTCGAATGGAAAATGTTTTTGTTTTCTGCTATGCTCTCAGTTCAATTATGAAGATACAACATTCACTCGCTATGTCTTAGTTATTGTGGTGGAGAAGAAAGGTTGCCTGGTTTGATGCTTGGAATTGAGACCACTAAGTTTTCCATAAGACTATAATTTTCAGAAGCTTCAAGGTAAACGCATGATCACGCATTCTTTTTAATGGGATATTTGGAAGAACAAAATCTGGAAATATATGCATCATATTAAGAAAAAATTAGTGCGTTGATAATAGATATGAATAATGGTTGTCAACAACTTTAATAGTGAGTAGACTCTAATAATGTGAGAATTTTTATAAAAATCGCAACCATTTTACCTAATTCTTTCACTTAATGATATGTTTGGTGAATTAGACGAATGAATATATTGTGTTACATACTCTATTTTCTATTTAATTTAATCCACGTGAATACGACTTTATTCTTAACTCCCATTCATGTTCACTTTAAGTACGACAAATTTCAATGCCAAACATTCTTGACCAGACTTTAACTCCATTTATTATCAAATTTAAGTTGTAAATCTAATTAAAATAACAATTAATTAAAACCTGTGTGAATTTAAGATCTTCTCATGAATTTCTACACATATTTAATATCTACTCATGAATTTATCGCACATGACTATTTATTTCATGATTTTTATTTATTGATGAATGGAACAAAATTAACTAATGGAATTAAACCAAATGTGTTCTAAAGAATCTAACTCAAGAATAGCTATTTCATTACCTTTTGTGTATATTCTAAATGAATACAGTGATATACATAATGGATAGTGATGATAGTGACATTACTAAGTTAAATATTTTATATGTGGTTTGTTTGGTTATCTTTCTATTGTATTCTTTAATGACTATTTTCCCTTTTATGTAGATTCCAATTCAGATGATGCATCTATTGAGAGTTGACAAGAGATTGAGGATTAATGTGACATTCTATTTACAAGCTTTTGCATTATAATTTTGAGACAATAATATGAATGGTTTTATATGTTTTTGAATCATTTATACTTGGTTAATTGTACAGCGGTCTTTTTATTAACTCATGAGTTATTTTTAATGCTATTAGTTATATTTTTTAAATAAATGTGTATCTTTGTAAAAATTCTACTATGATACAAGAAATTGAAAATTTATTGTTGTTGAAAGTATTATGTAATGAAAATTCATATTGTGACAAAATAATATTTACATTCTATGAAATAGAATACGCGATATATATAAATAATTACAAAATAAATTGCGCAACAATTATAGAGCGTTGCACAAATGTTGACGCGACAAATTCTGTGTTGTTAAATAAATTAAACAACAAATACAAATTGTCACATAAAATATTCATTGTCACAAAATAATATTTGCAATAATTTTATTTGTTTTAAAATAGAATACACGACATATATTAGTACATATAAACTAAATTGTGCAACAACTATACATTGATACGCGAAAAACTCTGTGTTGCAGAATATATTCAACTTCAGACACAACCTGGGATATAAACGATTATCCATTATCACCAAATAATATTTGTAACAATTTTATATGTTGTAAATTATAATACGCGACCTATATAAATAGTCACCACATAAATTAGACAATAAATATACATCGTTGCACAAATGATGATGCGACAAACTCTCTATGTTGGTGAATGAATTTAACTACACACAAAATTTGGTACATAATAAATTATACTACAAATATTGAATATCTTATAATATATTCTGCAATTACTATATTCTCATTGTAAAATAAATTACGCGACAAACATGACCTATTATAAAATGTATATTGCTACAAGCATGTTATGTTGTAAAATAGAATATGTAACAAGCATTATATTTTTAAAATGGTTATTGCAACAAACATTTCTCCTCGCAAATTGTGTTTTGGAATAAACGTTGCGACAAATTGACTTGTTGTCCTTTTAATTTTTTGCAACATCTATGTATTGCAACGACATTATGGTGACAAATATGTTGTTGCTATTTCATACTTTTCGCAAAAAATAAAAAATGTTGTAAGTTTGCTTTTGCGACGAGTGACTGATAGTTGTCGCATAATACATTCTGTGGTGTTTATAGCGCGACAATACCCATAACAAACAACTTGTTGTCGCTAAATTAATTTGGGAACAAAATCTCTATTTAAGCGACAACATTTTTTTGTCTCAAAATAGGTGTTTTTTTGTAGTGAAAAGATCATAAACATTTCTCATTGGATACTGATTTTACTACTTGGTTTAGACCATAAAGCCCATACAATTCAATCACGCAAAATCAATGAGAAATAACATAGAAATAATTTTTTATTTTTAGTTTATTTCTAGGGAAAATTTCAAACTTCATAAAATGTACAATCAGTCCAAAAATAATGACATAAACAATAATCTTCCAATCTGATATATGTGCATAATTATATTCAATTTTTGACAAATTATGATGTGAGTGTGTGTTATGACATACTAGATTAATCAATCATTACCCATCCTAAAAAATCAAATTGAATCTTGTCTAGTAGATAAGTACATAGATGTATTTCAAACCAATCATCATCTAAAAATGTTTCTTTAAATAATAAAATATGTGTGTGCTCGACATGACTACAATAGCAATTTTTCTTTTGAGTACTCAAAGTGTTGACCACTTTATATATATATATATATATATATTCTTTTTATTAGTCAAAATATTGAATTTTTTAGTTTATAGAGTTGACTTTTTCACAGCCATAATGGTAGCTCTTTTCTACATGATGTATGTTCATTTTCAATGACAGCTGCACACACCTATGGTGGTAGCCATCTCCTCTGTTAACACAACAATGTATTATGGTGTCGAGAGATATAGATACTTACCATAGGTCCACAACAATGTACAAACCACTTTAAAGAAATAGTAAGACACAATCAAACTAGTCAAGATGTCTTCAATGTGTGTTTATCTGAGCATAGTTTACCATATGATTAATGAGCATAACATATTGATTGGTTAATCCAAGTTAATCCCAATATTTATAAACCAATCATATATTTATTCCATATGCTATATGTAAGAATCCCTTATATATATATATATATATATATATATATATATATATATATATATATATATATATATATATATTTCAATTTATAAAAGAAAATACAAAACAAATACAAGCACACATGATGAATTCACAAAAAAAAAATGCTACTTTTATCAAGTTTACAATTTTTTTTAATGCATCAAGAAAATGCGCACGGTGATTATTTGTTAATACAACCAACTGATGCTCAGTTTGAATATGTTCCAAAGTGATTATTTTTCTTTCGACCAAATCTTTAATAAAGTGACGTTTAATGTCAATACGTTTTGTCCTAGAATGCTAAACAAGATTTTTAAAAATATTAATAGTACTAGTATTATCACAAAACATAGTAAATAGAATCTTGATTAATATCATAGTCACTGAGCATATGTTTCTATAGCGACCGAAAAAATTTTGACGTTTAAAATTTCACAAAAAATAAATTTCAATTTTCAGTATCGTTGCGAACTTCCTAGTACATTTAAACATTTTAGTTGCATTATATTTTTTCACGTGCTTGCCTTATCTTTTGTGTCAAACATAGAATTTTTGTCAATTACCAAGATTAAATATTTTTCATGCTAATTAAACACCCAAACTTCTCCTAATCTCATGCCAAAATAAACACCCAAACAGCCCCTAATATTATGTCAAAATGAATTCCCAAACAGCCCCTAATTCCTGCTAGAAATCAGCTCACAAACAGCCCCTAAAACCCTCACTTCAACCCATTATCTACCATTTTCCTTACGTTTTCCACCATTTATTTTTAGCTAAATTTCCTACCATTTCATCATCATAAAAACGTCCCAAGCCCTCCTCTTAAGGTGCCAAACCATGCCAAGAGATTCTCCCAAGCATGGCTGAAATTCACCCTACCACAGGGAAGAAACCGCCCCCATCTACTATTCCATGGTCAACCATTATTAACCCCATATTTGCCACTTCAAACCTCGGCCAACTACACCATGTTGTTTGAAAGAAACCAGCCCCTTAAGTCTCCATGATCTGCCCCAGTTTTTCCACTCCAAAAGCCAGCAATTCCTCCAATTCTCTCTCATTTTCAGCCATCTTAAGTCCCTTTCATCCTCTTATTTTTCTCATCCTACACCTGCACTTTCACTCCAGATTTTCAGCCCTTAAGTTCCCTTTATTTTCCTCATTACAAATAACAAAAAATATCCCAGCACTAGGCTTAGAGTCCCAATTTTTATCAAGCAAATATCAATCCATTTTTCTTCAAGTTTCGGCCCCAGCAATAAGCTTCTAACACTTTTGTTTTGCTTCACTTTTTCTCTTTTTAGTCTCCAAAATTCCAGCAATATTCATCCAACATTATTCCCAAAAATCATCTCCAAAACATCAACAAAAACTCTCACATTCTCCTCTAAATTTTCGGCCAGCAAATAAGTCTCCATTCTTCCCAAATTTGTCCCTAGAACACATGTTAGACTACCCAAAAAGTTTGGATTTTCAGCCTATATTTACCTCTAATACTTTCCCTTAAATCTTTCTACAACATATGAATCTTGTAAACAAAAAGGCACACTACAACAAATAGCTTCTATAGCGGCGACACCAATTGCGACGACACCAAGTCGTCTCTATTGATTCTATACAGTAGAGACGACAAAGAAATGTCGTCGCCACATATGCAAAACTTATAGCGACGAAATATGTCGTCGCCATAGATTATACATCGTCGCTACATACATAGAATTTATAACGACGTCTTTCAATGTCGTCGCTAATTCGTCGCTAATTAGTATCGAAAACGGCGGTAACAAATGGCGGCATTTTGATGCATAAATAGCGACGACACTTGTCGTCGCAATTGATTTGCGGATGATGTTGTCAGTCACATGAATCATGATTTTTTTCGTAAAATGCGATGAGATATATATGTCGTCGCTATACACCTATATCAATTTAGGTGGGAAAAATGGTGCCCATTTGTTCTCTGTAGCGACGACACATGTCGTCGCAATATACGTATTGATCATTTTGGTAGGCACGTGAGTTATTAATTTCCTCGTAAAATGGGAAGGATCATATAGCGACGACTTTTACATATAGCGACGACAAATGTCGCCGCTATAGAGTCTTCTTTTTCTTCTCTCCATCTTCGCATTTCTGTATTGTAGGCTAAACGAAAAAATTTATCTTCTCCATCTCCGCATCTCCCCGGTCACTTGCAATTCTATTGTTTTCTTTCATAATCATCTTCTTTACATTTCGTTTCTTCATCTCTGTTTATTATCTTTACTGAATTTGTGAAAATATAGTATTTTTCAAGTATGGATATTGATAAAACTTGGACAACAATTAGAAATTGCACAAAATCTACAGATTTTCAGAACAGTTTGCAAGCATTTATAAACATGGTGAGGCCATACGTTAATGACAGAGGAAAGATTAAATGTCCATGCAAAATATGTTTAAACGGTTTCACACATCTATCAAAAAGTCGAGGCTCACATATTTCGTAATGGTTTTGCAGAAAGTTATGTCACCTGGATATATCATGGTGAGACCGATGTTCATACTGCGAATGTGTATAGACAGAATGAGTGAGCTGGTGTAGAGGATGAGATGATGGATGTCATGGACGATGTAGTTGGTGATGAGCATGCAGGTACAAGCACCGATGGTTACTATAATGAATTGTTTCAGGCTCTCCATTTAGAACTGTACCCGGGAGTTTCATCATTTTCATCCCTAAATTTTTTAGTCAAGCTGATGCATATCAAGGTTATGAACAAATGGACAAACAAGTCTGTCGATGTTCTTTTGAAATTGTTGAAGTTAACATTCCCAAATATAAACCTGGTTGACTCCCACTACGAAGCTAAAAAGCTGATGACGAAGCTTGGTTTGGGTTACAAATCCATTCATGCCTGTAAGAACGACTGTAGACTGTTTTGGGATGAACATGCTGATAGACAAACTTGCCCGATTTGCCAAGAAAATTGCTGGGTGCATACTTCTGAAAGTGAACGGGAAGAATGTTCCACATAAGGTGTTGCGATATTTTCTCTTGGCCCCTAGACTAAAACGTATGTTCGCGACAAAGGATACTACAAAACTTATGAGGTGGCATAGTATAGGAAGGTCTAGGGACGATGATGAAATGCAGCATCTCATTGATGGAAAGACATGGCGGTGTCATGAGTCTAGCATATAGCATGTGGCTAGTAGTTGTAATAGTTTACAACTTGCCACCATGGTTATGCCTGAAGCTCGACTACCTCATGCTTACTCTGTTGATACCTGGTCCTAAAGCACTGGATAAGGACATTGATGTATTTTTACGACCATTAGTGGATGAGTTGAAGGAGTTGTGGGCCAATGGGATTGACACGGGTGACGGTGGAATCAACAACAAGTCAGCATTTAGACTGCGTGCAACGTTGTTGTGGACTGTTAACGATTTTCTAGCGAGAAGTAGTTTGTCGGGTTGGAGTGGTCAGGGATACAAGGCATGTCCTATATGCAACGAGGATACTCCTTCAGTTCGTGTGATAGGTAAGACAGCTTATGTGGGTCACCGTCGGTTCCTGCTATCCAGGCATCATTTTCGGAGCAATTTAGACTTCGATGGGAGGACAGGGAGGCGACCACCTTTGTGTTGGTTAATGCCTACAGATATTTTAGTACAGTTAAGCCGTGTAGATCTAGAAGTCCGGGAAAGCACCCTAATTATGGTGGTACTACAATTCGGAGAAGTGATGACGAGCTAAATTGGAGAAAAATGAGCATTTTCTATGAGTTACCGTAATGCACTTCTACAGAGCTCAAACATAACATCGATGTCATACACGTAGAGAAGAATGTTTGTGATAGCTTGCTCGGCACAATTATGGACGATCCATTCAAATCAAAGGACACAGTCAATGCGAGGCGCGATCTGATGTAATTAGAGATCAAAAGAGAGTTGCACTTGTATCAGAATGGGAATAGGTGGATGAAGCCTGCTGCATGTTACACCATGTCGTCTTCAAATCGTAAGAAGTTTTGTAAATTTATCCGATCGGTTGAGTCTCCAGATGGCTTCATTTCTAATCTTTGGAAGAATATTGCTCTTAATGACAGTCGTATTATCGGGTTGAAGTCACATGATTGCCATATTATCATGCAACGGTTATTGCCAGTCAGATGTCTGGCTTTCTTGAATAAAACTATTTCCATGGCAATTATTGAACTTTGCACGTTCTTTAGAAAGCTTTGTGCAAGAACACTAAAGGTTAGCGACATGATGGCTTCCCACGATCACTTGGTACTCATTCTCTGTAAGTTGGAACGGATCTTTCTGCCAACCTTCTTCAACATCATGATTCACCTCGTAATGCATTTTCCAGAAGAGGCAATCCTTAGAGGTCCGGTGCACATGAGATGGATGTATCCATTCGAGCGATACTTGAAGAAATTGAAGGGCTACGTCAGAAATCGAGCTAGGCCCGAGGGATCAATAGCTGAAGGGTATGTTGTGGACGAGGCATTGACTTTTTGTTCGAGGTACTTCGAGGACATAGGAACAAGGTTCAACCGACAAGACAAAAACGAGGATGCTAGTGTTCCAGAGACACAACTTTCTATTTTTCAGTCGCAGTGTCGCCCACTTGGAAAGAAGTCCTCGAAGACGTTTTCTACTCATGTTCAAAATCAAGCAATTTTTTACGTCCTGAACAACTGTTATGAAGTTGAGCCATTCTTGTAGTAAGACGACGTTTATGGATTATTATTCATTTATCTCGAATAAAGTTTGTCATTTGAAATGAACTAATGAACTTTGATCTTCTATACTACTTACAGGAAAGATAGGTAGGAGCTATTGAACAATGGCTGTCCAAACATCGAACTAGTGCACGAAAGAGACTTTCACAGTTGGTTCTACAGAAAGGTATACGAACAACGACCGAATAAAATTTCAATGTTTTCCACATTATTTATTTCAATAACTCATATTAATTCTCGTCATGCAGCTATATGCAATGCGCCAAAGCCACAGCCATCAAGTTTCTCATGAGTTGTTTTCATTGGCCAATGGATTTAACCAGCAGGTTATGTCATACACGGCTTGTGTTGTGAAAGGAGTTCGGTTCCTGACATATGATCGTGATATTCAAGAAAAACTCGAAACAGTTGGTGTGTCCGAGTCGTGGACCGGGAGTGAGGTTTACTACGGACTGACTTCAAGATATATTTGGA
The DNA here is from genome assembly GCA_023638005.1 of Forsythia suspensa. Classification (NCBI taxonomy): domain Eukaryota; kingdom Viridiplantae; phylum Streptophyta; class Magnoliopsida; order Lamiales; family Oleaceae; genus Forsythia; species Forsythia suspensa. Next base: position 18,602,881 of record CM042667.1, read on the forward strand.
GCTACAAGATGGACCAAAACTTTCGTTTATCCGCTCGATGCAAGTGGTTTAAGTGTGATGGGAGACGGATGGTGGCGAGAATAACGTTACCGTGATTGACATCGGTGAGAGGCGTTCAAGGATGATCGGTTCATACTTGCGAGCCAAGCACAATAAGTGTTCTACATTGAAGATCCATCTCGTGGTCCAAACCGGCGAGTAATACAAATTGTCCATCACAGGAGCACGTGGGACATAGTGGAAGCTAACATCACATAGATTGACCTGCTCCACAATAACTACTCTTCCGGTTTATCTCTAATCGTTGATCTTGGCAACATAGAGCACGTATCCTTGCACTGGGATGATGATGAAGCTGATGAGATAGAAGCATCGGTTATTAGGAGAGTCTCGTCTAATACTGTAGGAGAAACTTCGTTTATCAACGACAATGATGTGGAAGATAATACAAATACAGAATACGAGGATGACGAAACATCGAATGAAATCAATGAGGACGACAGTGACGATAATGAGGATCAATCGTATCATGATAGTGAATTAGATTGAATGTTCTCACCGCGTCACGGAGTGTAGTTAACTATCATTAAGTGCTGAATTTATTTATAAATTCTTTAGATAACTATGAGTTGTTCATTATTATCAGAGCACATTCAATTTTAACTAATTTATTAAATATACAATTACATATTTAAAACATATAATATATTAAATTAAATATGAAAAATACACTAAAAAGAGAATATTTTTTAGACTCCAACAATAGTACAATAAATCTTGTATCCCTGAATTTGTTAATTTATACTTTAATATTTTAATTATTAACAATTAAAAAATAATTTTTTTTGATAATTTTAAAAATTAATTTATTGATAATATTAAATATTAGAAATTAATAATTTTAAAAATTATTTCAAATAAAAAAACCCCTTTAAAATGAGATATGTAATGTAATTTTCTGTATTATATTGTCAATAGCGACGACATATGTCGTCGCTATATTCCTAAAAATTGGGCGCTAAGTTTTAGGCGCATGTTCTTAAAAGTTGAAAAAGATGTCATCGCTATTAATCATGTCGTCGCTATAGAGTCAGACTTTTTAATTCACGTCTGACCTTCTTCTTTTCCATTTTGGCTGTGCTTCCTTCTTCTTCTTCCAGCGCCTTCGCCAGACCATCGCCGCCACCGTCTAGCGTCGTCTTCTCCGCCGTCTGCCGCAGTAAGTAAGAATGGCTTCCATTTTTTTCATTTTCAGTTTGTTTTGGTTTTTTGATTTTTTGATTTTTTGATTTTGTTGATTTCATTACTTTGATTTATTGAGTTGAGGAAAATGAGTTGGAGTTGGAGTTGGAGTTGGGGTTTGTTAACTGGAGTTGGATTTAGGAGCAATTTAGGGACTGAATTGTAAAAACAAAAGTTTAGGGACTAATTTGTAAAAAGTAAAAGTTTAGGTACAAAGTTACATTTTGGAATGTTGTAAATTTTAGGGACTAAAGTTAAATTTTGGAATGTTATAGGATTAATTTGGAATGTTGTAAATTTTAGGGACTAAAGTTAAATTTTGGAATGTTTTAGGATTATTTTGGAATGTTGTAAATTTTAGGATTGTTTTGGAATGTTGTAAATTTTAGGATTATTTTGGAAGGACCAATGAATCAACAAATTAAAACTTATTAGAAATTACGAAAAATGTCAAAGTTGAGGGACCTATGTGAAATAAAAATTTTCATTAGGGACCTATCAATAGAAAAATTATAAAGTATTACAAATTACGTTAAATTTAAAATGTAAGGAACAATTTGAAATTTCACAAGTTTAATTAGGCTGCCAACTAATCAACTAATTAAAATTTATCAGAAATAATGGAAAAATTCAAAGTTGAGGGACCTATTAGATATAAATTAAAAGTTTAACGATCGATTCTTCAACAACTTCAAACTTATTACAAACTACCTAACAATTCTAAGTGTAGGGACCTATTTGAACTGAAGTCAAAGTTTTAGGACCTTTTGAAAATAAATTAGAAGTTTAAGGACCAATTCATCAACAACTTCAAACTTATTTGAAACTATGACCAAATTCAAAGTTCAGGGACATATTTGAAATAAAATAAAATTTTTATGGATCTATTTACAATAAAGTCAAAGTATAGGGACATATTTGAAATGAACAATTTCATTAGAGACCTACTTATAACAAAATTAAAATGTATTAGAAATTATGATAACATTCAAATTGTAAGGACCTATTTGATATTTGATAAGTTGAAGGACCAATTAATCAACAAATTGAAACTTATTAGAAATGAAGAAATAATTCAAAGTTGAGGGACATATTAGATATAAATTAAAAGTTTAAGGACCAATTCATCAACTACTTCAAACTTATTAGATACCACGTAAATTTTCAAAGTTCAAGGACCTATTTGAAATAAAATAAAAGTTTAGGGACCTATTTGAAATAGAGTCAAAGTTGATGGCCCTATTTACAATAAAGTAGAAGTGGAAGGACCTATTCATCATCAACTTCAAATTTATTAGAAAATTTGAAAACATAAAAGTTTAGGGACCTATTTGAAATAACATAAAAGTTTAGGGACCTATTTGAAATAGAGTCAAAGTTTATGGCCCTATTTACAATAAAGTAAAAGTGGAAGGACCTATTCATCATCAACTTCAAACTTATTAGAAACTTTGAAAACCTTCAAAGTTCAAGGACCTATTTGAAATTAAGACAAAAGTTTATTAGGATCAATTTCACTAAATATAGGGACCTATGCAGCACTAATTGATGTGCGCAATTATTTTATGTGTTAGTATGGCTGATGTGATGTCGCACGGAGGTGATGGTGTAGGAGATCCTCCACAGAAGCCATCTCACCGGCTCTCTTCGGCCTGCGAGTCTGGTAATAATTTTTGTTCAAATCAGTTTATCTTGTATTTTATACATATCGTTGAAGTTCGTATGATAAATATGGTTCGTATTTTTTCATTTTCAGCACCCCCGCCAAAGCGACAGGGTATCTCTCGAGATATTAACCTTGAGATGGTTTGGTAGGCTAACGGAAAGATGCCACTTCCTATTGTCGAACGCATAATACAGCCGATCGGGAATAACGCGAAGTACTTCACATGCTTGGTTGGGAACCAAGTGAGATTCACCGTGCCCCCGTGCTACCCTTCATGGACAGAAGTTCCAGAGGAGCATCGGGCACGGTTACGTAGCATTATCGATGTATGAACTTAAATTAGTTTTGTTATTAGTGCAGTAAATAAATAATTGTTCCACGACTTCTACATTAACGTAATTTTTTTCACTCTTGCAGAGCTACTTCGATCTGCAGGACGATCAGTCGCCAGACGAGTAGATCGTGAAAGGAGTTCGGTGTAGATCGTCTAGCGGCCGATCGTTATCGTGATTACAAACTCAAGGTGCATAATCACTTAAAAGCGCATGGACCTAGCCGACCATACGGCGAGATGTTTGCCGAGGACTGGCAGAAGTGCATTGACTTTTTCACCAGTCCTACTTTCGTGGTACGTATTGTTTATTTATTTCTTACAATTTTTTATATACATTTTTAACTATTAAGTTTTCTGCTAATCAATTATATTTTATACCTTCAGGAACGGTCCTCCAAAAATAAGGCTAATCGGGGTAAGGCTAAATACCCGAGCGTCCAGGGGTCGAAGAGCTTCTCTGCCACGCGTTACGATGAGGTACAACTAAAATTTTCAATATCATTATACAAATCTTCACTACATTACGTAAAAATGTCTACTAACTACATTTCACGTTTAAATTTTCGTAGCGGGACCCCGAGACCCAGCAGTGGCCGGGGATTATTGAATCGTTCTGGACGTTTCACACCTTCTGGGATGGCAATTGGGTGAACCAGCAGGCGGCTGGTGGCTATGTAAAGACTTTTAAATTATGTTAATATAATTTTATCTGACATAATATTATTACTTATTATTTTTTTTCACTAAACAGGATAAACTTGTTGAGTTGAGAGAGACTCAACATACACAGGTCGCCTCTAGTGGCGAGTCGTTAGAGAGCGTGCTATTGCAAATGAGGTTCTTGGAGAACGACGAGGTCATGTCCGTGAGGTTGGACGGGTTCCGAAGGGTACCTCTCCGTCACTAGATTCGACTGCTGCATCGTTTGCTCCACATGGAACTTCCCATCAGTTCTCTGGAGACTCCCAGAATAATGATCATCTGTTTGCCATGTACGAGGCTTAGCTACGCCAAATGCAGCGTGAAATTGAGATTCTGAAAAATAGAATACCAGTGGTTGTGCCTGCAGAGGAGGAGAACGGGGATGATGACGAGGGTTTGGAGGGTCTGTAGATTTTTAGAATTTTTTATACATTATTTCTATTATTTGAACAAAAAAATTTTTTTAAAAAATTCAAATTGTTTATAGCGGTGACAGTGTCGTCGCTGTAGTAAAACAAATCAATTAGTTTTAGCGACGACTTTGTCGTCGCTATATGAGAAGGACGTATGGCGACGAAATAATAGCGACGTATTTCACGTCGCTATTATTTCATATAAAAGCGACAACATTGTCGTCCCTTTGTATCTATTTTCGAGATATAGACCATGACAATGTTGCGACGAAGTTGTCGTCGCTATAGATTCAAATATATGTAGCGACGACATAATGTCGTCACTACATATCTAGAGACACTAAACTATTGCGGCGACATTTAGCGGCGACCTTGTTGTCTCTATACATTTAAAGGGACGACTTTTTATGATTCAGCGACGACATATGTCGCCGCTATTGACCTCCTTTCTTGTAGTGGCAAGCGTGCTTTTTAGGAAATGTGTAGTGACAAGTTATTCTACATCACAACTACAACAAAAAACTCTATTTTGAGGTAGTTTTATTTACCACTCAAACTATGATTTATAAATGATTTTTGAAAAAGTTATTATGTGAAATAAATGCCGTGTAAATTATTTGTGAAGAAAATTTATTATTGTAATTGAAAGTAATCACATATGCATGATAGTGATTAAAGGAAATCACATTTAAGTTTATAGGTGTCGGTTACCAAAATATGTTGTTCCTATGTACATTTGAAATGATGGAATGTGCATTTATGTTTCCGTATAATTTTTTCCGCTTGTTAGTAAATTTCCTACTGAGTGTTTCTTATGTACTACTTACCCCAAAATGAACAAATTTTCTGATTGAAATGGTTGGCATTGGCTCGATGGCGTACGCTAGCGATCATGAAGTAGACTTATTTTATTTAAACTAAATTTTGGCAGCGAGATGATCAAGTCAATCGTGATGTAAATACTAAAATTTAGATGTTGGTTTTACATAATTAATTATGTAAAGTATGAGGAAAAATGAGATGTTGATTTAGTTGTCATTCCAATTTTTAAAGTAGAACATTATGAAATTTCATCTTTATGTCACTACTTTGGAAAATCCTAAATCTATGTGTATTTGGATTTTTTGAGTGAAATCAGTGGTTATGAAAAGCCTTATATGTTTTCTAATAGCAGCAATTGGAATCACTTAAAAATTCTATCGTATGAATTTATTATGAACATTTTTCAAGCAATTTGGCTAACTTTTAACCTACCAAACGACATAGCTAAGGTCTGAAATTTTAGCATGGCTTAGTTCAAGGTCCCAACTATCTATAGTTCAAAATTTGTAATTTTTGGAATTCGTTTGGATGGTCAAATTATGGCCACACCTATCATGGTATAGGTAAAAATATTAAAATTTAGAAGTACATTTATTTTCCCCTGCGTTCTTGTTATTTTCTGCAATAGTTACATTTTTAAAACTGTTCAGTTAACGGAAAAGTTTATTTAGAGTCACCAAACATTATTTAAGGATATTTTTAGTGACCCTTCGAGTTGAGAAAATCTGGAGCGTTACAATTTCATCAAAAGTAATCGAAAGACAAAGAACTACCAAAGAAAGAATATACTCAACCTCGCAGAGATAAAGAAATAAAGTTTTGTTTCTTACATAACCATGCAATGAGATTGTTACCAATGTAGAAACATCTACCACTCGTACTTTTCGTATCATCCATGTTTCCTGCCACACATCATCAATGTATCCTGCAAGACAAGAGTTAATATCATTAGTATACCACAAAATAAAATCAGAAGTACAGATAATATAGCGAATAATTTGCTTCACAACTGCAAGATGAGATTCTTTTGGTTTGACTTGATAACGCGTACAGACTTCCACACTAAATGTTATGTCAGGACGGCTATAGTTAGGTACAACAAACTGTCTATCATGCTCTGGTACAAACTAGAGTCCTAGTCATCTCTGGAGATCTTAGTGTATGTGGCCATTAAAGTTCTAACTAATTTGGTATGTTCAAGACCAAACATATTTACCAGATTTTTAGCATACTTGGCATGTGAGATAAAAATCTCTTATCCAACCTGTTTGATCTACAAACCTAAAAAAAAGTTTAGTTCACCAATCATACTTATCTCAAATTAATTTTACATAAATGTAACAAACTCTCTAAATTTTATTTCTGAGGAGAACCAAATGCAATATCAACGACGTAGATTTGTGCAATTGTCAATCCAAATTTGAGATATTTGATGAAAAAACTTTTGTCAGCTCCTCCTCTTTTGTATCTTTGGTCTAACAAGAACGTGGTCAGTCTTACATACCAAGTACGTGGAGCTTGTTTCAATTCGTATAAGGCCTTTTTTAGTCTGAACTTATGGTCGAGAGAATAAAGATCAACAAATCTCTGAGGTAGCTTAACATAAACTTCTTCATTTAGAATTTCATTTAGAAAGGCACTTTCGACATCTATTTGGTAGAGCTTGAACCTCATTTGACATGCCACAGATAGTAGGAATCTAATGGATTCAACTCGAGCCACAAATGCAGATGTTCTATCAAAATCCACTTCTTCTACTTGAGTGTATCTCTATGCGACCAAATGTACATTGTTTCTGACTATGTTTCCATGTTCATCAGTTTTATTTTTGAAGATCCACTTTGTTTCCAATCACATTTTTGTCCTTGGGCCGAGGTACAAGTTCTCATATTTCATTTCTTTCAAGTTGTGCTAGCTCTTCATGCATAGCTAGAACCCAATTTTCATCATCAATTGCTTTATTTATATTTTTGGATTCAATCTATGAAATGTATCAAATATTTCCAAGTTTAGTGGCAAGCCTCCTCCTAGTCACCATACATTCACCAAAATTAGAAAGTACATTGGGCCTTCTATATCCAAGAAGGGGGTTACCCTTTTGTTTTCTATTCCTCATTTGGTACGTCAGAATCTCTAGAATCATGAGCAACCTAATTCTGGCTATTCAGTTTGTCTATTAGTGTCTGAACAAGACACATGGTTGTCCTGAGTGTTCTGACTTCTATCAACCTATTCTGCCAAGGTCTGATTTTGAAGTTCCTGTGAATAAGAAGAAAAATCATCTGTGTCATCAATTTTTACATTGATGGACTCAGTGATAGTTTGAGTCCGTATATGGTAAATTCTATAAGTTCGACTATTTTCTGAATAGCCAATAAATACTCCCTCATCACTTTTTAAATCAAATTTACCCAAGTGTTCCCGATCATTTAAAACACAGCACTTGTTTCATAAGGTATGGAAATACTCGAGATTTGATTTTCTTCCCTTCAAGATTTTATAGAGAGTTTGTGTGGTACTTGTTCTCAATTATACATAATTCAAAATGGAACAAGTAGTACTAATAGATTCAAACCACAATTTAATAGGAAGTTTCTTAATATTTAGCATCACTCTGGCTATCTCTTGTAAAGACCTATTTTTTATTTCCACAACTCTATTTTGTTAATGGATTTTACGAACACGGAATTCATGAAGTATTCCATATTTTTCACATAATATAGAGAAACTAGTATTTTCAAACTCCTTTCCATAATCACTTATAATCCTCATTATTTTTATCCCCTCGAAGTATTTCTTTGTTGTTAATTTTAGGTGCAAAAAATTAAATTTTTCAAAAATATCAGACTTTCCTCTGAAGAAACCTACTCCAAGTATATCTAGAAAAACATAAATATATTTTTTGTCATCAATATTGTTAGCCTGAATAAGTCTCATCAAATCCATGTGTAGTAATTATAATACATGAGATGTAGCAAGAAACTGACGTTGCGTGTGTGTGTACTTTTAATTTGCTTACTTTTTTGGCATGAACCCCACACACCTTTAGGTTTTTTAGTGAGCCTATTGTTAGCGATTTTGTATCTTTAATAATTCCGCAAGTGCACGGATCGCTCAAGTAATAAAGTGGATATTGAGTTCAAGTATCGTTCCTACGAAGATTTAGATAATTCAATTCAAATTTACTAACCTTAATCGAATCTAATGAACTCTTGAAGATTTTGTGTTTAAGAACTAATTATAATCTGAACTAAAAACAATAAAATAATTATAATTCAAATAACTAAAAATTAGATTAATGAAAATTACTTTAATTTGAAGAAAGAAGAGCACTAGGATCCCGAATCCACTTATAATTGTTAATTCCTCTATCTTGATTCTTGGTTTTGACAAAATACATCAGTTATGAAGATCAATATCCCTAGATTGTTTAAAAGTTTCTCTCAAATAAAATTAAACCTATTCATAAGTATGACTCGACTATATTTCTATGACGAATTCGAATACAAATAAATGTATTAAATCTCTATGGATAATTAAATATTACCTAAAGCATAGCGGTATATTTCTATCCCTTGTCAGACTTTAAGATAATTAAAATATTGTCTAACCTACTTTCGATCTTTCGATAGTAAAACAAACAACACTCATACAATTATTGCGCACATAATTGTAGATTCAAATAAATCAAAATTAATTATTCAAAACTATATTGAAATAAATTGTCAAAAACCAAGTCTTTGGATAGAAAAATTTAAATTATAAGATTCATCGTAAATTCTAGCACAAAATAAACTAGCCTAACATACTAATAATAAGAAAAGAAAGAGGAGAAGAAAATATGGAATTCATTACCCGGAGAAAAACAAAACTTGAAAGAGTAATTTCTTGATCTTGATCTTCGTTGAATTCTTCAAAAGAGCAATCTTGATCTCCGTTTGATGTGTTTTCGTCTATGTTTTTCTTCCAAAAACTCAACAAAAAAAAAATGACCCTTGATATGAGTTAATAACTCATATATATACTTACCTAATTGTGCCCTAAAAAGTTTCCTAAAAATCATTAAAATCGCGTCCAAAATGTTTTCTAATTGAATTAGAACTCAAAAATGTAAGAAAAATCCGTGTGGGCCAAAAATACACTGGACGATCGCCCAGGCCAGTTGAATTGCATTCTGTTGTTGTAAAATAGGGTTGGGCGATCGCCCAGCTTTAAGCTTGGGCGATCACCTAGCTCAAGCTTTTTCCTCTACGGTGGCTATTTTTTAAATGGCCATAACTTCTTGTAGGAAACTCTAAATTGAGATTCGTAAAAAGTGTTAGACTTATAATTTAATTATCTTTCCAATGGTATATCATTTGCCTTTTGGAGATTTCAATATCAATAGTTGTGCTCAAATTTCCCCACATGCTTCGGTAGGTAGTTTCTCAATTTAGTTCTTTAGCTTTCTGGTGTTTGATCCATAGATTCAACTCTTCATTTGTAACAACCCAAATTTTTTCGCATTTCAATTTCAAGTAAATAAAAATTTCTTACTTTCGGTGTCACTTCGTACCCCATGATTTATTTTAAAAATATTGGTTATATTTAAATTTTGTGCATGTTCGCTTCAAAATTTTAGTCTACGTCTATTGAAATTATTTGAAAACGAACCTTATTCTATTTTATTTGGTAATTTTTAATTTCAAGTTGAATGAAATAATTTATAGCCTAAATTTTAAAACTTATTCTCCAGTTCTACCTAAAAAAAAATAATCCCGGCCATTTACTTTCGCTTTCTTAGCCAAAGTCGATTCACTTTTCGACACACAAAAATACCTAGCCAAACAACCCTTTAAATTATGCCATTTCCAGCAAACAAACAGCCCCCTCTGAAGCAATAAAGCGCCTCCCATTACGAGAAAAAAAAGCATCTAGCGACCTTTTTCTTTTTGCACCATGTTCATTCCATTCTTCACCCACTCTCCCATCACCAATTAACTACATTTCTCCACCTCATTAACCTACCCTAAGGTCAAGGTTTTCCCCAAATCAAAAAGAAAACGTCCCTGCAAAGTGTGGATATTTCTCCCGGCCACCATTAAAACCAGTGACCTCCATGATCATCTAACTGCTCCACAACTTCCCACTTTATTCCCTCCCACTTACCCTCATTGGTTAACCAATTTTTCCCCAATAATGTCCCAAAATTTGGCCATTTTCTCCAGCAAAAATCATAAGAAAACGTCCAGCTTTTTTTGCCATTTTTGAGAGAGTTTTCACCGACATATATCCCAATTTGCCCTCCTTTGCACTCAAGTTTCGGGTCCCAGATTTAGCCATAAGTTCAAACTTTTATTTCCTTTAACACTTCCACTTTCTCACCCCAATTTCGTCCATAAAGCAGCCCAGAAACCAGTCCCTAAGTTAAGCAAAAACTCCTTTTCTCCTTCATCATTTTTGGTCCAAAGAAGTGAGCATTTCCAAAGCAATCTTCACCACGCCGTTCCGGTTTTGGCCAGTGACAAAAGGGACTTAACCTTGCTCTTAATACTAAACTAATAGTTATATATATATATATATATATAGTGTACGGGTCTTGATTTTGGAAGTTGGAGAAATGAATTTTCGTCCATCAAAAACTTCAACCGAAAACTTATTCTCGAGGTAGTTTTACTTAATGTTTTTACTGAAATTTTTAAATGAAGTTTTGGAAAAATTATGATGTTATTCGAATGTCATGTAAACTTTATTATGAAGAAACTTATGATAGTGATTGAAAGTAATCACTTTAACATGTTTGTGATTGAAAGAAATCACGTATGATGATGATAATGATGATGTTATGTGGTGCCGACTACCGATGTTTATGATATGATGTACGTTTGAAAAATCATGGCATGTCGAATTCATGTTTAAGTAAAAATTTTCACATGTCATAAGTATTGCTACTGAGTGTTTCTTATGAAATACTCACCCCCAAACGAATAAATTTTCATATTGAACTGATCTGCGTTGATGCGATGGCGATAAGCTAACGAGCTTGTCATGGAAAGTCTTATTTAGTTTATGTTTTGACGTCGAAATGATCGAGTCAATTATAATGTAATTATTATATGTTAAGTATTTTATTTAGTAATTAATTATGTAAAATGTATGGAAACCAGTTATTGTTTTAATTGTCGTTCAAAGTTTTAGGAACTTGCCTAGTTTCATTTTTCAGAATTTTTAGTTTACTATCCTCTTTTTGAAAAATCATAACTTCTGCTACGGTTGGAGTTTTTGAGTGAAATCAGTGGCTATGAAAATATCTATATTTTCTAATACCAGAAATTTGAATAACTTAAAAATTGCATCGAATGAATTTATTATGGACGTTTGAACAGGCTGCCTTAAGGCACCCAGGACAATTTTTCAATCATCTTCGGCTATCTTTTTCACTTACCAAATGACATAGATAAAGTTTGAAATTTTACCATGTTGTAGTCCATTGTCCCAAGTATCTACAGTTCAAATTTTGAAATTTTTGGAGTTCATTTGAATGGTCTAATAAATGGTGGCAACACCCATCACGGTATAGACAAAACTATGAAGTTTTGAAGAAAATTCCTTTTCCCTTGCATGCTTGTTATTTTTCCGCATCAATTTCATTTTTAAAACCCTTCAAGGGCATATGAAATATTATTTAGATTCGTCGTATATATTTTAGAGATTATTTTAGTGACCCTCCGGATTGAGAAAATTCGAGGCGTTACAGCTTGGTATCAGAGAGCGGTTTTACTTTTCTGTAGACTCGCGTAAATTTTAAAATTTTATTTTATTTTGTATGGTCTTTATTTTATTATGTCAAGTTAAAATTTATGAGTTACGATTTTAGAATTTAAGCGTCGCTACTCACCATTGCCGCGCTACGCCAACTTTGAAGTAAAGAAAGTTTGATAATTTTCTTTCTATGTTTAAGTTTGACGTTAATGAAATTTATATTATGAAATTCTATACTTTTTTATGAAAATTTATTTTAGTCCTCGGAATTAACTTAAAAGATGTTAGAAACCCACATAAACAGACTTTTCATAATTGGTATTTCAGACATGGTTCCACCAAGTGAGTGCTATCTAGAACTTGCCGAGGCGGAAAGAAATTATTACATTTAATTTGTTATGGATTATAAGTGGTCGTTTGGCCATCATGTCGGTAGCCATAGGTGATAAGTGCATTTTATGTACTTATTTTGGCATTTGAATTAATCTTTTATGTCGTCATATAGTTGATTTTCTACTTATCTAGTATATTATTGTTCTATTTCAGTTTTGGACGCGTTTGTGAACAATTGGAGAAGAATGGACGAAAAAAAGCAATAATTTGGCAAAATCGGCGAGTAAGTTGAGTTTTGAAGTGAAATTCAAGAGCCAAACATTTGAGGATGAGTAAGAATGGAAAATCAATAAGTTTAAGGTGTTTTGGAGTGACAACGAAGATTTTAATCAATGGATCAAACACAGGAAAGCCAAAGAATCGAATTGGGAAACTACCACACCAAGCATGTGGAGAAATTAGAGTACAACTTTTGATATTAAAATCTCCACAAGGCAAATGATATACCATTGGAAAGATAATGGAATTATGAGTCCAACACTTTTTACGGATCTCAATTTAAAATTTCCTACAAGAAGTTATGGCCGTTTGAAAATCAGCTTGAGGAAAAATAAGTGGGCGATCGCCCAGGCTTATATTGGGCGAGCGCCCAGTACAATTTTTTCGCCAAAGAGAGCAAAAACGTGCCAGGCGATCGCCCGAGAATGGCCTGGGCGATCTCCAGTGCCAATTTCGTCTGATTTTGTATTTTTTGATTTTCTTTCCTTTTTTAGTTCTAATTTCTTTTCCTAACTCTTGGCCCACGAAATTTGTAATCTTTTGGGATATTTTGGGGCACAACTAGGGTAGTATAAATATGAGTTATATTCTCATATCAAGGGTTGGATTTTGGAGAGCAAATCAAGAGAAGACGGAAGAGAACAAGAGAACAAGACCTCCTCGACTATCAAGACTTCTTTGAAGATTTCTTCTCCTTCAATCCATGCCGGGTTTTATCAATTATTGTTTTTCTAGTTTAATTATGTTCTTCTAGTTTTCTTTAGCCAAGGTAGACGATGAAACCTTGTTTTAATTAAGTAATTATTTCATTATTCGTTTAATTCCTTTTTAGGGCTTTAACGTTCATGGTTCGTTCTTAACTAGATTAATTAAACATAATTTCTTTCATCTTAAATATCATGTATTTTTGATAGTTAGATATTGGTTTAATTAATCCATGCTTGATGCTTAAATAAGTTTTATTAATTGCTTTTGATTTTTCATCTTCTTTTATTCTTATTGGGATACATAGAATGCTTAGGTAATCTTTGATTCTTTGTCTTCTTTCAATGGAATTTGATATGAAACATGCTTAAGTAATTTATGTTTGAAGCATATAAGGAGCCTACATTTGATTCTCTTCTTTTGGACTTAATTGATAAATCTTTAGGGACGACAATAGATTGATTTCGTGTTGTCGTATGTGTTTTCTTTGAGAATTAATGAATGATTAGATGATTGCTAAGTTAGACAATGGTGGATTCCGAAACCTTGATGTTTTACACTTCTTGATTATTCAATCTCATTATTTTCTCATAATTAGTTATTCTTTAAATTAAATGATTTCAACAAAACTCTCTTCAAATTGAACTAGCCTAGAATAACAGATTAATTTGGATTAAATTACACCTTCCTCATAGCTTGAGTCTCTGTGGGATCGACCTCGTTTTTACTTATCTATATTCCAAGAGATTCGTACACTTGAGTTAATTAAAATTTGACATCAAGTTTTTGGCGCCATGTTGGGACTTGCGTCTGAAGGTTAATCTAATCTTAGTTAATTTTATTCTTGACTAGTTATAATTTAGGATTTTATTTAATTTATTTTATTTTCGTTTTTATTTTTTATTTTTTACAGAAAAAAAATTTTCAAAAATCAATAATCTTCATTGTGCATGCTTGGTCGTAGATCTCTAGAACTTAAGCTAGAACATCTAGATAGTGAAATTGAAAGGACTTTTCACCAACAAAGACGAGCCACTAATCTAGATAAAATTGAAGGAACCAAGCAATAGTAGTTATGGGGATGAAATTGAGGAGAGACCTTTCGGAGACTATTTTAGTCCATTAGCTAACTTGAGCACCTCATGCATACAATACCCTCAAGTCACAGCTAGGAATTTTGAGCTTAAACCGAGTGTGCTTAACTGTCTTCCATCTTTCTATGGTTTAGATAGTGAAGAACCTTATAATCATTTGACTGACTTTTATGCTGTATGTGAAATATTTAAATATGAGAATGTTTCCCCTGATAATGTTAAACTTCGTCTATTTCCTTTTTCTCTGAAAGATAGATCTAGATCTTGGTTTAATACATTGCCTGCAAATAGTATTACATCTTGGGAACAAATGGTTGCTAAATTTTTGAATAAATACTTTCACTGTTCACAAAACTAATGCTATTCGCAGGAAATTTCGAGTTCGTGCAAAGAGGCGAAGAACCATTTTATGAAACTTGGGAGAGATTCAACGGGCTTCTTATGAAATGTCCACATCATGGGTATGAAAAATGGCATTTATGCCAATATTTTTGGAGGGTCTACTATCACACATTCAAGAGTGGTTGATGGCCACAAGTGGTGGAGAGGCGATGTCTAAAAATGCTACGGAGATTTGGAGCTTCTTTCGAAACAGTGACAATTCACAACAATGAGCCGATCCTCTAGGCCGAACCTAAGAAAAGGGGTATCTATGAAATTCGCAGCAGTGAACCTAGTTCAAAAATCAAAGAAGTCAAATGCATGATAGAGGACATCTCTCGCAAATTGACCTCTTTGACAGCCAATAGTCCTACAGAACCAGAAGCAGGTGCTGAGCAAGCTAATGCCCTCAACATGATGAGGAAACCTCCTTACAATCCTTACTCCAACACCTATAACCCAGGTTGGAGGGACCACCCCAATTTCTCTTGGTCACAAGGGTTTCAACGGGATGATACAGGGGGTCAAGCCCCCCAGCAGGCTACTCAACAATTCAATCAAAATTTTTCACAGCCAAAACCATGGGAGGAAGCAATTCATAACTTGACAAAAGCTACACAAAGCTGCATTAGAGCATCGAATCACACAATTCACGAGTTTAAGAATGAAGTACGCCCGGCCCGAACTCTCGTGCACAATCCATCTCCAATCTTGATGGGACAACTTGCTTCATCAGTCCAACAGTTGGCAACAACCATTGAGAAAAGAAAGTTTCCTAGTCAGCCATTTCCTAATCCTAAAGGAGTGCAACATGAAAAGGCTAAATCAATCATGACTTTGCGACGTGGAAAACTGTTTGACAACAAAGTGGACATCTCAAAGCAAACCACTTCTCAACCACTTTCTCCAGGTACTGTTCCAACTGATGATTCAATCCAAGAAGCTCCCAAAGAGGACAATGAGCCATCTTACATTCCAAAAGCCCCATATCCTCAGAGGCTCACAAAGGTAAAGCAAGGTAATTCTATCAATGATATGATGGAAATCTTCAAGCAGGTAAGTGTAAATATTCATTTACTTGATTCTATTAAGCAAGTACCTGCCTATGCTAAATTCTTGAAAGATCTATGTACAACTAAGAGACAACTACATATGCGCAAAAAGGCATTTTTAACTGAACAAGTTAGCTCTATAATTCAAAGCAACACTCCTCCGAAATTTAAAGATCCAGGTTGTCCTACTATCTCATGCATCTTAGGAAACCATAAAATTGAGAAAGCTTTGCTAGATTTAGGAGCTAGTGTTAATCTTCTTCCTTATTCTGTGTATATGCAACTTGGACTAGGCGAGTTAAAACCAACATCTATGATTTTACAACTTGCTGATAGATCTGTGAAAGTACCCCGAGGAATTGTAGAGGATGTTTTGATACAGGTTGACAAGTTTTATTTTCCTGTTGATTTTGTTGTACTTGATACTCAACCAGTACGAGACTCTACAAAACATATTCCTGTAATTTTTGGTCGTCCTTTTCTGGCAACATCTAATGCTATCATTAATTGCAGGAATGGAGTTATGCAACTATCCTTTGGCAACATGACAGTAGAATTGAATATTTTTAATGTCAACAGGCTACCACATGATAATGAGGATGTTGCTGATGTGGACATGATAGAAGCTTTAGATGATGATTGTCTTGCTTACACTAATTGTGATGATGCGTTAAACATGTGCTTAACTCATTTGAGTTCTTATTTTGATGTTGATAGTGGTGTAGAAGAGGTGAATATTTTGTTTGGATCCACTTTTGTCATGGGTACAAACCGAATGGAAGCAGACAATTGAGCCATTTCCAACGAGTGCCAAAGTCAATAGGTGCACGCAAAGCAGGTCCTCCAAAGCATTATTCAGAGTGCCGTAAGGCAACCAGACAATAAGTCAAGCTAATGACTATAAATAAGCGCTTAATAGGAGGCAACCCATTTTCTAACCCTTTTATTTACTTGCTTTATATGTCGTAGTTTTAGATAGGTTTAATAATTCATTAGTTTCTATTTTTATTTTTTGTTTAATGCATTTTTAAGCCTCACCATGTCATGCGCAGGATGTCCTACTTGTGCGAGCCGCTTGGACAATATCTAGGCAATCATCTTTTGACCAAGGGTCCCAGACTACTACTCGAGTCCACTACATACTAGGCAGATCCTTCTTCTCCACATCTCTCTCTGGGGAGTAACTGATCTTTTCCTCCTTCTCTTTGCTTTATTTTATGCTTACATTGAGGACAATGTAAGGTTTTTGTTTGGGGGTGGGTTATAAAGTATCATGTTACTTTAGTACTTTTGAATTTGCTTATCACTCTTGTCTCCATAACTGAAATACTTTTTGAAAAAAAAAAAATAAATTATAGTTACTGTTGAATATCTTGCCGCCAATGATGATATATGTTCAAAATTGAGCACATTTTTAGTCGACTATTAGACAACACTTGAACTCATTATTTTATCAGATTACTTATCTATGTTAGACCTGATTAAGGAAGCACATAGCCACTATTGACTTATCGTTTATTGGAGACATGAGTTGAGTGTTTGTGTTGATATTATTGACTGAGTATCATGATAAAAAAAAAAGTCCGTTCCTATATTCTTAGAGCTAGTGACTAAACTGTTTTGAGAACAGTTTGGGGGTGTTAAAGTTACTACTTTTGTTCTAAGACTTTTGATGGTTTGGGTTTTCTGGGTCTCATCTTTGGTTGAATGGGTTATAGTCAAGGAATCTAAAGCGAGCACTACTTGCGGTGATAAAATTAAATGAAATATCCGACTCGAGCAATTAAGCTGTAAGGGTATCTTAAAAACTGGTGCCCTATGGTCATCGACTTGGGAGTCATCGCCCAAAGCTCGCTACATGAGTCTGTATCTAAAACAAGAAAAAGAAAAGAGAGCGACATTTATAAATCTACATCTTCACTTCTCTATTAGCACTGTGGGACTTGGGCAATTAAGTCCGCTAGGGTATTTTCAAACTGGTGCCCTATGGTCATCGACTTGGGAGTCATCGACCCAAAGCTCGTTACAAGGGGTCACACGTAAAGCTAGTGAAAGAGAAGTATTGCATGGGATGTAAGGCAAGTAATGGGAGTTGAATAAATAAAAGAGTAGAAGTGCTCGGGAAGGATTGCTAGATTAGAACCTTAGAGACGAAGATGAGAATTTAGAAATCTCTAACCATCCTAATTCTCAGAATACAAGTGCTAAGTTTTACCACTTTTGTTGAAAATAAAGAGCATTGTAATGATCAATAGAAACCAACTTCGCTAGAACACCTCGGGATTTGAGAGAAAAGCTTTAGAAGTGTGATAACTTACGAGAGGTGTAAGGAGTAAATGACTACAAAGGGTTCGGGATTGCTAAAATATCAACCACACAATATTAGTCATGGTATAATACATGTATGAGTTTAATGTTTGGCTATTCACACACTCACACAAGGTCGAGCATCGGATAAGTGAAAATTTTTATGTTGTTGTTTGATATCCTTCTAATAGTGTTGCTTTATTTTTGAACTTGAGGCGTATGGTAAGGAATTTAGCATTGACTAATTTTTTCGTTGATTCAATTAGCTTAGTTTAAATTATATTTTAGTTTTGTTTGTTTTGTTCGAGGACGAACAAATGTTTAGTTTGGGGGTGTTTGATAAGTGCGTTTTATGTACTTATTTTGGCATTTGAATTAATCTTTTATGTCGTCATATAGTTGATTTTCTACTTATCTAGTATATTATTGTTCTATTTCAGTTTTGGACGCGTTTGTGAACAATTGGAGAAGAATGGACGAAAAAAGCAATAATTTGGCGAAATCGACGAGTAAGTTGAGTTTTTGAAGTGAAATTCAAGAGCCAAACATTTGAGGATGAGTAAGAATGGAAAATCAATAAGTTTAAGGTGTTTTGGAGTGACAACGAAGAGTTTAATCAATGGATCAAACACCGGAAAGCCAAAGAATCGAATTGGGAAACTACCTACCGAAGCATGTGGAGAAATTAGAGTACAACTTTTGATATTAAAATCTCCACAAGGCAAATGATATACCATTGGAAAGATAATGGAATTACGAGTCCAACACTTTTTACGGATCTCAATTTGAAATTTCCTACAAGAAGTTATGGCCGTTTGAAAATCAGCTGCCGCCGGAAAAATAAGCTGGGCGATCGCCCAGGCTTATATTTGGGCGAGCGCCCAGTACAATTTTTCGCCAAAAGAGAGCAAAAAACGTGCCTGGGCGATCGCCCAGGAATGGCCTGGGCGATCTCCCAGGCCAATTTCGTCTGATTTTGTATTTTTTTGATTTTCTTTCCTTTTTTAGTTCTAATTTCTTTTCCTAACTCTTGGCCCACGAAATTTGTAATCTTTTGGGATATTTTGGGGCACAACTAGGGTAGTATAAATATGAGTTATATTCTCATATCAAGGGTTGGATTTTTGGAGAGCAAATCAAGAGAAGACGGAAGAGAACAAGAGAACAAGACCTCCTCGACTATCAAGACTTCTTCGAAGATTTCTTCTCCTTCAATCCATGCCGGGTTTTATCAATTATTGTTTTTCTAGTTTAATTATGTTCTTCTAGTTTTCTTTAGCCAAGGTAGACGATGAAACCTTGTTTTAATTAAGTAATTATTTCATTATTCGTTTAATTCCTTTTTAGGGCTTTAACGTTCATGGTTCGTTCTTAACTAGATTAATTAAACATAATTTCTTTCATCTTAAATATCATGTATTTTTGATAGTTAGATATTGGTTTAATTAATCCATGCTTGATGCTTAAATAAGTTTTATTAATTGCTTTTGATTTTCATCTTCTTTTATTCTTATTGGGATACATAGAATGCTTAGGTAATCTTTGATTCTTTGTCTTCTTTCAATGGAATTTGATATGAAACATGCTTAAGTAATTTATGTTTGAAGCATAAGGGGAGCCTACATTTGATTCTCTTCTTTTGGACTTAATTGATAAATCTTTAGGGACGACAATAGATTGATTTCGTGTTGTCGTATGTGTTTTCTTTGAGAATTAATGAATGATTAGATGATTGCTAAGTTAGACAATGGTGGATTCCGAAACCTTGATGTTTTACATTTCTTGATTATTCAATCTCATTATTTTCGCATAATTAGTTATTCTTTAAATTAAATGATTTCAACAAAACTCTCTTCAACTGAACTAGCCTAGAATAACAGTTAATTTGGATTAAATTACACCTTCCTCATAGCAGTCTCTGTGGGATCGACCTCGTTTGTACTTATCTATATTCCAGTAGATTCGTACACTTGCGAGTTAATTAAAATTTGACATCAGTAGGGCAGCACATATTCGGACGATGAACTACGAGTTTGTGACAACAAGATGTTGGCATTAATTGTGTGCTTACTTTTTTTTGAAAGTGGAGGTTAAATGATCAAACCTCAGGCACCTCAGATGCATGCCTATCTATTAATTTTACATGTCTGAGAAATGATAGTATACTAAAGGTTAGTATGCCATAGATACGG
Source organism: Forsythia suspensa (assembly GCA_023638005.1). Classification (NCBI taxonomy): domain Eukaryota; kingdom Viridiplantae; phylum Streptophyta; class Magnoliopsida; order Lamiales; family Oleaceae; genus Forsythia; species Forsythia suspensa. Next base: position 18,623,144 of record CM042667.1, read on the forward strand.
ATAAATTATCTAGTGCAATGCAGACAGTTTTTGATGGTTTGATCTTAGAAGTAGACTTGATTGTGGTAGAATGAAATATTTTGATATATTTTTGGGTATATTTTTGGCTAAGAAATAACCTTGTCATAATTGTGTGTTTTGGAGAAAGATGTTGTGTTTTGGCAACCAGGAGGTGAAGAGTTTAGGTATTATAGTTGAGAGTTAAGGCATTCTATTAAAGATATATTGTCTGTCTCATTGGCACTTCATCGGAAGAGACGATACTAGATAATGTGCCAGTAGAAGCAAGGGTGAGATTTACATCGACCACAAGAGTCTCAAGTACTTCTTCTTTCAAAAGTAGTAAAAAAAATAAGACAACGATGATGGTTAGAGTTGGTGAAGGACTATGACTACATTATCATGTACCATTCAGGTAAAGAAAATGTAGTCGCGGGTACTCTAAGTAGGAAGATCATAGGTCATTGGTTAGCGTTGTGAACAAAGCAAGAGAAATTGATCGAGGATTTGAGAATTTAATAATTGAAGTGTTGGCGCAACTAGTGCGGGCATCAACAATGATAACAAGTCTGACATTAAAACCGACACTAAAATATAGAGTCGTGGCAGCTAAGAAAGAAGATTCCTTTTGAAAAATAAAATCATGGATAACGTGGGAATTAAAAGATGAAAGAATTTGAAATAGACAAGGACAAAACTTTGATGATTAAAGGTTGGTTGTGCATGCCCAAGGATGAAAGGTTGAGGAATGAGATTTTATGTGATGCTCATTTCCCTCCTTACGTCGCATATCTAGAAGGAATGAAAATGCAAAAGGATTTTCGTAACACTTTTTAGTGGAGAAACTAAAAAGGGATTATAGTTCGATTTGTGTCTAAGTGTTTGGTGTGTCAACAAGTAAAGGCTAAAACACCAAAGGTCGTTAGGACCATTAAATCTAGTGGATATACCACAATGGAAAGGGAAGAAAATCGCAATGAATTTCATTATGGGTTTTCTTTGATCGGCAAGATGTTATGATGCCATCAGGGTTGTAGTAGACTATTTGACAAAATCTGAAATCTACTCAATTTTCTTCCAATTCGGATGAATTTTAGTTTGGAACAGCTAGCAAAGTTGTATGTCAGAGAAGTTTTCTGACTCCATAGAGTGCTAGTGTTCATTGTATCGATCGAGACCCGAAGTTTACCTCAAATTTCTAGAAGAGCCTTCACCGAGCTATGAGAAATTAATTGGATTTTAGTGCAGTGGTATCATCCTCAAAACCTACTAAGCAATCAAAATACCATTCAAATTCGGAAGACATGTTGAGGTCATGTATTACGGATCTAGTTAGTAAATGGAAAAGTCACTTACCGTTAGTAGAGTTTGCATATAATAATAGTTTCCAAGCTATTTTTGACATGGCACCATATGAGGCACTTTATGGTCGTTGATGTCGTTTGCAAATTTTTTGGGACGATGTTGGCGAAAGAAGAACTTTGGATCCATATTTACTTGAGAAAATGGTAGAAGTTATAGACAATATCAGATCTAGAATTTAGACAGCACAAGATCACCAGAAAAGTTTAGCCGACCAAATAAAGAACGAGTTAGAGTTTGAAGTCAGCGTGAAAGTATTTCTTAAAGTTGTTCTAATTAAAGGAATTTTACATTTTGGAAAGAAAGGAAAGTGAAGACCAACGTCGGCCCATTTGAGATTATTTAGAAAATTGGAAATGTGGTGTTTCATTTGGTATTGCCCTCCCGAACTCTCAGCGGTGCACGACGTATTCTATGTTTGATGTTGAAGAAGTACGTGCATGAACCTACGCAAGTGATAAGCTGTGAGTCGTCGAAATTAAAGAATTATGTGACTTATGAAAAAGCACATGCATTGGTTCTAGAGAGAAAAATCCATGTTCTGAGAAACCAGAAGGTCCCTTTAGTTAAAGTTCAGTGGGGTAAATACGAGAAAAATGGGGTTACTTGGGAAAGACAAGAAGATGTTTTAGCTAAGTACCCAGACCTCGTAAACCAAGTAAGTTAAATTTCGAGGACGAAATTATTTTAAGTGGGGAAGGTTGTAACAACCCAAATTTTTTCGCATTTCAATTTCAAGTAAATAAAAATTTCTTACTTTCGGTGTCGCTTCGTACCCCATGATTTATTTTAAAAATTTTGGTTATGTTTAAATTTTGTGCATGTTCGCTTCAAAATTTTAGTCGACGTCTATTGAAATTATTTGAAAACGAACTTTATTCTATTTTATTTGGTAAGTTTTAATTTCAAGTTGAATGAAATAATTTATAGCCTAAATTTTAAAATCTATTCTCCGGTTCTATCTAAAAAAAAAATAATCTCGGCCATTTACTTTCGCTTTCTTAGCCAAAGTCGATTCACTTTTTGAAACAAAAAAACACTTAGCCAAACAACCCTTTAAATTATGCTATTTCTAGCAAACAAACAGCCCCCTCTGAAGCAATAAAGCGCCTCCCATTACGGAAAAAAAAAAGCATCCGGTGACCTTTTCGTTTTGCAGCCATGTTCATTCCATTCTTCACCCACTCTCCCATCACCAATTAACTACATTTCTCCACCTCATTAACCTACCCTAAGGTCAAGGTTTTCTCCCCAAATCAGAAAAGAAAAACGTCCCTGCGGTGTGGATATTTCTCCCGATTTTCAACCAAAACCGGTGAGCCTCCATGATCATCTAAGCTGCTCCACAACATCCCACTTTATTCCCTCCCACTTACCCTCATTGGTTAACCAATTTTTCCCCAATAATGTCCCAAAATTTGGCCATTTTCTCCAGCAAAATTGTAAGAAAACGTCCGCTTTTGCTGCCATTTTTACAGAGAGGTTTCACCACATATATCCCAATTTCGGCCCTCCTTTGCACTCAAGTTTCGGTCCCCAGATTTAGCCATAAGTTCTAACTTTTATTTCCTTTCACACTTCCACTTTCTCACCCCAATTTCGTCCATAAAGCAGCCCAGAAACCAGTCCCTAAGTTAAGCAAAACTCCTTTTCTCCTTCATCATTTTCGGTCCAAAGAATGAGCATTTCCGGCAATATTCACCACTTCGTTCCGCTTTTTGGCCAGTGAGAAAAAGGGACTTAACCTTGCTCTTAATACACTAAAGTTCCTTATATATATATACATCTATATATATAGTGTACGGATCTTGATTTTGGAAGTTGCAGAAATGAATTTTCGTCCATCAAAAACTTCAACCGAAAACTCATTCTCGAGGTAGTTTTACTTAATATTATTACTGAAATTTTGAAATGAAGTTTTGGAAAAATTATGATGTTATTTGAATGTCATGCAAACTTATTTATGAAGGAACTTATGATAGTGATTGAAAGTAATCACTTTAACATGTTTGTGATTGAAAGAAATCACGTATGATGATGATGATGTTATGTGGTGCCGACTACCAACGTTTATGATATGATGTACGTTTGAAAAATCATAGCATGTCGAATTCATGTTTAAGTAAAATTTTCCACATGTCATAAGTATTGCTACTGAGTGTTTCTTATGAAATACCCACTCCCAAACGAATAAATTTTTAGATTGAACTGATTGGCGTTGATGCGATGGCGATAAGCTAACGAGCTTGTCATGGAAAATCTTATTTAGTTTATGTTTTGACGTCGAAATGATCGAGTCAATTATAATGTAATTATTTAGTAATTAATTATGTAAAATGTATGGAAACCAGTTATTGTTTTAATTGTCGTTCAAAGTTTTAGGAACTTGCCTAGTTTCATTTTTCAAAATTTTTAGTTTACTGTCCTCTTTTTGAAAAATCATAACTTCTGCCACGGTAGGATTTTTTGAGTGAAATCAGTGGATATGGAAATCCCTATATATTTTCTAATACCAAAAATTTGAATCACTCAAAAATTGCATCGGATGAATTTATTATGGACGTTTGAACAGGCTGCCTTAAGGCACCCGGGACAGTTTTTCAATCATCTTCGGCTATCTTTTTCACCTACCAAATGACGTAGATAAAGTTTGAAATTTTAACATGTTGTAGTCCATTGTCCCAAGTATCTACAGTTAAAATTTCAAAATTTTTGGAGTTCGTTTGAATGGTCTAATAAATGGCGGCGACACCTATCACGGTATAGACAAAACTATGAAGTTTTGAAGAAAATTCATTTTTCCTTGCATGCTTGTTATTTTTCCGCATCAATTTTATTTTTAAAACCCTTCAAGGGCATATGAAATATTATTTAGATTCGTCATATATATTTTAGAGATTATTTTAGTGACCATCCGGGTTGAGAAAATTCGGGGCGTTACATCATTATCACTCCAAAACACCTCAAACTTATTGATTTTATCTTCTAACTCATCTTCCAATATTTGGCTCTTGATATTCACTTCAAAAACTCAATGTACTCGTTGATTTCACAAAGTTGTTGCTCTTTCCGTCCATTCTTGTTCAATTGCTTATAAACGGGTCCAAAACTGAAATAAAAAAGTAAATACACTAAATTAAGTAAAAATTCAATAAAATGACAGAATAAAAGCTTAGTTTAAAAGCCTGAATAGGTGTACAAAATGCACTTATCACCTATGAACTGTATTTAATTTTGTTAGTCTCAATAGGTCAACGTAGTTCAAATGTTCCAACTCTTTGTGCCACAGCTCTGTAGAATCAGTTTTTGAAATATGACAAGTAATTCAAGAAGATAATTACCACTATACCTAGAACCATGTCAAGAAGATAACATTTATCACTATATCTAGTACCATGAAGAATATAATTACCATCGTATAATTTGTCAACTAATCCGTATAATTGCGAAAGTTTACGAAACAATTACTACCAAAAAAAACAAGGCTTGAACGTTGAAAAATTCGTTCGATAAAAACTTTCAACTGGAGATTTCTTTCGTTGCAAAATCCCTAGTAGTGGTGTCTCTAATTCATCAATTGGCTGTTGTAGGGCAGACACTCTTGTCAGTCGTAGATCAGCAACGGCCATCCCTTATATTTCCTACTGATATAAAATATGTGCATAGGAGGGAGGTATATTGTTTTTGATCGGAGGTATATTGTTGTAACATTTAGGGGTTGGTTTTACAATTTTGGTAAGACAAAATTACACTAAGGGTATGTTTGGTAGCCATTTTTTTTTAAAAAAAAAAAACCTATTTTTTTGCCTACAATTTTTGACTTTTAAATCTTTTTATACTACAAAAAAAAAAATTGAAAATTCAATGAAGTACCCAAAATAACCTATTTTTTTCCAAAAAAAACTACACCTAACATACTCTAAATGTATATTTTCAAGCCGACAGGGACATGTATTTGGCACTCCTCAATCGCTCTCATGCATGGGTTTCTACACCACACCACTATTATTCATCGGGCATTGTTCTCCTGCCCCTTGGAGCAGGGTAAAACAACCCACCTGCTGATGTGTCAATTGGTTGGTTATTGTATTTGGCCCAATTATTTTACAAAACAGCCATTTATTGATATATCAGCAGATGTGTTGTTTTATCTTGCTCTTTGGAGGGAGGAGAACATTGCCTATTATTCATCGGGTGAGGGCCGAGGAGATGGGTGGTCAGGGGCGTAGTCACGACATGTAGCTGGAATAACCAATATTAATAAAAAAAAAAAAAAAAAAAAAACCCTAGTATTCCCACTTCCCCATACAGGATTACAGGTGCCACTGTGTGTACTGTACTGTGTGATACATAGAGAGAGAGAGAGCAGTCAATGAGTCTACTAGTGACTTGTCGTTTCAATCTACAGCGCGTATCAGAATTAAATAAAAACATATGGGGTATGTATGTCAGCTTTCCACATAAATTAAGGATATAGATGGCCAATCAGACTTCGAGACTATTCATTTTTAGATTACAAATTGACGGAGATTTGATTCGAAAAAATGTGAGAATATTTGAAATTTGATGTTCGTGAGTTTCACTCCTAATCATAACTCTTCTGTTGATTCTTCAAAATTAGTCGATTTACACCTCCACTTAATTTTGTCCAAAATTAATAATAAATTTTAAATGAAAATAAAATAACTCATAGCTAGAGTGTATCTTCAAATACGCATAAACAAAAGTTAGAAGATTTTAAAGTGTTCACATGTTTGTTTGGATCATAAACAAATCTTTAGGTACGCATAGATAACATCCATAAGACTTTAGAGCGCTCACATGTCTATTCTCATAAACGGATGTGCAACTCTTGTATCGCAGGGACAATTTTAACGTCATATTATTGTTTTTACACTAAATGTTCCATCATTCAATTGAGTCTTGTTCGTCAAATTAATATAAAACCATTTATAAGTAGAGTTTACGAAAAATTGCATATTACAAATGCCAGGGTAATTGTCCCCTTTAAATTGGTTAAAAATTTGGATTTTAGTATTTGTACATCCTCACTTACACTCATTTATGTGTTAAAATAAAATAATAAAAATAATTAAAAATAATGTTTTGATCAAATATTTCAGCCCTAAATCATATGCCACATAAGCAAATGTAAGTGAGAGTATAAGTGAGAATATACAAATAACGAAATCTTAAAAATTTAGTGTTAGATGGTATAAGTGTTGGAAATTTGTTTAGTAATGTTGGTCTTGACCAACTTTGACAAATTATTTAAGCAGAGCCCGTTTGCAGGATTTGTAAGGCTAAACGTGTTCTACTACGCGATAGATTAACATAGTATATTTAGTTGCTCGAACCAATTTCGTGTGAATGAGAAATTACGGCCCAAAGTGAATTGCTTAAATACACGAATATTGTTGAAAAATGAGATTAGAATATTGCGGAATATTCTAGAATCCATTTGGATGAAAAGTCGTTTCTTAACAGTCACATCTTTTCAACTTAGAGACGTGTCTTTTGGACATGTGCCTTTTCAACAAAACATGTCTTTTAGACGTGCCTTTTTATAAAGTTGTGTCTATTGATACACAATTTTTTAGATATTATATATTGGTCCCTTATGATTGAAAATTAGATAACTTCACTTTCAAACCAAATGTCGCTACACATTTTGCATAAATAATTTTAGTATATAAATAATTTATGTATAAAGTTCAAGTCAAGTTTTTATTTAAAGAGAGAACAAAATACTGTTCGGTTCATTGTTCTAGTAATTTGGAGTGCTTCTATTACGAGAAGTGATCATTGTATCTTGGGAGACGTGTGCCGAAAAACTGTAAGCACCTGTGCGGGGCAATTTTGTCTTAAGGAGAAAGAGTCGAACTCTTGCCTCAACCGAATCTAATTCTTCATTTTTCAACATTTATGTAAGTTGTCATTTTGTTCGTTTGCATGCACGTGATTAAATTGTTAGAATATAAATAATGCACCAATTTTACCAACAATCTTAAGACGAAATTTTCTTGCATTTTATATTCTATTTTACGTGGTGCAGTCATTTATAGTAAGTCAGATTTCATGCATGGTTTTCTGATAATTTGAATTTGACATATATTAATGTTAAAAGTCAGTTTGAATGTAGAATTGATTATGTCATGCAATTGGTTTGCATATAGTGATAAATAACAACTTGTTGTTCAACTACGTATTTATATAAAATAAACAGAATCTCATTTGAGTTTACCTGATTTTGCATGTTGTTCAACTATGTATTTGTATAAAAGAAACAAAATCACGTTTGATTATATGTTAATATATTACATTAGCATGTCTCGTTGAAGTTTGTGTGGAATTTAAATTGGTATTGCTGGAATTTGGTTTCCAGTTTCTGAAATTGGTTTTTATTTGGTAATTAAAATTACATTGAATATTGTGCAAAATTTGTGCATGTTATTCAATACAAATTGATTTATGTGTTTTAATGTATTGAAATAGTGAAATTCTATATTGATTTAATTATAAACTTCTCTTTACATGCAATTAATTTGCAAGAGAAGTCCCCATGTTATTAATACAAGTTATATTGCATGTTCTTATCTATGCAAATAAATTTATCATTATGGAATAATAAAAAACAAGTGAAACAATGTGACTTTCTTGAAGTTTTTTTTTTCTCTTTGAGGAAGTTAATGCCCAGTTGCCTATGGGTGACAATATAAGTGGTTGGAGAAGAATATTTTGAATTGGCTTCGTTCTTTGGACCATCAGTTGTGTCAAATGGTGGCGGTTGGTGGCTATGCCTCTAGTAGAAACTAAAATTATTTGGTTTCTTGTTCATTATTGTGCAAGAATAGATTCAAATTAGTATTTAAGTCTGAAAAATATGTACTTACCAAAAAATGGGATATACGTGAGCAATGGGTACTTAGACAATGGGTTGTTTAATATGAATGTAGTGCTTGTGCTTCATGATATTGATGAATTTATGTTGCTAAGCACAATTCTATCCAGAATTGTGGGGGAGGATTATTGTTTGTATTATTTCCTCAACCTAAGTTTAAATTTGACCTAAGATTTGTGAGAGATAGTGTTGTTGTCTTCAAATTAAAGTATTAAAATTTTAAAACAACATCAAAATGTTGAATTGCACTGTGATGAATCCTTTTTATTAAACTTGAAAATCGTATGATGTTGTAAATTGGATATTCAATGCAAGAGAATCAAAATCTGCTACTAAATATATTTTACTATTGAGAGTGCATTTGTTTCTTAAAAACCATCCAAATAACTTGAGTATTGGAAGATCGTGATATAATCTGAATTTTTGAGCTTTAAATAAAACAAGAAAGAAGTATGATATATTCAAAATTTCTTAAAAGTTCTCAAAGCAACGTGTATAGATCGATTCACAATAGAATCTGAGTTCATAGCTTTAAATAAAGCTAGAAAGGAAGCAAAACGACTTCGTAATTTCTTATAGGAAATTCAATGTTGGCTTAAACCAGTGCTAGCAATATAGTATGCATTATGATAGTCAGTTGGCTATCGAAAGAGCACAAATAGTATGTATAATGGTAAGTCTCGGCATATACGTCGAAAATATAATATCATAAAGCAGTTGATCTCAAATTGTGTAATCTCCATCGATTATATAAAATCAAAGGAGAATACTGCGGATCCGTTTACTAAAAGTTCACCAAGAGATCAAGTACTGCATATCGAGTGAAATGGGATTAAAAGCCTACTACGCACGAGTCTTTATAATGATAACCCAACTTTGTTGACTAGAGATCCTAAGATCTTGGTTCAATGGGACAACTAAGTTATGAAGATTTAGTTAAGCACTCGGGAGTTATCTCCTACCCATTTCTATTGTAAGAAAAAGTGCTATCTGCAGAGTGTATAAGGTTAAGTAATAACTTTTAATTATTCTTATAGCTTGGATAAACCAAGTAGAGTATGTCAGAATATTCTTAATAGGAGATCGCCTATGTAAGTGTGAAGTGGGGCCACTTTTATGAGAATGTTTTAAGGCTTAAATTCTCTAAAGCACTTATGAAACTTAAGAGTTGTTCAGGGCCAAAATGAACACAATTGTAAGAACCGAAGGTGTTAAGGAGGTTATTGTATGGGTACTATTGTCTTAGTTTACACCAACGACTCAACAGTTCAAGACATCGCGTTCACTGACTAGCCAAGTAAATTCGATAGTATTCTACTAAATAAAGTTCAAAGCCAAAAGCCACATATCCTGATGCAATAGCTTTCCGCTTGTACTCTCTTTTAGTGTCTGCATAGTCGTTTGCATTAATTTTCATTCATGTGGGGGATTGTTGGAAATTTGTTTAGTAAAGTTGGTTTTGACCAACTTTGACAAATTATTTAAGCAGAGCCCGTTTACGGGATTTGTAAGGCCAAATGTGTTCTACTACGAGAGTAGATTAACATAGTATATTTAGTTGCTTGAACTAATTTCGGGTGAATGAGAAATTAAGGCCCAAAGTGAATTACTTAAATATATGAATATTGTTGAAAAATGAGATTAGAATATTGCAGAATATTCTAGAATCCGTTTGAATGAAAATTCGTGTCCTAACAATCACATCTTTCAACTTAGAGACGTGTCTTTCAACTTAGAGACGTGTCTTTTGGACATGTGTCTTTTCAACAAGACATATCTTTTGGACGTACCTTTTTATGAAGTTGTGTCTTCTGATACACAAATTTTCAGATATTATAAATTGGTCCCCCCTTATGATTGAAAATTAGATAACTTCACTTTCAAACCAAATGTCTCTACACGTTTTGCATAAATCATGTGAGTATAGAAATAATTTCTGCGTAAAGTTCAAGTCGAATTTTTATTTAAAGAGAGAACAAAATATTGTCCGGTTCGTTGTTCTCGTAATTTGGAGTGCTCTTATTAGGAGAAGTGGTCGTTGTATCTTGGGAGACGTGTGACAAGAAACCGTAAGCACTTGTGCGGGGCAATTTTGTCTTAAGGATAAAGAGTCGAACTCTTGCCCCGACCGAATCTAATTCTTCATTTTTCAACTTTTCTGTAAGTCGTCATTTTGCTCGTTTGCATGCACGTGATTAAATTGTTAGAATATAAATAATGCACCAATTTTACCAACAATAGGTTCATTGACAAACCTATACACATACAAATACACACTAGTCACTAGACAAAGCAAAAGAGCATCACAAGCACCCAAAAAGCTTATATATTTTCTGTTACCTTTGGATTAGTGAAGATTCTCACACAAAATCGACCTCCTAAAATTCATTATACTAGTAGGAAAGTTATGATGACATAATAGTTAACACATATATAAAATGCTCAATATACTCTAAGCTACCCACCTCCATCATCGGGTCCTTCTCCGCTATTTCCTCGATAAGCGGTTTGCGGACTTGAGAGCATTGGCGAATGGGGCATATACTTTTGACTGATATCCTGGACAAATTCGCAAAAAAATCACAATAGAAAAATTTGTTCTTGACGGACATGTAGTATTGGATATATCTTTATCTAAGGGGGAAGGATTGACACAAATTTTTTGCATAATCTAAATAAAAGCCAACATCTCGCTGATAAAAATCATCGTCATGAGCAAACTTCTAGTCGATCTACCGGATCAACTTTTGCCTACCCCGACCGGTCAAAGATCTTTGAGTGTGTCTTTTCATCATCATGAGGCCAGTCATTTATTCCACACACGTCTATCCATAAGTAGTGAGAGCGAGCTTGGTTCTCTTGCACCTAAATATTTCTACCATCCAATCCCCCCAATTGGGCCAAGTTAAGGAGATTCAGGCTCACCGTCTTCTTGCGAACGCCCTGGACTCCCCCTCCCAAGTGTATGTTGACCTTACTATAAAGGTGGACATGCACGGAATCAAGGAAATGAGTATGGCACAAGCTGACAACAACCATTCACCACATGTGTTCGTGTTTCCAAATGCACCCCTCTTTCAAGAGGATTTACGATATATCAAGCCCTAGTAAAGCTCTTCGCTTTGCATTGAATTAAATCACATGCTCCACTGCTTGTACGTGCCCCGTCAATTCCTTTGAGTGTCATTCTTGCGAAATACAATATGATTAAACTCCACACAATTCAAGATTCTCTCTTTCATTCTTCTTCTAGAGGTTTACACCTATGTAGTTGTTAGGTTGTTACATGAATTCAATTTCATCTTAGCCATTTGTATATAGTTAAGGGTTCAAGAATATATGAAGTAGATTTGGAAGAAAAAAAAAAGATGGAAAGTCAAACAATATAAGAGCAAGAATGAAACTTCAAGTAAATATACTATTATAGTGAGGGATCATGACATCAAAATTGTAAACAAAAAGTGCATATTTGGTATATAGTATATGATAAGACAGAGTATAATGAGCAAAATTTTACAAAAAATAATTGTACAAAATGTACCTCTCTAATATACACATAGACATATATTCTCTCACTAAATATTATATAGAAGTGCCACTACTTTAACATTAACTTTAGCGTGCTTTTTGGGACTTTCGTTTTCCATGTTCACTAGTACGAATCCCATTCTCCTACCCCCTAGGGGCAGGAGAATTTTAACCCACTGCTGACATGGCAAGCTTCATGTCAGCAGTTGGGTTAAATTGTGTAAAGTGGGGTGACCCATTATCAGAATAAATCCTCCGTCTCTTTCACGTTTCCATTTCGGCTTGCCCTAAATCGCCCCCAATTGCGTTGTCCATTTTCGCGTCGCCCACCACACAGTCGCGTCGTCGACTTGTTATGCTCCGGTCAATGTCCTTGTGAACTCTTCTCGCTGCAATTTTGAACTTTGCAATTTTGACCGCCGATTGAAATCAAATTTGAAATGGCTATGAGGTTAATAGGGCGTTAGGGTCAGAAATCACAACTGCCCGGTGTGATAAAGAGTACGCCTCTCTCCGATTGTGCTCACACCCAATCTCGACTATGTAATGGGCATTTACTGGCTGGACATCCAACCGCTGGCATTTGCTCCGATTGCGTACACTGCCAGAATTGACCACTGTCCAGTGTGCTAAAGCGTGCTTCTCTCTCCCTCTTGAACAAGTGTCAATTGGTAACATTCCATATTGCACGAATCGTCGAATCGATAAGTAGATATTTTGTTGTGCTGCTATTTCATAATAATGAGGATAGAGGAAGATGGGGTCTTCTTCTTACCCAATGATGTTGTTCATCTTCCTGTTGGAAACCAGTGGACTATGAGAACGAGACTGTATGTTGATGTATTTATTTTTTGGTTAAATTGAATTTTGTGTGTTGGATGAATGGTGAATGAAATGGGTTGTGATTATGTTTGGAATTGTCGATAAATGAGTCCATGATTTTGGGAGTAGGAGACAATCGAACCGTATCTTGGCTTTGTAAACCCGGATGGCGTGCGATCAAAGGTTATCGCAATCTCTATTCCAAAATGCAACTGGTCAATTATAGCCATGGCGGTGACGACTGTGTCTTTACTGGTTGAAATAATATCCGAGCATCTTATTAATATATTATATATTGTTAACAATTAAAATCGTATATCTTCAATGGATAATAGATTACTTGTCTTTTTGGTGTGAAATTCGATTAAAAAATAGGTATCAATCAATGTCTTCCTCCAGTGTTAATGATGTGCAATCTTGTCTTAGATGTAGATGTGGTGCATAAAGATATACACATCGCACACTACACGTAATCCTCTTCGTAGGTATTGGAGATGCCATAATGTAAAGGTACGTTCCGTCTGTTTAATTGTTGATTGTCGGAATGTATTTTTTGATTGAGTTTCTTAATATTTCGTAGGATGGCATTTTGTGTGGACGCTTTACTTAGGTCGATGAAGTTGAACCACAACACTTGGTCATTCATATCGGGCTGATACGTCTTCATAGTGGACCTATCATAACAAACAAAATAAATGATATTAGCAAACATGTTGAACAAGCAAAGTGTGAATTGCAAGTAAATGATCATAACAAACATATAGCTAATTACTAACATGTCGACCAATTTAGGACATGTCCTTTTGTCGTGTCCATTTTGCCCACATTTAGAACATTGTCGGATATTCTTCGAAAGTGATTTCTCTTTTGATAACTTCAATCTTTTCTCTCAACCTTTAGCTCTAACTAAACTTGGATCATGTATTGTATTACTTTCTTCTCTATTTTTGTACCTACTCCTGTTGAAGGCAACATTCCCTCCATCGTCTATATCTTTGATTCGTATATGCAAAGTTTCGAACTCCCCCATCACGAAAGTGGTGCGAACATCGGTCAAAGCTGCATCATCAACCAACAACGAAGACTTATGGGCCAACATAGGGATGGCAATTTGACCCGCAACCTGTCCCGTGCCCCGTCCCATTTTAAGATGTCCCGCCTCAGACAATCGGGTAATAGGGACGGCCCCGTGGCGGGTCTGGGCAGGTCGGACAGATTTATTATTTATTTTTTTCAAAAAATATGAAACTTTTTAAACAATTTTGCTGAAAATGGAAGTTGAACCCAGGACCTAGAAAATGGATTTAACAAGCCTTAACCACTGCACCTCAACTTTGACCTTGATTTTATTCGCTTTGTTTAATAAAAATATGATAAAAAATTACTTCTTTCTACCTAATAATTAATCGTATTTAATCTTATTCAAACTTTCCTAAACGGCAAACCCTTCCAGTTTCAGTTTCATGTAAAGTCGCCGTCTCTCCCATAACTTCAAACTTTTCATGTTGATTTCTTTAGTTCATTTAATATATTGATCAAGATTTCAAGGTTCTGGGTAATGTAATTCTTGAATTTTAGTTTTGTTGGTCTTTAGAAAGATTTCATCCATCTCCATCGGAAACTCTCTCTCTAAATCTAAGGATTTGTAGACTTCTACCAAATAGTTAAATGGATGACACTAGGATCGCACATGCCACTTTGAAAGGACCGAGTGTGGTAAAGGAGATAGTTATTGGAATCGTGATTGGTTGTGCAGCAGGTAGCGTATGGAAGAATGAAGAAAAGTTCGGGCATTTCATGATTGGTTTGGATTTCAAAATTGAAAGAAATAAGTTGTTGTACTGGATTTTATAGATCCGTTGCTTTTGTGAATTTTAAAATTTTTTGTATTAAAAAAAAAAAGAAAGAAAACTAGAACTACAGAAGAAGAGTTTTAATGGAGTTTTTTCTTACCAAAATGGCTAAAACCAGAACCAATTTTATGAAAATCTTTGTTGCCACTTTGTTTATGCATATCTTGTTTTGATGTATGTTGCTCAACACGCTTTGAAGAAGAAGAAGGTACTTACCCTCCTCTCCAAATTTGATTGTTAGTCGTTAAATATATATATATATATATATATATATATATATATATATATATATATATATATATATATATAATCGGGGCATTTTTTGGGCGGGCGGTGGTGTGCCCCGCCCGCCAATTGGAGGGTCTAGGGGACGGGCGGGATTGATTCGCCCCGAACCTGTCCAATTGCCATCCCTAGGCCAACATCCCATGTCGTGACATCAAAAAGATACTAGAACTCTCTCCAACGGAGATGCTAGCACTCGGATCTTCTACCTCACTCACTTTGGCATTCTTAGTCCATATTGAAATGGGTAACAAAATTCATAAGTGAATTCTTGCGATTCATGTACCGCTTAAAAAAAGAGTGACCACTCTCTGACCTTTGACTACTTGACATCTCCGCACTCAAAATATGTTTCACATATGCCGGTACCCATTGACTGTGCAAATCGTAAATGCTAAACAATCATTCATTACAACCTAAATTTGTTGATTCTATTATGGGTAAATAGCACCAGGGGTTCTGAACCTTTGAACGTTGTAATGATGGGGTCCTAAACTTTTGTTTACTAGTTGTCGGAGTCCCAAACTTATGAAACGTTAGCGCCTGAGGTCTTTTATTGACAAAAACCGCCAGTTTGACCGTTAAATAGTTAAAATTTTGTTAAATAGACCATTTTACCCTTAAATTGAATGATAAAAAAAGAAAAATAAATAAAAATAAAAAAACACCAACCAACAAAATTGCAACTAAACTCCCAATCCAATTCTACAATTCTGTAGTTGGAGAATCCAAGTATTGGAAATTCTTCAAAATTCCAAAAGAAATTGAAACAACCCATCAAAATCCTTCATTTATCCTATAACTTCAATTGCGCTTTCCCCAATTGCTCTTCATGATTTCGCCGCCACCCATTCTGCTAATATCACTATGTTTTTCGGCAAGACCCTCGAGCCCAAGTCCACCATTGTTTCGGCCTTCGCTGACTCCGTAGCTTTTCGCCGCCTTCTGCTATGACGGAAAGCTTCTTACTACCGAAAATTTGAGTAGATTGCCATAGAATAATTACATTCTCTGCTTTTTTTGAGCAGCCGGCTATAGAATAAGTGGGAATCGGAGAGTCAGCATAAACAGTTCATATGCTATGTTGACCTGAACTGCTAATGTGAGGTCAATCGTATTACGTAAACTACTCGAAGAACCTCATCAGTTAGTCGGGGAAGAAAGCTTTAAGATTGCCACTGTGCCATTCACCACATTGGGTCTCACCATTTCGGAACGTATACATGCCTTAACCTTGTTTCCGCCATTTCAAGTGAGTTTTGCTACCTTGTTTGAGATGTGGGCAGTGAGAGGTTGCCGGCTATTAGCAAGGGTAGAAGGTGGTGAAGGGAGAAGTGGAGGGCTAACTTTGAATGTCGCCACCTGCGTTGGGAGGCGCACTTACATGGAAGATGTAGTCGCGATTCTTCCATATTTCATGTCAATTCCCTGTTAAAAATTTGGGGGATGTCTCGTCAAAACTTCATGCAGAAAAGGATTCTCAAGTCTGCTACTTTGCTATTTTTTATGGCCATGGTGGTTCTCAAGTACATGCATATTTGCCGATGTTTTTGTACACTGCGTCGGTGGCGACAAATTTTCTGGTAGATGGTGATGGGCGGCGACAAATTTAGAGAAGAAGAAGTGGTTGGGTTGGGGTTTAGTTGCAATTTTTATTTATTTTATTTTTTTATTATTGAATGCAAGGGTAAAATAGTATATTTAACAAAATTTTGACTATTTGACGGTCAAAACTGACAGTTTCTGTCAAAAAAGAATCTTAGGCGCTAACGTTTCAGAGGTTCGAGACTCCGCTGCTAGTAAACAAATGTTAGAACCCCATCGTTACAACGTTCAAAGGTTCGGGACCCCTAGTGCTATTTACCCTTCTATTATCACACACCATCGACCCTAAAACACATCAAGTGACTCCGAATGTTTAATGATATTGACCAACATATAATATTGTTCATTATGTACCATGACATTCAACTTCTCAGAAAACTTGTTCAAAATGTATCACATACAATACCTGTGGAATGTTAAAGGCAACACTATTGATATAGCTTTTGAAATTGCATCATCCTGATCTGTAATAATTATTTGGGACGCTTGTCCCGGCATGGCCTCCAAGAATTTTGACAGCAACCACGCGAATGACTCAATTGACTCGTTGCTCAATAATCCACATCCAAATATAACCGTTTGTCAATGGTGGTTCACTCCTACAAAATGTGCAAAAATCATCGAGTACTTGTTGGTGTTGTAGGTTGTGTCAAAACCACGGCATCACCAAAAAATGCATATGATCTACGTGACTCGGAATCGACCCAAAAACAACGAACATATATATTGTCCGAGTCTGTCTCGTAATCAAAATAGAAATTATGACTTTTCTCTTTTTCAAATGAAAAATACTCAATTAGTGTCGGTGACCCCTAAGCTCTTTTGGAATATTCCTTTCATGGTTCCTCAAGTCTCTCTCCACATACCCAACCGATTCTGACCTCCTGCATGTAGGTGTGTTGGCTTCTAAAAACTGCTGTGCAAGTGCCTTCTTTGTGGCCGATACATTCCGATGTGATCTTAGCAAATATACTCTACTAGGTGTTGTGAGAGCATGATTATGTTCCGCCACAAATTTGTTCACAACCCATAAATTTCGTGTTTGTTGCTTCACAACAGATAATCTTGAATTGCAACCAACTCGTGTGTTTTCACGATTTGTCTCCCCAACTCGTGGCACAGCACCTTTCTTTTTGTTGTGATAGGTATCGTCTGTTTTTCCTTCCTTAGAGCACACAAAGAAATTCCAATAAGTTTCATTTATTTTCTTTTTTTTAGTATTGGCAATTCGTACACTAAATCCAGCCTCCCGTGCATATTAATTGTAAAAATTATATGCCTCTTCATGTGATTCGAATTCTTGTCCAACCTTCAAAATTCGGCATATGAAAACTTGTGGAACAAATACGTTGTCTGGGCTTTCAGCCTCCATTCCTATCAAGAAATGAAATAATTCCCAAATTAAAAGAACAACATTTGAAAAAAAAGGGGCAGATTTTTTCCTCTGCCATTTTCTTTAGACTTCTAAAACAACAAACAAAATTATCATCCTCATTAATATGTGTAGAGCCCATGTATAATACCTTTCGACGAGGATTTCAAATGTGATTTCAGTCGACTGTCAATATCGTGGAGTTCAAAATCGCAGCGAGCAAAGTTCACAAGGGCAACGACCAGAGCATAATAGGTCGACGACGCGATTGTGTGGTTGGCAGCGCGAAAATGGGCAACGCAATTGGAGGCGATTTAGGACAAGCGGAAATGGAATCGTGAAATAGACGGAGGATTTCTTCTGATAATGGGCCGCCCCACTTTACACAATTTAACCCAACTGCTGACATGGAGCTCTACTGACATGGAGCTTGCCATTTCAGTAGTGGGTTAAAATTATTCTAGAACGGGACTCTCACTAGGACTCTTGCCGGTAAAGATTCGTTTTTTCTAACACTGCAATGGATGAGCTGTTGTTATCAAAATTGTTAATTTTTCATGGGAATTCTAGGATTCATCAAACATTAGCACAGACAAAAAGAAAGAGAGAGAGGGGAAAAAAAAAAGGAGCTCTTAATCTTGAGACGAGTAGGGACATATTGTTATCGTTCAAATTCTCAAAAGCTCAAAGTCAAAAGAGACTTGTCTAGAGCAACAATTAAAAAAGTATAAAAAGTTTTTTAGTGTTGTTAATCTCGAAACGAGCAGAGATAAATATACAATAATATAAACGACTTTTAACTTGCAAAGTCTCGAATTAATACCTAAGTTTACGAGGGAAATCAACGACGAAAGCAAAAGAAGTCTAGCTGCTCTTAAAGAAACACAAAAGGTGCCAAGTCTCAAAAGCAATGACTAAAGCAAGAAAACTCTCGAGACGAGCAAAACCAAAAACTAAATTACTTCTAGTATTTATTACTGCATGGACTAATCATCTTGTTCAATTTCTGATGCAGGCTCTTCTTCTTCTTCAAACCCGGTGAATCCATATGCCCCATGTCCATTTCCAAAAGCCTTAATATGATCTTTAAGGGACCTTTTGTGCTTAAAATCAGAACCACAAATGCAATACCAGAGTTTACCACAATTTTTCTCATGGGTTCTCCAATCTCCCCTCACTGCAAAAGTTTTTCCACATTTTCTGCACATAAAAGGCTTTATTCCATGTTTCCTCTTGTAATGTGTTTGAAGTGTTCTGAAATCTTTTAAGGGCTTTGCTCTTGGATGATCAATATTGTTTCTGCAGCCAGGTTCACAGCAATAACAAGGAAGCCTAAGCATGCCTGTTGGTTGAATTCCCCTTAGAGATTCAGGCCCTTTTCTGTACTGTGATCCATGCCCCCACATATGCATCTGCAGGATCGATAATATAAAAAATTTATAATATAAATATAGAGCCTAACTTATCTTCAGCCGCAGATCGACCTAATCATTAGGGATCATGTTTGTATGTACAAGGGAGTCGTTTTTGGTTTATTTAGGAATTAGGGCTTAAACCATAACACCAAGAATATGGAGGGACTTCCGATCGTGATGAATGATGATATATAGGATTGAAGGAGGAAAAACAAATAATAAAATGCAAATTGTGTCAATACATATTATGTGAGGAGAATTATTCTTCACATGGTGTATCTTTTCTGGAAAAAAACCAAGATAAAATATACATGTTTGATATCTACACTTCTGTTTTGCCACTACACACTAAAATTCTTAATTTAAGACCATCTCCAACCCATATTTTCAAATTGGTGCAACTTTTACACCAACTTTCACCCCAAATCCATGTGTCATATCCAATCCATTACTTCAAATTTTACACCAAATGAATAGTGTATATTCTCATCTATTTATATTTTTAATTCTCAATAATATTTTATTTCAAAAATTATTTACTTATGTAGTTTATTTTTATTAAATATATAAATTTTATATTACATTTATTTACTGAAATTATTGCATTTATGAAAAAAAAGCACGATACAAAATATCACAATTAACATCACAAAAAAAAAAAAAAAAATATATTGAACAGATGCGTATCCAAAAAAATATAACAATTCTTGGACAAAATGCATAAACCAAAATCAAAATGAACAAAGAACGAAATGAATAGTGCTCGGTGCTACGTCATTTTCATCTTCATGTTCACAACACCAAATTGGCGCAGGGTTATGGCGCTGGGTTAAAGAGATTTCACACTATGCTCTAATTATCAAATATTCTGTTTCATACAAGTTGTTTTAAAATGTTATCTTCATTGTGTAATTTCATTACAATTTCTTCAAAACTTATAAAAAATAATTTCTGAATTTCCCAAGTGAACCTTAATATGTGTGCATAATTACAAACTTTCCTTGTCATCATTAAATGTAATATGGTAGAAAAAGAAGGAAAAAGAAGCCTCTGATGTGGAAAAAGTTGCAAAGAGAAACTGTGTTAAGAGTTATAGAACAGATCTGTAACTTTTTTGCAGTCTGAGATTCCACAAACTGAGTAGAAATTCTCAGCCTTTGAAGATCATCTTTTGCTTAAGCCCTGAAAACTGTTTGAAGTTTCAGTTGTACACAGTTACCAATTTGTGGAGCACAGACTTCAAAGTGTATGTTAAAAGCATAAAGAACATTATCTGAGTTGTTCCATCACAAAAATGAAAAGTCTCAGTCTCATCTTCAGTAGGATCAGTCATCAATCTGAATAAATGAAAATTTCAGAACCTTTACCTGAACTCGATGAAAAAGAGTAAAAACAAAATAAACTTTTTACAGATTAAAATTATCCAATCTTGTTACTGATTAAAGCTTTAGACAACTTTTGAAGATTGGCATCTACTAAGAAAAGTAGGCAATCAGACTTTGATGCCATGTTTAACAAATAGGACTCAATGAGAAAAAGAAAAAGAAGTTAAAATTTTATCCGCAAAGGAGAGACATGCCCACAAGGATTTTTTAATTAAGAAGTGGGAAAGCTAAACTTACTTGCATGTTGTTGTATCTGTTGAAAGTCTTGAAGCAAACAGGACATGAAAACTGGGTTGGACCTATAAGAATCTGGGAAGGTGTAGGAATCCAATACTGTCCCTTGTTGAGTCTGTTAATGGGGTACCGTGAAAGATCAGCCTCTTCATCTTTATCAATACTTTCAGCCGAAGAAGACAGCATAGATGCAAGATCAGCAGCACTAGGGTTTGGTAACCCTATGTGCAGTGCAACTGTAACATTTCCGTCATCATCCTCGTCATTATCGGCAGCAGAAAAGAGGTTTTGGGTTTGACTATGATCTTGTCTGGTTTTGGTCTTGTCCAAATTTATGGTGCCTGAACAAGAAGGTTCTTGTTCTTCATATCTTGTGGGACTTGGGGTCAGAAGGGGAAGGACTTCCCTTGGAGGAGGTGAAGGAGGTGGAGTTTGAGGAGGAATTGAAGTGGGAAAATGGTGGGAAGTGTTGAATTCGAACCATTTAGTGCAGAAATTATCTGAATAGGGACCAGTCATGGTGGAAGGTGGGAAGGGAAAATGGATTCTAGAGAGAGAGAGAGATAGAGAGAGCAGATGACCAAGAGTGGATGGTGATTAGCAAAGGCAAAGCTTAGGAAGAAACATAAAGCACGTAGGAAAAAATAGTAGGTAAGGGAGAACAAAGAATGTATTTAAGAGTTAATTTACATAAATAGTCCTTAATGTATGCTTATTATGTGCAAATGGTTCTTGACTTTTTATTTTTGAAGAAGAAGTCTCAAACTTATGCCTTTAGTAGCACAAATGGTCTTTTTGGACAAAATTTGTCTAAAATGTCCTTTAGTTTTGTGTGTAGTTACATTCTTATTTAATAGTAGGGGCAAATTGTTAGTTCTAAAATAAACAATAAAAAGGTAAGTAAAAGTATATATATATATATATATATATATATATATATATATCATCTTCTTCAAACCACCACACCCCACCAACACAAACAGCCACCACCGCCACTGGGAAAGATATTCCATTAGTGGCAGATCTAGGAAAGTATTTAGCGCGCGGTACAAGATTTATATATTTAAAGAAATTATCATTTTTCTATTGCTATGGAATAAACGTGGCATTCACTTTTCAAGCGGTGTATAAAATATGAGAGAAAATATGTGTGTAGAAATAATTCTCTATATTGATTCAATTGAATTATGAAAAAAGTTATAAAATATATATACTAATAGGAAAGAAATTCTACCTAAAATAGAAATACTACATGATATCATACTACAAATACAAATACAATCATATCAATAAGGTAAAAATAATATAAGTAAATATTTGTTAATACTCCCCCTCAAGTTGGAGCATGTATGTCAAAAGTGCACAACTTGCGAGTGAAACTATGAAATGCCTCCTTGCCCAGTGTTTTAGTAAATAAATCTGCAATTTGATAGTTACTTGGAACATAGGCAGTTTTGATCTCTTCCTTAACAATTCGTTCACGAACAATATGACAATCTATTTCAATGTGTTTTGTTCTTTCATGATATACTGGAGTAGCAGCAATGCAGATTATCATAATATAAGGTTGCTGCTTGTGGGTGATCTACACATAAGTCTGTCAAAAATTGTCTCAACCATGTAAGCTCACAAGTAATAAAAGCCATTGCCCTATACTCGACTTCTGCTGAAGATTTGGACACAGTCGTTTGCTTCTTACTTTTCCATGATATAAGCGTCTTTCCCAAAAATATACAATATCCCGTAATTGGCCATCGTGTAGTAATATCTCCAGCCCAATCTGCATAACAAAATCCTGTTAGTTGCAATTTTCCACTTGATGGAAAATGTAATCCTCGTCCTGGTGCCCCTTTTAAGTATCGGAGCAATCGGTGAACTACATCAAGATATGATTGTCTAGGTGCCTGCATGAACTGACTGAGTGTATTGATCGAATATGAGATTTCTGGTCTAGTAATGGTGAGATAAATGAGCTTTCCTACCAACCGTTGATAGTATGTGGGATCTTTCAACAACTTTCTATCTATCAAATTAAATTTCAATGACTGCTCTATGAGAAATTGCTGCAGGTTTTGCTCCAAGTAATCTGGCCTCTTGAAGAATGTCAAGAGTATACTTCCTTCGATTTACTGAAATCTCTGATCTCGAGCGATCAATTTGTACTCCAAGAAAGTATTTTAATGTGCCAAGGTCCTTCAACTTGAATTGAGATGCAAGGAACGTCTTTGTAGAAGAAATTGCTTCTTTATCATTTTCAGTGACAATCA
Organism: Forsythia suspensa; assembly: GCA_023638005.1. Lineage (NCBI taxonomy): Eukaryota > Viridiplantae > Streptophyta > Magnoliopsida > Lamiales > Oleaceae > Forsythia > Forsythia suspensa. The sequence goes on from CM042667.1 coordinate 18,646,173, forward strand.
TATCATCCACATATAATATAATAGCTGTAAATGAATCACCACTGACTTTTGTAAAGAGTGAGTAATCTGTATGTGACTGTTTGAACCCAAATTGAATAACAACATATACAAATTTTTGAAACCAAGAACGAGATGCCTATTTTAAACCATATAAAGAATTTATAAAGTCGATATACAACTGGTGTCTCTCCTTGTCGACGAAATCCAAGTGAGGGAGTCGTATAGACTTTTTCATCAAGATCACCATGAAGAAAGGTATTTTGTACATCCATCTGATGAAGCGTCCAGTTGCGAATATAGACGATAGCAAGTAAGCATCTGACTGTCGTTAACTTTGCAACTAGAGCAAAAGTTTCATTATAATCAATCCCTTCTCGTTGTGTAAACAAACCCCTTTGCCACCAGCCGTACTTTGTATCGTTCAACTGTACCGTCAGAATTAAATTTAACCTTGAACACCCACTTACAACCAATAGGGTAATGACCTAGAGGAAGCGGGACAAGTGACCAAGTATCGTTTTCTTTCAAGGCACGAAATTCATCATTCATAGCAGCTACCCATTTGGGATCCTAGCAAGCTGCCTCATCTGTTGCTGGCTCAATGATATGAGAAATATTGTATGTAAAAGCACGATGAATAGAAGAAAGATTGATATATGATACATACTTGGATATAGGATGTCGAGTGCTAGATTTGACCGAAAGAGACCCAGCTATAGTAAGCATAGCATGATTGACATAGTAATCTTTCAAGCAAATAGGGGTTTGAATTGATCTTGCGGAACGTCGAATTTGGTCATTTGGAACTGTCAGAGGTTGTTCTGGTTAGTTAGCTAGAAGGTGAGGAGGAAGATTCTCTGTTGAAACAGACGAGGAGACCGGTGGGTCGATCGGTTGAGCTCCCTGGTGGAACGGATGAGGAGACCAGTCGACTAGTTGAGCTCTCTGTTGGAATGGATGAGGGGGTCAACCAGCTGAGCTCTCTGTTGAGCTGGATGAGGAATTAGGTCGATTGTTATCTCGACTGGTTGACCAGTGTTCGAGACCTTTGGGCAAGTTATCAGTTTCTGCTATATGTTGGTCTTTGGGGTATGTTAAATGTAGCGTTTCAACATCCAGAGACATAAATTGTAGCAACGGGATGGAGTTGGTTTCATCATTTTGCTGGGAGGCGTATGGAAATATGGTTTCATGGAACAATACGTCTTGGGACACCACTAGCTTTCTGTCGGTTAGGTCATATAAGAGGTATCCTTTTTGTCCTAAGGGGTATCCAAGAAACACACACTATCTGGCTCGTGTGTCAAATTTATGGCTGGGTTTAAGGTTGGTGGCAAAATACAGGCAACCATAGACACATAAATGAGAATAAGGTGGTGGTTTCTTGTGCAATTTTTCGTATGGTGTTTTGTGTGAGAGCAATGGCGAAGGTATCCGGTTGATAAGGTAATAAGCTACTTTGATATATTCCCCCCAAAATTTTAACGAAAGATTGGCTTGAAATCTAATGGCACGGGCTAGATTAAGGAGGTGGCGGTGTTTTCTCTCTACCACTCCATTTTGTTGAGGGGTATAAGGGCATGATCTATGAAAATGGTACCATTTTCATCTAGGAATGTTTCCAAGGATAAGAACTCTTGACCATTGTCAGACCTTAGGGCTTTTATAGTCAAGTTGTGTTGAGTTTTAACCCAAGCAAAGAAATTTTTAATTATGCTTTGAGTTTCGGATTTGTGATGCATGAGGTGCAGCCAAGTATAATGAGAAAAGTCATCAACAATTATAAGGAAATATCTAGTACCAGAATAAGAATAATGCCTATGAGGTCTCCAAATATCACAATGAATCAAATCAAATAGTTTATTGTTAGAATTTTGACTAACTTTAAAGGGTAGTCTAGATTGTTTTGCCAAATGACAAACATCACAAATATCGTGGGAATCAAAACTATTATCTAAAATACTTTGTGCTAGGAATTGAAGAGGTGGGGCTGAAGGGTGCCCAAGACGTTTATGCCATAGATTGGTTGATCCACTGGTAGTATGATGTATTTGTGGTCTTTGTGAAAGGTAATATAGGCCGTTACTCTGCCTTCCCAAGACAATCATCTTCTTTGTAGTCAAATCCTGCATGACACAAAAATTAGGAAATAATGTCACATAGCAAGCTAACCCTCTAGTAAGTTAACTAATAGATAATAGATTAACTTTGAAGTTGGGAACATAAAGCACATTATCAATAGTCATATTATTTTCCAAGTTAACTGCACCAATGGATTTAATAAGAGCATGACCCCCATTCAGTAATTGTACAGTTTTGTGTTTTGGCATGGATTTATTCTCAATGATCCCATCCTTTGTCACATTGTCAGTGGCTCCGCTATCAATAATCCATGAATTACTCAAAGAGGTAGTAGAGGAATTGATACCTGAGGCGTTAACATAAGACTTATCATTACCCGTCTTGTTGTTTAGAAGTGTCATGATCTGCTCATATTCCTTGGCTGTGAGCATTTTTCCTTCATTTGGGTCAAGTGTAGAAACGGTAGCAGTATTTGTGAAGCGTTTGTTTCATGGCTTCACATCCTTCCCATAAAACTTGTGCCCTGGAGGGAAGCCATGGATGAAATAGCAAGTATCAACAATGTGGTCAGTCATCCCACAGTGGGTGCACTGTTTCTGTCCAGTTTCCGTTGAAGTAGTTGACCGGTAAGATGAACCGGTTGACGGTTCGGCCGATTATCATCTTTCATGTTCGACCCCCAATTGCTCGACCTCTCCCAATTGATTGAATGTTGCCCTTCACGATCTGTTGCAACTTCAACTTGCCTTTCATGTTGCATTCGAATAGTGTGAACTTTTCTGGTATCTGGAAAAGGACTCATCATTAGTATGTTTCCACGAACTGTGGAATAAGAATCATGCAACCCCATCAGAAATTGTATGACCTTCTCCTTCTCATCCCTTTTAGCCAGTGCCTTAAGATTTCCACAAGTGTATCTAATTGGGTTATGATAAGAACCCAATTCATCCCATAGTCCCTTTAGTCTGTGTAATAAGCTGACACCAATTGATTTTCTTGTCGATGCTCAGTAATTTCTTGGCAAATCTGATATATTCGCGTATTATCTTGAGAAAATTGATCTCGTAGGTCATTCCATACTTCTGTGGCAGATTCGGAGTATATGATACTTTCAGTAATATGTGGATGTACCGAATTAAGTATCCAGGACAGCACCATGTGATTACTTCGTTCCCATATAGAATACTTTTCATCTTCTGCTTCTGGTGTTTTGATCTTCCCATCAATGAAGCCAATTTTATTCTTGGCAATTAGAGAAATTCTCATAGCCATACTCCATTGTCCATAATTGTTTCCATCACGTGGTTTAGAAACGAGTATTAAGCCGGGATGATCAGATTGCTGTAGAGCCATAGGATCTGACTGGAAAATCGTCGCTTCTATGGTGTTTGTGCCAGACATCGTTGCTCAAAATCGACGCTTTAATACCATATAAAATATGAGAGAAAATATGTGTGGAGAAATAATTGTCTGTATTGATTCAATTGAATTATGAAGAAGGTTACAAGATATATATACTAATAGGAAAAAAATTCTACCTAAAATAGAAATATTACATACATGGTATCCTACTACAAATACAATCATACCAATAAGGTAAAGAATAAGTAAATATTTGTTAATACGGTGCTTATAAGCTTGGAACTAGATCTTCATTGGTGGAGTTTATTCAAAAATTATATCAAATTTGAATTCAATAATTTCCAATTGAAATTTCAAGACTCGAATCCATGCAAATTAAAGGGCACTTTCATTTTACAATGAATCGGACTTTAAAAAGGCAGCAACAATATTTAATAACGGCATCGATTAATTATTTCTAAATGAAGTTAATGTCTCTTTTATTCGCAAGTATTTTAAATAAAATAATAATTTAAATAACATAAATATTAGGTTCTTACTTTGAAAACAAGAGATTTAGCTTGACATTGGCCATGGCAGTGGAGGCGAGGTGGGTGGGGTGGGGTGGGGGTGGGGTTGGCGTGGGGAATGTGGTGTTTTTTGTTTTCTTCTTTTTTTAGTTTTTTTTAGATTTTTTTTATTATTTATTTTAAAAATGACAAATTTACCCCTGCTATTAAAGGAGTCTGTAAACCATGTGCAAAATTAACAGACATTTTAGACAAATTCCAACCAAAATGATTATTTACGCACCTAAAGGCATATGTTCTAGATTTCTTATCGAAAAATAAAAGGTTATGGACCATTTGCATACAATGGGCATACGTTAGGGACAATTTGCGCCAATTTTTCTAATTTCTTGTGCAAAATTTCAATTTGGTAATTAAAGTTTGGGATTTTGGCTCAAATGGTCTCTGACATATACCCTTAGTGCATTTTTTGTTCATAACCTTTCATTTTTGGCTAGGAAGACCCTAACATATGCCATTGGGTTCGAAAGTGGTCCAAATGGATGGATTCTGCGTGCTGCCAACTCTCTTTTAATTTGTCTTTACTGCATGGCCAATTGGACAAGTTCCTTTTTTTAGTCATCTTCTCCTTTGAGCACGTCTCCTTGAAAAATGGGAGCACATAACCAACATAAAGACCAAAACACAACCCCTTGAAAATTTAATCTAAAAATTCAAATCTAATATCTAATCGATTTTAGAAATAAAATTTCAAGTCGATTACAGTCAGAATAAGAAAGAAGAATCCACAATGTCGATAAAAATCATCTGAAATTTCGAGCTAATTTTAGATTTCAAATGTAAAAACAATAGAATAATAAAAGAGGAATTCACTTAAATATGTATCGAATTTAGATATGAAATTTCAAATCGATTTTAGCTCGGATCGTGGTGGTGGATAAATGCTTGTGAGAATTTGGTTGTCTTTCTTCATGGATTGAGTTTGAATTTAGCTTGTGGTAGAAAGATCTTATGGATGGTAGTGGTAACTGGTGAAGGCGACTAATGCTAATTTTGGGTGGATGTTATAGAGTTGGACAAATGTACATGATTTGGGTTTTTAGGTGGTGGTGGTAGACTCCACATCTATTGCTAATTTTGGTGGGGAGGTTTTCATTATTTGCGGTGGAGGCGGCGGGTGGTGGTGAATGCCATTGCTAGTGCTAATTTTGGTGGGGAGGGCTTTCATTATTTGATGTGGCAAAGGCTGGTGGGGTTAAAGGGTTGGAGAAGAAGATTTTTTATTTTTCATTTTCTTATTATTTCTCCTTTAATTTTATGCTTTAAAAAAAATGTAATGTTGACACCGAGAAGGATGTGGGAAAGATTTAGGAGACACCACAAGAACACACTTAAGATGATCAACTCGCCATCCAAAGGAATCCACCCAAGAGATAAGACTATGAACAACACTACTCTCAAGCCTAGATAATGAGAATAACCATAAAACATGACTTAAACCATCAATTACAAGAAATACTCTTTGAAAACTAAAAATATATCAATAATATTGAAAATTAATATGAAGAATTGGCAAAAGACACAAATTTATAAGCATTCTCGCGAGTTCTCACTATGTAGATGGCTTTTACGAAAATGTGCATATTTCAATGTAGGAACTTCGATTGATGCTCCATTTTACTTGTATGAAAGAAAACTCAGAGACCTTCCCAATGGTGTAAAGCATGTGAACTTGAAATTTCAAGGTGTCGATCTCCCGTTGGAGGAGACTCGAGACCTCAGTCTGTTGTCTCATCATCATCAATATAAGGAGAAAGATCAAGCAACTTTAAATGTTGTTGAAACACAATAATCATCCGAAGTTAAATTTTATATGCATTTTTCCCAATACGATCAAGCACCCTAAAAACCATCTACTATTGGTTTAAGTTTTTCACGCTTCCCAATGGTGTAAAGCATGTGAACTTGAAATTTTCAGTGTCGATCTCCCCCGTTGGAGGAGACTCGACCTCGAGTCTGTTTGTCTCATCATCATCAATATAAGGAGAAAGATCAGCAACTTTAAATGTTGTTGAAACACAATAATCATCCAGAAGTTAAATTTTATATGCATTTTTCCCAATACGATCAAGCACCCTAAAAAAACCATCTACTATTGGTTTAAGTTTTTCACGACGCCCACGATGAAATCTTTCTTTTTGAAGATGAATCCACACCAGGTCTCCTTTCTTAAAAGATGCAGATTTCCTATGCTTGTTGACTATCCTTTTATACTTAGCATTCTGCTTGATTATTCGATAACGAACATGTTCATGCATTTTCTTTATAGACTTAGCATGTTCTTCAGCATCTCTGCTATAATGATGATTAGCAGGAAGAGCAACCAAGTCCAATGGGCTAATAGGATTTCTTCCAAAAACTACCTCAAAAGGACTTTTTCCACTTGAAGATCTGTTGTATGCAAATTCAACTTGTGCTAATGTGAGATCTCAATGTCGAATATTGCTGCCAACTAAACTTCTCAGAAAGTCCTCAAAACTCTTGTTTACAGTTTCTATTTGGCCATCTGTTTGAGGATGATGTGAGGAGCTAAATTGAAGTTTAGTACCAATCTTTCTCAATAAAGTGTGCCAAAAATGACTCATATACTTTAGATCCCGATCTCAAGTTATAATCTTTGGGATTCCATGGAGTTTTACTATTTCTTTGAAGTAGAGATCGATCACATGAGTTGCATCCAAAGTCTTTAAACATGATATAAAATGTGCCATTTTGAAGTACCGATGGACCACAACAGTAATGGAATCTTTGTTTCTTTGAGTTCGAGGTAACCCCACAACAAAGTCTAGGTTGACATCTTCTCATGGTACCATTGGAATTGGCAAAAGAGTATATAATCTTGTGTTTTGAGCATGTCCTTTAGCTAGATGGCAAACATGACAACGCTCAATATGCTTCTTAATATCTCTATCCATTCGTGGCCAATAAAAGTTTTCTTGCACAAAAGAGAGTGTCTTATCTCTTCCAAAGTGACCAGGAAGTCCTTTATTGTGAGCTTCATCAATGACAACTTCTCTTAAAGAACAAATATGACTTCCTTTAAAAGATAACCTTCTCGAATTAAGAATTGATAATATGGACCGTTGTTGATCTCTTTCCAAATGTTGCCCATGTGAGGATGATCCTTGTACAACTCTTTGAGAATCTCAAAGCCTATGACTTTGACATGCATCATGGATAACAAAGTACCTATGGCTTAAGGCATCAACTACACAATCCAAAACACCATATTTATGTTTGATAAGAAAAATGAAAGATTGAATAAACTCAACCCATTTTGCATGAAAATGATTCAACTTTTGTTAAGAATTAATGTACTTGAGAGCTTCGTGATCTGAAAATAGAATGAATTCTATGGACAAGAGATAATGCTGCCAATGATCCAAGGTGCAAACAATATCATAGAATTCCTTGTCATAAGTAGAATAATTTTGACGAGAGCCATTCAACTTTTCACTAAAGAATGCAATAGGCCTACCTTCTTGACTGAGAACTACTCCAATTTTGACATTGGAGGCATCACAATCTATTTCAAAAAATTTGTCATAGTGCTAGAACAAGACTGTCATTACCCTTTCCTTGAGGAGTTCAAAGCTTTTTTTTTTTTGCTTCTTCAGTCCACTTAAAATTGTTTCCTTTCAAACATTCGGTAATGGGTGCAATTATGGTGCTGGAATTTTTAATGAAACATTGATAGAAAGATACCAAACTATGGAAACTTCGAACATCATGAAGAGATTGGGGAGTGGGCCAATTAGTAATAGCTTCAACCTTGCTAATGTCCATCTTTATCCATTCACTTCAGGCAACATATCCCAAGAAAACAACACTTAGTGAAGAAACGACATTTCTTGAGATTGGCATATAACATTTTTTCTCTCAACACCATGAAACTTAACGATTGTGTTCCGAATGATCTTTTGGAGTAGAGCTATAAATAAGAATTTCATCAAAATAGACAACAACAAACTTTCCAATTAAAGGCTTAAAGATGTGATTCATGAGGAGCATAAATGTTGATGGTGCATTAGAAAGACCAAAAAGCATAACCACCGTCCATTCATAGAGGCCATCTCTTATCTTGAAGGCTGTTTTCCATTCATCACCTGGCCTCATCCAAATTTGATAATACCCTTGTCTCAAATCTATCTTGGTGAAGAACTTTGATCCATGAAGTTGGTCAAAAAGATCGTTAAGCCAAGGGATAAGAAAGTGATTTTTGATAGTGATTTTTTTACCACTCTACTGTCAACACACATCCGCCATGTTCCATCCTTCTTGGGTATGAAAAGGGCTGAGACAGCACATGGACTTTTACTTTCCCTTATAGCTCATTTAGATAATAGTTCATCAACTTACTCTTTGTGCTCTTTTGGGTTCATTCTATATGTTGCTTTATTTGGAAAAGTTGATCCTGGTATGAGATCAATGCAATACTGAATATCTCTAATTGGTGGAAGACCTGGTGGAATCTCTTCATGAACTACATTATTGAACTCTTGGATGAGAGGTTGGATTTGAGATAGAATGGCAGGCCCGTCTTCATTTTTTTTGAGCACAACTAAAACATAAGCTTTTGAAGATTCATCAATGGCCTTCATATTTCAGATTTATAGAGTAAATTATTCATCTCCCCTATTGAAAGCTTAGGAACACTTTCCATTTTAGGAGGACCCAAGATAACCTTCACCCCTTCTTTGAGGAAAGTATAAGTGTTAAGGTCTTCCATGGAGCATGTAGCAAGCATCCATGGGAACAAAATCACATAACACTTCATCTCTATATTTATTTCTAATTGAAAACTGAACAAGACACCTCTTTTCTACCATTACCTCATTCCCTTTACAAACCCATGAGAGTTTGCAAAGTTGTAGATGTCAAATTCTCCACCATTGTTTTGGACACCACGTTCTCACAACTTTCTCCATCAATTATGACTTTACAAAACTTGCTGTGACTTGTACATCTTGTGTGAAATATATTGTTTCGAAGCCAAGAGTCGTCATCCTCACGGGCAACACTCAAGCTTTGGCGGATGACTAGAGCTTCCATGTGGTCTTCATAAGTGATTTCTTCTTCTTCACCAAATACTTCTTCAGCAATAGATAAATTTGTTTCTAGTTCTTCTTCGACTTCTTCTTTCACGAGAGCAATCACCTTGCGATTTGAACATTTTGAGGCAATATGTCCAAAACCTTGGCATTTGAAACACTTTATGGTGGATTTGGAAGTGTTAGGATTGCTAGAATGTGTCATAATCTCCTTTAGAGACAGTCTTTGAATCTGAAAATCGATTAGGTGCTGATGACTTTGAAGAAGAGACACTCTCCTGATTGAAAGGTTTTTCATATCTAGATGACCAAATGCTACTCACCTTAAGCTCATTAAGTTGTCTTGCCACCCTAATGGCTAACATGTAGACATCATTGTATGTCTAATAAAGTTGTAGTTGGACAACATTACAAATTTCAAATTTGAGTCCACCAAGATATATAACAATTGTTTGTTCTTCTGGTTCAAAAATATCACACCGCATCATAAGGTTTTCAAATTCAGCAATATAGTCTTCTATTGATAGCTCGTTTCGTTTAAAATTGTGGAATTTGAGGAATGCGTTTTGCCAATGATTTTCTGGTAAGAATTTTCTTTTTAATTTATTCTTCATCTTTTCCTATGTTGTGAATGCATGTCTTCCATCATGAGCCTCCTTTTTTTAATATGCTCCCACCAGACACAAGTATGTTTTTTCAACTTGTTGGCCACTAGTTTAACCTTTCGATGATCTACAAGTTCATTGAGGTCAAAAATTCTTTCAGTGGTGTTTAACCAATCAATGAATTCATCATGATCATGCTTTTCTTCAATGTCTGGGATTTCTATCTTATAACCAAAATATCAATTATTTCTATCATTCCTACGATGTTACTGTTGGGAAGAAGATTCACCACTTGATGGATGACTTGGAGCATTATGAAAAGGATTAACGTCTTCCTAATTAAATGATCCATGCTCTGAAGCATCACCAAGGTCATCAGACATCGAAGCTGCCAAGCTTAAGTTGCTTTTGGAGTTCTATACTTGTCTCCTCAAATCTTCTAGCTTGATGTCTCGAAGTCCCTCTCACGTACAGCTGGTGGAACAGCCCTTTTTCATCGACCATGACCAGCCATGTTAACCAAAGTTCTCTAATACCACTTAGACACCAGGAAGGAGGGGAAAATATTTAGGAGATACTAGAAGCACACACTCAAGATTATCAACTCGCCACCCAAAGGAATCCACCAAAAGGATAAGAGTATGAACTAGAAAAAACCTTTATTCTTAACAAGCCAAAGGCTAAATTATATAAATTTGTAATTCAAGTCTGCCTTTTTACTGCATAGAACACAACTATTTATAGGCTAGAACAATCATCTAGCCGTAGGTTAGTCCAAAACAACATTAATAACTAAGTTGACGACACCACTCTCAAGCCTAGGAAATGAGAATGACCATAAAACTTGACTTGGACCATCAATTACAAGAAATACTCTTTGAAAACTAAAAAGACATCAATAATATTGAAAATTAACCTGAAGAGTTGGCAAATGACACAAATCTAGACCCACGAGTTCTCACTATCTAGAATGCTTTTACGAAAATATGCATATTCGATGTAAGAACCTCGAATTTATGCACCATTTTTTTTTTGGTATGAAAGAAAACTCATTGATCTTCCAAATTACGTGAGGCATGTGAACTTGAACATTCTAAAAATTAGCAATTTATTCGCCAAGGTTAAAAAAAACTATCCTTGCTGAAAATCTCGATGTCAAATGTTTTGAGATTTTGGTGGTGGTGGGGTGATTTGAGATTCTGGTGGCTAAAATTGATGGCGGTGATGATTCATGGAGGTGGTTGTTGATAATTACATTTCGATGGTGGCAAAACTGGTGTTGGTGGTGGGTTGCAAAAATTGGGTTGGCTCCCATTTGTCTTCGAAAGTAGGAGATTGCTACTATAGTAGGCTCTAATTGGTGGGGTGGGGGTGGGGTGGGGGTGGGGGGGGGGGTGGGAGAAGATGACTTAAAAAGTGACTTGACCAATTTGTCCCTACAGTAAAGACAAATTGAAAGAGAGTTGGCACCACGCACACAACTAACGGAGAATTTGGAAAAAATTCATCAATATGGACCACTTCATACCCAATGACATAGTTTAGGGACCTCCTATCCAAAAGTAAAAGGTTAAGAACCAAAAACACACTAAGCTCATACGTTAGAGACCATTTGTGCCAAAATTCCTTAAAGTTCTTGGTTAAAGAAAATTAATGTATAAGCATATGTGGCATCCCTTAAATGCCAAACTGGAGTAAGAGTCGTTATCTCACTTGGCCAAATCAATTAGTTGAAGCAAATCTACAATTGTTGGCAAAAGAATTCCAAATTCATCATTCATCTAAACTAACCTTAATACCAGTGAAAAAGGTGAAATTCTAGTTTTGTGGGAGAAAAGATTTCCCATATTTTATCTAAGAAATCTTAACGTCACATGTAGGGAGGCAAGCTTAGAACTGAACACATGCACGACATCAGATTATATGTTTTTTTTTAGTCCATGATTGGGAACTGTTTAGTCGTCTTTCTCTTATCTACTCCCAAGTTGATAAGATTCCTCTTTTCATGTCCCCTAGTCTCACCTATGTGGCAACATGAGGGCGAAAAATGTAAAGAGATGGATGGGATTTCTCTCGCTTTTGGCACAGCGAGAGTGACCAATTGTGAAATCGTTATAAATTTTAGTGGCTAAATGAATTTTAAAAAATTTAATGAACAACTTTAAATTTGCACAAACTTATATATTTAAACATAATTCTTTTATTTCCCAAGAAACTAGAATTCCTTTTTTCTTTTTCTTTTATCCTTCTCCTCATATTTGTTCTCTTCCTCTCCTCACTATTATCCATTCTGTACACATCATTAGATAATATAATGGATAAAATCTTAACTTTTATTTCTTTGTTGATAATATCGAGTACTATTCAATCAACTCTACCAAATACATCATAAGTTCATATTTAGTATATGTTGCAAATAGACTCAACGGTATAATGAGTAAAATTTTAATTTGTTTCTCTTACTTATATTATATGATTTATCTTACCAAATATGTCATAAAAGAATTGTACATTATATTGTCAACAAACTAAAGAGAAGGCAATATACACTTTTTTCTATATAAAATATTTTTGATACCCTATGTGTTGCTTCAAACTTTGTTAACAACACTAGCACTCAAGGACAAATCTCATAACTAACCTAGTAGATATTTGTCACAAGTCACGCAACCATTCTAGTTTCAAGTCTCGATATCACTCATTTATAAAAACGTATGTTGTACATGATTTTGCAATAATATTGTCAATTTTTAATATTTTCAAAAAAATTATTTTTAAATTTAAAATGTTAAAATAGCAATTGCAATAAAGATAAAACAACAAAATTTTTGATAACATGTTGTATTGTATTGATCGATGTTATAATAAAGAATATTGATATTTTATTTACATTCATAAAAGTACAGTTGTAACCAGAGATAAATTTTATATGGTGGCAATACCAACATTAACCTAAACACAATGAATATCTTTTGGTGATTTGAGCTTTGATGATTGACGAAGCATTGATATAAAATCTTATGGAATTGATGATGTATTGATAGGGATCTCCAAGGCTGGCTTTTATGAAGAATAAAATTAATAATTAGTAATTATTAATTTTATTGTGAGAGAGTGTATTGATTGACCACATAATATTGTATCTTTGTTGGAGTAGTAGCTCATTGTAAACAATATTTTTGTGTATATTCTCTTTTTGTTAAACGCGCCTAATTTGATTGACACTTTTGTGGTAGATATTGAAGTGTCCCTTCATAGTGCAACATATAGTTGGCCATGATAGAAGAAATGTTGAGGTAGATGTACTCCAACATTGGGGTATAGTTTGTCTTTGAGTTTTATTTATTGTCATTGCAAAACAAAAACGTATGGAAAATTGCTCTCTCTTAAACTTGAATAGATATCCTTCTTCATTTGTTGGACTAAGTTGGATCTTGTGGAGCATGTTATCCCATTGTTATTTATGCATGTATGACATGGTTATCAAAATTTTTGCACATCAATCTTGTTCCATTGCATAAGCCATTAGACGGATCCAAATTTCTTAACCGCATAACTGAACAATTTTTCTTGAGAACCAATTTGTGTGGTGGAATTCCATTTGGTATTAATGTGTTTAGAAATTCCTGATAATAATTATTAGTGACATCAACTGCTTCGTCAAAACACATGTAGCCTTTAGGTTCTCCATGAAAAGGTTGTGTGAGCTCCTCATTTAGATGGTCAACATACTCATTTTTTGTTTCCAAAATTACTCTATTTGTTATATACTCGGGAAATTGAAAATATTGACTCAACTCTGGAAAGATGCTATAAATTAACATCGTTTCTGATGAACAACCTTTTAATTCTTGAATGAGCATTTCACTAGGAAGTGAAATGAGATCTTCATTTATAGTGGGTTCTTGTTCATTATCAATTCTCAAAAGAAAATCTACAAAACTCGAATCACATAGTGCTCTCATATTTTTTGTAAGTTTGACTAGCTCTAGTTTTTCCCATAGATATGATCTCAATAAGCTTACATTCCCTATTGGTAGTCTTGTAGCTCAAGGCACTACAAAAAGCACTTGTTTGAAATCACCTTTAAACTCAAAAACTTTTCTACCGAATGGTTCACAATTTATTATCAAATCTCTTAAGGATCTGTCAACTTTTTCAATTGCAAACACTTTTCCTAAATGCTTCATCCTATATGATTAACTTTTCTTTTCTCAATAGCTCAGCTTTACCACATTTTTTTGATATGCCACATATGCTTAACTATGTTGTTTGGAGTGGTATGCCAAACTGTGAATGTGTTGTTCGACCTCCTGGCAGTATTGCAGCTGCTACACCTAAAGTTGCTGTTGTAAGTGTTGTGTTTCCTTTGGATCTTACATTTGCAAATAATGCTCGATACAAGAAAGTCTTGTGTGTTCCTTCTGGGCCTTCAACAAAGAACATACTACTTTTCCAGCATTGATTCATTGAACTATAGAATCATAAGCCACATTTTGCTCCGAATTTAGTTTTGATTATGCAACTAAATCTTGTGTAGGTATTTCAATACTTTCTTTTTCCAATATTTCTTTTATTTTCGTTGTCTCTATATTCAGTTGAAATTATCCATAATCGATAGCTGGTAAATCATACTGGTCAATGTTCTTTCCCATGGATTCTAAAATGCCTTTTATATATCTTAGAGTGTTTTGTGTTTGAGTATGAGTGAAGTATTCATTCATTTTAAAATCTTCAAATAATAAGTCAAAGATTGTGTCCCACAACTTTCTTACTTCAGTTGGTTCACAATACACTAATATTGTAGTAAACACCCTTTGAATGGCTTTTGACATTTCAAACGTTGGTGCTTCATCTAAACAATCCATAATACTGTTATTAGATTCATGCAATCCTCTTTGTTGTGCAACTTGTTTAAATGTTGAATATCGTATTCCATCCACCGTTAGTAGATATTCAAAAGATGTTGGACATTTAACATAATTGAGTAATAACCGTAAGTAGTATCTTTCTCCTTCTACTGAAGAAACTCTATTTATTGTTGATATCACTTTTCCTCTTTTCCTTGGTACCCACTTTCATGATTATTTATTATATACATAATGTTCCAGAAATTTCATGTACAAAGGAGTTATGGTATTTTGACATTTTTGAAATGTTACAAAATATGGTATTAGCATTGTTTTGGATAAGTTATCTTGATGAACAACATTTGTCAAATTTTTCCCTCCCAATAAGATACCAAATGCATGTTTAGGAAGTGTAATTGTATGTTTATTATTGCTGGATACATCTTAGTTCGTTTAAATTCAAAAATCCTCTATATTGATTTTTGTGCAAAAACACATCTTGCATCATGAAATTTTTGTATCTCATTTACAATGTTAACGTCATCATCACACGATATGTAAACTGTTGCCTTATTATGTCATTTGTAAATGTACTTGTATAGATATTTAACTGCTTTTAGTTCAGAACAAATTTCTATATTTATATGGCAGTTATATCTTGATAATAAGTAAGAATTGTATAGAACTACCCACTGATTATCTAAAGTTGCATTTCGCACTTTCGCCTGTCAATATAAATTAATCATATTATAGTACTATAAATGCAAGTATAAAAATATCATTAATCTTGTTAGAAAAGTAATTGTATCAAATTTTCCCTAATAAGAAAATTACTGCTATTATCTTTCTATTATTTAACTACATATTAACTTACTTGCAAGTCGTCGTTTCTTCTACGGTATATTGGATATGCATCTTTTCCTTGCATTGTTCTTCCATAGAAAATCTTGGATAGTGAATTTGGACTTTAGATTAAAAATGGGAAAAAAAAAAAAAAAATCACCATAGCATTGAAGGGTGTGTCTCACGAGTAGTAGCATAATACATAAAACTAAGCAGAAATTACAATTTTTCCCAGCATGTGCTCAGATTACTTCATGAGGACCCTCACAAAGTAATCTGAGCACATGCTGGGATAAAAAGAGGTTAAAAAGATTAAGCATAAACCACAATTGTCAATCTAAATGAAAACAATATAAACGTAAGTAAGAAGCAAAAATGAAAAAAGTGTCAATGCTTGCCTATATTGTGAGAATATTATTGATGGGCAGAAGTAAGATGAGAAGAACGTTTTATATATATAGACAATTATTAATTAATTTAAAATTTTCAAACTATAGTTTTGTACTATAATCACTATAATCTAATGTATTACAAACAATATTTTCATCTACATTTCAGTTTTGAAAACCAAGATTTGAATTTAATGCAGTAATAAACAAGGTTACAACCTTTTTTTTTTTTTTTGCAACTCATTTCTCATTCATTTCATCTCCATGATGCCAAAAAAAAAAAAAAAAAAATTTGAGATCATCTTTTCACCTTCATATTTAATTTAATAAATTAAATGTTTTGAAAATTATTTGTACATTTAATAATTTTTAAAAATTTAACATACAATAATGATAAACAATAAAAGAGTAATGGGGACATACTCTAATCCACTGCGTGGAAGAGTCAGAGTTGGTGGTGGAGGCGTTTTTCAAACATTGACCGCAAGTTCAGCAAAACCTGCTCTCATCCACCACCTTGGAAGAGTCGGAGTTGGGGTGGAAGGGATTTTCCAACGCTGACCATGCTGCTTGAAAATCGGTGTTGATGGTGAATTTGGTTTTCCATCGCCACTCCGCCATCGTCGGAGCAATGGCCACGCATCGTTGAAAGTAGTTTTGGAAGGATTAACTTCTCTTTCTCGTAGGCAAGAGATGTTTCATTTACTCAATGATGAATGAATATAATTTTAATTTATATATATATGATGAATGAATACAATTTTAATTTAATTAGATAAACATAAAATGTAATAAATAAAATATTAAAAGATAATTGTACATTAATGAAGATTAAGGGTGAATTTAGAGTTTTTTTTAAAAAAATTGTAAAGATAGAATAGTCCAAAAATAGGACCAAAAAAATGTATTGTTTTGTGTGCGAAAAATCCAGTCATTATGCAAAAGATTGTAGGCATCACAAACAATTGTGAACTCCATTGAAGAAGATAACATTGTGGCTACTGTGAGCAAAATCAATGCTATCAAAGAAAAAGTTCTTGGTTGGTGGTATGATACATGTGCAACTGCTCATGTATCATATGCTAAGTCACTCTTCAAAACTTATCACGAAGTGGATTGTGGACAAGAAATACAAATGGGTAATGAAGGCTGATCTAAAGTAGTTGGGAAAGGAAATGTAGATTGTCTTCACTTTTGGAAAGAATTTTCCTTAGCAAATGTATTACATGTCCCCCACATGAATAAGAACTTAGTAAGTGGAGATCTTTTAGGAAGATTAGGCATAAAAAGTATTTATGAGTTCAAAGAACTTGTACTATCCCGAAATGGAAAATTTGCTGGAAAAAGCTATTCATGTGAATGAATTGTCAAATTTATGTACAGTTGATAATTCTATTAATAATAAAGTTGATTATGTTTATATGCTCAATTCATTTACTTTATGGCATAGTAAATTATGTGACATAGGTGCTAGTACTATAAAAAGAATGGTGAAATGTGATATGATTTCATATAATATAAATTGTGCATATAAATATAAAATTTGTGTGGAATCTAAAAAGATTAAAAAGCCTTATCATAGTGTGAATAAGACCTCACAAATTCTAGAACTTGTTCATTCTGATATATGCGAACTGAATGGAATGTTAACTAGAGGAGAATATAGGTATTTTACAACCTTTATTGATGACTATTCAAGATATACTTATGTTTATTTGATAAAACATAAAAATAAGGCTTTTGACATGTTTAAAATTTATAAGAGTGAAGTGGAAAATCAATTGAATAGGAAAATAAAAACACTTAGAAGTGATAGAGGTGGCGAATATTTTTCTATTGATTTTAGCTTGTTTTGTGAACAACATGGTATAGTACATCAATATTCTGCACCTAGGACACATGAACAAAATGGTTTGACTAAAAGGAAAAATAGGACATTAGTTGATATGATAAATGCCGTGTTAACTTTTGTAAATTTGACATTTAACTTATGGGGTGAAGCTTTGTTAAGTGCATGTCACATACTAAATAGAATTCCTTTAAAAGCTACAAATATTTTTCCCTATGAATTGTGGAAAGGGAGAAAGTCTAAAATTGGATACTTCAAAGTGTGGAGGTGTCTTGCTTATTATAAGAACGCAAACCCTAAAAGGACTAAGTTAGGTCCTAGAGGCATCAAATATGCCTTAGTTGGATATGATAGAAATAGTAAATCCTATCGGTTATTAAATTTGGAGACCAATGTAATAATTGAATATAGTGATGTATAGTTCTTTGAGAACTTATGATCTTTAGATAATAATTATCATAGGAAAACTCAAGAGGAGATCCCTAGTTCTAGAAGAACACAAGAAGAAGCATCTTCTAAAGATGTTGATGATCCAAGTGAACCTCGAAGAAGCAAAGGGGCTTGAAAGAAAAAGGTATTAGGACCAGATGAAATAGACTCTCAACTCATTTCATTTTACCTAGTAGAGAGAAATGAGAAGAATATTGTTAGAACAATACATTGTATTCTTCAAGTGGAGAACGATACTAAGACTTACAAAGAAGCTATAGCTTCACGTGATCATATATTTAGGAAAGATGCCATTAAAGATGAAATGGATTCAATTATATCAAATAATACTTGGGAGCTTGTTGATTTACCACCCAGTTCTAAACCTACTGGTTGTAAATGGGTGTTTAGAAAAAAGTACAATGTAGACGGTACACTTAATACTTTTAAAGCTAGATTGGTAGCCAAAGGTTATCAACAAAAGGAAGGAATTGACTATTTTGATACATTTGCACAGAATAACATCGATTGGGATATTATTAGCATTAGCTTCTATTTATGACTTACATGTTCATCAAATTAATGTCAAAATGGAATTCTTAAATGGGGATCTCAATGAGGAGGTCTATATAAAACAACCAAAATGGTTTGTTCTACCTGGTAATGAACATAAAGTATGCAATTTGATAAAATCATTATATGGTTTGAAACAATCACCTAAGAAATGACATGAGAAATTTGACTTAACAATCATTTCATTTGGTTTTCATACATAATAGTTTAGATAAATGTTTATATTTCAAATTGTGTGATTAATATATTGTATTTATTTGCTTATGTGTTGATGACATGTAGATTATAAGTGATCACATGGATTGAATAAAAGAAAATAAAAGGTTTTTATCTTCCACATTCAAAATGAAGGATTTGGGACAAGTGGATACATACTAAGTACTAAAGTCACAAAAACCAGTGGGGGATATTTTCTGAGTCAATCACATTATGAGGAGAATGTGATAAATAAGTTTAAACATTTGAACATAAAAGAAGCAAATACTCTATTTGGTCCAAGTATCAAACTTGTTAAAAATGATGGAAAAGCAATAACACAACTCGAGTATGCGAGTGCTATAGGTAGTCTTATGTATGCAGTTCAATGTACAAGACCAGACATAACATTTGTGGTTAGTAAACTTAGTAGGTTTACTAGTAATCCAAGTAAGAAACATTGGAAGGCTATTGGAAGAGTTCTTGGTTACTTAAAGAAAACAAAAGTTATTAGCCTTCAAGATTCCAAATTCCCGACTGTATTAGAGGGATTTATTGATGCTAATTGGATATCTAGCACTGGTAAAAAGAAATCCACATCGAATTGGGTGTTTACTCTTGGAGTAAGTGTAGTTTCTTGAAAATCTAAGAAACAAACATGCATTACACATTCAACTATGGAATCCGTGTTTGTAGCATTAGCTGAAACTGGAAAAGAGGTTGAATGGCTTAATGATCTTCTATTTGAGTTACATTTGGGACCAAAGAATACATCTTCGATATCTATCTTGTGTGATAGTCAAGCTACTTTAGCTAAAGCACACAATGAGGTATATAACGTGAAGTATAGACATATGAGTCTATGACACAATTACGTAAGGAAATTAATCAAGAGTGGAATAATTTCTATAAATTATGTTAAGTCAAAAATTAGCGGAACTTTTTACTAAACATCTTATAAGAAAATTAGTAAAATCTATATCGAGTAGGATGAGGTTGAAAGTGTAATGACCTAAAAATTCGTATTTCTAATAAATTTATTTTAAATATGAAAAATATAATAAAACAAGAAATTTAGTTGAGTTGTCCCGAAAATTTCTTCAAAAGTAGTAACATTTAGAATTTAATTTAAATCTGATTAATAAAAAGGGAAAAAATCGGACTTAATAATTTATGAAGGGACTAATATGAATTAATTTAAGATTTAATATCTTATGACAAGGCTTGATTGGTTAAAAATAAAAAGTTGGGGTGGGAACGCAAAAAGTTGAGAAAGTAAAGTTTTAAGCCTTTTTGGATAAGTCAAGCAGTCATCTTTAGAGCGATCGTATGAATTATGTATGGGTCAAAATTCTACGAATCTTGCGGTGTTACAAAGTACACAACTAGACCTTCGAAATGGTACCAAATACACCTACATTTGACTAAGAAATCAACCCCAAAAATTTATGCCAAAAACATTTAGTAAGTTTGAAATCTGGAAAAGAGTTAAGAGTTTCCAGCCAAAACCATGTTCGGGTGGCCATTTTTAGAATGATGTTTTAATTACTATGGTGGTCTGTTTTCTACGATTCGAAGTGCGTTGCGAAGATTCCTGTAAGATCTTCGAGATAGCATAAGAGATGTCGAAAAATAAGCATGCATCGACCTTTAAAACCTGACCCAAAAAGGGTCAATGAAGTAGGAAATCTGCCATTTTTATTTTCTGCAGAGATTTATTACCCTAGATGCCCTCCCTAGTGCCCCTATTTCCATGGGAAAATGAAAAAGCATTACTTAAAGACCAAGAGAAAATTTTAAGCAAATCTAACCAACTTTACAAGTGGCCCTAGAAGATGAAAAATAATCATGAGGAGAATGTTGGATTCTTCCTATAAATACCCTTTACTTTAAGGCCTCAACTTGCCCATTTCTTTTCCCTACAACCATCATAACACTATTTCATTCACACACACTCTAAAGAAGAAGGTTCTTAACTTAAAAAGGGGAAAATATATCAAATAGAAGGGATAATTCAATATTTAAAAATCTTGAAAGGAAGAGCTTGGTGTGGAGGTCCTCTAATTTAATTTAATAGAGAAATCTCCACACCCGAGCCTCAAGGCCCCAGTATGGGCAGTAGCATAGATGGACCAAAAACCCCAGGTTTCATGGTGGAAAGAGTTAGATTCAGGGGCTAAGAACTTAGTTTTCAAAGTAAAAATACTCTTAATACCTCTCTGCCCTGGAAGGTATTGATACATCATAATTACTGTTCTACGATGGGGTATCAGTACCCCAAAATCTCTGCACCATGAATACCTCATACCAATTTCTGCAGGGTCCTGTTACCCCTACCTACAGATTCAAGTAATATTTACATTCCATAAGATTGTGATATGTAGAACCTTTTATTTTCAGGTGGATCAAGGCTAACCACAACGAGTAGTGAGTAAATTACGTTATATGCCTTATGTGAAATACGATAAGTACATATTTCATAAATTTAATATGCTCCAAAATACTTCATTTTATGAGATTGATTCAAGTAAAGATATGGGATGTTGTGTTCTTATATGCTCTAAATGACTTATGTTGATAAGATTGATATAAATAAAGATATGTGATTTTATTAGCATCTTGAGCCTATTTATCATTTATGCATCAAGAAGGGATAATGAAAATGAGAAGTTATTTTGTATTATACATACTCAACTTGAGATGAGAAAATAAAGTCTACATGTATACAAAGACAAGTTATGTTATAATACAATAAGTTCTCCAAGCCTATTTGTACACCACAAAGGGACGGTAAGGGTCCAAAAAAAGGAGTTGATCAACTATGGCCAAGGGTTAGAGTGACCCATATGAGGACACGAGGTCCGATTAAAAAACGGCCAAGGGCAAGAGTAGCCTATAATGGGACGGTAAGAGTCCCACAAATTGATCAACTACGGCTAAAGGTAAAAGTAGCCCATAAAGGGACGGTTAGGATCCAAAGAAGTTGGCCATCATGCTTATGCACAAAGAATGTTTATTTTGAGCGATCGGTGTACAAATATTGCTTAAGGAAGGGCCCTAAGAAAGATAAAAGATACATTTAAGTGCAACATCACACGTGCACCGCATTTTACTCATTGAATGTCACCATGCATAGTCGTTTTATGACTCTTATAGGAAATGAATCGAGATTACTATGAAGTCATGGGACAAACGTGGAAAGTAGCTTCAGATGGCCAAGAATACCATTTGATTACCAAGATTGATGTATGGTCCTCCTATCCCCATCAACCTGGGCTACAAAAGTATGAAGCCACCTATTTTCTCATGGATATATATGACTATTGGACCATGGAGCATCATACAACCCACTTTTATAAAATGTAATAGCATAAGTGAACTCGTCCTTAACATATAAGCTCCTCCCATTTTGATAAAGTGTCTTGTAGTACTTTTAACGGGCTTAAGACGTATGGATTATTCATGAGACGTAATGATTTGTCATGAGCCATTTTAGTACGAAATTGTAAGTAATGTATTTCCATCCTTTACTTAAGTCCATGTTTTGTAGCAACCTACGGTATTAGAGGTAAAATGAATCAAAAGACGAGTTTCACATGTTTTACTCTTCCGCTATGTTTAAGTTATTATGCATTATTCTTTGGCTTTTATTATTATTAAATATACCTGTTTTTACATATAAAAATAAGACGAATCTGAAGCAAATGAAAAAAGGCGGCCTACAAATATAGTCTCTGATTATTTTTAACGGTTTTCCCAAAAAGGAAGTGTCAAAAACTATAACAAATATGATTTAATCCTGTTTCTAATTGAACAAAAGAATTAATCTGATTTCTGCTTATGAGGGTACTAATATCCTCATATCCAATTCCTAATACCCTACTGGACATAAAAAAAAATTTTAATTAGACAGAATTTTGGGGTCGCCACATGTCTTGGTATCAGAGCTTCGATCTAAAGGTTCTGCAGACATTGATCAATGGTATTCAGCCATCGAAGATGACTTCTACCTCTGGTATGCCATGACCTCTTTCCATTTCTGGTATTTAAAGTTTTATGGTGATTTTTTTTCAATGTGCATAAACTGTCTATTTGCTTAGTAGATTAGACCCGGCAGTTCAACATAGGAATTTAGAGCCTATGAAAATAAAACTTGCTATCTATTTAAAGTAAACTAAGTATGGCAAGCCAAAGCAACATTGAACATTCATGAAGGCATAAGACACAATATAAAATTTCTCTAGCTTGCAATCAAACAAAGTTGAGGTAATATCCACAACATAATAAGCTGAAATTATAAGGCATTGCTAAAAGACAAAAAGAGTTAAATGCTTAAGGGATACACATCGAGGGTGGGTAACAACTAATCTTCATCTTCAGAATCTTGTAAACTCTTGATCATTTCATCCAGATGATCTTGCCTAGCCATAAGCTCTCGGTTTTATGCACGCAACTCCGAAAGGTTATCCATCACGTTAGCTTGGAAAGTCCAAAAATCAGTCATAAAGGCACTCCAGTCAGCCGGTGAAGGTGGCATGAAATGAGCAGCCCCTTCAACCCCTACGCATCCAACATCTATTCCGGGTTTAGTTTAAACCCCATCCACAAGTTCAAATCAGGATTTCATAAGAGAGCTTGCCCCGATTTTTGTATAGGGATGCATTGAGATTAATATTTCTTCCTTAAGACCCGCCCCCAATTTGATCGCTATATCAGTGATCAAACAGCCATAAAGCAACCTCAACTCCGGCTTATTCCTACACCCTACCATCTCCGAAGCAATTAAATCGCATAAGTTTGTTCTTTGACCCAAGGCAATTTTCCACATCATCCATGTGTCCTCATTAGTTAAAGAAGAAAGTTTTCCTGCTTGAGGCTTGAGCACATGGATAATAATTAAATGGAGCAACCGCATGTCTCAGTCCAAAGAAGAAACGTCCCTAGAAGGTTGAGTCATGGCCTCATTTTTAAAAATAAAGCAACAAGCTTCAAGATGATTATATGTCCCACTATAAAATTCTCCTCCTGTTGGGATTCCATATAATCTGAAAAATAAGTTATCATCAACTACATAGGCTACTCCCTTTACGAATGTCTTAAGATATTCGGCGTTAGGTTCGACAATTTCGGCATTAGCATAGAAATGTCTTACCACATTTTCACAATAACCTCTAGATAAACCTAGAAAATCCATCCACCCAAAGCTATGAAATTGTTCTAGATAAGGAAAGCTCAAAGAATCTAGAAAAGAAAAATCTATCTCCCAACCCGGTAGATCTTCTTGACTAGAGAATAAAGGATACCTAAGGAAAGCAACCTTATTCTAGAACCAAATGGAAGAAAACTCCTCTTCATTGGCCGGAACTTCAGTCTAGGAAGGACCCGCAGCGGCCCTACTCTTTTCCGCAATTTTCTTGATTGAAAATTGGGTAGATTTCGCCTTAGAAACCACATATTGAGCACCTTTACCCTTGGTAAAAACTTTCTTTGAAGGGCCCATGAAGAAATTCGAAGAAAAATTGGATTAGTTTGAAATGTTGGTAAATTGGGAAGAAAATGAAGAAAACACGGAAGGACGAGAGACAAAAAGGAAATGAATAGTGGATTTGGGGTAAAATTTAGGGCTCAGGTAAAAGTCCCATTTTACCCATGTAAAAAAAAATTATCTGAAATTTCGCAATAGGTCATGATACCCATAGGACCTAGGTATCAATATCTTCCCTGAACAAAAGTGTTTGACACTTTCCTAAATTTAAGAGTTCAAAATTTCTTTCTTTGGCTTATTCATATGTATTTATATAGAATTGATAATTTCATCGGAAAGGATGAATTGAATTTTTTTTTTAAAAAAATGAACTTTCACAAATCTTATCTTATTTAGATAATCAAGTATGGCAAATTGAACTATTGATCAACTGACCCAGTTAGTGGAGCAGCAGGCTTGTCAAATAGAACAGTTTATGAATCAACCTCCCCCCAGCTACAAACCCACATCAAGAAAGAGATCTTAGTAGCGATCATTTTCGTCATCTAAATCTCCCTATATTTTATGAAGCAAAAGATCCAATCGAAGCTTAAAATTGGTTAAGAACAATGGAGCGTATGTTCGCCTATGCTCATGTGACAGATAATGAAAAAGTGATATGTGCATCTTTCATGCTACAAGGAAGTGCTGGATATTGGTTAGATACATTGACAAGTATGGGAGAAACTGCGGACATAACTTGGGAAAGGTTCAACGAAATATTTAGAAACAAATATTTCTCCACTTCTACTTAAAACCAAAAGTTAAATGAATTTATCCAGTTATGACAAGGATCAATGACGGTATTGATATACATAAGAAAGTTTGAGGATCTATCTCGTTTCACCGCTCACATGGTCGGCACGAATGGATTTAAAGTTGACCACTTTCTGGAAGGATTAAGGCCCGAGCTTAATAGTGATGTACTCATGTCAGGAATTCAGAACATGAGATTCCCACAAATTACCAATAAGGCCCTACTAGCTGAGCAGGCTAGACTCAAAATTATTCGGGCCAGAGAAGCGAAATCAAAATCGAAATCAGAATAAAAAGGGGTTTAGGGTCAACAAGAACTGGAATGAGAATAAGAATAAATGGGCCGGCAAACATCAAGGAGAGAGCTAAACGAACCTCGTTTAAAAAGGGAAAAACCAAATAACTAGACAGAAACTAAGACTACCCCTCCACGTACCAAATGTGGAAGATCTCATCTCGGAGAGTGTCTAGGGGGACAAGAATTATGGTACTCGTGTAAGAAACCTGGACACATGAGCTGAGATTGCCCAAATAAGCTTAAAGTAGGAAAGGGAAAAGCGAGAGTGTATGCCATGGTCAGGCCAAAGAATGGAAAAGATGAGATGAGAGAAAAATTTCTCGACCTATTCTAGGTAAATTTCAAGGACGAAATTTATTTAAGGGGGAACAATTGTAACAACCTGAAAATTCGTATTTCAAATAAATTTATTTTAAATATGAAAAATAAAATAAAACGAGAAATTTAGTTGAGTTGTCCTGAAAATTTCTTCAAAAAAAGTAACATTTAGAATTTAATTTAAATATGAATAATAAAAAGGGAAAAAAATCGGATTTAATAATAAATGAAGGGACTAATATGAATTAATTTAAGATTTAATAGCTTATGATAGGGCTTAATTGGTTAAAAATAAAAAGTTGGGTGGGAACCCAAAAAGTTGAGAAAGTAAAGTTTAAACCCTTTTTGGATAAGTGAAGCAGCCATCTTTGGAGCGATCGTATGAATTATGTATGGGTCGAAATTCTAAGACTCTTGACGTGTTGCGAAGTACACAACAAGACCTCCGAAATGGCACCAAATACACCTACATTCGACTAAGAAATCAGCCCCAAAAATTTATGCCAAAAAACGTTCCAGAAAGTTTGAAATCTGGAAAACAGTTAAGAGTTTCCAGCCAAAACCATGTTCGGGTAGCCATTTTTAGAACGATGTTTTAATTACTTTGATGGTCCGTTTTCTACGATTCAAAGTGTGTTACTAAGATCCATGTGAGATCTTCGAGATGGTATAAGAGACATTGAAAAATAAGCATGCATCGACCTTTAAAACCCGACCCAAAAACGGGTCCATGAAGTAGGAAATCTGCAATGTTTATTTTCTGCAGAGATTTATTACTCTAGATGCCCTCCCTAGTGCCCTTATTGCCATGTGAAAATGAAAAAGCATTACTTAAAGGCCAAGAGAAAATCTTAAGCAAATCTAACCAACTTTACAAGTGGCCTTATAAGATGAGAAGTAATCATGAGGATAAGGTTAGATTCCTCATATAAATACCCTTTACTTTATGGCCTCAACTTGCCATTTTCTTTTCCCTACAAACATCATAACACTATTTCATTCACACACTCTCTAAAGAAGAAGGAAAGAACACTTAAAAAGAGAAAAATATATCAAATAGAAGGGGTACGTCAATATTTAAAAATCTTGAATGGAAGAACTTGGTGTGGAGGTTCCCAAATTTAATAGAGAAATCTCCACACTTGAACCTCAAGGCCCCAATATGGGCAGTAGCATAGATGGACCAAAAACCCCAAATTTCATGGTGGAGAGAGTCAAATTGAGGGCTAAGAACTTATTTTTCAAAGTAAAAATACTCTTAATACCTCTCTGTCCCGAAGGTATTGATACCCCATATTTATTATTCTACGATGGGGGTATCAGTACCCCACAATCTCTGCACCATGAATACCTCATACCAGTTTCTGCAGGGTCCTGTTACCCCTACCTACAGATTCAAGTAATATTCACATTCCATAAGATTGTGATTTATAGAACATTTTATTTTCAGGTAGATCAAGGCTAACCACAACGAGTAGTGAGTAAATTACGTTATATGCCTTATGTGAAATACGATAAGTACATATTTCATAAATTTAATATGCTCCAAAATACTTCGTTTTATGAGATTGATTCAAGTAAAGATATGGGATGTTGTGCTCTTATATGCTCTAAATGACTTATGTTGATAAGATTGATATAAATAAAGATATGTGATCATTTATGCAACAAGAAGGGAGAATGAAAATGAGAAGTTATTTTGTATTATACATACTCAACTTGAGATGAAATAACAAAGTCTACATGTATACAAAGACAAGTTATGTTATAATACAATAAGTTCTCCAAGCTTATTTGTACACTACAAAGGGACGATAAGGGTCCAAAGAAAAGAGTTGATCAACTATGGCCAAGGGTTAGAGCGACCTATATGAGGACACGATGTCCAATTAAAGAACAGCCAAGGGCAATAGTAGCCTATAATGGGATGATAAGGGTCCCAAGAGTTCATCAACTATGGCCAAAGGCAAAAGTAGCCCATAAAGGGACGGTAAGAGTCCAAAGAAGTTGGCCATCGTGCTTAAGCACAAAGAATGTTTATTTTGAGCGCTTGGTGTACAAATATTACTTAAGAGAAGGGCCTTAAGAAAGATAAAAGATACATTTATGTGCAACATCACACATCCACCGTATTTTACTCATTGAATGTAACCATTTATAGTCATTTTATGACTCTTGTAGAAATGGATCGAGATTACTATAAAGTCATGGGACAAATGTGGGAAGTAGCTTCGGATGGCCAAGAATACCATTTGATTACCAAGATTGATGTATGGTCCTCCTATCCCCATCAATCTGGGCTACAAAAGTATAAAGCCACCTATTTTTTTGTGGATATATATGACTATTGGACTATGGAGTATCTTACAACCCACTTTTATAAAATGTAATAGCTTAAGTGAACTCGTCCTTAACATAGAAGCACCTCCCATTTTGATAAAGTATCTTATAGTACTTTTAACGGGCTTCAGACGTATGGATTATTCATGAGACGTAATGATTTTTCATGAGCCATTTTAGTACGAAATTGTAAGTAATGTATTTCCATCCTTTACTTAAGTCCATGTTTTGTAGCAACCTACGGTATTGGAGGTAAAATGAATCAAAATACGAGTTTCACATGTTTTACTCTTCTACTATGTTTAAGTTATTATGCCTTATTCTTTGGCTTTTATTATTATTAAATATACCCATTTTTACATATCAAAAATAAGATGAATCTGAAGCAAAAGAGAAAAGGCGGCCTACAAATATAGTGTCTGATTATTTCTAACTGTTTTCCCAAAAAGGAAGTGTCAAAACCTATAACAAATATGATTCAATCCCGTTTCGAATTGAACCAAAGAATTAATCTGATTTCTGCATATGAGGGTACTAATACCCTCATATCCAGTTCCTAATACCCTACTGGACAGAATACAAGAAAAAAAAATTAGACAGAATTTCAGGGTCGCGACAGAAAGTCTTTAATTAAAAAGAACCACAATGACGAAAACCCTACCTAAATATACTAAAACAGTATATTTTAGGTTTAAAGGGTAAAAACAAATCATTCAAAAAGTAGATAGTTTCAGCACTATAATATATTTAAAACCCTATCCCAAATTAAATAGTACTGGTTGTTACATAATGGAGGGTTGAGTTATTTAACTTTTAATGAAGTTCAGAACAAAAGTACACGTATCTCTAAATGTAACAAAAATATTGGAAGAACTTCATCTATATGAACTTTGAGGTGGTGCCGCTTCAATAGAGAGTTGAAATTTCTCTCTTAAAAGTTAACGAATAGGATAAGCACAGGGCCATAAAAGCGCTAAGCGAGATTGAGAAACTTGTGAACATATGACACTTGTGTGTGTGCTATCAACGGCATCATCACAAGGAATAACTGGTTCAAAGCTATTATGCTACTTGGGATTTCGATGATTGCTTTGTTAGGATTACACCATGGTTAGATTCAAATCGAAATATATCTTTACTTTATGCACAACTGTTGCTTGTTTGAATTTGTAATCAATATAATTTTGAACAAGTTGGAGATTGTTGTAAATTGTTCAACAATATTATTGATAAGGAGAATTTAATAAGAGATTAGCATTAAAGACATTTTTGTTGATAAGAGATTATCATTAAAGACATTGTTGTTGCTGGACCTTTAAAAAAAATTACCGCGGTCAGACCTCGGTACGCAAACTGCGGCAAAACCACGTCAAATAGAGAAAATCTATTCCTTTTTTTAGTTAAGGCACCAAAAGGTGCCTCTTGGTTCCAAGCATTGTGTCTCCAGAATTTTGGTGTGTTTACATTATAACTTCATGTGGAATTTGATGATTAAAAAAAACCATCCCCAAAACAACAATAAACATAATCTCTTATACTTTATCCAAATTCTTTCACAAATTCAAAACCAATTTTTTGTGTTCTTCAAGTTCTTAGAAGTATTCATTGGTGATTAATGATTACTTCTATAAAGACTTGTTTAATCCTACAAACTATTTGTCTGTGTATGCCTTAAGCATTCCAAACATCCTAGAGGAGACAAATATCATTTGAGGACAATGATATCGTGTTCAAGCAATTTCTTTCATATCTGGTCATTTCTATCTTTTTCGGTATATTACTACTCATTCTCCTAATATTTTCCTATCATTAACTTATGATGAAGTTAACCAGTATAGAATTTGCTGATATATACCATATACAAAGAAGAAACAAGAAATACGGGAAAAATTGATTCAACCAAATAACATTGAAACATAATATAGGTAGAGGTGGCAATGCTCAGCTCGGCCCATTATCCACTGAGCTCAACTTGTCCAAAGGGACGAGCCTAGCTCAGCTCGTCCCTATAATTGATGCTCGGTTCAGCTTGTTAGCTCGTGGGCCGAACGAGCCAAGTTGAGTGGCCCACGAGCTCGGCTCCTTTTTTTTAATATTATTTTGAAGAATTTAAAAATAAAAAAGAAATAAAGTATGAGAATTTTTTTCGGTTAACTTAAAAGTTGAAAACCCTTATCTTTTTTTGAGCTTGGGATTGACTACTTTGAACGTAGGTGGAGTTAAAATTGTACACAAACAAATTGTTGTGTATACAATTTTTTTTTAAAATAAGATGAAGAAAATAAAATATTTACGCAAATAATACTTACTACAAATTCAAGTATTTTGTATTCAAATATTCAAGTTCTTCAGACATCATTCTATCCACTATATTTTGGACCCAAAGTTCGGCATCCTCTCAGTCTTTCAGACACAATATGCTCTCTAATATATCGACTTTAAGTCTTGACCTGAAATTAGACAGAACTCTGCCACATGTACTAAAACCAGACTCTGATGCCGGAGGTGTTAGTAGATTGCGTGACATACTTAAAAGAATTGGGTATTAACGTTTATTTTGTCTCTACCATTGTAGTATATCAAAAAAACATTCTCTCTTCGTTGTCTAAAATACTTAGCATGTCGTGCATGAAATACCTAGCTAACTCTAAAGGTGTATCACTAGAAGAAGAAGAAGAAGAAGAAGAACCAGTATCATGTTGACTACTCCTAATTGAACTAAGATAACTCCATAAGTCATTATCGTCAAGTGATGACGAAGCATGTGTTGGAACAAGGGATCATATGACATTTCTTCCGGCCTTTTCAGCGTAGACCTCATACATTTGACTTTAAAAAAATTTCTAAATTATCATATGTTAGTGGATTTTCGTACGTTAAGTCTGAAATCCATAATAGATGCTAATGGAAATAACATAGGCAAACTCTTCACAATATTTTCTAAATTTAGCCTCCATCATATACATAATATTAGAAAAAATAGCAAAATCCTTATACCTATTGAAATTGTTAACAATATAATAAAAATGATTGAGAACTAGTAGAGTAATCGGATAATATGCACATGAACATACATTTGTTGTGTCAAAAAAAAAATTCAAAAATTTTCTAACATGCTCAGTCATTTGTTTGCAAATCATAATCTAAGCTGTGTGAGTGTGAGTCGTTATAATATGCAATAATGCAATCTTCATACCCTTAACAAGATTCAAGCATGAGATATGTTGAATTCTACATATGGCCTACATCAGTGCAAAAACTTTTTTCTTGAAGTCTATTTTCAATACATAGAACACCAAAAACCTGTTTTCTAGTTGGTGAGACCGTAATATAATTAATAGCGTATTTAATATTTTGTAATTATACATCTATGAATTTTAACCCATCTTGCACAATTAAATTAAAAACGTGACATAACAACGAATGTGAAATAAAATACCATCAAATTCTAGATAAAAATGTTGAATCAATTTTTCAATTACTATACTGTTGGGGGCAACATTTTCAAAAGTAAAACTACGAATCTTCATTTCACAATTAAATCTACGTAAAACACCCAGCAAAACATAAAAAATATTAACTCAATTATGAGGATAGTCAATTGTTCTAAACGCTATTATTTTTTTATGCATTATCTAGTGTTTATCAATGTAGTATGCAGAATGAGCCATATATCCTTTTTGTTTATTACCGATCCATAAGTCCAAAGTGAATGATAAAATACCGTTATAATTATTAATATCACTTATAATAGCTTTTTTCTTTTTATTAAATAAAACAATAGTGTATTTCTTACAACAGATACGTACCATGGTTGGAGATATTTTTGTATGAACCTCATGAAATGAGGATTTTTCACTAAACTCAGTAAAAACTCGGCACTTGTTGCGGCATTCTCTCGCGGCGCATGCTGTTGTATGAATCTATCCAATTGTTTAGATTAGGAGTACCACTGGAGCATACTCCGGGAAATCCAAACTGGAGTTGTGTATAATTTGATTCCAACATTCCATGTTTGAACACACACTTTTTGAAGTGTCTGTTTAGATGGGTCATACATATCCCCTTTTGTCATGCTAACTTTTCTTTACAGTGTTTACACTATACTTTGTGCTCAGGGACTCCATCTATTAGTTTACCAGTGAACACCAACTCAAAATGCTATCAGCACCTAGCCTTTTATTTTTTGGCTTTTCGTTTAGTGTTAGAACCAATTGTTGTATTTGTATGTGTGTCGACATCTTTTTGAATATCATCCAAATCAATCAAATTAGTGCTACCATACTCATCCACAATATTGCAAAGAATTAGAATGTCATTAAGACTACTGAAATCATCATCACTTTGATTATAAGCCATTTCAAATAAATTATATAGAAAAAAGTAGAAGAGGTGGTAGAAAATTAGAAATGAAATAGAAGAAGTAGAAAATTAGAAATATAAACTAATATTGAGATAATAAGATTTGAGATAAATAATTTTAATTAATATTGAGAGATAATGAGAATTGAGAATTGTTGTTGAATTTGAGTACATAATAGATTGAGAGATTGATGTATGAAAAAAATGAATTAGAGGGAGGAATTTATAGGGAAAAATTCTAAAATTGAAAAAATATAAAAATCAGCATCAAACGGTCACTCTTTGACTTCCATGAGCCCTTTTGATTAGCGACTTGTGGCCATTGCTCACGAGCCTTGACGAGCCAACTCGACTCGTTGGGCCGGCCCACAAGCCGACTCGTCTCTTTTGCCAAGCCAAATAGGCTCGGCCTTTTTTTTTTGGGATCGTTCCCTGACGTGCCCAAGCTCATTATAGGTCGAGCCTAGATGAGCCGAGTAAGCTTCCGCCTAAGCCCCCGCGAAAGCAGTGGTGGACAAAGTGGAAGCGAATCCTTTTGTTTAATTTATAAAATATTCAAAATACATATTTTGAATATTTTATAGCCTCGTCAATCCAACCAAATTCATGCCAATTAGGTGTGTTTTAGCAGTGCATATTTGTTGATTGGGAGATATTTAACATTATTACTATGCTCCGTCGGAATATCGTTTACCATGTAGGAGATTCAGTTAGGTATTGCAAATAGTTAATAGGTGATGAATGAGTAACTTAGTTGAAAGATGAGTGAGTGTTTAAGATACATTTTAAAGTTCGGTGACTAAATATAAACCATGTTAAAATTGAGTGGCCACCGGTTGATTTTACCCGTTAATAGACCATCTGTTAATGGTTTGTTAACCGACCATTTTTTAACATACCTTATCACGAAAGTATTTTCTTTATAAAAGATGTATTTGCAGCTTAAATTTTATAAGTCAGACTCTTTTCCTTTTCATCATGTTTTGACATGGCCTTTTAGCCAATGGCCAATATGCGATTTGAAATTTTTTGACTAAATTTTTTGTTTTGTTCTGATGATCGTATTTTATTTGGAAAATCTACAAACATAGACAAAGACATTACTTGGGCTTCGTTTGACATTATTGTGGGTTTAACAAAATTAGCTTTTGCTATGTTGTAGAAAAATTCAGGTGTGAGAATTATCAGATAAATGTTTGGTAAACTCATGTTTCAAAATTGCTGTATATTTCAAAATCAGCATTTAAGCGTTTGATAAACAAAATTGATTTATTTATGTATGTGTATAAAATTAATAAAATTGACATTGATTATAATAATGTTCTTTAGTAGTAGTAGTAGTATTATTATCATTATTATTATTGTAAAATTTATTTTTACTTTTTAATATTATCAAATATTTTCCAAGACAAAGCATTCACCATAATTATTTTAAAATAAAAATAATACACATCTATTAAATTTCAAAATTTATAAAAAATAGGAAATAAAAGTATATTCATATTGTACAAAAATTAATTAAATTTAAATTTAAATTATTTGTGGATATGCTTTATAATTAGAATACTAATAAACATAGGATATAAAAAGAAACTATTTTAATTAATTAAGGTTAAAATTGGTATTTTAGTAATAAAAATGTGGAAAACTAAAAGAGTAATTATATTCACACAACACTTTTTATTTTTTGTACCACATTTTAATTATATTTAACATCCTTAATATATGAACATTATAGCACTCTGTCTCCAACTTTTTTATCACATTTTTATTTTCAACTTTTCATTAATTAGCACATTTTGTGTTTGATAACGGTTTCGTCTAAAATATTTGTTGAGAATTCGTAAAAAGATTCATTTGTCTGTCATATTTAAAAATAATAATAATAATACATACAAAAGTACGATAAAATATTTTTCCTCATTTCAAAGCGCGTAAACAAAATATCTCGACAGAAACCATTATTAATGATGAAATGTACTAATTAATGAAAGTTGAAAATAAGAATTCGATGACAAAAAATTAAGAACATAATTGCAAAAATGAACAAAAGTTGAGGATATTAAGTACAATTAAAATGTGGTGTGATTATAACTAATTGTAGTGTAAATATGACCACCCAAACTAAAAATCGGAAGTTACCATTTGCTGATTCTTAAAATTTGCTATTAGGTAATACAAATTCTTCTATAATTACTTTTTAAAAATTTATCAAATGTTTAAAATAACTTACAATTGTTTAACAATAAAAAATTGGACTCCAAAGTTAATAGTCAATGTGAAAGACTAAGCTGACAACTAATTTGAAATTTGACTTCAACTTTAGGGCATGTTTGGTACCTATCATTTTTTGTCTACTTTTTTTTTTTTTTTTTTTTTTAACTTTTTTCAAATTTTTTACACAATAAAAATAGAATTTGGGCAAAACGACCCAAATCGATCAACCGCTCAACCCAACTCAATCGACTTGGGTCGATTTTACCCTAACTGGGTTGAGTTGGTTGTGTTTTGAAAATCAATTTTAGTCGGGTTGGGTTGGGTTGGGTTGGGTTGGGTTGCGGGTTACCTCATAAAAACCGACTCAACCCAACCTAAACCAACCCGACCCGCTTATTAAAAAATATTTAAAATATTTAAAAATTATTTAAATTGGGCCAAACTCTTTCAAATTTCAAATTTTAATGTAATTGAGATTTGCCCAATTTGAATTTGGTTCAAACTTTAAAAAATTTCTCAACAAAATTAACAATAAAGGTTTTAAAGTGTATTTGAGCTACAAAAAAAAATTGCTCAAATGTGAATCTTGACCCTCCAAAAAATTGTCTTAGCGTGAATTAGGCCTAAGTCCAAACCGACATACTCAACCCAAACCGACCAAGCTAAAATATTGTCGATTTGGGTTGGTTCGAGTTTTAATTTTTGGTCGGGTTGGTTTGGTTTGATTTTTTGTCAAATCAAACATGTTGGGTTGGGTTCCGGTTGAGCCCAAAATCGACCCAACCCACCCCACGTCAACCCCTAATAAAAAAGTTTGAAAAATTTTTAAAAAGTAAAGAAAAAAGGGTAAATTCAAAGCCGGTCACTGTTTTGGCACTTATGGGCTCTAAAGTCATATGCTCAAAACTTAATTCAATTAAAGTTACATTTTAGAGCTAAAAAACCAACATACCCTTAATTGTAAAAAACGCTAATTGTGATACTGTTTTGTTGTGATACTGTTAAACCTATGATTTTGTACTATTAATAGAATATTTTAAGAATAATATTATTCTCTTGTTTATTCTATACTGATTAATTCGTCTACCATTAAACACCATATATATTTATACTTATCTATCTAATGAGAATCTATGTCATAATTGAATCTCAAACATGTTCATAACTTCGACAGATCTCTCTAACAAGTTGAAATTTCAACAATATCTAATTCATGGCTTACCTTGAGATTCACGAATCTACTTAAAACCTTGGAGTTTTCGATATGACCATGTTTTCTACATAAAATACATTCAAACACCAGTATTGTGGTGACTATTCAGAAGGTTTTGGTGTTATGAGTAGTCAAGTACAAGTTTATGATTCTTGTAGTGAACCTTGTTTAGGATCTGATCAATAAAAAACTGGGAGTGTTAATGAAAAATGATCAAGTTCAAATGATGTTCAACAAGAGAAAGATGAAGGGTGGCTTCAATAAAGATATATTTATCCGTGATACTGTTTTGACAAGAAAAATTAAAGATTGTCATTTTAAGTTAAAGAGACGATTTCAAACGGGTAAAATCTATCATACGCAGTGGCAAAGCGACTGGTTTTGACCGTCTCATCGAGACCATTCCGAAAATATATTATAATAAAAATTCTGAACATGTATGCGAATTCTATGTTCATTTCTATTGTAATACTGTTTTGTATAATACAGTATCAAACAACACACATGACTATGATACCATGCTTTTATCTTTGATACTGTTTAATTAGTCATGTGTGTTGTTTGATACTGTATTATGCAAAACAGTATCATAGATTAAAATATGGATTAAAACAGTATCAAAATTACTAATGCACATTACCTGAATAAAGCAGTATCATAGACAAAACTAAGATATTCAAACATTATCACAGGTTCAAACTTTACAATAATTAAACAGTATCAAAGATAAAAGCATGGTATCATAAATAAAATCCTTTCCACATAGATTCAAACAATATCATAGAATAAAACAGTATCATTGATTAAAACAGTATCAAAATATACTAATGCACATTACTTAAAGAAAACAATATCATGGATTAAAACTAAGACATTCAAACAGTATCATAGAATTAAAACAGTATCATAGATTAAAACAGTATCAAAATAGACTAATGCACATTACTTAAACAAAATATTATCATGAATTAAAACAGTATCAAACAATACACATGACTAACAATATTTTATGTGATACTGTTTTCTAACACTCAGGTTTTCTGTGATACTGTTTTCTATAATACAGTATCAAACATCACACATGACTAACAATATTTTCTGTGATATTGTTTTTCTATAATACAGTATCAAGCATCATGCTCTCTTTTAATATGCCTTCAATATTTCGTCTATTTCTTCTGGCTTTGAAGGGGTAGAAGGGGGCTCCTGCTTATGTGCCTTCAATGTTTCGTTTGCCTTTTCAAGATCACCCTCATATGTGACTACAGCTCTTTCAACCTCTTGCTTGGAGGCCTTGTACCTAATTTCCATGTCTGCAATACGAGCAAGCTCTTCTGATATGTCAATTTTCAAATTACCCCACTGTCAAGATTATTTTTCCTCCACTTGTCTTCTTTACCTCCTTCAAATAGCCATGCAACTGATTCCTCTACTCTGCCTTCATTCAGAATATGAGCCATTGTTGCCCCTTTTTTAGAGAAACCCATAGCCACAAGTTGTTGTGCAAGTGCTTCTAGCTTCCTCGACATGAGATAGCCATTACATCGCTCGTGTAGTTCTTGAGCTCGTCTCTCCTTTTGTCGTCGATGTTTTCTCTCGTTTTTTTGGCGGATTTTTTCTCGTTTGTCATTGTCAGCTCCAGGTACCGACTCTTATGCATGTTTGGTATGCTGATTGGTGGTGGCGGTGGCGGCGGCGACGGCGACGACAATGACGGCGATCAAGGAGGTTGCTGGAAGTGAAGGCAGTTTATGATGATCGCTGGAGGTGGAGGCAGTGCGGAGATTGCTGGAGCTGTGCAAAGGGTGATTTTGAAATTAATTTAAAATATTGATAAAAGTATGACTTAATCACAATTTAGAAAAATATTTTGACCTAATTTGAAACAAGTTATGTGCAAGAGAATTATAGGCAATTTTTTCAAAAAAAAAAAACCATTTTTTTGAAAAAAAATCTGCACCGGAGAAGCTCCTACTGAAATTAAATCCAAATTAATTTGTTCGGTTCCAAAAATAAAGTCCACACTCCGGCCACCTTCCTCATTACAACTTGCCGAGGGTGAAATACAGGAAAAATGCATAAATAAACCGATAGAAAATCAGAAAAAAAAAGGTCTCAAGAATTCTCCTTTTAGTTACAATCACAAAGGCTTCTACTATGGTAATTATACGGCGCTCAAAAACAAGCTTCCTGTGTTTGTATTTCCTCAAAACCCTTAACAAAACCCATCAATGATCTGAAATTTACGTCAGCAATTTTCCAGGTAATTGGTATTGAACAATACTTCTTTTTTATATCTTAAGCATAACCCGTTATTTCTATCCGAATTTTATCCAAACCCTTTTGATTTTAAACCGTATTTTCCCAAAAGATCATTGCTTTCGGTTTTCATTTCAATATAATTCCAGGTATATATATATATATATATATATATATATATATATATATATATATATATATATATATATATATATATTGACCTTTTGAGTTAATTTATTTTAAATGTCTTTTAGCGATAGCAATAAAGAAGAACAAATATGAGTCAACCATCTGTGGTTCTAGCTACAGCGAGCTATGATCACACCATTCGATTCTGGGAGGCGAAAAGCGGGAGGTGCTATAGGACCATCCAGTACCCAGAATCTGTACGCTCCTCTATTTTTCGGCCTTTTAGCTTCATTCAGCTTTCTTTTTTATTTTAAACATTATTTTCCACGTTTTAATTGCTGTTGTAATTGAAGTAATTGGGTCTATGTTAGAACTGTCAATAAGTTTGATATTTTTCTGTATATGATGATGTCATATTTTATAGAATGTGATCCTAGATGAGTACAAATTACCTTTAGAGTGGACATTCTACAAGTTCGTAGTTAAATGTTTAATTTTTGAAAATGGCTGGCTTCTGCTTTCAGTTTTTCACATCATTCTGGGGAAATATGTCGAATTAGCCACTTATTTAAGCTGAAAAGATTCTGAGGATAAGTGGGAATGATTATTACTACTAAACTTTGCTGCTAA
The DNA here is from genome assembly GCA_023638005.1 of Forsythia suspensa. Taxonomy (NCBI): domain Eukaryota; kingdom Viridiplantae; phylum Streptophyta; class Magnoliopsida; order Lamiales; family Oleaceae; genus Forsythia; species Forsythia suspensa. The sequence goes on from CM042667.1 coordinate 18,685,016, forward strand.
ATGTGGTAAAAATATCTGGTCTCTGGAGTGTGTTTGTGTAGGTACATTGATGATATGTCTTGGGATGTACTGGATAGGCAATGGAATCTCTTAGCATTTTTCCCTTTGTTGTTTCACATGGTTGCAACACATTGATGATGCTCAATAATCCAAACTTTTCGCTCTAGGAATCATGTCTTTGTACTGCTTACTGATACGTTGCAAATATTTTGTGATAAAATCTTCTATCCATTTGTTTTATAGGTAACAGTACTTATATGGTGATTAGTGAATACCATTGCTTCTTGTTTGATGTGTTACATTCACGAATATGATGCATATAGTTCTCATGAATTACAGTGGAATCAATTAGTAGAGAAATCGTGTGTATGAAATGTATGATTGTGCCCTTAGAACAGTAAAAACAAGGGTAAATTTATGAAGTGTTTTCATTGTCAAATCTGATGCATCCATCCTTTTGTTTTTGGAACAGCAAGTGAATCGGCTTGAGATTACCCCAGATAAACGCTACCTGGCTGCAGCTGGAAATCCTCATATTCGGTTATTTGACATTAATTCAAACAGCCCTCAGCCTGTATATATCTGTCCCCTCCTGTGTTTTCTTTTTACATCTTCATATTTTGCCTTCTGTTAATTTTGACATCTTTGTTACCGTGTCAGGTGATGAGCTATGATTCACACACTAATAATGTTATGGCAGTTGGATTTCAATGTGATGGAAATTGGATGTATTCAGGTTCTGAAGATGGCACAGTTAAGATTTGGGATTTGAGGTACAGGAAGTTATAGAATTTTTTTTATATTCAAAATCCTTTTATTTTCCTCTTGTTTGATGTTTATTTTAATCTTCTCTTGCTCTTGATGATGTAGGGCACCAGGTTGTCAGAGGGAATATGAAAGTCGTGCCGCAGTTAATACTGTTGTTTTGCACCCAAATCAGGTGTCTGTAACAGCGTCTTTCATTTCAATGGATTTATACTATGGCTAAAATTTTTGCATTCTCTAAGGTGTGAGAACGAACTGGGCTTCCAGTTTAACAGTGGTAACATATATGTATTGTGTTTTTTATGATTTTCAATTTAGTTTTTCCGAGGGCCTGTAGAACTAAAACTGACACAGTCTCCTTTGTTCATCTCTCCTTTGCGGTTCCAGTTACCTGTTCCATATATTGGGTTTTTAATTATCTCCTTTCTTACAGATATATAGGTTATATGTTGAACAGGGAAAATACTTCCTAGTTAATATTGCTGATTTCTTTCTTCCTGGATGTAGAGAAATTAGTGGTTGAATTGATCTTTTAGGCTGGTGTTTAGAATGGACACGGATATAGGTTTGCCAGTATCTTCATGTGGCCTTAAATGGAAGATAAGATATGATGTGATGACGTAAAGAGACTATAAGATTGCATTTCTTTGGTATTACTATAATGTGTAATCATGTTTCCATGGAAAAATTTATTACGTCAGATTTTCAGCTAGATTTAGCATTTTTAGATGTCATAAGATGCCTCTTTGCCTTATACTCCTTCATTGATTTGCAGACTGAGCTGATATCTGGGGACCAGAATGGCAACATTCGTGTCTGGGACTTGACAGCAAATTCATGCAGCTGTGAGTTGGTAAGTTGCTAACATTTTGCATGCAATATACAAATTACACATAAAACTTGGCATCATCTTTTATTTCTTAAATGAATGCAAGTTTTTAATTGGGTTAATTACATAAACCTCTCTTATGGTTTGTCCATTATAAAAGAAGAGCCTTTGTGAATTTGTAATTACGGTGTCCTCCCCTTGGATTGTCCTTCTTCATAACATACTTCTCCCTAAAGTTTACCATCACATGTTACTTTCCAGTAACAGAAGACGCTGACAACAAAGAAAATTGTAATTACCAGAACCACAAGGGCTCTTCTTGCATGATGGGCAAACCTCGGGGGAGGTGAATGCGAGTAACCTTTCAAATAAAATTTGCAGTAGAATACACCTTAAAAGCAAAGCTGTAAGCAGGGTATTTTGTGGAGTAAATTCCTTAGGAGGCAGATTTGATCGTACTAATATATCATCTCATAAATTTTTAAGTATGGCTTTTCTTGTGGGGGGTAGCAGGCAAATTCAATACTTTAAACTTTATTTTCAGGTTCCTGAGGTGGATACAGCTGTACGATCTTTGACTGTGATGTGGGATGGAAGCTTGGTAGTTGCAGCAAATAATCGTGGGACATGTTACGTTTGGCGCTTAATGCAAGGGACCCAAGTAACATTTAGATGCATTTAAATCTTTACTTTGACATGGGCTCTGTAATTGGCAATTTAATGTGATTTTGCATTCTATTGCAGACAATGACCAACTTTGAGCCTCTTCATAAGCTGCAGGCTCATGATGGATACATCCTCAAATGTCTCCTTTCTCCCGAGTTGTGTGAACCTCATCGGTTAGAATCTAATACTACCCTCCAAGGGCCTCATCATCTCATTGTTTATTCCATAATTTGTTTTTGGCTTTTCTTGCATTAATCTTCTCGGGAAGTGATATTTTGATGTTATTCGGATATTGAACCTGTTGTTCTCACTTAATGGTGATTTTTAGGTATTTGGCTACCGCGTCTGCTGACCATACAGTGAGAATATGGAATTTAGACGGCTTTACCTTGGAAAAAACACTAATCGGTATGGATTAGATCCTAACTTACCAGCTGCAACAGGTCTTAGAGCATGATTGGCTAAGCTTAGAAAAAGTTGACTTAGTAAGTTTACTTATAAGTAAATAGTAAGTTTTAAAATAAAATTTTTGATTGGTTAAAGTTAGAAATAAATTACTTATTTTGACATTAAATGCTAGTTTGACTAAGTTTAAATTATAACTTAAGCTGGTCAAACAAGTTTTTTATTCATCAATTTTGTAGGACCTACAACTTAGTACACACTTATTATCCAAAATTTTATAAGACCCACAATTTATATATACTTCAAATTATTTCAGCACTGCTAAACATGCACTAAGGTAAAAGTTAATTCCAAATAACTTTTTTTTGCTTAAAGTAAAAATTGACATCAGACATGTTTGGAAACAAAAAATTAAGTAGAAGTAACTAATACTTTTTTCAAGCTTGGCCAAACATGCTCTTGATTATGTAAATCTGTTCGTCAGGCTGTATTGTTGATCTTGATGAGTTTTCAGGGCATCAGCGGTGGGTTTGGGACTGTGTTTTCTCGGTGGACGGTGCTTTTCTAATCACAGGTATGCTTTAGAATTGTCCAAATCTCTATGTTATGGATAGTACTTGGCTATAATCTTGCTTATAATTGAGGTTAGAAATATGATATTTGAAAATCAAATTATGAGATCTTTGGTAAGAATGATTGATCAAGACTCGACACTATTACGAAAGAAAAAAAAGCTAATATCTTGTGCATACCAGTCCTATCTTACAAGCATGTACTCAAGGATACTGGCAACATGCAATTGGACAAAACTCTTAGGGGCCGTTCTCTTTGTGCTTCCGTTTTCAGTTTTGAAGTTTTGAATTCATTTTCAATTTTGTGTTTTGAGTGTTTGTTTTGAGATTGCTGAAAACACGTTTTTTTTGTCATTCTAGAATACTGATTCTCAAAACAAAAAACTGAAAATGCATTTACTTGGAAATTTTGAGAGTTTTTCTAATAATATTTTGGACCGCAGCAGTTTGCGACCGCAGCGCACGTTATATATTCTACGACAATGATGTAGTTTGGTTAAGATTCAAGGATGCAATACGCATATAGCAATAGATATTTCACTATATTTTGTTACTCCAATTACCATACTATTCAACAAGGAGACTGCAAAATGGAAGCTCCTCAAAGCAAGTTCATGAAATCATATAGAAAATCCTTTCATCAAACTTCCACATATTATGATGTTTAATTCTTTTTTTGGATGTGAGAAATGAACTTGCTTGGAAAGTAAAAAGAAGGAATAATAATGTAAGGCAATTCTGAGTGTAACAATGAAAAGGGAAAATAGAAACAATAACAAAAAATGAAGAAAAGCTACAAATTAGCAGAAAACTAGAATCAATCTATTAACCAATTCCTAGTACTATCTAGGTAAAGTATAGCCTGTAAATGATCAATTGAACATACAACAAAGCAAAGTTGAACTCCATTTCTCGCCATCAAAATTGTATCATGGTCTCACCAAATATATGGCTAGCTTCCAGCAGGAATCGTATGATATCCTCGTCCATTTCTTGATGAACTACTACTTAATTCATTGTCACTTTCATATACTAACAAAATATATTCAATCGCATTCAAATCTTCAACTTCCTCGAATTCTTCATCCCCATCATCATCGTTGTCCAAACCTTCTAAAAACGGATGATTCAACAGCATTTCTGCTGTCAATCTATACATTGGTTTCCTCACAAAGCAGCCCTTAAGAAAATCCCTGGCCTCCTTCAATATCTCACTCGGAATTTTTGGCAATTCGCACCCTTCACCAATATTATGAAGAATATCCTCTACATTTTAAACTCCTTCTTCCCATCCCAAGGAGGCTTCCCAGTCAACATCTCAAGAAAAATACACCCAAATGCTCAAACATCAGAGGGAAACTCTAATCACATCTTTGTCCTCATAATACCAATCCAATCAGAATCAAGCTCAAATGGAAATGAAACGGGATAACAGCAAATGGATACGCTAACGAATCAGACTGCCAAATGGAAATGAAAAGGGATAACAGCAAAAAACAATTATACCCTAATTACATACTCCCAAATTATACTCATTTTCAAAAATTTAACCCTAATTATAAATCTCAAATCTGAAAACCTTAGTTCAAGTAGGGAAGAGAAATGAAGGAAGAAGGAAAAAGCGAGAAGGTAAAAGGAGAAGACCGTACCTGTGGCAATAGCTGGAATAATGAAAAAAAAAACAAAAGAGCACAGCAGCGGTTTGGAGGAGAGAAATGAAGGAAGAATGGAGGAGGGAGAAGGAAGAAGAAGACGTACCTCAAGCTGGGAAGAGAAAAAAATAAAAAAAACGCACATAAAAAATGATGTAGGGAGGAATCGAAATGGTGTCCATCCTTTCATTTCCCGTGTTTTGGCCGTTTTGGAAATGGACTTTGTTTTGTAAAGAAAATGATGAAACGACCTAAATATCATTTTCCATTTCCTTTGTAAATTTTTTGGGTGTTTTCGAAAATGCATTTTTAAAAATGGATAAGTAAACACGTTTTCAGTGTTTTGAAAAACTGAAAACTAAAAATGGCTTGAAAACAACAAAGACAATAGGGCCTTATATTCTATTAACTCAACTCGGGAAATTGACCTGCTAAGACTGGTAATTGTTGCCTTCTACTAACGAACTGTTGTATCATTAGCAACAATATTCTGATAACATAATTGACACTAATGTTTTCATGTATATAACTTACAATAGCTTAAATCATAAGAAGCTCCTTTAGCAAGATTGAGTATGTTCTGATACCCGAGGTTGTCCGTGAATATGAAATTGTAATATGATGGGTGCTTTCTACATGTTTAAAAACGCAATTTCATCTTTTCTTGACACTTGAAAATTCTCAATTATGCAGCTTCTTCTGATTCAACAGCAAGATTATGGTCCATGTCCAACGGTGAGGAAATCAAAGTCTATCGAGGGCATCAAAAAGCAACAGTATGCTGTGCTCTTCATGATGGGACCGAACCTTCTTCGTGCTGAACCTAGAATGTTTGGTGTGCTGCATACTGTGCTGTATAATGGACAACATTGTCTAATCCACTTGACCAAAAATGCCAAGAATGTACTTCTTCCTCCCTCCATTGCACTGCACAGTGAAACATTATGATGCAATCCCGAGGCGAGGCTCTTTACGGGATGTAGTTTACTAATTAGATTTGATTTCAAAATTTATTTCACCGGGTCAGTTGTATGGTTGTTTTGTGAGTGAGACTTGTTTTAGTTGAACAGCAAAATATGTTAATTGGGTCATGTATTTTAGTTGTGGACGTGCTGAACTTCGTTTTGATTACATCTACTTATTATGCTTTCTCATTCTTATATTATAAAATGTGTAGATGGCATACGTTTCATTTTCTTTCAATTGTTATTATTAGTAGGGACCGCAAGCGGGTGGCTCCAACTCTGCCATCACCCACAGAAAGCATGACTGCAGCACCTGCCACCCTTCGGCTTGTGTCATCTCCACATCCTCTCCCTCCGCACCAGTCCTACTCAATTTTGATGCATGTTTGGCACAAAAGATTGGATGGTACTCCAAAGCATCAAGAACAAAAAAGAAGTTAAACAATATGTCGGAATTGTGCTGAGCCACCCCTGCCCCACTTCACACTAAGAGAAACTGAAACAGATATTCAAAATAGAAAGATGACTGTACTCCTTTTCTCATCACACAATAAACTAATGAAAATCCGTTTCCATACATGAATCGAGCATAAGCAGTTTCACTATTGAAGAAAATATAAATATACATGGACTACTCATCACGTATTACACATTTGGCTTGAAAGAGCCAGTCCTATATGGTTATCCAAGAAATACAGTGGCGTCGTTTACCGCTGCTTATCTTGTTGAGTACCCGAAGATTCTCCCCCGTTCTTTGGGTTTGATGGGACGACCTTGACAGCAGTTGATCTTTCCGACTGAGAAAACTGAATCAAGATTTGCATAAGAAATGTGACAATTGCCAATCCGATTGCAGAAGAAGTGAGACCTTTCCACGAGGATAGAAATGATGACGTCTGGAAAAATTTATATGCCCCGAAAATAAGCAAACTTGCCCAAGAAATAACCACCTGTTATGGCAGGAGAAGAAAGGTTCTTAAATGTTTAATAGAGAACCAGTGGAAGCCGTATGAATACAATTCATATACCAGAAGGGACTTAAGAGGGCGGCCAGTATCTTGCAATTGTTCGTCAAAAGAATTATCGGCTATATGCTTGTCCAATAACTTATCCTGGTTAGAAGAAAGCAAATAGAAAAAACCAATCACGATAAATTACTTCTTTGAGACACGATAAATGTTCTTTCAATGAAGTGATTTACAAAATCTCAACAATTTTTGAAAATTAGTGAACATCAAAACTGGGGATTCAACAAAGTAGGATATACCTTGGCCACAAAGACATCCCTACACCATTGGGCAACAGCATCATCTGTTTCTGGCAAATTCTTCATCAAGTGCCTCTTAAGGTGCACATGCACCTGCACAATAGCAAATCCTAAGCATATAAAAGTTACTATAAATTAACAAAAACTTGCATATCTCAGTTACCTAGCTGAAGTTTGGTTGAAACTCGAAAGGTTTGGATATTATATTGTTATCACAAAAAGATTATAAAAAAATAATAATTTGAAGAGATGCATTACTATGGATCTGTTTTACGGATTAATTGACATGTTTCAAAAAACAAGGTAGTATTACTATGGATCTGTTTAACGGATTAAATTAAAAGAGAGGTTTCAAAAAACAAGGTAGTATATTGAATACAAGTTCAAAAATTAACCTCAGATGGAAACATTATGAAACACTAGATTGCCTCCAAACCACATTTAACAGCAAATGCACAAATTTAAGGCCATGCTCGGGGATCTGATAAGGCTTACCACGAAAGATTGCCCTTTAAAGAGTCTTGGCATGGTGGGCGCAGGCAAAGTTTTGGGAATAGCAACAGTAACATCATAAATAGCTGGAACAAATGAGCGCATGTGACTTACTGCAGTTACAAAGCCCTGAAAAATGCAATGAACATCAAAACAGTGAATAAAATGAGGCATTTAGAATAATCTACAGCATTGGAGGATGAAACACTGCCAGGAAAAAATGGCTGTATTATGTCATAATTGTACTCATCAACACACCAGCATGGGGTAGGTCAATACTGAATTAAAATAATAAATGTGAAAAAATCATCTTTAGAAGTCTTGAAGACTAGCAAGGGAAAGTTTTGCCTGAGAACAACAGAATAGCAGCAGCAATAACAGTACTTTCATTGTAGAAATAGGTATAGCCAGAAACCTTTGTACGAGGAATCAAAACATTTCTTGGAACAGGCAGTCCTGTCGAGGTTGCGTATTCTTGAGCAGCTAAAAGTTTTGCCTGAGTGAAGCGAGTACCTTCAACGAAAAGTGCCAACCAGAAGGGGAGAGGGAAATCCCTTAGTCGTTGAAAACCTAACTGCAATAGAATTTCAGGAAAATCAGAAGATCTAAGCAACAAATTGAAGAGAGACACGGTAGTAGACCCATTAGAAAAAGATAGACATGCACATAAAACTGAAATTTAAAAAGTCGTATCTTTAACCATACCTTTAAAGTGCTTTCATCCTTGGCCCAGCTTCTTTCAAGAAAGAGATACTCAGAAAACCACATAGACCATCCTATCACCTGCATAATGGAGACAACAATATACTCATTCCCATGTCTTATTCCACCAGCACCTCCAACAAAAGGGTAGAATAGAACATAATAGATAAAAAAGAATAGAAAAGCTGAGTGAGCAGGGTAAACTTGGCATTTCTATTTGCTCAGTCACAATTGATAAGAACAAAACTATGTAAACGACAAAATTCATATTAACTTCTTTCTAAGGTAAAAATTATGATATTGAAAAAAATTAAAAAATTTAAAAATCTTATAATATGAATTCCAGCAAGTTTAGGAATCAACTCCCTAGCAGAACTGTACGTAATTTATGTATGGAACCTTGAGCCTTACAATACTTCAACAAATAATTGTTATTATCTTTGTGTACAAGAATCACTGCCAATTTAAAGATTCGTTTTACTTTCTTTAGCTATTTTCATCATATTCAAGTTTCAATAAAGATGAATTAGTGGGAAAAGAAAATACAAGAGAGATACAGTGTCATGGAATTTAAATTGTCCAGATTACAACCAATTTTCTCTTCCGTCATTTGTTATGCAAAGGAGTATAATATTTTGCAACGGTATAAACATTCATGAAGCTGGCCATTGGACCATAACAAAGATCAAGCCTTCACCTTTAGAATTGTGACAACAGAGGTGAACATTAGATACTTACAGGAAGGAGCTTTGATGATTTCTTCATAACAGCTAATGAGCTACCAAGGCTACCTGATCTCTGTCATAAGAAAGTCAAATAATCAATTTGCAGAAGATTCCTGGCAATGATAATAATTAAGAGTCAACTTAAACCCCAAGCACTGCAAAAAAAAATTGGACTTTAATTTGTCTTTCTTAGCATGCACAAACGATCCAGGTTCTATAAAACTAAAATTTATATATCTATGTGTGCACACCTAGATGTGTACCTGCTGACACACACACACACCCAAACATGTATCCTTGTATGTTCTCTTGACAGAGAATAATGATGTTCCTACCATTTCTCCCACATACCGATATAGATGTCTCGTAAGAAACAATAATTCTATCAAATCTGCCATGGAATACATCACTTGATCACATAATAATTGAAGTGCTGACCAAAAGATTGTTCATCTTAAATTTGTGCATAAAGCAATGAAGATGTAATATGGATAGAGGCGGCTATTTTCCAATATGAACGTGTAAGTGCATAGAGTTGTATAGAAGCAACAAGGAGATGATTAACCTGAGCTAAAACCCATCCAACAAGCCAATCAATGTCACTTCTATGATTCGGTATGAGGAGTGCATGTTCTTTACCTGGAAAAATTACAAGCATAATCGAATAGTATGAGCAACTCGAGAAAGCCTAGTACGGCTATCTGAATCCAGGCACAAATAATTCTAAAACAGAAGCTCTATACTCACCCATTAATTTAAAGGTTTCTGAATCTGTATACAATTGTATCTGCAATCAAAAAACAACTAATGAAATATGAGACCAATGATTCAGAAGAAAATGAAAAAAATCCAAAATCACATATTCAATTCTATATCTTGTTTGCACTTCGAAATTTTGGTACACTCATTTGTACAACTCAATTTTTACCACATCATCTTAATTGGACGACATTGCTAGAAAATCACTTATGGCAGGCATCAGCCTCATCACTATCAGATGATCATCCATTTTGTCCTACCGGTTTTGCAATGTGCTCCATATCTTATCCGTTCTAAACAGAGTAAACATAGAAGAAGACATGATCATTAAGTTAAGAACGAAAAACTCAAAATTAATCTTAGAAGTGATCATCATTTAAACTGCCTTTATGTCTTAGTAAGCCGCACCCCGTGTTTATTCGTTTAAGAAAAAAACTAATATCTCTATCTTCTTTATAGGCATTTCAATACTACTAAGTTCCTAGTCATACTAGGTGGAAACAACTTCTAGAGAATTCCTAAGCTATTATTACTAGGCACATATGTTATTCAGACTTCGCATGTGTTGCATCAAGCTCAATCTTCAATTGGACAAGCTAACATCTGTTACATAAAAATGTTCTTCCAAGTTTAAATAAACTTTTCAGGCTCCAAACTACATTCAGCTTTGAATGTTATAGTAAGTGAAATAGCCGATTGTACAACTACAATATATAGGTGATTAACGATAAAATTTTGAAGTTTTCTGTACCAAAATTCAAAACTTATTAGCTTATAAAACAAAAAGATTCTAGAACGAGCGAGAATGTGTCAAAATAACAATAAAATTATCAAGTTGAAACTTTATAGTATGATTCAAATTTCATCACCTTTAAACCAGCCCACCAATCAATTAGCCAAACCAGCTCCAGCCACAAAAGTTCCGCCACCACTTTATTTACCCTCCGGTATGTGTTCTTCGACAATGGCCTTAATAGCACAAAACATACTGCCTGCAAAATTCCATCCAAAAAAACACTTCCACATTTATACTAAGATAGCAGTACAAGAAGCTAAGCAATAGCAAAAATACTAACAGCAAAGAAGAAGAAATGAAAACCCCAGAAATCTGTGAAGTAAACGGCTTGAATCAAACAAAATAATGGTGGGTAGGTAAATATGTAAACCTGAATGAAATTGACGACGAGGCCAGAGAGGAAGAAGAGAACACCCAACGGCACAATAACAGCTGCAGCTGCGATCGCCATAACTCAGTCCAGATGGCTCCAAATTCAAACCACGATTTCGCGTGTATTTATATTATATATACAGATATGTATTAATATGTATAGAAAAAGAGACTGAAATTGATATGGGTATTCTTTTCTAGAGCGTAAAACAGACTAGTTGATTCAGGATTCATTCATTACGTATATAATAGATACATACAGAAATCTTTTGGAGCGTAGTATATATAGTACTATAATACAGATCAATATCAAATTGTAGATAGATGTTAGGAACAACATTTCATTAATTATTTTTAGATTATACATAGATAGAGAAAATTAACGGAGAATGGGGAGGAGGAGAGCTCGGGGTGATCTACCGTAGCACACACGGAGAGAGAGAACTTAATTTATTTTTCAAATTTTGTTCCGTAAAAGAAAAGAAAACGTACATGGCGTTTGATACCCATATTTTCTCATTTTTCACCTATTTTCGAACTAAAAAAATGTTTGATGATTAATTTTTTCTAGATAAAACATTTTCTCATTTTTTAGCACGTGATCGCATTTTCCTACAAAAGCCACAAAATGTTTTTTTAGAGGGGATGAGATTTTTTTTTTTTGGTAAAATTTTGCACATGGCGGATTTAAGGTTGGGTCTCATTGGGCTCCGGCCCAGCCCAGGTTTGGTCCACAAGTTATATATCCTAAAAAAAAAAAATTCAAGACCCAGTTTCATCATCGGCCCAGCCCAATTTTAAGTGTTATGTGTAATGAAGCAGCCCTTTTTTGCGAATTGCAGCACCACATTTGAAATCGCAAATCGCAGCACCCATTTCGCAAATCGCAGTACCCATTTTGACCTGGTCGTGCCCTAATTTTGCAAATCGCAGCACCCATTTAAAATCATCACTTCATCAGCATTCCAGTAAGTTTAATTGCTGCTGAAATTTTGCTTATGATGATTTAATTGCTAAAAATGTTGTCGCTGAAAAGCCTGAAATTTTAGTTTTGCTGTTGAAGTTTTTGAAATGCTGCTGACATTTTAATTTTGGGTTGTTCATTGATTAATTTTGGTGTTATTCATTGATTATTTTTGCGGCTGAAATTTGTCAATTTGCTGCTGATAATGCCGTTGAAATTTTAGTTTTCTAGTACACAGTTCAACTATTGGAACATCATGTATTGAATTTTGATGCATTACCTAATTTAGTATTACCTTTGTGAAGTTATTATGTTTTTCTTGCGTTGGAATTTGTCAAAAAACTCACAAAAATAAATTGTATTTTTGTAATGAGGAACTTGATTTCCCTTCAAGACAAGCAAACACACACATATCTTTTTTGGACCAAATTAGCCTCATTCCTTTTTCCCCCCTCCCATTTATCCCCAGTAACTGTGAACTAAAGTTTTATTTAACTTAGTGAAGCTTACATAGAGCAACATGAATATTGTAGTTGAGTTGAATGAAGAAAGAAAAACCATGAAAAACTCAACTGGGGAGATAAGCTTTTAATTAGTGAGTGGAGATGTGTAGTCTACATGTAAAACTTGGATGTATTGATAATCTGTACTTAGTACTTGGCACTGATGCCATGTGAAACATAGTTAATGCCACTTTGTGCAATGACTTCTTGTAAGCTTTTTAAAGATTATGACTTATTTGTCTCAGTTTTCTAGCAACTGGTGGTGAGTTATTGATTTCTCAAACTTTTTCGTGGGTTTTCATGGGAAAATTGTGATGTACTGTGTGATTTGATTGTTACATTCTTCGTGCAAGTAATTTATCTTAAATGTACGTTTTGAGGCTTAAATTACACATATACTTCCACTTTAAATTCTTTTTTGCCTTCTGTAGCCATCTTATGCAGTTTTTTCTCAGCAACTAAATTTTCAATATTGTTGTTATGAAGAATCCCTCTGTATACTGTTGAGTAAGAGCCCCTGCTCAATTCTTCATTGGAACCATTTGTGCTCGTTGTAGCTCTATGAAACTGAATATTCTTATATTCAATGCCTGAAGAACTTGATATGGTTGAAGCCTTTTATTATTTTTGTTAATTGAAATGGAGAGTACAACAAGAAGGATGAAAGTAGGTGTAAGTTACGAACATATGGAACTGTCTTAGAAAACTAATCCGGTGATATCAGAGTGGATCTGTTACCCTTCTTAGAGCCAGAGGAGTGTGCGGTGTTGGAATTCGCTTCAAGATTAAAATGTAAATACATTTTATGGAACACAAAAGTCGTGAAAACGAATCAATTTGGATTTCAAAATGTAACTAAAACTTATTTAAATCAAGGAAAGTTATTAATATGTATTCATCTACCTTTGGAACGCGCTTTCAACCCGATCTTTAGATTAGAGTTTGATAAACTTCACACACTCTAGCCTTCTCCAAATGTTGTACTTGAAGACAAACTAAATTGGTGGTGGATGCCAAAGCAATACAAAGAATTTCTAAAGGAAGAAAGGAGAAAAGCAAGTTTGGAGAGTGTATTCCAAAACCTTTAGGGCCTGTTCTCTTAGTTGTTTTCAACCCATTTTCCATTTTCTATTTTTGAAAATAGTGAAAACGCGTTTACTTAACCTATTTTGAAAAACAATTTTTCAAAACGGGCAAAAAATTAACAAAGGAAACGGAAAATGGCTAAATATCCGTTTTCGTGTTTTATGTGCAAAAGAATGGTATTTTCCAAAATGGCAAAACGCGCGTTTTGCAAATGGGAGGTCTGGGGTTCGATTCCTCAACGCGGCTTCCCTTTTTTTTTTTTTTTTTTCATTTTACACCACGAAAAAAGATGATGATTTAAGAGATTTTCGCGTGTTTTTAACAAAACATGTTCCTTTCCAAAGTGGTCAAGAACGCGTTTTCAACCCAATGAGGTCGGCGGTTCAAGTCCCCTATGCCACATTAAGTTTTTTAATTCTTTTTAAATGATTTTAATTGTATTTAATGATTTTTAAATGTTTTTAATTCCATTATTAAATATTTTTAATTGTGTGTAAATATTTTTAATTGTTTTTAATGATTTTTAAATGTTTTTAATTCCATATTTAAATGTTCTTAAATGTGTTTAAATGTTTTTAATTGTTTTTAATAATTTTAAATTTTTTTTAATTTCATAATTAAATATTTTTAATTGTGTGTAAATGTTTTTAATTGTTTTTAATGATTTTTAAATTTTTTTAATTCCATATTTAAATGTTTTTAATTGTGTTTAAATGATTTTAATTGTTTTTAATAATTTTTAATGTTTTAATTTCATAATTAAATGTTTTTAATTGTTTTCAATTGATTTTAAATATTTTTAATTCTATAATGTAATGTTTTTAAATGTTTTTAATTCCAAGTTTAAATTGTTTTTATTATTTGTAATTGTTTTAATTAATAATTATTTTTAATTCTAAGTAAGTCCAAATTTATAAAATTTCAAGTAAAGCGTTTTCGAGTTTTGTTTTGAAACAATTTTGAAAATTTCAAAAAGACGCGATTTTCAAAAATCTCAAAACAAACACTCAAAACACAAAATACAAAATGAATTCAAAACTCAAAACACAAAACTCAAACACAAAGAGAACACCACCTTATATTTTGCAACTTAAGTTCCATTTTCTTTAGGCAAATGCTCACTAGAAAACTACTCGAAAATGTCAATCACTTGTCCAATACCCACATGACACGTGTCATGTGGACTTTATAATTCCTCCCCACCATGGGGAGGAGACCGTCCACACAAATTGAGTAATGGATTACATATTACAAATATATGTTACTTAATTATCTCGTCTAAACCCAAAGTGATATTCGTTTTGATCATATGAATTAGATATCACAACTGGTAAGTTCTTCATTTCTCAAACTCTGTGTATGTTTTCTTTATGTATGTAATAACAATCTGCACCTTGCGTGCTTTTTTTTTATGAGCTCAACTCCATTGCTACTCATGTTGTTTTTAAGATCCTGAGATAATGGGTTTGGCATGAACTTTCTAATATTATATAACTGCATATGCTAATTTGTCTATGTTTTCTTTATCTATGTAATAATACGTGGTAGTGCGTGAATGGATACACAAAGAATGCAACGTTGGTGCCAAATACAACGCGCGGGCTTGTTTTAGACCATGGTCATCCAAGTAATTGTGATATATGATGGTATTAGACGCCGTGCCCGACATCTTCCTAGGGCTCCTCATAGAAATTGGGATATTGAGAGAGAAATGACTTACACGAATGTTTGGTACGAGTGACAGAATATGTCGTGACCTTCTTAGGATGAAAATAGGTCCGTTCCAAAGATTACGTGCTCTTCTACGAACCTTCAGATTGGTTGATAGTAAATTAGTCCGAGTTGATGAACAAGTGGCCATTTTTCTCAACACCGTCAGGCACGACCAACGTAATCATTCTGGAAGTTTTACTTTCTTCAGATCTGGACAAACAGTGAGCTATTACTTCTATAGGGTATTGCATGCTTGTCTAGGACTGTATAGAGAGTTGTGACCAATGCCACTATCCATAACTCACCATACAAGAAGGATAACGTGAAGCCGTGGTACTTGTATTTCTAGGTTAGGTGTTCATAGCTACTTCATTATATATTTTAGATGCTACATATTCTAAAAAATTTCACACACTTTTCCTTTTTTATTTTAGGATGCTATAGGGGCAATAGACGATACACATATTGCTGCAAATGTTCCTGTAGAGGAACAAGCTAGACAGCGTAATAGGAATCAAGTCATTTCTCAAAATGTCTTAGTGGCTTGCACATTTGATATGAAATTTATATATGTGTTCGCAGGTTGGAAGGGATCGGCACACGATGGTCGGTTGTTAAGAATCACAATGAGAGATGGTCGTGAGAATGTTAGAGCCTTTTGTTTAACATAACTTTGAAAGATTACATCCACGTGCAACATATATGATAAGTGTATTAAATACACGTATTTAACATATTTTGATTTAACCTTTAACTAAATATCTCGATTTAAATGAAGCATTTATTACATTAATTCAATCAAATTTCGTATGTTTAAGAACGACGCAGATCATTGATGACAAGGAGGTGAAATAAAGTTAAAATTTTTGATTTGATTCGTGCATTCTGTTTAGTGTAGATATATTATTAAAAATAATAATTTTTTTTTTGCTTTCTGTCCGCTTGAGCAGACAGAAAAACCCCCAAAAAGGTGTCTTAGTCCGCTCGAGCAGACACTTAGTCCGCTCAAGCAGACTGAACCCATGGGGGTTTAAAACCCCACGGGTCTTTCATTTGATTGTTACATTTTTCGTCCAAGATTTCTCCTCCTCCAAGATGATCACTACGCTACAACGAATTCTATACAAAATCAAGTCAAAGGAGTAATTTTATTCCCATATCTTCTTCTAGACCACGTTTCTCCTCCCTCCAAGCACTCAAGGTATCGTGACTAACTTTTCTTGAAAGTTATACATTTTGTATGCTATGGTTTTAGTTTTTTCTTTCTTTGAGGAGGTTGGACAATGATATTTTTGGTTTGGATGATTGTGCGGTTGTTGGTTTGGTGTTTGATTGAGAAATTTTTTGGGATTAGTGTCTTTTCCATGCTATTTTCATACACTAGTTTTAGTATACACCCACCAAATGTTTGATAAATTGATTCACCCATAATTTTCACTTTGCTTGTGTCCTTAGCACATAACCTCATATCCTTTATTGGTCTCCATTTTTTTTCACGCCAATGCCACTCTTTACATAGAACCACACTCTACACACACGGCATCCACCCCCGTCCACCATGCTTAAACCACTTTCCATGCCTCTTTTCCTTATTGAATTATTCTTGATTGTAACATTATTTTTTTCTCTTCTTGCTTGCTAGATACAATGCCGAGAGCAAAGAAACCAACACAAGATGCGGGACTGAGCTCGAGAAAGAGAAAGGCTCTATCAAAGAAGACTTCCAAACAACCGGCACTTATGATGACACCAAATTTGAGACGAAGGAAGCTTGGTTAGTATATAAGAACGACACAAGCATACGGAATATTATACTGGAGTGAAGGGTTTTAACATCGGATTTTGCAAATGAATTGCTTGGTAACGTTATTGCGAGGAATCAATGGGAAATATTTGTAGCCACTCCGCGTGTTGCCTATGTCAAAATCATCAAAGAATTCTACTCCAATATCTATGACAACCTCGACAACCCCGAGCATCCTAAGTATCGGAAAGTCTACATGAGAGGGCAATATATTCCATTCTCCCCTTGGCCATTCTCTGCTACTACGGACTTGACAACACGGAGACCGACATTTTTCAAGCAGCCACTACAAATCCCCATGAAGTAGTTGCCTCCATTTGTTAGGGAATTGATCATTGCCCTGATGGAAGCAGCACCTTAGACTATAAAAGTCTTTTACCTCAAGTACGCACCTTGGACAAAATGGTGAGCGCCAACCTTCTCCTTACGACACATACTTCTACGGTAACTATGGAGTGGACACGCCTACTTCACTAGCTCTTGAGTAAGACCTCAATAATGGTAACTATATCTTCTGCAATGTCTGGCATATTTGAAAAAACCGGAGATGTTTGGCATTCCCATCACTAATTACAGGGCTTTGTGAACTGCACGGCATTGACCTCTCCCATGAGATCACCACAGTGAAGCGCACAATGCAGATAGACCAAATTGGGATAGCTAGTTCTGAAATACACATGAGTCGCAAGTTGGACCAAAGCACACAGGGTCCCATTGGCGGTCAAGGTATTTTAGCTGGTGATCCCGAGCCTGCTCATGGCTGAGGACCTCCCTCAGACAGCCACTGAACCAACATTGGCATCTATTTCTCATGAGCTTCTAGAATGGTGCACCTCGCATGCCGAACTCGAAGCACATATTTGGGAGATTCGGGATGCCCAAGTTCAAGAGGCCGAAGCCCACAGACGGGAGCATGAGGCGCTTTCCGCTCACTTGATGCAGCTCCTCGACTATTTTAGTCTCTACCCATTGCCACCTCCCCAATGATTGGGACGTTTAGTACACTATAGTCCTCAATTTTTTCTCTTTTTCTTTCTTTATTTCCTTAGATGTTTATTTACATTGAGGACAGTGTGTGATTTTTCTGTTGGAGGTGAGTGGATCTTCGTTATCTAATCATTAAATGTCTTTTGCTAGAGTTATCTAATCATTAAATACTTTATGTTAAAAAAATGATTGAAATCATCACTTGTGTAACAAAGTAAACAATTCGCCAACTTATGATGATTTATGATTGATCTGAAGCCGATTTGTGAAATGTATCTGCTCACTGCTATTCTGTAAGGATTTTAAAATTTTACTCTTGTGAGACTCTCAACCTCGAGCAAATAGCTATTTATTTTGTTACTTATACTCGGATTTGGGTTGTGTTTTTATCCATGAAGGTCTAAGTTTAAGTCCTTAAGAAACTTTATTCCCAAATACTCGTTGAAAATGTCACTTGATCCACATCATATAGAGATTAGGAATAATTACCTATGCTTGGTGCAATCAAATTAGATAATCTTGTTATTGAAAGTATTTTTGTGTATTCGAATTCAAAATAATATTTTGGGGCGTATATGAAAATAGGTCTAATTCTACTCGAAAGAGATTAGTAGATAACTTAGGATTGTCGATTGTCAATTTAAGAATAATTTGGATTGGGAAGTGTGAATTCGAAGATTAAAATGAATATAAAAGGTGGAGTCGGATTCTTAGGATATTTTGTCTATTTGTGTTTTTACTCAAAATCATTAAACAACTTTCATTTATTAAGCTAAGTTAGTCCAGTTTTACAATAAAATCACATCAATAAAAAATCTATTGTGTTTATTCAAATTAAGTTAGAATTGATTAAATTTAAGTAATTAGAAATCATAGTTATTGTGGGAACAATACTCTTTTACTCACTCTTACTATTACTTGTCAACGAATTCGTACGCTTGTAGGATTTCACCATACAATATATATCTTGAAAATTCTGATAAGTAGTGGGTTCTATAAAATGTATGGTTAAAAAGTGGATAAAAACAGCTTAAATTATAATTTAAAAATTACGAATAGTTTTAATTTTCAATTTTTCTCCCCATAATTTTTCATGGAAAATGACATAATTTTCCTGGAAAATAGTGGCTATCAAACAACAAAAGTTGAAAAAAACTACAATTTTCATGGAAAATAAAGACAATCAAACACCAAAAGATAGAAAATTACAACAATTTCTAGATAGAAATTTAATCCAATCAAACGCACTAAATTGACAATTGTCAGGAAAACAAGTTCTTGACAATTCAATTCTCTTGAATTCGTTTTCTTTCCAGCCAAATTCAATGTTTGCAATCAAACGTAACTTTACTTAATTTTCAAATTTTTCAAATTTTGTCCCGGAAAAGAAAGAGCTCGGGGTGATGTACCGTAGAACACATGTGAGTAAATGTTTTATAATCAGTTTTTAATTTCTATCGACTAAAATTTTCAAATATAAGTTAAATTGTCGTATTATTCTCACATGTTGAAGGTTGGCTCAAGAGTGTGCAGATCGAGTAAATGTTTTATGATCAGATTTTAATTTCTATTGACAAAATTTTTTCAAATATAATTTAAATTGTTGTGTCATTCTCGTATGTTGAAGGTTTTTCCAAGAGTGTATAGGTGGTGCTACTACACAAGACCACAAAATTATAGTAACAACATCGATATAGAATTAGATATATGTATCTACTTTGCTACTTATATATTTTTTTAATTTACATAATTGTTTTAGAATTTCTTTTTTCTTTTTTTGGTCTAGTTAAAGGGCACAAAATTTAAGGTAAGATTAATGTTTGAGAGTGTTGAAATTATTTTTTAAGTACTTATAAATTGTAATTTCAATAGAATTTGTAGATAATAAGTGAACAGTAAGTAGTAGATCCTATAGAATGTGTGGTCAAAAAATATATTTGATAAACTTAAATTATAATTTAAACATGACCAAAATATTATAAATATTAGATGGATATTTCCTTTTTTAACTCTCCGTCTTATGTAACTTCGTTACAATCTCAAAACAAGTGATCTTGACTAATTCTAGGATGGTAATATGTCCTACCACCGTGTTGCCTCGTCCTGAGTCGGCCTTGACTCTTACATTTTACCTTTTTTATGCTATTAGTTTAAATAATATCTAAAAAATAAAAATGAATAAATAAATAAGTAGAGCAGTAAATAAAGTATTTTACTTCCCGTCCCACTTCCCGAAAATCTCGATCTTGTCTCCATTCCTAATAGATTCATTGTCAAAGAAGCATAAAATGTAGACTATTTACTTGGAACTTCGATGGACGAATTAGCTAATATCTTTGTGCTTGTTTGGTAAAAGTTTTTGTAGATTATGAACAGTTGGTTTTACGAAATGTGTGGATAAAAAGTAGTTAAAAAATTGTGGGTCATATGGAATACGTGGATAAAAATGATATTTTATCAGTTTATAAATACTTATAAATATAGACAAACAAGATTTATCGGATTACCAGATTCAGTTTTATCATATTTGATTGGCTTTGCCTTCTACATTGATATTACTCTTTACATGGGTGAGGGTATCCATTGGGTACTTTTGGTGTAGATTTTTAGTATATAACATATTATCATTTCATAGATAACAGTTTTCATCTAATACAGTTATAGAATAAGATTTCAGATTATAGTATTATCAAGTTTTAAAAATTTGCAATTCACAAATTTCCAGTTTTCATTATATATGATAAATAGTTGACAAGTTACTTAAGATCATTTACAATGATATGAGTATTTTTAGATTCTTATTGCTTATAGTTGCATCATTAGTACAAGTAAAATGGTTTGATGATTCTTAAGGTATTGTTTCATAAACATTTATTCGATTATACAACTACTTTAATGTTTATGAGAATTATCTAGATTTTTCAGTAGAAATGTATAAATTAGGAAAATATTCTTATTTCCAAACTCTCCACTCACTAAATTACAATCTCATATATTTTGTAAGAAAATGTTCTCCTTCCCACAGTAGGAAAGATTTATCTTCTCTACTGCCTACATAACAGCTTTCTATTGTAGGCAGTGGTGGAGAGAAGAATATTTCCCATATTTTGTAACATTTTTCCATATCAAGACGGCGTTCAGCTTTGATTGAACTTTCATAATATGTCCATTTCCTCCAACATCTTGACTTGTTAGTGGTAAATCATTGTACAAGATATCTTTCATTAAAAATAGGTCCTAAAAATAAATTTTTTAAATATTTTTCTTCAAACTTTTACACTTATTTATCAAATGATGAGAATTAATATATAGTCTTTATTTTTTTATGTATGTTTTAATTAAAAAGAAGAAGAAGGGACATTAAAATCTCTGGAAAAGCCTTGCGTGTGTCTAATTTAATGAAGTTAAGTTTTGTATGGAAAAAAAAAGAAAGATTTGTGTTGATTTTGTTCGAAATGCCCTTCTTATTATGATGGTCTACCCTGATATAATCAGGTACTAATCGGGTCTTTACCTGATCAATAACTGTTAGCTTTCCTATCTCTCCTAAACTTTCCCAGTCTTAAATATGATACAAAAACTCATCCAATCGGAAGTTAATTTGTGTTAGTGAAACACGTTTTTACGAGATCACGGTAGCACGTATGTTGTCTAGGATATAAGAGGCAATAATTTAATAAAGATTTGACAAAAATGAAAAATTAAGAAACCAGAAATTAAAGCCAACTGAAATGCTCACTGAAATAATTTGTTGTGATTTATAACTTAAATACACTTTGAATACATTATATCCCTATCTCGTTTTACAATAGAGTATATTTAAATCTCAAATTGGGTTAACTCAAAACTAACTTTTTACCAATTAAGCAAACTGTGATTTATGTTTTCAAAAATTTAAGATACCTTAAATTATTGTTATTATTTTCATGCACTGATGACATAGAGGATCTACCTTTGGCATATCTAGAAGAGATAGATCGAAATCGTCATTCTTTAAAGAAACGAGCATAGATTTCGCATACGGACTCAGAATAATATGTTTTCGGAATTGTCTCGACGAACTAGTCAAGACATGTGGCTTAGCCACTATTGACGATGAATTTTAGCCATTTGAAGTCGTCTTGTTAGCTTAAAACGGCTATCTTTATTTTGTTATGTCTATTTTCGTCTTTTTACATTTATTTATCGATTAGGATTTCATTTTAACTAGGATTTGAGTATTTAAGAGTCATTTTTTATTTATTAAAGCAGTAGTTATTGGATAAGAATATTATTCTTTGAGTTTTTTTCACCATAATCAATTTAATTCGGTATTCACAGGAATTAACGAGTTAAGTTTTAGTTTTGTTTTATTCTTTCACGTTTTTGCCTGTATCACGTACTCAATCTAATATGATGAGTTAGCCTCGAGAAAATAATATTTAAACATTTCACCTCTCTCTCTCTCTCTCTCTCTCTCTCTCTAATTATGTCAACTTCTTAATTAATAGTGACGATCATATTATTTCTAAAATTTTGACACCTTAAAATTGCAGTGTTGATACAGCTAAGAACATCTCCAATGCAACAATGTTAAGACACAATGTCTAGTACTTTTTTTGACAAATGGTCAAAAAGTGCTTATGTGGCACAATTAATGCTAAAAAGAGTCTAGAACAATTCTAGACATTGTTCTTGACAATGTCCATCATTAATTTAATAATTTCTATCCAATCAATATATTTCTCTTTCTTTTTCTAAAAAACTAATAATAATTTGTCACATTTATACAATAAACATTGTTGCATTGAAGAATTTTTTTGATTTAATGTTAATTTCTTTTGCCACATATACATAGTAGACATTGAAGATTCTCTAAGAGAACTTGCTTACAAGACAACATATTTGAACTCTTCTAATCAATACTTTTAATAAACAACAACAATACTAATAAAGCATATTAATAAGTGTACGTGCAATGAGCAACTTATTTTAGGTAAATGGTAGGAAATGGATGCACCTATGACCTAACCAAATCCTACTTGGCAAGAAAAAAATGGGGCTTGTGAATTGTTTTCCTACCCAGAATTAATTTCAAAGGAAAATCTTGCAAATATTTAATATGATTTTATTTAATTGGTCAGTATTGTTGGAATGGAGTAATGAAAAATTATTGATAATAACGTCGACTATAATTAATAAGAAATAAGCTTTGTTACTAACGAAGTATGTAATGTCATAATTAAGCAATGTTAGACCGTTTGGTTAACTTCTTTGTACATATAAATTAAGTACAAAGTCAATATGAAGCACAATTTGGGAACCTAACTTGTTGCGAAGAACAAGTTTCCAATTCAAGGATCTTGAGCCGTCGAAGGGTTTCAAAAAGTTTTCAAAATTGGCAGTAACTAACTATGCACGTGAAGATATGTATGAAGTTTCCTTAGTAAATTTTGGGTAAATTTCATTTGGGGTAGTTGTGTTTTTACTCTAATGTCAATCAACCGTACTTCAATTTTATTTAATTGAGAAACAACTGTTGACCCAAAATCCCAGTTGAATTCCAAATCAACACCAAATTATAACCCCTTGCTCCAGATGTCTTCTTCCTGCATACCTAACACATGATTGTTAGTTTACATAGGTAGCAGGAGTGACTACTGTATGCACTCCATTGCTCAAATTAAAATTCATGCTTCAATTAGACTTGTTTAACTTAACAATTAAACTCTAAAAATACTAAATATATATATATATATATATATATATGAGTATGGTGATTGAATAAAAACATACCTCCCCCATACGGCTCTGTCCTTTATTTATAGTGGAAGTTTAGATAGGCTAAGAGCTTCTAGTTCATACACGTGGGTGATTGACTTGTGTCTTTCAATAGGTCAATGTCGCCGTTCTTTTATGCGTTTGAATTTTTGTTTGCAGACAGTCACTTCTTCCCATTTACACTCTTCGTCTCTAAGAGAGTAACAAGACATCATTATAGTTGTCCCATCAATCAGCCACGTCAGTCCGGTCATCACTTAATGCTCCAGACTCCCTTTGTTAAACAGTTTGGAGAAATTTAAGGCATTTTCCAGGTGTCGCTAGATGGTCAGTCTCACTCGAAGTTGAGTTGGCAATTAACATTACACGTCATTTGCTATTTGGGCGCGTTATTAAGAGACGTAACAGTAGTCCCCTAAGCCCAAGACTTAGTCATTTATGCAAATCCATAGGTTTACGTAAGGCCAATAATGCTGCAACATATCTTCTGGTGCTTAAACTAGTAAAATTTTGTATTGGGGGCATTTTTTGCTAAGTTAAATTGGTAGGTCCGGAGCACGGCTCTAGGCTGGAGAGACCATACCCCAGAGTTCAAAGGATCAAATATAGGTATATCCGAAGCTAAGACTCTTGTAGCACAAACCGTGTTAACCCAGAAGTGACCGTTGAATAACTTAGTAGGTTACATGCTAATGAAACACCGCCTATTCCCAAGATTAACGGGTGTCTTGCAATGATGGCTTAGGGAGTGAGACTACGTCATTAATGAGTCCCCAACTGGCGCTTTTGCAAGCGCGCGTGTAGTGCACCATCAATCTAAGTCGTTAGATTCTTTTTCATTTTCCCGCCTTTTATCTTCTACGGTCCAGATTGGGAGATGCGTGGAGGGTTTAGATCAGTTGGAAGAAAAGGATGAATGGTGGGATGATTTGCACCCCAATATAAAGGATCCAGGGCGCACATCCCCAACCCTTTCACGTCATTTTGCAATCTAAATGCACTGAGAAAGATTTTAACTTCCTTTCAAGGAACTACATTTCATCCTTCTCAGCTCTTGACTGCTCATTTAGGGGACATTACCTTTTTAAGAGAAGAGAATCATCAACATAAACCCATCTTAATTTAGAAAGTATATTTCTACATCATTTAGCGCGCACGTTTGTTTGCCATTTGTTGTTTTCTTTCTGTATTTTAATTTCCTTAATTTCTTTTATTTCATAAGAGGTACAATTCCTGCCACCACAAGATGGTTGACGGTGGTGGTTGTAATTGAGAAAAGGTTTGAGGGATCACTCTGGGGGAAATAATAGTTATGGAAGAGCATATTAGGGCTGTGTGTTCTATTTCTACAATGGCCTTCAATGCCAATTACTTTAGGATGCTTAGAAAAAGGCAAATCGAACAATTTTTCGGAGTAATAAATTTAAGTGATTCTGATAGCGAAACAGAGGTGATCAATTTAATAATGGCAAAACTAACAACAGAGGAAGATGTTGACTTGCAGAAGCAAAAAGAGGAAAGCATGAGGCAAAGTAAAGGCAAAGGGTAGCTGGCCCTTCCAGAGCAATGGACCCTGGTGGTGAGGGGGAAACTATTAGCCCTAGAATCCATAGGTTTACCCCTGACGATATGGACTTGGTGAAGGGCTAGGTTGAGTATGTTAGGGAGTTGTCAGGAGGGCATGAGGATCCCGATGCTGATTCTAATTACTAGGCGTGCAGCAAGTATCCCTTAGAACTTAACATTTCTGACTTTACTAAACTTAGGGACCAATATAGAATTCCGGAGAGTGGGAGGTTGATCTTCCCGAACAAAATGGATAGACCCTGCACTTTAGTAGATGGACAAGTAGCCATCGTGAGTGATGCCTTTGCTTGTGGGATGAGATTACCCATCCATCCATTCTTTAGGGCCATACTTAGGAGTTACATCCTTTGTTTGTACCAACTGTCTCCAGACTTTTGGATTCAGGTAATTAGGACTTTGCAATTGTGGCAAGAAGTAAGTTCAGACTACCATATGCTCTTATATGTATTCCATACCATGTTCAAATTAGATAAGTGTGCCAAAAGAGATAGGGAGTCCAAAGAGAGAGTAAATTATTGGACTACTTCACCCCTATGCAACTCATAGCCCAATTATTACCGGCCACCCTCTTCAATTAAGCACTGGAGGAGCTAGTGACTTTGGGTAGCGACGGATTAGCAGTCCTACCCGAATTTGATTTGGTCCTGAACTAACTGTCCCTCGAACTCTATCTCACCGACGTGAGTTTTGCATTATATATTTTAATGTTATTATCATTTACTATTAATATTTTTTATAGCGCCTCTTAATTTAACGGACTTCTTATCTAGTAATAAATTTATTGCAGGTAAGGTACCTGGTCATTTTCTGATGGAATGTGACCTCGTAGTGATCGGCCGGCTCTACTCTTACGAAGGGGATTTTTCTGGAGTTATTTGCTCAGACCATCTCGTTGTAAAGTACAGCTGATGAAGAAACAAGGTGATCATACTGGACTATTATTAGTGAACTATACTCTCATTCGAGTTTAAACATCTAACCGTTCTATGTGGGTATATTTTCAGGATCGAATGCTTTGCCCAAGTTGGGTTGGCCAGGCTAGCAGCAAAGAAAATTCTCCCGGTAATAAGACTGCTGATCACTATCAAAAAAGAACTCTGGCTGGACTTAGCCTTAAAGACAAAAAGTACAGCACACTGCTCCGGCCTCCACTGATCTGAGGCAAACGACCCTGGCCCCTACCATATCATCTCAAGGTTTGCAACTTATGGTGCAAAAGCAAGAGTTGGGGGCCAAGCAAACTGAGAAGGAAAAGACAGATAAGAGAGAAGCTGCCCCTAAAGCTGGAGGGTTTTCCAAGCAGTCGTTGAGGAATGAGGACGACCTGGAAGTTTAGGAGGAAGAGGATCTCACCAGGAAAATCAAGGACTGCCTCCTCTAAATCCTCCAAAATCAACTGACCGGGGATGCAGAAGCCTCAAACGTTCATAAAGTAGTGGACCCATCAGTCACAGAAGGAGGAGACTATGACCATTCAGTCCATATCAGAAGGATTTTGGAAGAAAAGCCATATGACATCAGTTCGGAGGTCCTAAGCATGCTCCCAAACCAATTTCAAAAGGTGACTGTCACTGTTGACTCCTTTTGGATTGATGGTTGGGCCCCTTACTCTGCCAAATCATCTGCTAAGGCCAAGTTAAATGCTGTTAAGCCCATTGTTGCATGGTCCATGGTCTTGATTGAAGAAGCGGAGGTCAATGTCTGGGACCTTGAATTAAACAAAAGAAACGTAGACCCTACCATCTGGAACACAGAGAAAATAATAAAGGATCGGGATTACTTCAAGGAGTGGACCACTTGGCTACAGAGGTCCCTCAATGAATCGAAGCGAGAACTTATGATCATCATCGAAGAGAGGGATAAGCTGAAGGCATACCTGCAAACTGCTGAGTCTGATGTGGCAGGGTTTTCCAAGAGGTATGACCACTCCACTCGGGCTCAGGAGTTAACAGCTAAGGCCTTGGAAGAGGCCAACGAGCAAAAGAGGGGCTTGGTTGACAAGGTAGTAGAGTTGGTGAATGTTCTGGATTCACTGAAGGTTGAATGCTATAGCCTTCAAAACAAAAATGCTAAACTGGAACGAGGCAAGAAAGAAGCGGTGAAGGCAGGAGTGGAGTATTTCAGAAATCAGTTTGAGTTCACTCAAGATTATGAAAATCTCCAGTCTTTCTTCATCAACTTTGGAGCCCGACAAGTGCTTTCAGAGTTGAAAGAGCTCCATCCCAACCTTGACCTTTCTACTATAGAAGTTGATTATCCGACCTCTGAATAAGCTGTAGATGCTGCGGACTAGCCCCCTACTGATGGGACTTAGAATAGGGTTTTCTATACTTTTCTTTTTGAAAATATTTTGTAATAATTTAACTTTAAATGAAACATTAATTTTGTTTTGAGAATTGCATTTGTTTATGTGCTTACACTTTTCTTAAGTTCTAGTTATTGAATTCAACCCATTGTTTTTACCCTTAGTCAGGACACTTAAACAATTCATGGATTGTTTGATCTTGACTCAACCTATTTTCTCTAGTTGAAGAGAACTAAAACTCAACTTGTTTCCTAAGCATAAGGGCTTTGGTACCAGACCATCGAATGGGACATGCTAGGTGAGCCTTCATATGGGCTCCTATTAACGTTTTAGGAAAAGAATTAACAAGTATAAACGCTTTGGCTTGAACGGAAAATTAAAACAATTTTAAAGTGTCTCCTACTTCTAGTTTGTTTTTGTCAAAGGAACAATTACATAAACAAATGCTAGTATTCTGGTCACTAAAGGGAACCAAACAGATGTGAGTGTGTTATCTTTAATTCATGCATTTCTTATCATTTTTAGCAAGCACATGCACTTCGACAATTAACCATTCATATCGTTTTGAACTTTCCGGTCACCAACCGGTTTAGTCCATATTGAGAAACCGATGTATGCTTCTAATTTTTAGTAATAATTACTGAAGTTGACACTTGTGTCCCAACGTCAAGTCACTAGAAATTTGGAGGTGATTAACCAATAGTCAGTACATATCAATCCGAACTATAGGTTTGTTTCTGCACATTTGATATGTTTGATTGATGACAAAAAAGATAGATATTCTCTAGGATCACTTTTGCTTTTAAGGAGGCGTCCATCACATTATGGACTCAGATCTCCATGCAATCTAAACATAATATAAAAGTAACTGGAGTTAATTGAATACACAATCAAAAATTTACTGGTAATATATGTGGAGGTGCTCTGCGTTCCAGGGATGTGGCAATGATTTGCCGGTGAGATATTCAATTTTATATGTTCCAGGGACAACCTCAACTACAATTTTGTAAGGACCTTCCCAATTTAGGTCCAGAGTGCCCACATCGGACTCTTGGGTGGATATGAACACCTTCCTCAGGACCAAGTCCCCTACTTGGAACGAGCTGGTCTTCACTCTTTTGTTGCCCTTCTCCTGATAACGCTTCAGATTTACTTGTGCATCGTCTCTCCATTGTTGGAGAAGATTCAACTCTGCCTTTCAAAATACTTCATTGGAAATTTCCTCAAAGTGGATTTGCCTATGGGATGGTAGTCCAACCTCTATAGGGCACATTGCTTCGACTCCGTACGCTATAGAAAACGAGGTTTCTCTAGTAGGAGTTCGGGAAGTAGTGCGTATTGTCCACAGAACTTGGGGCAACTCATCAACCCATGCTCTCTTTGCAGATTCTAGTTTCTTCTTTAATGTGTATTTTATGGTCTTGTTTACTGCCTCCACTTGACCATTAGCCTGGGGATGATGCTGGGACGAGAAATGTTGTTTTATCCTCAAGTTGTTGCACAATTCTTCAATTTTGCGATTTTTGAACTGCCTGGCATTGTCTGAGACTAACGAGTGGAAAACACCAAACCGACAAATGATATTCTTCCAGATAAACTTTAAGGTATTTACTTCTGTGATTTTCATTACTGGCTCTACTTCAACCCACTTAGTGAAGTAATCAATAGCCATAATCGCATAACAATGATTACCCCATCCTCGAGGCATGGCCCCACTTATCGAAGGGCCACAGACTTGACACACCCTACAAATCACGTGGGGACTGCCTGTGTAGGTAAGTGAAGCATTGGCACTTGTCACATTTGCGGACAAATTCAAGAGCGTCCATTTTAAGAGTAATACCCTTGCTTGAGGATTTTATGGGCTAATGAAACAGCCCCTGAGTGGTTGCCACACACCCCTTCCTCCTGTCCTCTACACCTAAGGAGAGGAAAAGAATAGCCCTTCTTATAGAGCACTCCATCCTGTATAGCAAAGCGGACTGAAAGCTTTTGTACCTTCGTGCTTCGTCTTTGTCCTCTGGAAGGACTTGATTTGCCAAATACGCGATGATGGGTTTCATCTATGAATCCGCACTCTCAATGGTGAAAACATTATCATCTTTCTCTGTAGTGGGCTTAGAGAGGAATTCAACCTGGACGCATTTGATGAGGTCTCGAGTCTTCATCACGGCGGTTTCAAAGAGCGCGTCTGACCTGTAGTTATCAGTCCTAGGGATCTGAATCAACACAACTTTCAAAACTCGGTGCTAGGTTTATCACCTTCTTAAGATAAGAAGCCACATTCTTATCTTTCGCCTAAAAAGCACCTTTCACTTGGTTGACAACAAGTTGGGAATCACTACACACAACTATAGCTTTGACTTGTAAGGATTTGGCAAACCTTAAACCAACAAAGAGGGCCTTATATTCAGCAACATTGTTGGATACTTTAAATCCGAAGCGCAAGGCGCTGTGCAATTTGTGTCCTTCCAGACTAATCAACATTATTCCTGCACCCACTCTGGACTCACCTGCGATCCATCCAAAAATAACTTCCAAGGTTGGGAAAACTCGGGTTAGTCAATCATTTCTAATTCTAGCGTGTGGATGAACTCGGTCACAAAATCAGCCAAAGCTTGGCCTTTGATGGCACTCTGGGGTTGGAATTGAATGTCAAAATGGCTCAGCTCTATAGCCCATTTCATCAATTTTCTTGAAGCATCGGGTTTCTGAATTACTTGTCTTAGTGGAAGATTGGTGAATACCTGAATGGTGTGTGACTGAAAATAAGGTATTAGCTTCCTTGATGCCATTACCAAGGCCAATGCAAGTATTTCCATATCTAGGTAGCGTGCCTCAGTCCCAGTAAAACTTTACTCATATAATACACGGGCTGCTGATGACTACCTTATTTATTGATAAGTAATGCGCTGACTGTCTCCTCGGAAACATCTAAATACAACAATAGAGGTTCCTCCTCGATAGGTTTTGACAAGAGTAGGATTCATACCAAATACCTTTTAAGGGCATTAAACTGGGAGGCAAAGATGCACTTTTGACATCCATTTGAAAAAAAGTAAAATTTTTGTGACAAGCAAAATCAAGATGCATACGAATTGATTCTAATCTAGCAACCGGTGCAAAATTTTCTTCAAAGTCTATACCTTCTTCTTGATTGTAATCTTGAGACACTAGTCTAACTTTTTTATGCACAATTATGCCATTTTTATCACGTTTATTTTGAAAAACCTAATTTGTACCAATAACGGCTTGAAAATTTGGTCCGGCAACTAACTCCCAAACATGATGTTATTCAAATTGATTCAGTTCAACTTGTATAGCTAGAATCCAAAATTCTTCAAACTCCGCTTCTTTGAAATTCTTTGGTTCAATTTGTGAAAGAAATGCACAATTGTTAAGAAAGTTCCCAGTAGAATTTCTAGTACTTACACCTTTAGATAGATCACCAATTATGAGATCTTTTGAATGAGAAGGGACAAACCTCCATTCTTTGGGTATGGATGAAATAATTTGTTCTTCAAGAGATTCTACCTCATTTTGTTGCATGGTTGTTTCTTCTTCACCTTGATTTTCAACATTGTTGAAATTCTCCTTATTTTGATTTTGAATACTTAATTGTTCAAACGGAATTTCCAAATCTACATCATCCTCAGTATTTTTCTCATGTTCAAAAGAGTTAGTCTCATCAAATACAACATACATGGATTTTTCAACCACCAAGGTTCTTTTGTTAAAAACTCTATAATCCTTGCTAGTAGACGAATATCCAAGAAAAATTCCAATATCGGATTTTGAATCAAATTTTCCCAAATTTTCTTTTGTAGTTAGTATAAAACATTTACAACCAAAAACTTTAAAATATCCTATATTGGAAACTGTATTTTTCTAAAGTTCATATGGAGTTTTAGTTTTCTTTTGACTAACTAAAACTCTATTCAAAATATAGCATGGAGTATTAACGGCTTTCGACCCAAAAATACTTTGGTAAATTATTTTCATTTAACATAGTCTGAGCCATTTTTTATAATGTACGATTCTTCTTATCTACTACACTATTTTGTTGAGAAGTTCTAGGAGATGAAAAATTATGTTCATAACCATTTAATTTACAAAACTCATCAAATGCAATGTTTTCAAATTCTCCACAATGATCACTTCTAGTTGTGGTAATAGTGTATCCTTTTCATTTTGAACCATTTTGCAAAAGTGTTTAAATGGATTTAAGGCCTCATCTTTTATATTTAAAAATATGACCCAAGTAAATCTTGAATGATAACAAAGGCATAGTGTTTACCTCCTAAACTCGCGGTTTTAGAGGGTGCAAATAAATCCATGTGGAGAAGTTGTAAAGGTCTTGTAGTAGAAGAGTGTTGTTTAAGTTTAAAAAAACTCTTTACTTGTTTTCTAAATTGACAAGCATCACAAATTTTAATTTTGGCAAACCTCTTACAAAGCAATTTTTAGAGATTTTGGAAAGTAAATCCATGCTAACATGACCTAATCTTCTATGCCATAGCCAAGTGTCATCTTTTATACTTGATAAATATTTTATATCTCTTTCAAGCTCAAATTCAATGTTTATGATATAAACATCCTTACTTCGGCTTCCTATGAACATTAACTCCTTAGATATAACATCTTCAATGAGGCATTTAGAAGATAGAAATTTAATGATATAACATTTATCACATAATTGACTTATACTAAGCAAGTTATGTTTGAGATTATCAACCAATAGAACATTTTCAGTAGAAGGAGATAAGTGGTTACTGATATTTCCAATGCCTGTGATTTTTCCTTTAACATTATCTCCAAAAGTGACTTGACCTCCATCTTTTCTTTTGAGACTAGATAGCAATGTTTGATTACCGGTCATATGCTTTGAGGAACCTCTATCCAAGAACCAATTGCTCTTCATTTTCCTTGGTGCCTACAAAAATTATTTCAATTTTTTCATCGTTGGTACCCACATAACCTTGGGTCCTTGATAGTTAGTATTAGTGGATTCATTTACCCACTTATATTTTTTTTCAAAGTGTAGCCTCTTTTTGATTAGACAATTAAATGTAACATGACCAAATTTCTTACAAAAGCTACATATCACATTTTGTTGGGAGGAATTGGATGATTTGATAAAAATATTTTCAAAAGATTTTTGTTTCAAGAATGGTTTGTATCCAATACCTCCTTTATCAAAAACACATTTTTGTTTACCAAGCATTGATTCAAACTTTTTCTTCCCTTGGATAAGTTTGTGAACAATGTTTGTCAAGTCTACAACCTTTTCTTTTAAAGAAAGATCTTATTTAATTAAGAAAGTTTGATTATCCTTTTCTTTTTCAAAATCTTTTTGCACTAATAAAAGTTTCTTAACTACCATTTTCAATAAAGAATGTTTATTATTAAGAGTGGATTACTTTGTAACAAGTTTTTCAAATTCTTCAAGAATTTCATTATAAGAGGTAGACAAATCATTGTATGAATCATTGTTATTTAGACTTACCTCATTTTCAATGGCCATGAAGCACATGTTGGTAATTTCTTCTTGATTTTCATCTTTTTCATGATCCTCTTCATCACTATCATCCCAAGTTGCTTGGAGTGCTTTCTTCTTGTTTAGACATTCGGTTCTTTTGATACCGAGTTTGTCACAATCATAGTAAACAATCTTCTTACTCTTCTTTTCACCTTTTTCTTCTTTCTTTTGGAATCAGCGATTGTTGCGGAAACCTCTTCATTTCTTGACAAGAAGAACTAGATCATCAACTTCTTCATCACTCATGTTCATACTTGAGGAGCCTTCATCATTTGTTGATTTTAAGGCAATTTGTCGCTTTGGAGGATCCTTCATTTCTTCTTTGCTCTTTCTTGTCTTTTCCTTTGTCTCGGCATTGTTTAGCTCATAAGTTATCAATGTTCCATAGAGCTCTTCCAATAGATACGTGTTGACATCCTTTGTATTTTCAATCAACATCCTTAATGAGTTTCAATCTTCTGAGAGAGACTTAAGCATTTTACTTACAAGTTCACCGTTAGTAAATTTTCGATCAAAACTTTTAGGGCCATTAATGATATCGGTGAAACGAGTAATCATATCCACAATAGGTTCATCTTGCTTCATGAAGAAATTCTCAAAATCTTTTGTTAAAAGATTTATCTTAGTTTCTTTTACTTTGTTAGTACTTGAGTGAGTGGTTTCTAAATCATGTCAAATGTCATAAGCGGAATCACATGTGCTAATAAGATTGAATTTATTTTTATCTAAAGCATAATAAAATAAATTTTTAGCGATAGCATTTAGAGATAATTTTCTTTTGTCTTCTTCATCATATTCCTCTCTAGGTTTTGGAACGGTTTGGCTTGGTTTATCATCAACTTTAATAATTTTTGTTGGCACATAAGGACCAAATTCAATGACTTCCTAAATGTTATAATCTATTGATTGAATATATATATATATATATATATATATATATATATATCATCATCATCATCATCATCATCATTCTAGTTTTTCAATATTTATAATGGGTACCATTAAAGAAGGATGACGATTTGCAGGATGCCCATCAAGATTTTGAATATTATGGTTAGTCATTACTCAAGATTGCAAAATCTTACTTTTAAAATGAGCACCTTGCTCCGATACCAATTGATAATCTAAGAATAACTAACCAAGAGGGGGGTGAATTGATTTTTATAAACTTTTTCCAAAAAACAATTTCAAAATAAGAAACTTAATAAATGTAAATTAATTAAGTAAAAATACAAGCACAATATAAGTAAATAAAAGGGTAGAGAGAGTGTAAACGATATTTTTATGGAAGCTCTATCCAACCAATGATCTATGTCCTCCGTTACCAAGCTCTCCGTTACGTGCACGTCCTTTCCACTATTATGATTGACTTATAGTACAATCAAAATCCTTACAATACTTTCGATGACTTACAAACAAGGAGCACCGATCCTTATACAATATTGAACTTTACGGGACCTCAATATGACCCAAAGATGTGAAGAAGTTGATTTAAAATAGCATTTCTCTCTTAATAAATGATAGATACACGTTAAGTACCAAGAGAGACTAACACTTCATTAATTAGCAATAGATGAAAAGCTCAAATGTTAGAAATAAATTTTAATGAGGATGATGATTCAAAAGTTTGAATTGATCAATCAAAAATTTTCAATGAATGATTTAGAAGATGTAAATACAATAAAGTTTGAATGATTTTTTCTCAAGACGATTCTAACTTTTTATGCTCTTGTGAATGAATTTAACGATAATGAATGAAGGGCAATTTATAGAGATCAATTTTTAGAACGTTCTGTCTATTTGGATGAGCAGTTGGTCGACCTTCACAAGTTCGGATGACCAAAGTAGCCGTTTCAACAATACATTGTGAGAATCAGAATGGTCAAATTTTTGAACATTGGATTCGGTCGATCGATTTGCTTGAGTCGATCGACCTATACCTTAATCGGATGACCGACAAATTTTATCCGAAAAGTTTTGAAAAAATAATTTTTAATTTTGATAAAAACAATTTTATGCAAGTGATATCAAGATAATTTTTGTGCATAAAATTATTTTTGAGCTTTTATCCATTTAATGCTAAAGATCAAAGAATTAGTACATTTACATTTGATCTAGAAATCTAATATTCGATCTTGAATTTTGAACTCTTGAACTCTTGTCTTGGATGATTGACTTTGATCTTGACTACTTTGAGGGTCCGATTTGTAATATGGTCTTGATCTTGATCTTTTGATGATGATTGATGCTTTGAAGATTACTTGAAACCAAATTGTTAGTAAACAAGATCAATTTAATTGTTATGATAAAAAAAATTAAGGTTAAAGTTAATCATAGGCCAACACTTCATACATAAGAATTTGGTGTGCGTCACAGCACCTAAATCAATGAGGGCTGGCCTTCCAAGAACACTGTGGTATGAAGAACTTTTATCAACTATCAAACACTCCATAGGAGTTTTGACGGTAGTTAGTGTCTCTCCCATTTTTGTCATCAAGATAACATTTCTCCTAGGAACAATGGAGTCTCAATTAAATCCATAGATAAGATCTACAGCCGGGATCAAAAGGGTTTCTATTCCCATCTTATTGTACGCTGCTTCGTAGATGACCTTGTCAGAGGTCTTGTCGTCCACCAACATTCTCCCTAGGACATTTCTGGCCACCATAGCTCGGACCACCAGAGTGTTATTGTGGAAAAAGTGCACCCCAACCGCATCGACGGGGAAAAAGTGATGTGGTCACTTCTTCTTGTTCCCATTGGGTGGGTATGTAGATGTCAATTCACATTTGTAAGCTCCTTAGCTTCACAAACATATCTCTTCTGAGAGTTGTTTGAGTTTCCACCAGGACGGGGCCTCCTATTATTGTGTCAATCTCGCAGATAGGGGACTGGACTAGTTGCTGCGGCTAGTTTTTGTCAGAACTCTCCATCATTGGAGCATTCTCCATTTCTTAGCTTCGACCTCGATTCTTTTGTTGGGTTTCTCTTCCTTGCCTTTCGTTCATGGCGTCTTGGCATCGTTCACGATGCAGCTCATTACATCGATATGGAGAGTTGTTCCTGCCTCTGTTTCTTTTTGCAGAGGGAAGATCATTCTTCTGCGTCATCTGTTCTGCCAATGTTTGTATGTCACGACAGTCTTCTATTCTATGCCCATAAAACCTGTGATAGGGCGCAATAAGGTCCGGTGAATGGTTTTTTGGACTTACTGGAGTGTGTTTCTCTAGTAGGCAACTCATGATGTGGAGAATTCAACCTGGCATGTAGGTTTGGGATAGCCTTTGTGATTTCAGCAGCATAGCTGGATCCGGTCCTAGGAACAGATGCTGGTGACCTCCCTGACGATGTCCAGCCTGGTTGTGTGCTCCCCCTTATGATGGTTTAGCATTCGTCTGCCCTCCATGATTGTAACATTGTTGGGCAAGATTATCTCTAGCCTTTGCCATTTCTTCATATATTATCTCTTCTTTCACAGGTCTACTAAAGCATTGTAGTCTCAGGGTTTCCGACTCTAAACATCCCTCTAGAACATGCTACTCATGTCCAATCCTCATTTGAGTGCAAATAACATTTCTACCTCTGTGATATTTTTGCAATTATGCATTTCCTCAATAAAGCGGGCTAGGTATCTTTTTAATGACTCATTCTTTCCCAACCACAAGTCCTGCAAGCGCTAAAGGTAGAGTTGTCTGGCTTTGAAGATACAAATACGTTCCTGATGGCTGTTATCAAGTCCTTTTAGCTGTGGATGCTTCCAGGATGAAGTTTTTTGTACCATCTGAGCGCACTTCTCTCTAATGTCAGGGAGAAGGCTTTGCATTTATGGGCCGGGGTTTCTCCGAAAATGCCCATGCTAGTGTTATAGTTTAGAAGATGGTCATCATAATCTCCTTGTCCCACATATTTACCTATTTCAGGAATTTTGAAATCATGGGGGACTAAGCATCGGAGTATCCCCTCGAAAAAGGTGATTATCTCCTCATCATCATCAATCTCATATGATCAGAGCTGCGGAGATAAGACCATTACAGGGGACTAAGCCCTTCAGTTTTGTTGTTCTTCTGCAGCTGGTTCTTGCCTTGGTACTCTATGTATAGGCCGGTTGATACTGGTGCTGCAGGAAGATGTGTGACGTTCTACTGGTGGTTGCATCTACAGCTGCCCTCATCTCCTTCCTGTTTTAGGAGGTCTTCTCCCTTGCATGTTGAATACACTGGAAGCCTGAGATGGCTCAGGCTCCTTGGAGTACCTAGGAGGAACGTTTGGGTTCACGTAATTTTTCTCCATGTTGTACCTCTAATTTTGGTACTGGAATGAATCCACCTCTTCATTTCATCGAATGTGGACTTCTTGACAGGTTGACGAGGTGTATGGATGGTGATCTTGCTTATCCTCATTCACATAATAGTTCCCGTAGACTCTGGGCTGATACGGAGGGTATACAGGTGAGTAGGGTGGCGCGAACCCTTGTTGTAGGTAGGCATTAAGAACAGCAATCTGAGCTACTTGTTGCCTTTGCATTTCTAGCATTTAGGCCGCCATAAGCTCTATGTTGCGAGCAGACATGCCCTGGAGTACCTTCCTCGTCTAGGTGGTTGCATAACTTCAAGAGCCTCTTCAGCCTCTCCATCTGATCTCTCATTGGTTTGCCTAGGATAAGTATCTCAGTCACCATCACACATCGTGTAAATTCTTTATTCAATCTAGAGGATTTTGTTGGATATCACTCCTTTTTACATAGAGGATCTTTTCTACTGGTTCGCCTGGGTTTAACCTTTCCTTTTCTTCAAAGGAAATTTTCACAAATAAGATTCCTCTTTTTTGCAAAAGAGGCTTTCATAATAATGAGACATGAACCAAATCTTCTCTTTTTCCAAGGGATAAGGTTACAACAAAGTTACTAGAACTAAGCTTCTCTTTTTTGCAAATGAAAAGTTTACAACCAAATCAATTGAACTGAACTTCACCTTTTTCCAAAGAAAAAGAAAAACTTACAGCAGAAAGACTTGAACTACAATATCTCCTTTTCTAAGGGATTCAAGTAATCTTTCAAATGCCTACATAATCAGGTTATCTGACAGTGGACTTTCATCATAACATTAAGGGCATTTTTATTTTAGCTCTGAAATCAAACCTTCATATACTTCTTATCTGTTTAGGCTTTTTCACGTGTTTCCTCATGGTTTTCAATGTTTGTTTCCCACAGACGATACCAAAATGTTGACCCAAAATCCTAGTTGGATTCCAAATCAACACTGAATTATAATCCCTTGCTCCAGATGTCTTTTTCCTATACACCTAACACAAGATTGCCAGTTTACATAGGTAGCCGGAGGCTACTATATGCACTCTGATGCTCATGTTAGAATTCATGCTTCAGTCGGACTGGTTCAACTTAACAATTGTACTCCAAAAATGGATAATTAGCACAAAATGTCCCTACTTTTTAAAGTCATTGTACAAATCGTCCATAGCTTCGAAATTTTAGCATTTTCACCCTAACCATTTCTTGCGCAAAACGTCCTTTCTATCCAAAAGCTGTTGTTACCTCACTTTTCCAACACGACTCGTAACACAACTGACGGGTAAATTAGTCCACCTACCTATTTTACTTGTCCTCACGTGTATACAAATGCAGTCCAACGAACAGGAGTTCACCTGTTGAGGCAATGGCTGAGGAGCTATGGCTGACGTCAGAGTTTCAAGTTGACGATAACCTACTAATGGTTAATGTTAACAAGGAGAAAAAGAATGATGATCTTCCTTGCTAGTTTAGAAACTCTTACCGACCTAATTCCTAAATTATGGCCTTGGGATTTTCGCAAATCAAAGCCACCTTTCATATCGGCAATTACAAGCCACCCAAGTATGCAGTATAGCAGTAAATTTTTTCATTGTTAAAATGTTTTAGTAGCTCTTGACTTCTTGATGTCCACCTACCTATTTGGATTGCGTTTGCATAACAAATGAACCTGAAAATGCAACAATGAATTGAAGGCACTTGAAATAGGTAGGTGGTACCCTTCAATTGTGTTATGAGTCGTGTTGGGAAAGTGAGGTAATGACAACTTTTGGATGGAAAGGACGATTTGCACAAGAAATGGTGTAGGTAAAGGTGAAAATGCCAAAATTTCGAAGGTAGGGACGATTTGCACAATGACTTCAAAAGGTAGAGATGTTTGTGCTGATTACTCTTTTAAAAATACTAAAGAAAGATATATATATATATATATATATATATATATAAATATATATATATATATATATATATATATATATATTGAGTATGCTAAATGAATAAAAACTTACCTCTTCCATACGGCTCTATCCCTTATTTGTAGTGGGAGTTTAGATAGGCTAAGCTTCTAGTTCCCACACGTGGTTAATAAAAACTTACCCCTCCATATGGCTCTATCCCTTATTTATAGTGGGAATTTAGATAGGCTAAGCTTCTAGTTCCTACAAGTGGGTGATTGACTTGTGTCTTTCAATGGGTCACTATCTCCATTCCTTTATGTGTCTAAATTTGTGTTTGTAGGCAGTTACTTCTCCTCATTTACACTTTGTCTCTGACAGAGTAACATGACATCATTATAGTTGTCCCATTAATCAGTCACTTCAGTCCGATCCTCATTTAATGCTCCGGATTGCCTTTGTTAAACAGTCCGGAGGAACTTAAGTCATTTTCCAATTGTCGCTAAGTGGTCAGTCTCACTCGAAGCTGTGTTGGCAATTAACGTTACACATCATCCGCCATTTGGGTGCGTTATTAAGAAGCGTAACAACTACAACTAATTTTATTTCAATCAAGGTAATGCTATCTAATTCCGTAACTTAGACTGATGAAAATTGCACGTAACTTAGAATGGTGAAA
Organism: Forsythia suspensa; assembly: GCA_023638005.1. Lineage (NCBI taxonomy): Eukaryota > Viridiplantae > Streptophyta > Magnoliopsida > Lamiales > Oleaceae > Forsythia > Forsythia suspensa. Next base: position 18,725,108 of record CM042667.1, read on the forward strand.
ATTGCACGCCAATGATTTCCAAAGTTATGGAATTGAACTGATTTACTTTAATAGAAAAAGAAAATATTAAAGTATAATTACTTGATTGAATGAAATTGAAGCACAATTATCTCTTAAGTGAAAGTTTAGTTATTGTAAATAGAATTTACTCCTACCTACTTTAATCATGTCCGCATTACGGTAATGCGCACTTATAGTACTAAGGAAAAGTTTCAATATATGCACACAAAAGGAATAACTAACAATTATTCTTTCAATGTGGTACAAACAAAGTCAATTTCTATTTTACGTGGAACAAAATAAAGTTGTGTATTCATGAAATCGTAATATAAGTATTAGTATTTGGGTACATTTCATTAGTACCAATAATATCTATTAAATAATAATGAATTGTCCATTTTGCCACAATGGTAAAAAATTTGAATGGTGTTCCTAATTTATACTTTGTGAGAACAAAGTTCTTAAATTTTAAATCGTATTTTATTAGTCATTTAACTAAAGATCGTAAATCCCATTAGTCGTTATGTCTATCTCTGTCATTCTAACTAATGAAAATGATAAGTTGATAGACTGAACTTTTTACGTAGCCTTTAATTTTGTTTAATTCAGTATCTAAAAACATAGTTGGTCCTAAGCTATACACTTTGACCACAAAAGGTCACTAAACTTTAATAATGTGAACTCCGTTAGTCCCTTCGTCTTTTCAGTTATATTATCCAGATCTGATAATTGCATGTTCTAGTCGAGCGATGTCTAGGATTATCTGTTTATATGTTGATTGAATAATTGGTATTATTTTAAACTGTGATCCAATTATTTTGTGGCCCCACTTTTTCATTGTAATTTCGTTATTTTGAGTCTGTAACAAGATCGGTGGATTACGACTCCATCATTTTGATTTAATTTTTAATTGCAAAATAGATTTAATTGTGAGCCCTAAATTGGGACTAGTTATTTTTTGTAATATCGAAGATTCAAGATCAGATCGACGAAAAGGAAAAATCAGATAGCCGGAGATTTGCACGATGGCAGATTTGGTTCGCTGGAGATCTGGTACGCTGGAGATCGCACAGATCTGATCTTGCGCACCAGATGATCTGTGAGACGCGCAGATCAGGTGCTGGCCGGATCTGCGCGTTCGCAGATCCGATGAGATGCAGCAGCAGCGCTAGGATCCGGTGTGCGCGCAATAGCAGCGCGTGGATCCGACGCGTTGTAGCAGTGCGCAGGTCTGGCGAGATCTCCGCGCAAGAAGCGCGCAGGTCCGACCAGATCCGCGCGCCACCGGCGTGCAGATCCGGCTAGATCTGCGCTGTGCGATGGCTCTCTCCAGTTGATTTTCTTCTTGTGGTTTGTGACATGGTGGATTCCGACGGCTTGGAGATTGTTTGCTCGCGCAGGAGGAAGATGACCGGCGTTCGGGTCGGTTGAGATCCGGCCATGATGTTTCCGGTGGAGCTTGTATGGGAAAAAGAAACCCTTGAGGATAATCCTTGAGGATGAAGAAGACCCTTGTTTGGCTACTTGGATAGAAGACCCTTGTTTGCCTACCTGGATAGCACATGTTTGGTTGTATGGATAATTGGACATGTTTGGCAACAAGTTCAAATTCTTGGGTGTTTGGTTTCTATTGTTTTTGGACTTGTTTGGCAATTGGAGCAAGGACTAGAGATGAAGATTAAATTTAAATATTGGGTTTGGGCCCAATTAGTTTTGTAATTTAATTTTTGAGTCTTGTTTTGGGCCACAAATAATTGTTAAATTTATTGCTAATGTATGCTTTAAATATTTGTTTGAAATATTATTATTCTGTAAATCATGTCATATAGAATTAATGTTGGCATCGCTCGTGATACTTAGAATAGAATGCATTTCATTGGAACATTGGTTTTTCCTTGATTAAATTAAATTTTTCTAGAAAGGGAAGTCCGTAATAATTAAACTGTATGTTAATTTAATTAATGTGAACAGTTGGTAATTATTTAAAATTAAAATCTATTATTTTAAAATATTGAGTGGGAGAGGGTATTTATTTAAATAAAAACCCACGGTCTCCTTTTGTCAATTCATAAGCAACAGAATCCGTTAGCCTTGTGCCGATAACGCAACGGACTCCCTATAGGAGGGCTGCGTGATTCGGGTTGTTTGATTGGATTCCTTTTTGGTAAAATCGTCTAGATAGAATATAATTTGAGATCATCCTATAGATGGCGGGATTATTTTTCAAGTATCTAGAGATCTAGACAAAGGTTATACACTCAAATCGAGATCATCTACGAACCTCCTATAGAGGCTCTCGTTTATGATATTGGTGACCAAAATAAAGCGATACTGGACTTATCTAGACATTTATTGTCAAGATATATTTTGTCTGGTGGGAGAATCCCAGCTTAATCAGTGGACACGGTGACCTTTCCTATAGAGAGGCCTGTTGGATCACAAGGATTAAGTAGTTGTTACATTATTGTAGTTTTATGGATCTACATGTGCATTCATGCACCATATGTTAAATTCGCTACTCAATTTTAATATGCAATAATTTTGTTATTTTCAGCAAAATGTCTCTCAGTCCATTTTCGGTTATCCTAAAACAAAACCAACTAACTGGAGAAAATTATGTGGATTGGAAATGTAACCTAATGACAGTTCTCACCGTTGAGAAAATTGATTTTGTGCTTGAAAAAGATTGGCCTGAGTAACCCACTGAGACTGCAAGCAAGGACATGAGGGATTCTTATGATAAGTGGGTAGCTGCAGACAAGTTGGCTCGCTGATACATTTTGTCATCGATGTCAAATGTGTTACAGCAATAGCATGACAGTCTTGAGACCTCTTATGACATAATGAAAAGCCTCAAGGACATGTTTGCACATCAAAGTAGGAGAGCTCGGTTCAAGTAATTGCACCATTCGTAACATATCATGATGAAACCCAAAACGCCAGTGAAGGACCATATGTTAACCATGATTGGACACTTCAATGTGGCGGAGAATCTGGGTGCAGCTATTGATACAAATACTAAGGTGGATATGGTATTGAACTCTCTACCTGATATGTTTTCACAGTTTACTGTGGACTATCACTTACACAAGATGGATATGCCATTGACTGAGTTGATGAATGAGTTGCAAAATGTGGAAAGTTGTCTTATGGCTAAGGATGGTAATGCTTATGCAGCAATTGGTAGCTCCTCTAATTCCAAGCCGAAAGGCAAAGGCGGAAAGAAAAGGAAGAGAGCTAGCAAGAAGCCAGTAAGCAACGAAAAGACCAAAGCAGATGGAAAGCCGAAAGGCAAGTGTTTCAGCTGCGGCAAAAAAGGTCACTGGAAGAAAGACTGTCCCAAAGCACTAGCTAAGCAGAAGCAAAGTGCGGGTGAGTTTTTCATAACTGAGTCTTGTTTGGTGGTTGATTCTACATTTTCCTGGGTTGTAGATTTTGGAGCTACTAATCATGTTTGCATGTCAATGCAGATGCTTCAGGAGAGCAGTAAACTCAATGAAGGCCAGTTCACTATCACAGTCGGCATAGGATCAGTAGTTTCGGCGAGAGCTATAGGAGTAGTTTATTTTTATTTCAGTAGTGGTAGGCGTTTAATTTTTAAAGACTGTTATTATGTCTTGCAGATGAAGTGGAATTTGATTTCCATTTCTTGTCTAATAGGACATGATTATTCTCTTAATTTTGCGCCTAATAAAGCGCTTTACATTATGATGAATAAAGCTCCTATTTGTACCAGATATTTGATGAATGGTCTTTATATATTAAACTATTCCACAAATGAAATTAATAACACTTCTGCAAACCATAATAAACAAAATACATACCATACTAGTAATACTTATCTATGGCATCTTAGGCTTGGACACATCAACCTTAACAGGATACAAAGACTGGCAAAGGATGGTCCCCTCAACTTAATTGAGGTCAAACCATTGCCGGTCTGTGATTCTCGTTTGGAAGGTAAGATGACCAAAAGGTCCTTTTTAGCAAAGGGACATAGAGCCAAAGAAGTATTAGAACTAGTTCATTATGATGTATGTGGACCTATGAATACACCAGCGAGAAGGGGATATAAGTATTTTATCACCTTTTCAGATGATTACTCTAGATTCGGATACATTTACCCAATGACTCGAAAGTCAGAGGCTTTTGAAAAATTCAAAGCATATCGGACTGAGGTCGAGAAACATTTGAGTAAAAGTATAAAGACATTTCGATCTGATCGAGGTGGCAAATATCTCTCAGGAGAATTCAGGGACTACTTAATAGAAAATGGTATAGTTTCTCAACTGAGTGCGCCTGGTACACCACAACAAAACGGCGTTTCAGAAAGAAGAAATAGGACATTGTTAGATATGATTAGGTCAATGATGAGTTTTTCAACTCTACCTATCTCATTTTGGGGATATGCACTGGAGACAGCCGCTTATATTCTTAACCTAGTTCTATTTAAGTCTGTTCCCAAGACTCTTCTGGAAATATGGAATGGGCGCAAACCAAATTTGCATCACATCCGAATTTGGGGATGTCCGACTCATGTGCTGAAAGGAAAGACAGAGAAGTTGGAATCTAGATCAGAAATATGACTGTTTGTGGGATATCCTAAAGGTACCAAGGGATACTATTTTTATAGTCCTTTAGATAGGAAGGTTTTTGTTAGTACAAATACAACCTTCCTGGAGGATAAATATATTAATGAACATCAGTCCAAGAGTAGGGATGTTTTGGAAGAAATGAGTGGGAGTAATCCCAACTCATCAATTCCTGGAATACAACCTGGTGACAGACGACCCATGGTATCGCAAAAACCTAGGGAACATTATCTAAGTGGGAGAAATGATTCATCATCTAATCCCATAGATCAAGAAAATGTTCAAGGTAGTGATGAGGTAATTGTATCACTTGAAGGTGATACTAACTTTGATGAAAATGTTACAATTCCAAATGAAGCCACATTTCAAGATCCACCGCCCCTTAGGCAAAGTCAAAGGGTCATCAGAAAACCGTCTAGGTACTTGTTTGTCAAAGAATCCAAACAGGCGATCTCTGTAAAGCAAGTAGATGATTCGAATTCATATAAGGAGGCTATAAACGATGTGGATGCAGATTTGTGGAAACTAGCTATGAACACTGAGATGGAATCTATGCATTCTAATCAAGTTTGGGAACTTGTAGATGCACCAAAAGGGATAAAACCCATCGGGTGCAAGTGGGTCTATAAAAGAAAGAGAGGAGTAGATAGGAAGGTGGAAACCTTCAAAGTAAGGCTAGTGGTTAAGGATTTTACCCAAAGAGAAGGTATCGATTACAAGGAGACCTTCTCGCCTGTAGCTATGCTCAAATCTATCCGAATTCTTTTATCCATTGCAGCTCATTATGATTATGAGGTGAGGCAAATGGATGTCAAGACGGCTTTTCTTAATGGTCATCTTGAATAGTATATCTATATGGTACAACCAGATGGGTTCGTAGAACGTGGTCATGAATCTAAAGTATGCAAGCTGCAACGGTCCATTTATGGACTGAAGCAGGCATCAAGATCTTGAAACAAAAGATTCGACGAGGTGATTAAGACACATGATTTTGATCAGAACTTTGACAAATCCTGTGTCTATAAGAAGATACAGGACAAAAAGATAATTTTCCTGGTGCTTTATGTGGATGATATTCTACTCGTAGGAATGTCATTGTCTACGTAATCGTGGTTGGCCCAACAGTTTTCATATGAAAGTTTTGGACAAAGCTAGATGTGTTCTAGGGATTCAGATCTTAAGAGATCGAATAGAACAAGCTGATAGTTTTGTCCCAAGCTATATATATTGACAAGATGCTTGTCAGATTTTCCATGCAAGATTCCAAGAAAGGCAATTTGCCGTTCAGACATGGAATTTAACTATCTAAGGAGCATTCCTAAAGAAACTCCTGAAGAGATAGATGACATGAGTAGAGTACTTTATGCATTTGCAATGAGTAGTCTCATGTTTGTTATGCTGTTGGTATGATAACTCGTTATCAGTCTAGACGGACTAGAACATTGGGTGATTGTAAATAAGTACCTTCGGAGAACAAGGAACTATATGCTGGTTAACTCTTTGCCATTGGGGTATATGTATTTTAATATTATACTCTAGGGCAAGTGGGAGAATTGTTGGGTTGTATGCTCAAATAGTATAATTTTGTTGTGATAAAATGATAATTTTATATTGAATAAAACTTTGGTTTGTATTCATTTATTATTATTACATTTTTTTAATATTGAGTATGTAAATAAAGTGCCAATGATCACTTATGATAATATAAGTTGGATGCTTGCGTTGAGAAGTATAGTGTGACACAACTTATATTTTGATCATCAATAAAATTGTTCACAACTAATGTATAAGGGTTGGCACCTTGTACCAGAAGGTTGTAGTATTGACTATTTAATCATTCGGGTTTGCGATTTGTCCTTATTGCAGAAATGGATTAATGGTGACACTAGTACACTTGGAGTGTATTGAACGGACCATGTGTCGAATTTAATTATATAGCATGACCGCATTTAATAATTAAATTCCACTTGATCACCGGATATTTCATCTAAATCCTTGACGTGATTGTGTATATCTTTTCGTTAGTTTGATGGTTCTTTGATTTACCAATGGGTGAGATCAATTTAATTGATCAAATATCTCGGTGAGTTGGGAGCTTGAGAATGAGCGAAGTAGAGAACACGAATTCGTGTCGGGAATTGTCGCCCTGAAAAATGGGTCGAGTGACAACTTAAGTATTTTCTGTTGAACGGTTATAAATCTGAGTTCAGTGTTTAGCGACGGCTAAACTTCGACATCTGTGATTAGTTCACAGGACCGTTGAAGAAAATGTAACTTAAAGTTAGTGAGAATAATTAGAAGGGCAAAACGATCATTTATGCTCATACCTAATTATCGGATCTCAGACAGAGATGAAATATATATATATATACGGTAGGTCAGAAGAAAGTATTACAGCTTCTGTAATTTTATATATTCCGAGAGTGCAATCTCTTGCCTTTAGTGGAAAAAGCAAGGAACTAATAATTAGATCGGACAGTCTAGGGTCAACTAGACAGTCTAATTATTGGAGGTTGGAAAATATATGTCCGGACAGGTCCCTGTGGTAGCTCTATAAAGTTTTGGACTTAATCATAGTTATTATAAAATTTTTGGACTTAATTGTAATTGTGATATAAGTTCAAGGATTACATATGTAATTAAATCAATCCTAAACTAATTGGACTTGGATGCAATCAGGACTCTTGTCGTTGTTTGCAATCAGATCACTTGCCATTATTTATATCACATTGCTTGGGATGTAAATTGATTCCAATTGATACAATCAAGAAAAGAGAAGAAATTAAGTTTCTCAGTTTTCTAGATCTGACTAGTCCAGAAATTAGTTTTTGGATTTAATTAAAAGGTGCCCACACGCCGGTGTAATTCAGATTTGGAGAATACTATAGAAGGCTTGAACGTTGGGAGCACCAAGTTCGTGAATCAGAAACAGCAAGCTCGTAAATCAAATCCAGACTAATATCGTTTATCGATTCAGGTATAATACTAATCCATTAGTATTTTAATTATAATAAATACGTGAACAACTAGCAAAGATCCTGGTTTTATGAATTAAAGAAAATTTTTGTTTTCTGGCTAATTCTCGTGCTAGTTTCCAACATTTTCCATATCAAGACGGCGTTCAACTTTGATTGAACTTTCATAATATGTCCATTTCCTCCAACATCTTGACTTGTTAGTGGTAAATCATTGTACAAGATATCTTTCATTAAAAATAGGTCCTAAAAATAAATTTTTTGAATATTTTTCTTCAAACTTTTACACTTATTTATCAAATGATGAGAATTAATATATAGTCTTTATTTTTTTATGTATGTTTTAATTAAAAAGAAGAAGAAGGGACATTAAAATCTCTGGACGAGCCTTGCGTGTGTCTAATTTAATGAAGTTAAGTTTTGTATGGAAAAAAAAATTTGTGTTGATTTTGTTCGAAATGCCCTTCTTATTATGATGGTCTACCCTGACATAATCAGGTACTAATCGGGTCTTTACCTGATCAACAACTGCTAGCTTTCATATCTCTCCTAAACTTTCCCAGATTTAAATATGATACAAAAACTCATCCCATCAGAAGTTAATTTGTGTTAGTGAAACACGTTTTTACGAGATCACGGGAGCACGTATGTTGTCTAGGATATAAGAGGCAATAATTTAATAAAGATTTGACAAAATGAAAAATTAAGAAACCAGAAATTAAAGCCAACTGAAATGCTCACTGAAATAATTTGTTGTGATTTATAACTTAAATACACTTTGAATACATTATATCCCTATCTCGTTTTATAATAGAGTATATTTAAATCTCAAATTGGGTTAACTCAAAACTAACTTTTTACCAATTAACAAACCGTGATTTATGTTTTCAAAATTTAAGATACCTTAAATTATTGTTATTATTTTCATGCACTGATGACATAGAGGATCTACCTTTGGCATATCTAGAAGAGATAGATCGTAATCGTCATTCTTCAAAGAAACGAGCATAGATTTCGCATACGGGCTCAGAATAATATGTTTTCGGAATCGTCTCGACGAGCTGGTCAAGACATGTGGCTTAGCCACTATTGACGATGAATTTTAGCCATTTGAAGTCGTCTTGTTAGCTTAAAACGGCTATCTTTATTTTGTTATGTCTATTTTCGTCTTTTTGCATTTATTTATCGATTAGGATTTTATTTTAACTAGGATTTGAGTATTTAAGAGTCATTTTTTATTTATTAAAGCAGTAGTTGTTGAATAAGAATATTATTCTTTGAGTTTTTTTCACCATAATCAATTTAATTCGGTATTCATAGGAATCAACGAGTTAAGTTTTAGTTTTGTTTTATTCTTTCACGTTTCTGCCTGTATCACGTACTCAATCTAATATGATGAGTTAGCCTCGAGAAAATAATATTTAAACATTTCACCTCTCTCTCTCTCTAAGGCTTGGTTTGGTATTGCTGTGCTTTTAAGAGAATCACCCATCATCTGAGAGAAAAAAAATCAACTGTGGGAAGAATCAGATAAGTGTTTGGTAAATTCTTGTTTCAAAATTACTGTATATTTTAAAAGCAGTATTTGAGCGTTTGGTAAACAAAAGTGATTTATTGCTGTAACGGTATTAAATTACTAAAAAGGATATTGATTATAATAATATTATTATTATTATCACGATTGGTAAAATTTATTTTTTTTCTAGTCAAATATTTTTTAACAAGACAATGCATTCATCATTATTCTTTTAAAATAAAAATAATAAAAACCTAATAAATTTCAAAATTTATAAAAATTACAAAATAAAAATATAGTCATATAGTGCAAAAATTAATTAAATTTATATTATTTTTTATTATCTAACTTGCATCAATTCGGTTTCTCAAATGGTTATTAAAGGAATTAGTTTAATTAATTAGGGGTAGAAGGGGTATTTTAATAATATATAAATGAAAAGGCTAAAAGCAGAATCTGAAAAGCTGCCATTTTGCTACTTCTCAAAATCTGTTGCCAGGTGAGTCAGATTATTTTATAAGCACTTTTAAAAATTTTGCCAAACGCCTAAATCAACTTCTGATTGTTTGAGAATCAGAAGTTGGGCTCTAAAATCAATCACAAACGGGGCCTAATTATGTCACCTTCTGAATTAATAGTGACGATCATATTATTTCTAAAATTTTGACACCTTAAAATTGCAGTGTTGATACAGCTAAGAACATCTCCATTGCAACAAGAATTACTAAATTAGATTATCCCAAATCGTCAGAATCAATTTTAATTAAACATAATAACTTCATAATAACCTTATTAATTTCATTACACAAGAAAATTGATTCTTTAGACAAGGCAAAAGTAACAGCATCATCAGCTAGTATAGAAAACGATTTGAAAACCATAACAGGACAGTTAGGAAGTTTAAATCTTCAACCCACAGGAAAAGAAAAAGTAACTAGAAGGTTACCTAAAGAATTTAAGTTTCCAGGATGAGTTTACAAACTCCTTTCCTATGAAGATCTAGAACTGTTAGTGGAGGAACTTCTAGACCTAGTGTTTCAGATATAAACAGAACTTTTTTAGATAGATTATTAAGAAGAATTGAACAGAATGATCAGAATATAGAAGAAATTCTAGATCCAGACCAAGACTGTATAAGATTCCAGACCCATGGTTTAAGATTACTAAATCCTGAAGTTTTGTATAACAGAGGAATTTTCGAATAAAAAACCCAGTTCTTTAGACATAATAGACAAGTTTCAATACAATGCATAGGTAGCCAAGTAAGAAAATTAAATCTAATTTTTGAAGATTCTAAGAAAGAATTAAAAAAGAGAAATTATAGATTTATGCGTTTAGGTTTAATAGTCATAGGAATAAAAGGACTAGCAAGAAAGAATTTAGGATGTAAAACTTTAATCACAATATATGATGAAAGATTCAATAACATAGACAACAGTCAAATTGCTAGCATGGAAGTAGATATGAACAGTAATAATGGAATTATTTACTGTAATCCAGACTTATTAATGACTATTAAAGACTTTTCAGAAAAGATAAAAATAGGAATCCAGACTAAGGGATGCGAAGATGTAGATGGTGGATAAAATCTTTTGATTCACATAGGATTTTTAGGAAGATGTTTTGTCAGTGCCCAGACTAAATATAAGATTTATATAGACAAAATAGTAAATTTAATGAGTAGTAAAGGCATCAACATGGTAAAACCAAAAGAATTTTCAGCAGAACAACTTGCAAGATTAGAATGGGACATGGATAAGTTTATTGAACAAAAAGAAAAAATAGTTATTGCCCCATCAGAAGCTTTAACCTATAGAGACATCCATGGAAAAACTAGTTTCAGATTTATAAATTATGACCAGATTGAAAGACAATCAGAAGAAAACGAAGAAGATGAATCTGTAAGTGAACCATTTATAGATAATGTTCACATAGAGTTGGTAGAAGAAAACTGTGATAAAATCATCTTTCCAAAAGACCTAGACATAAAATTAGATCCAAAAGAATTATTAGAACTTGAAGATCAAATATATCTCAGTAAACAAATACAAGAAAATGAATACTTATATTATGATTTAGAACAGAATATAAGATTAGGAACTACTAATGAAGAATTAAATGATGATAGATCAGAATCTAGTTATGAGAAAAACTTTATGGATACTCAAGCCTATAAAACTATAGATGACACCCCTTTTGATAAGACAGTTAAACACGAACCATTTACATACGGACAAGGATTTCCTCCTAGAAGACCATATGACAAATATAATGAACCTCCTGAAGACTCAAGATATATAGCTAAAGGTAGTGAAAGACCCTTGGAAAATAAGATAGAATTCTAATCTGTAGCTAAAGCACAAATTTTAAATTTGACTGCTCATGACCCTCAGATGTGGACAATCTTTGTGAAAAGAGCTACAATATTCTAAGGCTTCTATATAATTTTTGTCTACTATATCACTTTCATTCATTAACTAAGAATTAAATTCTTTAATTCTTTGACTGATTCTTCATTTTTAATGACAATTTTTCTTATTTCGTTTTCTATCTCCCAAAATTTATTAAGATCTAAAATTTTTGCTATTTCTGAAAAGTCTGGTTTTTGAATCTTTTCAGTCTTAGAAACTTTATCTAAAATCGCACAATTTTGATCTTTAATATAATCTAAACTCTCTTTTATATTTTTTAATTCTGTATTTCTTGTTTTAAGAAGTTCTAAAATCGTTTCTATAGATTTAAAATTTCTTTTATTTTCTATTTCTAGGCTTCTGGATAAATTAATTATTAAATCTATAATAAGGTTTTGACTAGGTTCTTCTAAAAACAAGCTATACAATTTATGAGTTGTCTCTACAACCTAATATAAAATATATATATATATATATATATATATATATATATATATATAGTGGCTTTAATTTGGCCCCTTTATTTTTTGAAAAGTTACCAATTTTATATTAAATTGTGTCTTGTGTGCGTGGATGTATTAATGATCAATACTCTATATTATTGACGTAATTTTGTACATCAAATTGAACATGATAACTAAGATTGTATTTGATGCATTGTATTAAATTGTATAAAAAATTTATTTTAAAAATAAATAAATAAAATTAAGACTAGGTTGGCCTGATGGACTTACTGGGCCAGTATATTTCTGGCCCGCACAAAACTAGGCTGGCCCAACTTAGTCAAGTTTCAAGTGTGGCCATGCTGCTCGACCCGATACGTTTGCTTTGCTTTCACACAATTTTGAAGCATTGCTTCTTCCCTTAGTTAAAGGTTTACATCTAGCCTCATTTTTGTCCTTAAAATTTATGTATTCAACACCCTTTATTCACTTTCATCCTTTTTCACCCAAAAAAAAAAAGGAAAATTGCCACTAAGTCATCTCCACATGACTTGTTTCAAATTAGGTCAAAACTTTTTTCAAAATTGTGATTGAGTCATACTTTACAACAATATTTTAAATTACTTCCAAAATCACCCTTTTTAACCATATTTTCAATTGGCACAATCTTCCACCTCCACAAACCTCCTCCACCTCCGGCGACAACCTCTCCTACCTTCGACGACCTCCGGCGAGTGCTTCTATGGCGCAGTGTCACTTTTTAATTTCCTATATAAAATCTGGGCCATCTACTCTTAAAATTGTGAAGATATCTAAGCATTCATGGAATGAAGGATTTGTGAAATAGATTATTCCACAACTTCCTTTATCAATCATAAATTCAGTCATTGCTGTATGTAAATTGTCAACAGATCTTTTCCCAGAAAAGGATGTTTCTGCAACGTCCGTGTTTGGAATAATGAACTTAATCGGGTACTGGTTCGGTGCAACGCCATGCTGCCATGGCGCTGAAGGGCTAGTCGGGTAGTACAAATTTGGTGGGAGGAGTGGAGGGGTGTGTGGCTCTTTTTGGTGTAGCTAAACTGGTTTTGGGATTTGGCAGTTCTTTGGTGAAGATTTTGGATCAATTTCCAGTTGGGGTTTTAGGGGTTTTTTTGTTGTTTGCTGGAATTGAGTTAGCTATGAATTCTAAGGAAGAATCCGTTGTTATGCTTATTTGCACGCTGTTTCACTTGTTGGTTCAAGTGCAGCAGTTGAATATCTTTGTAGGATTGTTGTGCATTTGCTTCTTAGGACAAGAATATTGGGTGATGGCCAATCTTGTTCCACAATTAAGTACAATAATCTATAGATCAATGTTGAACTAGAATTGTCTCAGTGCTGGAGTGTCTATATGGACGATTTGTTTGATGAATTTCTATAGGGATGCTACTGTATTATAGAAAACAGTATCATAACAAAACAATATCATAGAATATAGTATCATTATATTAGTTGTGACCATGATTTGTCGCTTGATATTGTATTATAGAAAATAACTTGATATTGTATTATAGAATAGCAGCTTTATATTGTATTAAGTTGGCATTAGATTATTTTTTTGTGTTGTTAATTAGTCATGTGTGTTGTTTGATAATGTATTATACAAAACAGTATCACAGAAAACAGTATCACAATAGAAATGAGCATAGAATTCACATACGTGCTCAGAATTTTTATTATAATATGTTTTCGAAATGGTCTCGACGAGACGGACAAGACCAGTTGATTTGCTACTGCGTACGATGGATTTTACCTATTTGAAGTCGTCTCTTTAGTTTAAAATGGCAATCTTTAATTTTTCTTGTCAAAACAATATCATATATCCTCTAAAACAGTATCACAGGTAAATGTATCTTAATATATTAGTACATACATAAAAATATCTTAATAAAACAATATCACATACGCAAATTACAACCCAATAAAATAACAGTATCATAGGTTGAAACATTATCATAACAAAACAGTATCAAAGATAAAAATATGGTATAAGTATACCATATCACTTTATCTAATTAAAACAATATTATAGATTTGTTTTACTAGTTGAAGTTAGGATTGTTGCAAGTCATGATTGTTGCATTTTGTACAATCTCTAATTGTAAAACTTGGTCCAACATGATACTTAAATACAACAGTATTATGTATATCAAAGTATACTAATGCACATTACTTAAATAAAATAATATCATAGATTAAACAGTATCAAAGTATATTAATGCACATTACTTAAATAAAACAGTATCATGGATTAAACAATATCAAAGTATACTAATACACATAACTTAAATAAAATAGTATCATGGATTAAAACAATATTATAGACAAATCTAAGAGATTGAAACATTGTCATAATTAAATAGTATCAAAGATAAAACTAAGAGATTGAAACAGTATCATATGTTGAAACTTTGTCATAATATTTAACTACCATTAGAAACAAAGAAAAATTCGACAAATAGAAATAGTATCATAGATCGAAAGAGTATCAAGTATTTTGCATTATACTCTTAGACAACATTATCATAATTAAATAGTATCAAAAATAAAACTAAGAAATTAAAACAGTATCATAAGTTGAAACTTTGTCATAATATTTCAGTATCATTAAAAACAATGAAAAATTCAACAAATAGAAACAGTATCATAGATCGAAAGAGTATCAAATATTTTGCAATCATAGGTTGAAACATTGTCATAATAAATCAATATCAAAGATAAAAGTATAGTGTAAATGTACCACAGCACATTATCTATATAAAACAGTATGATAGACAAAACAGTATCACGACAAAACAATTTCACAACAAAACAATATCACGACAAAACAGTATCACATTTAGCGTTTTTATACAATTAAGGATATGTTGGTCTTTTAGCTCTAAAATGTGACTTTAATTGAATTAAGTTTTGACCATATGACTTTAGAGTCCATAAGTGCCAAAACAGTGACCGACCTTAAATTTACCCCAAAAAAATTTGCAGGCTAGCCAGGGCCAAGCCCGACTGACCCGCGGGCTGCCGAGTCGGGCCATATGGGCTCGATTTTGTTTGGGCCAGAATTTTAATGGGCCAGCCCAACCCAAAATTCGAGTTATGCATGCCAGCTCGTTGGGCAGGATTTGTTTGGTCACCTCTACTTACTATCTACACATTCTATAGGATTCTCAACTTACAAACAATTAACAAATAATTTCAACATCACTAAACATGTGCTAAATAATTTCGAGTAAAAGACAAAATTAGCTCCATTCTTCTTTTTCTTTTACTTAAATTTTGTTCACATGTGAAATTTGAAGAGACCACATTAAGAGACTTGTTACAAAAAGATAGAAAATTAAATTAGACGGCAAACAAATTAGATTATTAATCAATCATGTAATGAGGATTCTTATACAAAAAATAATATTACGAAAGAATAATATTGTTATATTAGCCAAAATAGTGCATCCTTCTAACCTATCTATAAACATGGTTTGAATTTTGTAATTAATTTGAAAAAAATCTAATGTGATTTTGTGATGAGAAAACAACATATCGCAATACAACTTCGTAACGAGCAATTAATCAAAAACTTACCTCTCACCTTTTCTGAAAATCATTAAATCTAAACTACTAAAAGTATAGAAAATCATTGTTCAAGCAATGTATTGCACATAAAATCACTTTTAAAATAGATTTACTAATTAACAAATGGATTTGCTGGTGTTATAATTAATGAGCGCAATTTTAGTATACATGTCACCCGTTTATTTTATTTTGTTATTAATTATTCATTGATAAAAGTAATAATTAATGTCTTATTTGAATTAGGACATATTATGAACAACTACGAAGATTCGAGTACTAAGATGGAAGTTTTTGAAAGTATGGGACCAAACTTAAAACTTTGGAGAAAAAAGATTGAACCTGAATTAAAACTTGAAGTGGGGACCAAATAATATATATATTGAAATTTGGAAGACTAAGCTTGCAAATTGTGATTGGAATCAAATTGTTGGGCAAAGCATTAATATTTGCTTTGGTCAACTGCGATTTGACCACAATGAATGACCAAAACGATTTGTTTTTGCAGGATACGGGCCGTCTGGATATTTTTTTGTTTATATTTAACTCTAAGTTGGGACTTTTCTGTCTTTTCATGTACACGAGTTTCAAAATTAGTAAAACACTATATAAAGATGGATGAAGTCAGCTAGAAACAAGAGAGAAGAATTACGTGACGAAGAAGAGTTTTGGAAACTTTCTTCTCTTTCAATTCATGCCGGGTTCTATCAAATCTTTTTTTTTTTAATTTAATTATGTTCTTCTAATTTTCTTGAGCCAAAGTAGACGATTAAACCTTGTTTAAATGAAGTAATTATCTTGTTATCTTTTTAATTCCCTTTTTGTACTTTAACTTTCATGGTTCGTTCTTGTTAGATTAATTAAATAAAATCTCTTTCATCTTAAATATCATATATTATGAATAGTTAGAAATTAATTTAATTAATTCGTGTTTGGTGCTTAAACGTGTTCTATTAATTTCTTTTGATTATCTGTTATTTAATCATCCTAAATTCGTGCTTTGTTTTCTTTTAATTGATTTTGATACGCGAAACGCTTAAATAATTTAAGATTGAAGCAAATGAGAGCCGATATTGGATTTTCTTCTTTTGGATTTAATTGATAAATATTTTAAGACGACAATAGATTTATTTCGAGTTGTCTTTTGTTTTTTAGAATTAATCAATGATTGGTTAATTGCTAAGTAAAACAATAGTAGATTCCGAAATCTTGGTATTGTAAACAACTTGAACCTTCAACTAAATTTTGTAGCATAATTAATTAGTCTTTAAGTTAAATTATTCCAACCAAATTCCTTTCGACCCAATTAGCTTAGAATAATAGTTATTTCATATTAAATTAGACTTTCTCCATGCAGTCCCTGTGGGATCGACCTCGTTGCTACTTTTCTATATTCCAATAGTTTTGTGTGCTTGAGAGTTATTTAAAATTTGACATCAAGTTTTTTGCACCGTTGCCGGGGACTGCGTCAGAAAATTAATTTAGCCTTAGTTAATTTTATTCTTGACTAGTTATAATTTAATATTTTATTATATATATATAGTGCATACTTGGTCGTAGATCTCTAGAAATTAAGCTAGAACCTCTAGATAGTGAAATTTAAAGAACTTTTCAGCAACAAAAACAAGCTACCTCTTTAGATAAAATTGAAGAAACCGAAGTAATAATCACTATGTGTGATGAAATTGAGGAGAGACCTTTTAGGGACTATTTTAGTTTGTTAGCTAATTTGAGCACCTCATGCATACAATACTCACAAGTAGCTGCTAGAAATTTTGAACTAAATCCGAACGTGCTTAATTGTCTTCTATCTTTTTATGATTTAGATAGTGAAGAACCCTATAATCATCTGACAGATTTCTATGTTGTATGTGAGACATTTAAATATGAGAATGTTTCTTCTGATAATGTTAAACTTCGTCTTTTTTTTTCCTAGAAGATAGATCTAGATCATGGTTTAATAATATTACATCTTGGGAACAAATGATTGCTAAATTTTTAAATAAATATTTTTCTGTTCATAAGACTAATACTATTCACAAGAAAATTTCAGAGTTTGTGCAAAAAGACAAATAACCATTCTATGAAACTTGGGAGAGATTTAATGGGCTCCTTATGAAATGTCTATATCACGGCTATGAAAAATGGCACCTGTGCCAATATTTTTGGGAGGATTACTATCACATATTCAAGAGTGGTTGATTGACACAAGTAGTAGAGAGCTTATGTCCAAAAATGCAACAGAAATTTGGAGCTTCTTTCAAAAGCAGGCTAGCAATTCACAATAGCGGAGTCAATCTTCTCGGAACCAAATAAAAGAGGAATCTATGATATTCGAAGTAGTGAAGCGAGCTTAAAAATCAAAGAAGTCAAAGGCATGATAGAAGATATTTCTCGCCAATTAAGTTCGTTGACAGCCAATAATTCTACTGAGCCAGATGCATGTTCTGATCAAGTAAATACCTCAACATGATGAGGAAACAACCTTACAATCCTTATTCCAACACATATAACCTAGGATGGAGAGACTACCCCAATTTTTCTTGGTCACCAGGTGTTCAACAGAATGGTACTGCAGGTCAAGTCCCTTAGCAAAATACCAGATAGTTTAATCAAAAAAATCACAGCTAAAATCATGGGAGGAGACAATTCAAAAATTGACAAAAGCTACACAAACTGCATTAGAGCACCAGAATCACACCATTACCGAGTTTAAGAATGAAATACAAACTTGCCAAAACTAACAGGCCCAATCCATCTCTAATATGGAAAATATGATGGAAGAACTGGTCTCATCAATCTAACATTTGGCAAAAACTGATAAGTGCATTTTGTGCACTTATTTGGGCTTTTAAACTAAGTTTTTATCCCGTCATTTTATTGAATTTTTACTTAATTTATTGTATTATTCTTCCTATTTCAGTTTTGGACTCGTTTATAAGCAATTGGAGAAGAATAGAGAAAAATAGCAATAATTTGGTGAAATCGACGAGTAAATGATATACCATTGGAAAGATAATCGAATTACAAGTCCACCACTTTTTACAGATCTCAATTTGGAGCTTTCTACAAGAAGTTATGGCCGTTTGAAAAACAGCCGCCCAGTGTTAATTTGGCTGCGGGATTTTTATTTTCCCTTTTGAGTTTTAATCCGATTAGGAAACCTTTTGGTCCACGAATTTTATAACATTTTGAGATCTTTTGGGGGCACAATTAGGTAACTATAAATATAAGTTATTAACTCATAATTTGAGAGCCGTTTTGAGAGCCGAATTCATAGCCGGATTGGAGACGAATTTTGGGAACAAGATACAAGTAGAGAATCGAATATTAAGACACGGGATTGAAGATTCTTCAGCCAGAGTCACGGGTTTTATTTATTCTTTCTTCTTTTTCTTTTGCCAGAACATGATGAAGTCAATTATTGTCATAATTGGCGAAATCATGTCTGGCTAAATTTACTTTTTCTAGGATGAATGATGAAACCTCATGATTTTTAATTAATTAGAAGTTTTTCCGTTTTAGTAGTTAATTACTTTTTAGGTTGATTATTCTTTATTCAGTTTTTCTATTATTTTAATGCCTGACCACCATTAGAATATATTGTGATCTATATTGAAGTCGAGAGATTCAATATAGATTAAGCACGTGGTATTGAATAACATTGGGTCCAATAATAGATAGAAATTACTATTATGCTTTATGAAATCTATTTAGGTGTTCTTGAGATTTTAATGCATGTGTTTATGTTCGAAGCTTAATTATAGATAATTAGATTCGCATAACATATAGAATTGATTGACCATCGAGAGAGGCTTTTGATTATTTTAGGATCACCGATTTTCAATCCAAGATAATTAAAAGCAAAAAAGTGGTTAAACAGATATTTGATTAAGGAAAGTGTTGGTGGATTCGCAATTTCTAGTGTTAGTAAAACTTAAAGTTGTTCTTACCTTTTTAAAGTTAATTGTTTGATAATTTAGGTTTAATTAAAACAGTATTAGAATCACAAAACCACAATTTAAATCTGTGTTTATTCATATTGTTAAAGTTTGAATTATAAATTAATAGGTTAAATTGATATCTAGTCATCGTGAGTTCGACACTCTACACATCACTTTATTACTTGTAAACAATCCGTCCTCTTGCGAGATTATAATCATACAACAAGTTTTTGGCGCCATTGTCGGGGATTAGTTTTATTAATTGCTACGTTTATTTATAATTTGGCTTTTAACAATTCTTTTTAGTATTATTTATTTTTATTTTATTTTTATTTTCAATTCTTTGTAATACTGCTGAATTTTATCTATTTTCTAAATTTTCAGGTGTTAAGTGTGTATGCGCCGTACAAAGGATCTTGATCTATTTGATTTAGATCCAAAAATTGAACGGAGCTTTCACCGACGACAACGTGAAAAACAAGAAAAGAAAAGACAGCAAAAAGACACAATGGAGGATAACAGAATCCAGAATCCATTACCTGCAGAAGTGAGAAATAATCAAGCACCAATAGCTCGACCAGTTGAAGTCAGTGAACGAGATATTCTTATGGGTGAGTATATGATGTCACCGATTGTTGAGAATCGGTCCAGCATAGTCTATCTGCCTTATGGACACGGTAACTTCTAGTTGAGACCAGATGTGATAAATTTGTTCTCGAACAATCTGTCGTTCTATGGGATGACAGATGAAAATCCTCATTACCATATTTCTCGCTTCGATGAATTCTGTGGCAATTTCAAATAGCAAGGTGTTAATGAAGAGGCACTTAAGATGAGGCTATTTCCACACACACTGAAGGATAAAGTTAGAGAATGGTTAGATTCTCTACCGCCTGGGAACATCACTTCTTGGACAGATTTGATTCAGAAATTCACACTGAAATATTTCCCTACTGCCAGAGTAAACAGACTGAAATATGAAATTTCCAATTTCCAACAATCTGAGTTGGAAAACTTTAATCTGAGTTGGAAAACTTTCACGAGGCATGGGAAAGATTCAAACAACTATTTCGAAAGTGTCCAAGTCATGGTTTCTCCTTAGCAGCTCGGAATCATTATTTCTACTCTGGACTAGCTCCAACCAGTCGTTCTTCAGTAGATTCTGCAGCAGGTGGCTCTATCCAAAATAGATCCACCGGTGACCTTTACGATATATTTGAAACCATGAGTGAACAGTTTATTATGTGGCCAGAAAGAGGATTGTAGAGGAAAGCAACAGGGGTACATGAGGTAGACACAAATTCGCTTGTACAGGCAAAATTTGATGTATTGGCAAAGCAGATAGAAGCAATGAAATATTCTCATTCATCCAATATGGTTGAGATGTCTCCACCAATTTGTGTAACATGCGGGACAAATCATCAATCTTCAGAGTGTCCATTGACAAAAGTTGATATGCCATCCCCTGAACAAGTTGCATATGCTTAGAATTTTCAGCGACAGCATAATAATCCGTATTCACAGACTTACAATCCAGGATGGAGAAATCATCCAAACTTCTCCTATGGCAACACCCAAAATATTCAGAATCTGCCAAATCAAGGGAGAGTGATAGGAGGATTGGAAGAAACTGTTACACGTATGAAATCTGAGTTGAAGGAGATGTAGAAAATACAAGATACTGCGATAAAGAATATAGAAAATCAGATTGGGCAGTTGGCTAAACTGTTGACCGAGAGCGACAACCAGGCACGTGGCCAAGCAATACCGAGGTCAATCCAAAAGAGCAAGTAAATGCAATTACCACGAGAAGCGGAGCTCAGTTACTAGAGATTCATGTGACTAGACCAGGTGTAGAAAAGGAAACTGTGTCCAACAAAGAGAGAGAAAACAAATTAGATGCAGAAGTTGCACCAGAAAGGGACTCTCCACCAGCTTATGTTCCACCACCGGCTTACGTCCCTCCAATTCCATTTTCTCAAAGGTTGTGAAAACATAAGCTAGACCAGCAATTCAAGAAATTCTTGGATGTATTCAAAAAGCTTCACATCAACATACCTTTCGCCGATGCATTAGCTCAAATGCCTAGCTATACCAAATTCATGAAGGAAATCCTTTCAAATAAGCGAAAGTTGGAGGAGCATGAAACAGTCACGCTAACTGAAGAATGTAGTGCCATATTGCAAAACAAGCTACCACCAAAATTAAAAGATCCAGGGAGTTTTAATATTCCTTGCACTATTGGTAGTTTATTTTTTGATAAAGCTTTATGTGGTTTGGGTGCTAGTGTGAATTTAATGCCTTACTCTATTTTTAAGCAGCTCGGTTTAGAAGAAGCAAAGCCAACAACAGTAACATTGCAGCTTGTAGATAGAACAATCAAACGCCCAATGGGAATAGTTGAAGACATATTGGTGAAAGTGGGCAAGTTCATATTCCCTGCTGATTTTATTATTCTGGATATGTGCGAAGACAGAGATGTACCACTTATTTTGGGTCGACCTTTTTTGGCTACTGGTCGGACAGTAATTGACGTTCAAAAGGGAGAACTTATGCTGAGAGTGAATGATGAGCACGTTACATTCAATGTGTTTAAAGCAATTAAATTTCCAAGCTCTCAAGATTCTTGTTTCGAGATTGATGCCATTGACTAGAAGGCAGGGAGTTTAGATGATAAAGTTGTTACCCAACATCAAGATGCACCTCTTAGAGAAGAAGAGTATGTGCAGAAAGAGGAGTACCATCCGTCTTCTGTGATCAAAGAAAAAGAGAAGGCTGAAATTTTCTTAGTTTAATTCGAGCATGGTGGCAAAACAAAATCATATCAATATGATAAGGGAAAAATCAAGCTCTGAAAGGTAAACAAAAATTGTTCCAAAGTCAATCAAAGCAAGAAAAGCAAGTCCTCCAAAGATCTATTCAAAGTGTCTTGAGTGATCATCACGACAAAGTCAAGCTAATGACTTTAAAGAAGCGCTCAATGGGAGGCAACCCATTTTTTACCCTTTTATTTAAATTTTCATATTTTTTCAGTTTTAAGATTTCAATTGACAATTTGCACTTTTTAGTTTTTTTTAGTAGACTTTCAATTCTTTGGTTTTGAGGCTACAATCATCGTCATCTTGCATAAGCACGTTTTTCAATTATTTTAAATTTATATTTAAAATTTTAAAAAAATATATTTATTTATTTTATTATTATTAATAAGTTTTTTTTTCTTTTTAGAGTTACAACCTGAAGGCTCGCTGGATGACATTCAAACAAAGATTTTGCTGACCAACCTGTACAGAATTCTCCTCCAGTTGATCTTATCACACCTTTTCTCCCGGCACCATCAGATATACCTCAGGGAAGTCTCTGATCTTTTGATTTTAAATTTTACATTGGGGACAATGTTTGTTTCAAGTTTGGGGGTGATTATGAAAAATTTGCTTGATTCGATAATTGATATTTTATATTTGATTTTTAACTTATTTTCGTTTTAATTTTTTTTTTTTTTGCATATTTATGTGATATGACTAGCCTTGCCGGCTAACGATGCAACTTTTTTATTTAATTATTTCGTTTTAATCCATGACTTGTGAACATATTATTACTATTGGTTAAATGTGAGACTATTTAACTATGTTTGATATTGTGTTGTATCGGCCAGTTAAGATGATTTTTAGCTATGTTGATGCACTTAAGTTGAAAATAATAGAATACCCTGTTTGAACCTAAAAATCATCTGTATCTCAACCAAGTAACCAATAGAGTGAAAAAGTGTGGTAGATAAGCTGTGATTGTGGCTATCTAGGTTATGATTGATTCTATGTATGTTGAAAAAAATTGTGTGGAGTACTTTTAACCAGTTAGAAGAAGCCAGGTATTGACCGAATGTTAGGAATCTAATCCCCTAGCATGAACTTATTGCACACAAGGAACAAAATTATTATTATTATTGTTTAACTCTTTTCGTAGCCTATTTGACTTGAGTGAAAAGAGGTCTGTAGGGGTTTCTTAAAACCCGATGCCCTAAGGTTCGAAAGACCTGAGAGTCATCGACCTCAAGCTCGTTACATAAGTCATCTAGAAAGCTTAATAGACTGAGTTTTGCACTCTATTAATATCTTATAACTCTTTTCGTAGTCTATTTGGCTTGAGTGAAAGGCCCGTAGGGGTTTCTCAAAACCCGGTGCCCTAAGGTTCGAAAAACCTGGGAGTCATCGACCTAAAGCTCGTTACATGAGTCATCTAAAAATCTTAATGGATTGAGTTTTGCACATAAGATTTATATATATATATATATATTATAAAAAAATAATAATAAATAAATAAATAAAAATAAATAAATAAATAATTTTTTTTATATCTGTTAAAGCCAGTGATAAATTTTTTGCAAAGTAAATTTGGGAATTAGACAACTAATTGGTTTGACTTAGTAGAAACTTCGTGGTCGAGAGTGTTCATAAATTGGAGAATCTTCATATACTTAGGTTGTCACGATTATTCGTTTTCTCAACCAGTCTCGGGCAAGAAAATAATGAGCGAAGTTTAATCTTTGAACCATAATCTCGGGAATTGAAAGAGAAAATCATTTTGGGAGGAAGTGTACCTTACGAGATGGAAATGAAAAGTTGACCAAGTGGTTGGGCTATCACCACCATAGAATTTAAGTTGATCAGATTAACTGTTCTCACACATATCAAGTATGGTTTGAGTATAATCACATTTGCAATAGTAATACCTGAGCACTCGTTATGAATTAAAAGTTATTACAAAAACTGAAGCAATAACATCAAGCTATTTATATTATGACTAATTTTATTAGTATGTGCATGATTGTTTTTAGCTAGTTTATTCGAGAACGAACAAATGTTTAGTTTGAGAGTGTTTGATAAGTGCATTTTGTGCACTTATTTGGACTTTTAAACTAAGCTTTTATCTCGTCATTTTACTGAATTTTTACTTAATTTATTGTATTATTCTTCTTATTTCAGTTTTGGACCCGTTTATAAGTAATTGGAGAAGAATTGATGAAAAGAGCAATAATTTGGTGAAATAGACGAGTAAATGATATACCATTGGAAAGATAATCAAATTACGAGTCCACCACCTTTTACGGATCTCAATTTGGAGCTTTTTACAAGAAGTTATGACCGTTTGAAAAACAACCGCCCAGTGTTAATTTGGCTGCGGGATTTTTATTTTCCTTTTTGAGTTTTAATCCGATTAGGAAACTTTTTGGCCCACGAATTTTATAATATTTTGAGATCTTTTGGGGCACAATTAGGTAACTATAAATATGAGATATTAACTCATAATTTGAGAGCCGTTTTAAGAGCCGAATTCAGAGCCGGATTAGAGACGAATTTTGGGAACAAGATACAAGTAGAGAATCGAAGATCAAGGCATGGGATTAAAGATTTTTCAGCCAGAGTGTCGGGTTTTATTTATTCTTTCTTCTTTTTCTTTCGCCGGAACATGATGAAGTCAATTATTGTCATAATTGGCGAAATCATGTTCGACTAAATTTACTTTTTCTAGGATGAACGATGAAACCTCATAATTTTTAATTAATTAGAAGTTTTTCCGTTTTAGTAGTTAATTACTTTTTGGGTTGATTATTCTTTATTTAGTTTTTCTATTATTTTAATGCCTGATCACCATTAGAATATATTGTGATCTATATTGAAGTCGAGAGATTCAATATAGATTAAGCGCGTGGTATTGAATAACACAGGGTCCAATAATAGATAGAAATTACTATTATGCTTTATGAAATCTATTTAGGTATTCTTGAGATTTTAATGCATGTGTTTATGTTCGAAGCTTAATTAGAGATAATTAGGTTCGTGTAATATATAGTATTGATTGACCGTTGAGAGGGGTTTGATTATTTTAGGATCACTGATTTTCAATCCAAGGTAATTAAAAGCAAAAAAGTGGTTAAACGGATATTTGATTAAGGAAAGTGTTGGTGGATTCGCAATTCCTAGTGTTAGTAAAACTTAAATTCGTTCTTACCTTTTTAAAGTTAATTGTTTGATAATTTAGCTTTAATTAAAACAGTATTAGAATCACAAAATCACAATTTAAATCTGTGTTTATTCATATTGTTAAAGTTTGAATTATAAATTAATAGGTTAAATTGATATCTAGTCCTCGTGGGTTCAACACTCAACACATCACTTTATTACTTGTAAACGATCCATCCTCTTGCAGGATTATAATCGCACAACAACAACCATTGAGAAATGAAAGTTTTCGAGTTAACCACTTCCTAATCCTAAAGGAGATCACAATATTGGGACTAGTTAAAGCAACTAATAGGAAAAGGCTAAATCCATCATGACTTTAAGACGGAGCAATTTTTTTGACAACCAAGTGAAAATTCCAAAAAGAAATACATCTCAACCAGTTTCTCCAAGTAATGCACCAACTGATGTTCCAGATCAGGAAGCTCCCAAAGAGAATAATGAGCCATCTTACATTCCAAAAGTCCCATTTCCTCATAGGCTAACAAAAGTAAAACAAAGTAGTGTGATCAATGAAATCATGGAAATCTTCAAGCAAGTAAGTATAAATATCCCTCTACTTGATGATATTAAGTAAGTTCCTGCCTATGCTAAGTTCTTGAAGGATTTATGTACGAAAAATAGACAATTACATGTGCGCAAAAATGCATTTTTAACTGAACAAGTTAGCTCTGTAATTCAAAGCAACACCCCTCCAAAATTTAAAGATCCAAATTGTCCTACTATCTCATGCATCATAGGAAACCATAAGATTGAGAAATCTTTGCTAGATTTAGGAGCTAGTGTTAATATTCTTCCTTACTCTGTGTATATGCAACTTGGGCTAGGCGAGTTAAAACCAACATCTGTGATTTTACAAATTGCTGATAGATATGTGGAAGTCTCTCGTGGAATTATAGAGGATGTTTTGATATAGGTTGACATGTTTTATTTTCCTATTGATTTTATTGTACTTGATACTCAACCGGTACATGACTTTACAAAACACATTCTTCTAATTTTTGGTTGTCCTTTTCTAGCAATATCTAATGCTATTATTAATTGCAGAAATAGAGTTATGCAGCTATCTTTTGGTAACATGACAATAGAATTAAATGTTTTTAACGTCAACAAGCAACCATATGACAATGAGGATGTTGCTGATGTTGATATGATAGAAGCATTAGTTGATGATTCTTTTGTTTTTACTAATTGTAATGATGCTTTAAAGATGTGCCTACCTCATTTTGGTTCATATTTTGATGTTGATAGTGCTATAAATGAAGTGAATATCTTGCTTGAGTCAGCACCTCTTATGGACACAACTAAGTGAAAACAGAAAATTGAGCCACTTCCAACAAGTGAGAAGAAGAATATCCCATCAGTTCAACAACTACCAAAATTAGAACTTAAAGCATTGCCTGACACTTTGTAATATGCATTCTTAGAAGAGGCTGACGCTTTACTAATAATTATCTCTTCTTCTCTTGATGATGCACAAAAAGGTAAGTTGTTAAGTATTTTGACTGAACATAAAAAAGTACTACGATGGACCATTGCTGAGATCATAGGTATAAATCCAGTAGATTGTATGCATCATATCTATCTTGAAGAGAATTCGAGGTCTACTAGAGAAATGCAACGTAGGTTAAATCCTATTAAAGAGGTAGTAAGAACTGAAGTGCTTAAATTGTTAGATACTGGGTTTATTTATCATATTTCTAATAGCACGTGGGCATTTCAAGTACATGTCGTCCCAAAAAAATCAGGTATCACAGTAGTTACTAATACAAACAATGAATTGGTTCCAAATAAAATAACTACAGGTTGACGTGTTTGTATTGATTACAGAAAATTAAATTCAGTCACTAGAAAAAAATCACTTTTCTCTTCCATTCATTGATCAAATGCTTGATAGGCTTGCAGGTCATGATTATTATTATTTTCTAGATGGTTATTCTGGCTATAATCAAATTCCTATAGCTCTAGAAGATCAATAGAAAACTACTTTCACTTGTCCTTTTGGAACCTTTGCATATAGAAAAATGCCATTTGGTTTGTGTAATGCACCTGCTACATTTCAAAAATGTATGCTTAGTATTTTTTTAACATGGTTGAGAGGTTTCTTGAAGTGTTCATAGATGATTTTTCTGTATATGGAGATTTGTTTGATGAATGTTTGCGTCATCTAACTTTAGTTTTGCAGAGATGCGAAAAAAAGAACTTAATTTTAAATACTTAATTTTAAATTGGAAAAAATATCACTTCATGGTGAAACAAGGTATTGTTCTTGGTCACATTATCTCTAGTAGTGGTATTGAAGTTGACAAGGCCAAAGTTGATCTTATCTCCAATCTTCTACTTCCAAAATCAGTGAAAGAAGTAAGATCTTTCCTTGGGCACGCTGGTTTCTATAGAAGATCCATTCAAGATTTTAGTAAAATCTCTAGACCTTTATGCAATTTACTTATTAAGGATTTACCTTTTGTCTTTAATGATTCTTGTTTAGAAGCTTGTGAAAGACTTAAAAAATTGTTGACCACTGTACCTATCATTCGACCACCTGATTTGATTATGCTATAGGAGCATTTTTAGGACATAGATTAGTTTGGCTTCCTTCTGTTATTTACTATGCTAGTAGGACTCTTAAAGATATACAATTGAATTATTCTACTATAGAGAAAGAAATGCTAGCAATTGTATTTGTATTAGATAAATTTCGATCATATCTTGTAGGGTGCAAAGTAATTATTTTTTCTGACCATGTTGCCCTCAAACATCTTCTTACAAAGAAAGATGCTAAACCAAGGTTGATTCGGTGGATTTTGCTTTTGCAAGAATTTGACATTGAGTTTAGAGATAAAAAGAGTTCTGAAAATGTTGTAGCTGACCGTTTATCTCGTATTGTGCTTGATTCTGTACATGAAAAACTACCTTTAAATGAGTTGTTTCCTGATGAATAACTTATGAATATTAATATTGTACCCTGGTTTGCTGACATAGTTAATTATCTTGTTACAGGTAAGCTTCCAAAACATTAGACTAAACAAGATAGAACTAAGTTATTAGCTGAAGTGAAGAACTTCTTTTGGGATGAAACTTATTTGTTTAAATATTGTGCTGATCAAATTATAAGGAGATGTGTCCTAGAAAGTGAATTCCAAAGCGTGATCTCTTTTTGTCATAACCAAGTTTGTGGAGACAATTTCAGTGCTAAGAAGACTACTGTCAAAATTTTACAATGTGGTTTTTATTGGCCTACTCTTTTTCGTGACACTTGTATTTTTTGTTCTTCATGTGACAGGTGTCAATGCATGGGAAGCATTTCGAAAAGAAATATGATGCTGCTTAAACCTATTCTCGTAGTTGAGATATTTGACGTATGAGATATTGATTTCATGGGACCTTTTCTCCCATCATTTGGCTATCTTTACATTTTGGTTGGTGTCGATTATGTTTTCAAGTGGTTTGAGGCAATTCCATGTAGGACCAATGTTCACAAAAGTGTGGTGGCATTTTTGAAGAGCAATATTTCCTCTCACTTAGGCACTCCCCAGGCCATAATCAGTGATGGTGTATCTCATTTTTGCAATAAGTATTTTCAAACCCTGTTAGCAAAGTACTCCATCACCCACAAGGTTGCAACCCTATATCACCCACAAACTAGTAGTCATGTGGAGGTTACAAATCAAGAGATAAAACGAATTTTGGAGAAGGCAGTTCGACGTGATAGAAAGGATTGGTCTCTACGACTTACTGATGCATTGTGGGCATATAGAACAACTTTCAAAACACCCGTTGGAATGTCTCCTTGTAGACTGGTGTATGGGAAAGCCTGTCATCAACCGATTGAGCTGGAGCATCAAGCTTATTGGGCTATTAAGAAATACAATTTTGATTTGTAAGAAGATGGGTAAAAAAGAAAATTGTAGCTGGCAGAACATGAGGAGATTTGGAACGACGCTTATGAGAATGCCAAGATCTACAAGCAATGAATAAAAGTATTTCATGACAAGCACATAGTAAGAAAATCGTTCACCTCAGGTCAGAAAGTATTTTTATACAATTTTTGTTTGCATTTGTTTTTAGGTAAGTTACGTTCTAGATGGTTAGGCCCTTTTATTGTTCGTATAGTTTATCTCCATGGAGCGATTGAGGTTGAAAATTCCAAAAATGGTGATATTTTCAAAGTTAATGGCCTAAGATTAAAATCATATTTAGAATTCAACTCTCGAGAGGGGAGGAAGAAATTAATTTGAGTGATCCTATTTATCCATCTTTAAAATATAAAAAAAATAGATAAATTAAAAAAAATCAAATAATTTTAAATTAAAAAAACGAAACTTAAAAAAAAAACATAAAAACAATTGTGTTTTATCTTAATGTTTTTCTTAGTAGGAGTGTGTTGTGGTACAATTTACCTAGGTACATTATTTTCAACTTATTCTCTTCTCTTTTTGTCTCTCTTTATTCCTATATACTGATTATATTTGCATGCACTTAATTGACTTGTATAATTTGAAACATTGAGGACGATGTTTAGAATATATTTGGAGATAGGGTGTTTAAAAAATTAAGGCATTGTGCATGGACTTTGGAAATTGAATGATGTAAGAACTTTTTGATTTTAGTACTTATATTACCTTTGGCTTGGAGTATTGTGACACATTGTTTGTTAGTTTTGCATGTTGATGTTAGTCACAAATGTGAAAAGAGAAGTTCGACGAGTGACAGTGATTAATCAATCGAAGAGAATTCACATATCAAATAAAAGCATTCAAGTGAGTCTTGAGCCTTATATCTTCTTGAACAGAACCCTTTTTATGCCTAATTTTTATATTCACTATGGTCAATTTGTTTTTTTTCTAGGTATCATTGCACTTGAAAGCCTGTAAGATTAATGTCGTTGGATGACTAATTTGCTCTCTAGAAAATGATAGTGATGCCATCTTTGATGCGTTTGAGCATTTCTAGCCTACCAAATGAACATTGATCCCTAGCAGCCAGTTTCAAGCCTTATGTTAAAAAAAGAGAGTAAAAAGCTTTGAATTTTTCTTTGTTAACCAACTATCCCTACCATGAACCAATCCACGTTCATAATGTAATCCATATTTCATGCTATTTTTATGATTGAGAACGTAGAGACAAATCTATATCAAATAGTGGTTCAAAAAAAAATGTGAAGGGTGAACGAAGAAGAAGGAGGGGGAGGAAAAAAAATTAAAAGATGAAGATGAATGGTATAAATTAAAAGAGATCAAAGTCAAAAAAAAAATATATATATATATATATATATATATATATATATATATATATATATATATATATATATATATATTATAAAAGTTGAAAAATGTGCACTCACTACATATGATGCGCTTAAAAAAAAATAGAGAGAGAAGGTTATGTGGAAATTGTTTTGAGAAAAAAAAAGTGGGAGAAAATGCACAATAACCCTTGTCTTTAAAAAAAATCTCTATTGTTCTCATTCATACTTTGTTTATCCACTTATTCCGTTATTTGATTAGCCATGTCCTGAACCTACATTACAACCAAATAAAAGTCCCTCTAGATTTTAGAGAGCAAATGTCTGAAGTCGATGCTATCACTATGGGTCGTAGGGGGTAGTGATATTTGGAAAGAAAAAATATTGACTTTACTTGTCTACTAATATCTAAGAGATTGTACTTACTTCTAAATCATGGACGAGTTTTCCTTTACATGCACATCTTGGAGGTGAGTGTGTGATACTATTTTTATTTAACGTCACTCACTTTACCATGTTATTTGAGCACATATAAATTGAGATTATTTTCTTCTGAGAGTAATGTCCTTACATACATATTGTGAGATTTGGAGATTTACATGGTATTATTAGAAATTGTTTGGTTACTGTAACTTTGATAGCTAATCTAATTGCACAAGTTTATTAAGTGATATATGTGAATTGATGGATGTGGGAGTCATATTTCTCCAAAATTTTGATAATACATGCACTTTTATCCATTGGTTGTTATTAGTTTGATTGATGAGGTGAGTGCAAAGTGTCTTGATAAAAAACGTCGATGACTAGCAAAATCTATGTTTGGGGGTATTTGATGAATGCAATTTTAGTATACATGTTTAGTTAGCTTATCTTAATTTGTTATTAATTATTCATTGATAAAAGTACTAATTAATGTCTTATTTGAATTAGGACATATTGTGAACAATTACGAAGATTCGTGGACTAAGGTGAAAGTTTTTGAAAGTATAGGACCAAACTTAAAGCTTTGGAGCAAAAAGGATTGAACCTACAATTAAAATTTGAAGTGGAGACCAAATAATATATATATTGAAACTTGGAGTACTAAACTTGCAAATTGTGATTGAAATCAAATTGTTGGGCAAATCATTACCGTTTGTCCACGGTTTGAATGCGAACGACAAAAAAAAAACGCATTGCTTGCACGGTCTGATTCGTCGGATATATTTTTTGCTTATTTTTAACTCTCAGTCGGGGACTTTTCTATCTTTTCACGTACACGAGTTTCAAAATTAGTACAACACTATATAAAGACCGAATTTAGGTCAAATTAAGGGAGGAAGTTGGCTAAAAACAAGAGAGAAGAATTACAAGGCGAAGAAGAGTTTTTGGAAAATTTGTTCTCTTTCAATCCATCCTGGGTTCTATCAAATCTTTTTCTTTTAATTTAATTACGTTCTTCTAATTTTCTTGAGTCAAGGTAGACGATGAAACTTTGTTTAAACGAAATGATTATCTTGTTATCTTTTTAATTCCGTTTTTGGACTTTAACTTTCATGGTTCGTTCTTGTTGGATTAATTAAATAAAATTTCTTTCATCTTAAATATCATGTATTATTGAAAGTTAGAAATTAATTTAATAATTTTTGCTTGTTGCTTAAACATGTTCTATTAGTTTCTTTTGATTCTACGTTATTTAATTATCGATTTGGGATACATAGAATGCTTAGGATACGAAACCTTTGATTCTTTGTTTTCTTTTAATTGAGTTTGATATCGAAAATGTTTAAATAATTTAATATTGAAGCAAAGGGGAGCCGATATTGGATTTTCTTCTTTTGGATTTAATTGATAAATATTTTAAGATGACAATAGATTGATTTTGAGTTGTTGTTTTTTTTAATAATTAATCAATGTTGAATAATTGCTAAGTAAAACAATGGTGGATTCCGAAGCCTTGGTACTTTAAACAACTTGGACATTCAACTTAACTTTTTAGCATAATTAATTAGTCTTTAAATTAAATTATTTCAATCAAATTCCTTTCACCCAATTAGCCTAGAATAATAGTTAATTCGAATTAAATTAGACTTTCTTCATTGCAGTCCCTGTCAGATCGACCTCGTTACTACTTTTCTATACTCCAATAGATTCGTGCGCTTGCGAGTTATTTAAAATTTGACATCAATAATTTACTTGCATTTTAATATAAAAATCACAAGAAAAAAAACAATAAAGAAAACAAAAGGCTTACTTACAAACAAGAATCCAACACAAAGATCTGCGAAATCGGGCGATGGAAGGAAAGATAGATAGGATAAGATTTTCTGAAGATGATTTGAGGCGCATTATGTTGAATTGGAATACAAGGATTTTTTTAAAATAATTTGAAGAAATCAATCCATTCAATACATTCTGATCGCAATTCATACCAGTAAATTGAAAATTAAGAACAATAGTTTAGTACGAAAATGGGTGGAACAAATAGAGGATAGAAGCAAGGGGGAGACTTTAGACAAGAGGTGTACTGAAATTTTGAGGGATCGGGCTAAAATTCGTAAAGAATTTGGTGTTTATATTTATAGATTCAAAATCTACTAAAATCTTCTAATTAAGGAAATATTTAGAAATTCACTACTTATTGAGATAAATAAATTTTTATTTGAAATCCATTCAAATTTGAGTTGAAAGCACCAATATAAAATAAATTAAGCTATAAACCTCCCAAGCCAAGTCTGTTGCATTTTTAGTATTATGTTAATAATGCTTTAATCTTAATCTTATCTTAATATATAATTATATATAAAAGAAGGATAGTCATCACTAAAAGTCAACACATTTTTCCGCTCAAAACGTCTCCCCTCCCCCTACACACAGATATATACTAGTTTTTGCTACGTGCGTTGCACGTCCGTGAAAAATGTAAAGATAAATTTTATGTTGAATAACTAATTCAAATGATAAATTTGTGATATTTGTAGTTTTTATGCACAAAGTTGTCTCTCACAATTTATATAAATACTCTACAGAGCATTTACATGTTTGTTTAAGCAAATTAGATAACAAAGAATCACTTACATGAGTACAAGAAGGGAGGAAAGTTAAGATTCGTAAACAACCTTTGAATGTTGGTTTAGTGACCATTTTTATATTTTTATTGAATTGCACCACTTCGAGAATTTGAATTGGACAAAGCCCTCATTCTTCAAACTCGGCTCCAACCATTTTAAATTTTTTTACTATTGACTCAAATATCAAATATTAAAAATTTGTGTACAATTTGTTTATAACATCAAATAAAAAAATAAAAAAAAATTGGTGAAAAATTGAATGAAAATCTGGACGAATGTGTGAATAGTAAAAGAAAAAAAAAAGAAAAAAATTAAGGAAAAAAATAATAACATTTTTTTAGAATAATCTGTAATATTATAAGATAAAATAAAAAAGATTAGTAAAAGAAAAACAAATAAGAACAAAAAATTAAAGGAAAATTTTCATTCAATATGTGGCATGAATAAGCTCTTCTCCTTCTTGTTCTGCTCTCTAGCTCTATACATGAGTTTGGCAACTCACAATGAGTTTGATTTTGCCTTTGACATGCCTTTTTAAAGGCTTTGCAAAGTGTTCCTGTTATTTGCCCATAAAATAAATGGGTTTACCATTTCAAATGATAATGTTGTCGTATTAACCATCAAATTGTATTGCATGAACTATCCAAATTGTCTGATTTCATATTCTTATTTTTAGCTTTTCCTTCAATATTTTTGACTAATCAAATGTATTTTGATGCTTTATAGAGAGAGATTAACTAAACTAATGGGATTGAATCTCAAGTTTCTATTTCTATGGATTTATACATCAGCTTCCATTAAGTCCAAAAATATCCACAATTCAACAGAACGAGCAAGAACTTTGAATTAGAAGCTCCAATGGAAATTATGGACAGAAACCAAGGTTGAGCTATGCTTAGGGCCTTTTTTGATGAGAGAGAGAGGAGATTTTTTTGGATGAAATGTTGGACAAAGTAAAAAATTGTGGCTATCTTTATTGTCAAAACGGTAGCGTATTGGACGAAAAAAACTACAGTAAAAAAATTAAGGCTCTTATATTATAGTAAGGATATATATATATATATATATATTCTTACTATAATATAAGTGTCTATCACCTATTTACTATTCACCCTTCAACCAATACAACGTAGTTTTGGTGTTATATTATTCAAATTTTGTCCTAATCTCACACTTTTGTCCCACAAATTTTTATTAAATTATTAACAAATCAGCTTTTGTTGACTTTTTGTTTTTGTTTTTGAATGTTTTGTCGTATTTTTTGACTTGTACTTCCTTTTTTTTTGTTTTTCTTCTTTTTATGTGGCAAATCTCACAATTTTGTCCTATAAAATAAAATAAAAGATGATGAAGTCAAATATTGCGGCTGAAAGGATTAATCTAATATAAAAAATTTTGTCAAAAATTGATTTCGAGTTACTCGATAAACTCCAATTAGAGTTTGTCGAGTAACTCGACAAAATGACTTTTTTGATAAATTTTTTTTTTGTCATGATAAATTGTGTAGCTACTCGAAAAAAAAATTCGAATTCCTCTAAGAAACTACTATTTAACGTGGAGATGTTTTCACCCTCTCATCTAAAGTGAAGCTAAGTAATCCACTGGAATTAGCAAATTTGCTCAAATGAAAGAATGGATACTTACTAGAAATGGACCATGCTTTAGCAATCGCATCAAAATAGAACTTTCAAGGAGATTACAAAGTTGGCTATTGTGGAAATATGAAAAAGCATAGAATAAATTTTAGTCCATCACTAGCAACATTCTATAGCGTTTAAGTTCATAGAAGTGAATAATAGGCAATAAGATAAAATCAGTATATACCCAAATCTACATTACTCTTGCTTTACTCAATCATAAATGTGCCATTTGAAAAAAAAAATCTTGTCAAGTGAAAAAAAATTATAAAAAGACAAAGGAAATGAAAAAGTCCACATACAAAAAAAAAAAAAAAAAATCGTGAACAGTAACTTTTTCGAGTTACTATTTAACTCGAAAAAGTTTGTCGAGTTACTATTCAACTCGACAAACTTTTTCGAGTTGAATAGTAACTCTACAAACTTTGTCGAGTTGCTGTTCACGCAAAAATTTTTTTTTTTTTTATAAGGTGAGCTTTTCCATTTCTAATTTTTTTTTTCAATGAAAAAAATCAACAATTAATGATAATGCTTGTACCTTTTGTCATGGTATATTCTCTCTCATTATAATGATCAAAGAAGTTCAAAACAGAATCAAGAATGCAGTCCAAATCATTTAATCACATCTTACTGCTAAATATATGTGTTTAGCGCCCTAATTCATTTTGATTTTATATTGAACAGACAACATAATACAACATAATTTAAGTATCTAAGTTCATTTCGAACATATTGAAGGTTAAAATTAATTTATAGGTTAATGACACCATTCTTTGGAGATTGTATTGCAAGGACGGGAATACAAAATTAAGTTCCAATGCTCGGTAATTGTTTTGGCTGCTATAATCAGAAGTGAAATTTGTATCGTGTTTGAAAATTTTGTTCATTATACATTTTGTTCGTTATGAAAATGCACAAAAGAATTTAGGTAATCCAAAAACTATAGAATTTTAAGATAAATTATTAGATGCAACACTAAACTATATCTCATCACCTATTAAGTCAATGAATATCCCCAATGCATTCTATAAGCTCAACATTAAAAAAACAAAGAGAAGTTACCACAATATAATGGTAGAGTACCAAATACAGAATTTCAAAATATCTTTTCAACATTTTTTATTCATTTTAAATTTCAGAGGAATTTAGCTTTCGTCAAATATTTTCCACATGTTCAATTCATATTTAAAGCATTTCAATAGAGAACAAGACCTACATGGATGTTAGATAAATGATTAGCCTTGTCATGCTCAAGTCATCTCTTGTTTATACTAAGACCAACAGAGTTGATTAAAGCCACCACACCATTGATGTCTGCTATAATGTAAAATTATTTTCAGCAATTGAAATTCACTCCTAAATTGTCGACTAGAAAGTCATTGTGATCAATTTCTCCTTTTATTTTTGTTAACCTGATATATATCTGGAGTTATTTCAAATATGAAGAAAAAAGAAAGCTTGTGGCAACAAGTTGCAACAAGTTTAACC
Organism: Forsythia suspensa; assembly: GCA_023638005.1. Taxonomy (NCBI): domain Eukaryota; kingdom Viridiplantae; phylum Streptophyta; class Magnoliopsida; order Lamiales; family Oleaceae; genus Forsythia; species Forsythia suspensa. Next base: position 18,762,035 of record CM042667.1, read on the forward strand.
TCCTACAATTCTGATGATTCTGATTTCCCCGTGGACATACTTAAACTTGGTTACAAAATTTACAAAATCATTTGAAACAATGTTACCTATACTTCCATGCATTTGAAGAAGACACATAAATTCCAGTTTACAAGAACATGGTTGTTGTTGTCAAGCTAACTCGACAACCATGGTTGTCGAGTTGATGGTACCTTCCTCTCACCGGTAGAGTTTGTCGAGCATCTTTGGAGGCAGAGATGTAGATCACTCGCTCAAGCACATAGTTGTGAACACGAACTCTTCTTCATCGTTATAATGATGACTAGCATGTTACCCCTGTTATAATGATGACTTGCATGTTACCCTTAACATGAGGTGTAAAGCTGTTGTCGACTTCCTAATGGCTTTTCTATTATTTTTAATTTTTTTTCTTCTTGAAGTGACTGTATATAATCAACTGATCCCTCATATCTGAAAGGTAAATGGGTTTTAACATCTTGTTGAGGGGAAAAAATGAAGTACATGAACAAGTTCCTAAATCAAAATTAGTCTAAGTACTAATAGCAATCTGGAAGACCCCCATACATTGTATTATTATCGTGGCTCTTAGCACTAATTTGTCCAAAAATGCTAACAATAGCCTTACATGGCAATTATGACTTCCACAAAAATTTCTTTGACATATAAAATGATCACCGAGCAATACGAAATTTTCAGGGGACATAGAATACTCAGGTGGCTACCACATATCAAAAATTGGTAGTCCGACGGTATGTTTCAGCATATTAAAATGCTCGCCGGAACTTCCTAGGCAGTTTTTCGTATTGATGCCGTCGACGTGCCAGAATCGCTATTATAAACCAATCAAAAAAAAATTAAGTAGTGTAAATAACTTCTTAAACTTTTGTAAGCCTTGATTTTGTGGTAGTTTTAGTGGATTCTCATATTTTGATTACACGTTAATGATGTAAACTTGAAAACTTTTGCTAAACTTCATGTTTCTCTAAACTGTATTTTATGTTGTCCAACTCAAAAATCTGCTGCACCTTATATATTAAGCATTTTTACATAATTCCAGTTGGAGACGATAGCCCTATGGGTTACCTAACCATTGGCTTTGGTTTCACATAATTTCATGTTATATAACTCAAGTTATGGACAATTTTGTAAACTGCGACCGCATGAATCCGAGAAACTGCCTAGGATGTTTCGGTGAGCATTTTAGTAAGCCGAAACATGCCGTCGGACTATCAAATTTTGATATATGGTAGCTAAATGAGTATTCTACGTTTCCTGAAAATTCATATTTTTCGGTGATCGTTTTCTATGTCAAAGAAATTTTTGTTACTCCATGACCGGGTGAAGAAATTTTAGTAACACTGCCCTTATTTTGAAAATTTTCTTGACCTGGTCATGGAGTAAAAAAAAAATTCTTTGACATAGAAAACGATCACCGAACAATACGAAATTTTCAGGGGACATAGAATACTCAGGTAGCTACCACATATCAAAAATTGGTAGTCTGACGGTATGTTTTGGCATATTAAAATGCTCGCTGGAACCTCCTAGGCAGTTTTTCGTATTGATGCCGTCGACGTGCCAGAATCGCTATTATAAACCAATCAAAAAACTTTAAGTAGTATAAATAACTTTTTAAACTTTTGTAGGCCTTGGTTTTGTGGTAGTTTTAGTGGATTCCCATGTTTTGATTACACGTTAATGATGTGAACTTGAAAGCTTTTGCTAAACTTCATATTTCTCTAAGCTGTATTTGTTGTCCAACTCAAAAATCTGCTGCACCTTATATATTAAGTATTTTTACATTATTCTAGTTGGAGACGATAGCCCAATGGGTTACCTAACCATTGGCTTTGGTTTCACATAATTTCATGTTATATAACTCAAGTTATGAACAATTTTGTAAACTGCGACAACATGAATCCGAGAAACTGTCTAGGCTGTTTCGGTGAGCATTTTAGTATGCCGAAACATACCGTCGAATTATCAAATTTTGATATATGGTAGCTACATGAGTATTCTATGTTCCCTGAAAATTTCATATTGTTCGGTGATCGTTTTCTATGTCAAAGAAATTTTTGTTAATCCATGACTAAGTGAAGAAATTTTAGTAACACTACCTTATTTTGGCTATTTGATTTTTATTTGATTTTATTTTTTTGTTAAAAAAAATTAAGATTTTTACGAGTTAAAAAAAAAAAATTAAATCTTTGTCGAGTAACTCGGCAACAATTTGTCGAGTTACAATTAAAAAAATAAAATAAAATCAAGACTTTGTCGAGTTAGTCTTTTGATTGAATTTTTTTTTTAATAACTTTGTCGACAAAGTCTTGAGAATGAATTTTTTTTTTTAACTCGACAAAGTCTTTTGAATTTTATTTATTTTTTTTTTTTTTTTGACTTTGTCGAGTTAACTCGACAAAGTCTTTTGAATATTTTTTTTTTTTAATAGTTGTGTTGGCTTTTAGCTCTTTTTTTTTTTTTTTTTTTTTTTGTAATTTGCATTTTTAGTCTACAACCTTTTTAATTTATAACAAATTTATCCATAACCTTTTTTTTAGCATTGGTCATCCCCGACCTTTGAATTTTATTGCAAATTTTGTTTTGTCCTCCTCTTTAAATAAACAAAATAAAAACTAATAACAATAAAATAAAATAAAATTGTAAATATTTTATTTTTACTGACAACATTTTTTTTTAATTTTTTCTAAATATGTTTTTTATGTTGAAATTTTTTATTCTTTTTTTGGGTTTTTGTCGCGTTACTCGACAAACTTTTTTTTTAAAATAAAATTAATGCTTAATATCATTTTGTCGAATTACTCAACAAAGTCCAATTTGACAATTTTTTAACTTTTTTTTTGTCGAGTTACTCGATAAAGGAGAAAAAAAAATTAATTTTTTTGAGTTTTTTGGTCGAGTAACTCGACAAAGGTAAAAAAAAAAAAAATTCATTTTTTGGGCTTTGTCGAGTTTGCCCAATTTTTTTATTTTTTCCATTTTTCTTTTTTGTTTTTGTTTTTGTTTTTGTTTTGTCGAGTTACTCGACAAAGCCCAATTTGAAATTGGGAATTTTTTTTTTTTTTTGGTAATTTGCTCTTTTGGTCCCAACTTTTTAAATTTTTAACTAATTTACCCATAAGTTTTATTTTTATGCCATTGGCCATCCCAACATTTAAATTTTGTTGAAAACTCAATTTGACCATTTTTTTTCTTTTTGTGGGGGGTATTTTTTCTGAGTTAAGAATTTTTTTTCCTTTCTTTTTCTAGGTTTTTGTCAAGTTACTTAACAAATTTTTTTTTTTTATAATAAAATTAATATATTTGGTTTGTCAAGTTATTCAACAATAATTTATTAAAAAATAATTTGGTCGAGTTACTCGACATCAATTTTTGACACTGTTTTTTTAAATTAGATTAATTCTTTTAGCTGCAATTTTTTTCATTTTTGTCGAGTTTTTTCACTTTTTTTTCTCTTTTTTTTGGGCTTTGTCGAGGAAATTTGAATTTGACAATTTTTATTTTTTATTTTTTTAATTTGCACTTTTAGTCCCAACTTTTTAGATTTGTAACTAATTCACCCACAATTTTTATTTTTTTACCATTGACCATCTCCAACTTTTAAATTTTGTTGAAAGTCCAATTTGACCATTTTTTTTTTCTTTTTGTGGGATTTTGTCTTAAATTCTACAATGTTATAATTACTACACATGCAACGCACAAGTTTAAAACTATTGTATATATATAATATGAATGATATTTATAATTTTTTAAATAGCTACCATCTAAATCAAAAGTATAAAAAACCAAACCTATTTTTTTATAAAGAATAAAAAATTATAATCTAGACTTTTAAAAAATTTAATTGACTTTTATAGATTTTAATACACTTCCATAAATTAATAAGTTTTCATTTTGGAAGACTATTCTAAATTTTCACAAAATTTTACGGACTTTTAATGACTTTAATTTTGTCAATTGAATCTTGAGTATAAAAATATAATGTCGAGCAGTAAAAAAAATTGTCCGAGAAAAAAGTCTAATAATAATTTATTTAATTATATTAACATTATTAAATTCATAAAAGAAAGTTAAATTTATAATGTCCTACTTATTTGCTACAAGTAAAGTACGTCAAAAGTCAATAACATAAATTATTAGCTCACTTTCTTTTATCGTTTAGATAAAATTATGAACTTTCAAATGGCTTGTGAATAAATTTAAAAAAAATTGGTACGCAACTCTTTTTAAAAATACTTTCAAACAAAATGAATAGAGAGAAATATATTAGTAATTAATTATGTCTATATATTTCGTACAAAGAAAAAGAAGAAAAAGAAATGTTGCTAATTAATCTTGAGTCTAAAATAAATAAATAAAAATCATAGAATGTAACATTTTTTTTTATTTTTTTTATTTTATGTCTTTCAATGTATTGAAGGTCACTGAAATTTTATTGAAATTATAAAACAGTCACTTAAGTAACAAAATTTTAGTGGTGGTTAATGAAGTTTACTAAAGCGTGCACCGAAAGTTACTCTGTGAAATTTCCAACTTCAATTGATGACATGTCACTGGTAAATATCTATGTGACACACAATCGGACGACACGTGTCAAAAATTATTGCCATGTAGACTTTGCCCACTAATTATAATAAATTTGAACTTCAATAAATACCTCAAAAATATAAGCACCTAACCAAAAATACTTAACAATAAATCAATCAGATTTCCATTTCCATCCCGTTCTTCCATTCTATGCAACAGCTGTGGTTCCACTCAAAAGACACTGTGAAAAGTATTTTTCTGAATTAAGGTATGGCCTCCTTTGGAAGGTAGGCAAAGCGGATAAACATTCTATCTGGTTTGGTAACTGGTAACTGTATGTGCATTACAGAGAAATCCACCTCAGAATCTTTGAGGTCATTGAAGAGGGATATTGGAATTTCAGTAGAAGTGATAGCCATCCTGACCGTATAAAGGGTAGCATCAGAGGCATTCCCCTTCCTGGTTGCCTTGTCCAATATCCAAAAACAACCTAGCTATCCTTGATTCATTTCTAGGAACACCCTTTGACAAATTGGGTTAAAACATAAACATACGCTCCAACTTATTCCCTCTTCCGTGATCATTAGAGGCTTGGTGGTGGATGACCAAAGTAAAGAGAAAGTAGGATCCCATGGTAAAATTTAATAACGGGATGGAGATGGAAATGGAAATGGAAATGGAAATCTAATTGATTTATTGTGAAGTATTTTCAGCTAGGTCCTTATATTTTAGAGGTATTTATTGATGTCTAAATTTATTATAATTAGTGGACAAAGTCTACATGACAATAATTTTTGACACATGTCGTCCGATTGTGGGCTACGTGGACAGTTACCAATGACACGTCATCAACTTAAGTCGAGAATTTTACAAAGTGACTTTCGGTGCATGCTTTAGTAAATTTTAGTGACCACCGTTGAAACTTTGTTACTTCAATGACTGTTTTGTAATTTCAATGAAACTTCAGTGACCATAAGTGAAATTAACCCCATCGTGACCTGCAACTTTATTCCCCGTTGGTTATAATCTCCTCCCTAAACCCTTCTTATTTCTCTTTCGTTCTCTCATATTTCGGCAGGAAAATCAATTACAAACCGTCAAACTCCGCCATCAGCGCCGCCTCCATGAACTTCTCCGCTATTAGGTTCGATTCGAACACCATCTTCGCCGGGCCCCACAACCTGGGCCGGTCACAATCTCACTCTCACGTTTTCCTCCACAACAAGCAGCATTTGCAGAGGAATTTTATTGATTTCAAGAGGTTCGTCGTTGTTTGCGCTTCCGTAAAGACAGGTTCTGCTGTTATACAGGAGAAGGGAGTGAGCGAGTCCGACTCGGGACTGAGTCGAATTGAATCACTGAGTCAGGTCTCCGGCGTGCTGGGCTGCCAGTGGGGTGATGAAGGCAAAGGGAAGCTCGTCGACATCCTCGCCAAGCATTTCGACATCGTCGCTCGGTGTCAGGTACACACATACACATGAGCATTGGAATGGAAAATTAACCCTCGGCATTGTTAGCATTGAGTTACTCATTTACTTTTTGAAATTCATAAATATATTCGCAAATTTTATTAGTCGAGGGATTAGTAAGTTGTGATAATAGTTTTAAGTTAAGACAGGTTATATTTTCTGCTATTAAAACTAAATTGAATAATATTCTACCAATGCTTCCCCTGGATTATGCTTTCTTCAACCTGTTGAGGCTTTTGTTATAGAGAAGGAACAAATAAATATTCCAGAGTTTGAGATTGATAAGCTTTTAGATGGGACATGATTAACATGGTATCAAAGACATGTAAAAGACTCGAGTGCAAATCTCAATGCATATATGAAAATTGTGCATTTGTCAAACCTTCATGAATCCGGTCTGCAACCGAGGGGATGAGATGGTTAGTGATCAACATCTAAGGTATATAGAGAAGCAACATTTAAGTATTCCAGAAGACGATATTGCTCAAGTCGTGCAAGTGCTTACAGCGTGACCTGCACAATTAGTACACTTCACTATACCCAATGTCCTATCTTATGCAAAATGAAACATGAGGCTGTAGTCTTTTATTGTTATATGCCAATCACTTTGAAAATAAAATTACTTTTCTGCTATTTTAAATGCAAACTGAAGGAGCAATTTTGTTTCCTCCATTACGTATAATTATGAGAGAGAACATTAATATTTGGAATTAGTCTTGAAATAGATTCCCTAATTGCAGCGAATTGTCTTGAATTTCTGATTTTCCATATTCTCTGTCTTTGTTTATTTTGGAGCCTTCAAAATTATTTGATGCCAGGGTGGAGCTAATGCCGGGCACACTATTTATAACTCAGAAGGCAAAAAGTTTGCACTTCACCTTGTTCCTTCTGGGATTCTCAACGAGGATACTGTCTGTGTAATTGGTAATGGAGTAGTGGTGCATCTGCCTGGATTATTCGAAGAAATCGACAGTCTTGAATCTAATGGTGTCTCTTGCCAAGGAAGGATACTGGTATCTGATCGCGCTCACTTGTTATTTGATTTTCATCAAGAAATTGATGGGCTTAGAGAAGCTGAACTTGCTAAATCCTTCATTGGCACTACTAGAAGAGGCATTGGACCTTGTTATTCAAGCAAGGTTATCCGCAATGGCATAAGAGTAAGTGACTTGAGGCATATGGATACTTTCCCTCAGAAGCTTGATCTTTTATTGTCAGATGCAGCTTCAAGATTCCAAGGTTTTAACTATGGCCCTGACATGGTCAGGCAAGAAGTTGAACGATACAAGAGATTTGCTGAGAAGTTGGAACCCTTTATTACTGATACCGTGCATTTCATGAATGATGCGGTCTCTCTAAAAAAGAAGATATTAGTGGAAGGTGGTCAGGCAACCATGTTAGATATTGACTTTGGAACTTATCCCTTTGTAACTTCTTCTAGTCCATCAGCCGGAGGAATATCCACAGGTCTTGGCATCGCTCCTAGAGTTGTTGGTGATCTTATAGGGGTGGTAAGTGATTTTTTATTTTGTTTTCTTTCTTTAGAGATTAATCCCTCCTTATGTGATTATTGCTGAAGCTTGAACCTTACTAATACTTCCATTTCAAAATGAAACCATAAGTGATTATAGTGAAAACTGTTGCCAAATATCTTTTTTTGTTTGAATTTGACACCAGTGTTACCTCAGAAATTTGCATTCCAATGAGATGAAACAGGTAGCAGATATTTTAGTAAAAGTGTAAAACCATCTGTGTCATTTTTTCCATTAATTCGTGTAGTGAAGTGTTTAGACTGAAATTTTTTGTTCTCAACTGGCAATTTTCAATGCAGGTCAAAGCATACACTACAAGAGTTGGTTCAGGTCCATTCCCAACAGAAATTTTGGGTAAAGGTGGTGACCTACTTAGGTTTGCTGGACAGGAGTTTGGCACAACAACCGGTCGTCCTCGTCGTTGTGGGTGGCTTGATATAGTCGCAGATCAAGTATTCTTTGTCAAATAAATGGCTTCTCCTCACTGAACCTTACCAAACTCGATGTATTGTCGGATCTACGGAAATTGGGTTGGGCGTTTCATACAAACAAATTGATGGTACACCAATCCAATCGTTCCCCTGCAGATCTTCGTGTTGGAGCAAATCAAGGCAAGCTTTAATTTGACATTTTGTATTTTAGGCCCTATTTTATAGGGCTCTCCTTTTCTTATTTGTGGTTTTGGAGTTGCAAATCTAAATTAAGTTAGCGAGGCGAAGGTATGGAATTTAATGCCCATATATGAAAGAACACCTCAAATGTACAATTTTATTGATTCCCATCTCCCCAAGATCCCAAATGCCTTCAAATGGCAGTCACAGATGTGAGATGTAGCGGTGTAGTAGTAGAGAATTATTATTATAGATTTTTATTGAGTACTGTACCAAGAATTTCTTGTGACTTCTCTTTCCCTCTCATGTGATGCCTGCTAATTGCTCTCTTTCCCTCTCAAGTTCCGAATTTTCTCATCGTATATATGGTTCTCTTGGTGAAATGAGTACTGATGTTGCTTTCTTCTGTATCATGTGTAGGTGGAATATGAAGTTATGCCCGGGTGGCTGTGCGATATTTCCTCCATCAGAAAGTACTCTGAACTGCCAAAGGCTGCACGCCAGTATGTCGAAAGGATAGAAGAACTTGTCGGTGTAACCATTCACTACATTGGAATTGGGCCAGGACGCGATGCCCTTATATACAAATGAAAATTGGACTTCTCTTAACATCTCGGTGCAGATATTTTCTCTAGGCAATAATTTATGCAGTGTTTAGTGAAAACAGGAAATTCTTGGTGACACAAAATTAGTGTAACAATGTATGTTTATGCAGTATCTGGAGGCTAATTTTTATTATGTATGCTCAACTTTTCATGTATTGTACTGGACTTTCAAAATAAAACCTTGTACCGAATTCACAGGAGGATTTGGGCACCATGCCATCAGCTCTCGTGCTTTAAACAAGCCAGTTTCAAAGTTGTTCAATTGTTTCTCGCCCCCAATATCCTCCATATAGATTTCTCCTAGTATAAAGCTTCTACTCTGTGGTATGATATCTCTTAGAGGTAGTTTTCTAATATGTAAAAATCTTTATTGGGTTGGGGAAACTGGAGATGGTTTTATTGCAAACATGTTGAAGGCATATGAATTTTGATGTTTATGTGAACCATAATTTGCGACCTATTACTTGGGGATTGTTCTATCTGAGTGTTTGGAAGTCTCGTGCTCACATTTGCTGATTACCTGTTTTACTCTAGTATATGGATAAATAGACTGGATAGAGTCTAAACAAAACATCCAAACCTATTGAAAACTTTAAAAATAAAAGTACACGCTATGTTTGAGACATAGTATTAGATTCTAACGTAGAGTGTATCAAATGAGTTTTACTTGCTTTCATATTTAATACTTTCCACCAGCATTCGATTTAGCTTACCAAACATGTCAATGGTAAATTAAGATCTAGTGATCGAATTGGTATACAACATGAAGATAACCAAATACACTTAACATTGACCAATCTTGTAATCAAACTTGGGATTCTGATAGGAACCAACTCTATTTTGTTATGAATTTGCAGATTTTTCAGAATGCTTCCAGACCTTGTAATTGAGTCGAGCTAGAATCCAAATTGATAGGAGATTTTGTAACAGTAGAAGCAATAAAAATTGTATTGTAATATATTTGGAAAAGTTTACTATGTGATTACAATTTGACTGAATGAATAAACATGAAAAATAAATACAAGATAATAGAGCAATTTGAGAGGTTCTAACTCTCCTTCAGTGTTCCACCAACAGAATGCCTCTCAATCTTTTTCCTTCTCTGCTTTATTCTTTCCCAACTGATCTAGAACCTTCCACTAACTGTTGGCACACGCAGTTTGTTGAAATCACAGGCCCCACTTTATTCTCTTGAGATTCCTTGACTACCCCTCCTCCTTTTAGGCCTTGGTGAATTTGGGGTTTATCATTAAAGATGGCAATGGGGCGGGTCGGCCCGCCTCACCCCGTGACCCACGAATTCGCGGGGTGGGGAGCGGCGCAACAATCTTTTGACGTGATAATTATATCATGTATCTACTATTTTTTGAAATTTTGAATTTTACTAGATTGTTTTTTTTTATTTATAAACTTACCTTTTATTATTTATATTTTACTGTTACCATATAAATTTATTATCTTTATCATTTATTAACTCTTCCAACTACTATTAAGAGATTTAATTATATCACTACCAAATTTAAGTAACAATCAAATTATTTCCTAATTTACTTTTTCTATTACATATTGAATACTCACCATTTTCCACACCTAATTTACAATCATATACTCCATCCGTCTTACAAAGATAAGCTCATTTTCCTTATTTATCTGTCCTAAATTATAAGTCACTTACTTTATAGAGGCTATATTGAATTTTTCTTTTTTCTAATATACCCTTATTTAATTTACATTGTTAGCAATCCAAATAAATTTAATATATTCCAATTATAGGGAGATGATCTCCTCCCCATAGTGGGGAGGAGTTATAACCCACTAGGGAGGTGTCCACTTTTTATTGGACTAGTGGTTAACATTAAATGTGAACCAAATTTTCATTGTTCAATGAAAAGTAGACACCTCCCTAGTGGGAGTTATGACTCCTCCCTACTATGAAGAGGAGATAATCTCCATCCAATTATAATGTGAAATTACATAAATTTATTTACACGTTTACTCAATAGGAATTAAATGAATTCCACATTGCTTAGAAAACATCCATCCTCCAATAATAAAGTCAACAATTGATTTCATTATTGTTTCAATGTAATGCAATTCAATTTCATTTGCATTCCAATTTTAACTTAATGAGCATTTAAATTTATTAGATTTATGAATGACTAATATTAAATGGAGGTATAATAAGAATAGTGTGTAAAAAAATTTATAATTTCAATGATATTAAATGAGATTTCTTAATATGTGTGAAAAAAGAATTAAGTTTATCTTTATGGGACGGAGGGAGTATGATATATAACATGATTGTGACTAGTTATTGTTTCTCAAATTTAGTAAATTTTTTTATTATATCGTTTTTCTTGTCATTTATTTCTCCTAGTCATGTTATATATCTAGACTGTTCATGGATGATTTTATGCTTGGTGCAATGTTTCGCCAATTTGATAACTTTACGTGTATTTCCTACTTGCTGAAACTATTCCTTGTTACTAGGAATGACAATTTAACCTACGACTCGCGCCCCGCCCCAAAAATTTGGGTTATAGGAGGCGGGTGCAGGCAGAGAAATCTACCCATGATGGGTCCAGGAGACCCGCCCCACCCTAATGATATATATATATATATATATATATATATATATATATATATATATATATATATATGTGTGTGTGTGTGTGTGTGTGTGTGTGTTTTTTTTTTTTTTTTTTTGTATAAAAAGCGCAAATGTGGAAAACAATTAAACAAATAGGTTCCTTGAGACTTGAGAGTCGAACCCGGGTTGCAAAAGTAAAATAAGAACACTTATCTACTACACTACAACCTTAATATGAATGTTTTTTTCGTTTACTAAATATATTATAACAAATTCATAAATTCCTTTTTCTACTTAATGCAATTCATTTCTTGAATCCTATTCCTCTCATTTCGTGATGCATGATTAGCGACCAAGCACAAAGAAGGCGAGCGGTCATCTCAAAGCAAAGAATGTGACCCGGTGCGTGACCCAGTAGCCACACGCCACGCCCGGCCAAGACACCAGCGTCCGCACTCTGTAGTCGCCGCCGTCGATTCACCGCACCACCGCGCCATCTCCATTTGCTTGAAGCTAACAAGTAACAAGTAACAAGTCACAAGGGCTTTCATTTTCCAAATCTCACAAAAGATTGACCACCGCGCCGTGCCGCCGTCTTAAGGTAACTTTGTTTTCATTCATATGGTAATTAAAGGCTTTCATTTTCAAAATCTCACAAAATGTTGATAAATAGACATTAATTCCACTCCAAATAAACAAAATGTGAATATTGCTCCCTGTTGTAGTGTTGTTAGATATTAATCTAAATGAAGAACATCCAGTATATGAGAGGTATATCAATTCTGGATGGATGAATGAGTCAGCCAAAGCATTAAGTAAGCGGTTCCCGTTCAGTTGGTGGGTCATTGTTCGGATTAAAAATTTAAAGAAAAAAGATTTACACATTTTTTGCATTTGCATTCAAGGAATTAATATCCATCCGGTTTGATTTTCTTTTTGTCTAATGATTAAATGTGATTCCCCCTTAAAAAAAAGTATTGAACCAGTTTGATTGAAATGGTTCCAATTTCTTTGACAAATTAATTCCACTTCAAATAAACATGGTTTAATGTCGAATGATATATGATTATATGGGACCATATGATTAAATGATTACTTGGATCTTCTACGATATTTCTTATCATCTAAATTAATTGAAAAAATAATTTTTTAAAAATTCAACATTGTTTAGTAACATTGTTTTCTATTGAGATGACAAAATCTAAGGGTGTGTTTGATTCAAACATTTTCCATGGAAAATGTCACTTCTATGGAAAATCTTGTCAAATCCAACACTTTTATTTTCCCACTTTGTTGTTTGATTAGATACGTGGAAAAAGCAAATACATTTTAAGTGACAAACATTTAAAGCGTGGATTTGCTTTTTTTCTTGAAAAAATTTTTTTGCCAGATAGTGGAATTTATTTTTCCACTTCCATTGAAAAATATTTTTATTTTCCACCATTTTTCCATGCTACCAATCAAACACACCCTAATTTCCACAAATAGACAAACATTCAAGGCCAGTCACCTCACATGCCACCAAAATCAACCCGTCTCTCTCCTTCTCTATAAACTTATCTCTTTCACTTCATTTTTCTTTCTGATCAAACCCATTTTGTAAATCTTAAAAAGTTATTTTCTTATCTTCCACTGGCCTCGATTCTCCAGATTAAAGGCAAAAAAGAATAATAGTGCATCACCATCCCATTCCTTTTTATTAAAAACTTGTCTATATTAAATGCTTTCTTTCTCTAATCCCTTTCTTGGAGTCTGCAGATTTCTTCACTAGTTCTTTTTTTTTTTTGGCACATGAGTAAGAAAGAATAATAGTGCATCCGCATCTTTAAGGAAAAGATGAACAGTCTATTTACTTGATTTGTTGCCAATATTTTCTGGCATATTACGGGTCGTTTCCAAATGATCAGGTACCACTTTTAATCTCGTCCCTTTCTTATTTTCTGACTGCAAAATTCTATTTGTTCATCTTCAAACACACCCCCACTCCAAACCAATCACCATCTCACTTTGAATGAATAACAATGACATTTACACCATTGAGTTTTCCACGAGTAACATATGTTACCAATTTTTTGTACTGTCTATTAAATTTGATCTCCCAATTTTTTTATCTTCAGTTTGAAATTTGAATTCTCCTATACCTTCGCTAATAAGCTCTCATAATTTAAAATATATTAATTTTTATCTAATATGGTATCAATGAGCTAATTGTGGGATGTATTAACAATCACCATTTATTGTGGGCTATTTAAAGGTCCAGTAATAATGCTTACATTTTAGTAACATTCCAGTAATACTACAAATTTTATTTTAAACTAGTAGATTTCACTTCTCAATACAAAAATAGGGTATATATGTTAATTGCCCTCTTTTGACCGCCAACTGTCCCACAATTTTTTTTTATTTTTTTTGTAAAATTGAAAAAAATAATTAAGAAAAGAAATAATTTTTTTAAAAAAAATATTTGTAGCAAACAAAATAAAAAAAAAATCAAGATTGAAATTGTAGTGTAGTTTTTTTTTATTTTTTAAAGCTGCAAACAAATTTCTTGACACAATCTGATAACCCAAAATTTGCTATACAAAATGTGATCCAAGTACAATGAATAAACTAAGTTACTAAAGCTCAAACCTAAATTAAATATGGAAAATTTCTGTAACTGAGGGTTTGTCTAACAAATAAAGAAACCCTATGTAGGTATATTGAAATAATATACAGAGAAAATAAGAAGCTTTAACGGTACCTCCTGCACAATGGGCAAGATCCATGTCTAAGCAGCCAGGTATCAATGCAAGGTAGGTGAAACATGTGGTGGCGAAGCCGAAGCATTCTTTAATTCTTTAATCCTCTAACAAACCCACTTTCCGTCTCTAGCCCAATTAGAGCTCCGGTCATTGCTCCTAATAATGTACCCACTATTGCAAAGAAAAAGGTAAAAATTGCAGAGAATACGTTTCCCAAAATTGCAGACACGGCGAAGCCGAAGCATTCTTTAAATCAACCAAATACCCAAACGATAAAAAGAGGCTGCCGATGAAGATGAAGGCAAAGGATGAGATGGATGTCAGGATGTGTGTAAAATTCCATGATTTTTCTCTCTATTTTGGAAATTATTGTATTCTATTTTATGATTAAAAAAAAAATTTGGTGGGGCAGGTTGCGGGGCGGGGTAGGGCGGCCCCGGACCCGCCCCGCGACCTCCGTGGGGCAGAGAATTCTGTCCCGAGCCCGCCCCTATTACCCGAATAAGAGAGGCGGGGCGGCGGATTTTTTTGCCATCTCTACTTATCATTACCCTGCTCTTCAAGATTCAACTTGTCATCAAGGTGGAAGGAAGGAAACTGTTGATAGATTACTTCGTATGGTTCCCAAGTGGATTCTAAAGGTGGTAGCCCCTTCCATTGAATTATAACATCAATGCCCCGAATATTCTTTCCTGTCCCTGGACGACTTCCAAAAATAGCCTCCGGCTCTACCAGCAATTCCAGAGCTACAGTGATATGTAGCGGTAGCTTTAACACATCCTGAACTGGTCCCATAGCTTTACACAGTTGAGACACATGAAAAACTGGATGAATATGGAATGTGGGAGGTAAATTCAACCGGTACGCCACCTTCCCAATCTGCTTCTCTACACTAAATGGTCCATAAAATCTCGGAGATAGTTTCTCATTTGGACGCGAAGCTAAAGACTTACGCCTATAAGGGCGTATTTTCAAATACACCATATCTCCAACTTCAAAATGCACCTCCTTTCTTTTAGCATAATCCATACTCTTCATTAGAGTTGTCAATTCAGGTCAGGCGGGCCGGGTCGGTCCACCTCCGATGAAGCTCGGTGACAGTCCGCATTAGAAACAACCTGCGCCACATTGGGTCACGGGCCAGGTCAACCCAGCCCAAAAAAAATTGAACACGAGCCCGACCCACCCGTCGGCCCATCCGGGTCGAGCCCATGTGAGCCGTGGTTCAACACATATGAATAAAAAATTAATTTTTTTTGAAATAACTAAAAAAATTAATTTTTTTTGAAATATCTAAAAAAATTTAGTTACTTATTGTAATTCAAAAAAAAAATGTTTACATATATTGTAAAAAATGTGTTAATATACTAAATAAAAAATAAATAACAATTATAAATTCACATTTGTTAATTTTTAATTCAATTTCTATTTTTTTTATATATTTAAAGAATAAAACATCACGCATCTGTCACATCTTTTACTTTAAATGGCTTTCTACCATTTGTTTTTTTATTTTTGTTTAAATATCATTTCAAATATGAAAATTCGAATTTTCTGCCTTTGTTTTAAAAAAAAATCAAAGTAGGCCAGCGGTTAAATGTCGAACCACTAGGGCCGTGAACAGCCCACTCGGTTCATAGGTCGGCCCGCGATTCTGGGTCGAGGTGGGTAGGTGGGCTGATGTGAGTTCGACCGGCCAGCCCGTTTTGACACCCCTACTCTTCATCTTGGATTGAGCAGTACCCAACTGCACTTTCAACTCATCCAACTCATCCTAAATCTGAACCCTCTCAAGTAATTGATGTTCCACCGCGGCCACAATCGTTGTCCCTTTTTCGTAATGGATCAACGGGGGTAGCTCTCGGCCATATACAATTTGGAAAGGAGTGGTTTTCGACGAAGTGTGGAAAGATGTGTTGTACTAAATCTCCACCCAAGTTAACCAGTTGGACCACGACTTTGGCTTGGCGGATGCGAAGCATCTCAAATAAGTTTCCAAGGTTCTATTAACTACATTCGTCTGCCCATCTGACTGAGGGTGGTATGCAGTGCTTCGATTCAGTTTGGTGCCTTGCAAACAAAACATTTCTTCTCAAAACTTGCTCATGAAGATTTTATCTCGGTCTAAAACTATTGATTTCGGGACCCCATGCAATCGGACTACCTCATTTACAAATATTGCTGCAACCATACTAGCTGTAAATGGGTGTTTCATTCCTACAAAGTGAGCGTATTTACTTAATCTGTCGACCACCACTACTATAGTATCCATTCCCCCAGATTTTGGCAATCTTTCCACAAAATCCATTGTCACTTCCTTCCAAACATGATCTAGAATTGGTAATGGTTGTAATAACCCAGCTGGTGATAGAGTCTGGTATTTACTCTGTTGACAAGTCGTATAACGAATCACATACTCCCTGATGTTTGATTTCATCCCCTTCTAATAGACACTAGACGCTAATATGTGGTACGTTTTAAGGTCCCTGAATGCCCTCCAATACTCCCATCGTGCCCTTTCCGAAGTAGACGGCCTTGACATACCGTAAAAGTGGGATGGGATAATGGGTTGACCTCAATTTCTTTTATGATTTTCCACAGCACCTTATCCTCCTTAATCTCCTCAGTCAAACGAATTAATGAAATTACTTGGGGTATCGTTATAGCCAGCAATGCAGTCGTTCGATTTACACGCGAGAGAGGGTCAGCTGCATTGTTCTCTAATCCCGACCGGTATTGGATGTCAGAGTGGTAACCCATTATTTTTACCAACCATTTTTGGTATGCAGGATTAACTTTCCTTTGTTCCAACAAAAACTTTAAACTCCTTTTATCGGTTCTTACCACAAATTTTTGTCCCAGCAGATAATGTCTCCACTTTTGTACTGCAAATACAATGGCCATTAGTTCCCTCTCATACATTGACTTAGCACGCCTTCGAAGGTTCAAGACACGACTATAATAAGCAATGGGATGACGATCTTGCATCAACACAGTTCCCAAACCATACCCAGATTCGTCGGTTTCCAACACAAATTGTTTGTTGAAATTAGAAAGTGCCAAGACAGGCACCGATCCCATGGTTGCCTTTAATTTTAGGAATGATTCATCTGCCACCTCGTCCCAATAGAAGTTATCCTTGTGCAGTCTCTCCGTAAGGAGCCATGCCAACTTTCCATAGCCTTGGACGAACCTTCGATACTACCTTGTTAATCCGAGGAATCCTCGAAGTTCTCGTAAACATTGATGAGTAGGCCACTCGCATATTGTCTTAACCTTAGACTGATCTACAGCTACCCCCATCCTGAGAGATAATTTGCCCCAAATACTTGACTTTTGATTGCCCAAATTGACATTTCTTTCTGTTGGCCACTAACTAGTGTTTCATAAGGATGTCCAGCACAAATTTGAGATGTTCGTCATGTTCCTCCAAGCTGAGGCTATATACCAGGATATCGTCAAAAAAGACAAAGATAAACCGCCTCAGTTGTACCTTAACTACTTCATTCATCAGAGACTGAAGGGTGGATGGGGCATTGGTTAGCCCAAACGGTATGACCACAAACTCATAATGCCCTTTATGTGTCCAAAAAGCAGTCTTGGGTATGTCTCCATCTTCCACCCGAATTGATGGTAGCCTGCCTTCAGATCTAATTTAGAGAACAACACTGCCCCATGCTATTAGTCTAACAATTCTTCAATTACTGGAATAGGAAATTTATCAGGCACTGTCACCCGATTCAAAGCTCGATAATCTATGCAAAAATGCCAACTCTCGTCCTTTTACTTAACTAGCAAAACTGGACTAGAAAATGGACTCATGGTCGGCCTAATTATCCCCGCGGCCATCATCTCATGAACCAATCTTTCAATTTTTTTCTGTATATATGGGTATCGATACGGCTAACACTTACTAGAGTCGTATCGGGTTGTAGGATGATCGAATGGTCTTTACTCTGATGTAGTGGCAACCCACAAGGTTCAACAAACACCTCCTAATGATTTGCTAATACTGCTTGAAAGGACTCGGGGATCTCCAATTGGTCATCAGTAAAATTCGATGTAGTACTCCATAGTTCTAGCAATACCCCTTCACCATTTTCTCTAAACACTTTGATCATGGACTTGATGGACACAATATTTTACTTAAACTTGGGTCCCCTTGCAACATCACGGAAGTTTTCCCAACCTGAAACCTCGTGGTCACATCACTCCAATTCAACTGCATGCCGCCAAGGCTAGCCAACCACTTCATTCTTAGAATGACATCCGAACTCCCCAGCTCTAAAGGTAAGAAGTCATCTTTAATTTTCACGTGTTGAGTTTCCAGCATCACACCGTTGCACACGCCAGTGCCCTGTACCGCCAATCCCGTTTCCGTTATGACTCCATAACCGGTGGTGGCGGTCCTGGGTAGCCCAATTTTTGAAGCAATTCTATGGAAATAAAATTATGGGAAGCCCCACAATCAATTAATATCACCACCTTTTGTTCGGAAATTTTTCCTTTCACCTTTATAGTTTGCGAAGGGGTCAGTCCCACCACAGAATTCAAAGACAACTCGACTACCTCACCCACTTTATTCATTTCCTCCGCCGATGCCTCTCCGTCACCTCTTTCTTCTACTTTCTACTCTTCGCCTTCTTGGATCAACAGGACTTGTAGCTCTTTGCTTTTGCATCGATGACCCACGGTGTATTTCTCATCACACCGGAAACACAATCCATTTTCCTTCTTCAATAGCTCGGCCTCACTCAACCATTTGAATGGTGGATTTGAGGATTTTTCCTATAGAAGGAACCATTGGTTCCCCATAGTCAGTGAATTTGGGTGAGATGCGATTTGAAAGTGCAGAGATTGGGTTGGGTTGGGGATAGTAAGGGACTTTGGGTTTAATTGGGCCGTAACCCACTATTGACTTTTTAAGGAAAATATTTTTATCTTCTATTCGCTGGGTCATCTCCATTATCTGGCCCAATCCCCGGGGCTTCATCAAACGGACTTCGGCCCTGATTTCGAGCCTCAGCCCATTAATGAAATTGCCCTCCAATATAGCTTCAGGCATCTTCTCCAATGGCGCAACTAGTGTCTCAAACAACTGCCGGTACTCGCGAACAGAGCTCTCTTGCCAAAGTGCCAAGAATTTTTCCTCCAGCGATCCTTCTTGTGACGGTTGAAACCTCTCTAACATCCTCACCTTCAAATTCGTCCTAGTTCATAAGATGCTTGCGTTTTTTCTCCCGTTGGAACCATGCCAGAGCTTCTCTCTCAAAACACACCACCATCGCTTCTATGCGTTCGTCCTCCGCCATCTAATTGACGGCGAAGTACCTTTCTGCCCGGCAGAGCCGAGTCTCCTCCTCCTTCACCTTCGTGGCTCAACACCTTAATTCCTGGTGAGTTTTCCGATGAAAGTGGAACTTCCGATGGTTTGATTCACTCCAGCTTTTTCACCTTCCTTATCCTTTCTTGCTCCTCCCACTTGTCAGCTATCCAATTGAATTTTTCCACTAAGATGGTCATCTGTCTTCAAAATTCCGACTTCATGGTCTCCATGCTCAGCTTCACCTCTTGGTGCATTTCTTCCATTTTTCCTTCCATAACTCCCACCCGATCTGTGAGGGTCATTACCATGATCGTTGCTCTGATGCCAAATTGTAGGAACTAACTCTATTTTGTTATAAATTTGCAGATTTCTCATAATGCTTCCAGACCTTGTAATTGACTCAAGCTAGAATCCAAATTGATAGGAGATTTTGTAATAGTAGAAGCAATAAAAATTGTAATGTAATATATTTGGAAAGTTTACTTTGTGATTACAATTTGGCTGAATGAATAAAGATGAAAAGTAAATACAAGATAATAGAGCAATTCGAGAGGCTCTAACTATCTTTTAGTGTTCTACCAACAAAATGCCTCTCAATCTTTTTCCTTCTCTGCTTTATTCTTTCCTAGCTGCTCTAGAGCCTTCCACTAACGGTTTGCACATGCAGTTTGTTGAGATCACAGGGCACCACTTTATTCTCTTGTGATTCCTTGACTACCCCTCTCCTTTCTGGCATTGGTGCGTGTTTTGTATGTTGCTTGAATTTGGGGCCTATCAGATTAATGGTTTGTTTTCCTTAGTGTGTGTGTAGAAACCTATACAATTGTATCAACATAACAAAGAACACAACCATAAAATGAAAATGTAGCCTTGTACAACAATCTGACTCGACTTATTCTCCAAACAGAATATGTTTTAGTCTTCATTTCGGCCTCAATCCTCAGTGTTTGTACAAAGCAGAATAGAAATTTAGCAAAGAGATGTTATTTACTGTCGATGGTCGAAAATCCAATGGATTATTCCACTGCCCTGTTTTCTCCTCGGACCATCTCATCTTCACATTTTCAATATCCAAACCGTCTATATGCTCCATCATGAACCCCGCAGTGCTGTGATTGACGAGCCCCTGGCAACCCGGCCTGTAGTCTACGAGGCCATCTGCATAGTTGGTCCACCTCGTGTAAGTCAGATTCACGTTAAGGAACTTCAGATTACTAAGAACTCCACCCTTGGAACCTGATAGAAAGATACCATTTTCTGAAGTTGCTGTTATATTTACAAACTGTAGATTAGAGATGGAACCTGCTTTTGAATGGTTATCTCTCGGGCAAGTTGTTACATAAATAGGCTCGGCTCTACCCCACCATGACGGATCATAATATCTCGTGCTGATATTTATGTTTGAGAAAGTAATGTCACTAACGTTCCCTGCAAAGACACAAATTATCCACAAGACAGAGATCATTGGAGGTAATTTTGTTAAATTTCATTAGTCATAAAATCATAGGTACTTGATACTTGCACTTCCAGTAGAGTTTAAGAGAAAAGATTTTAGCCAGGAAGAAAGGTAACGATAGTCCTGAGCTCGTATTCTACATTAAATAGGTTTTCAGAAGGTGTGAGTGGTCTCAGCATCTTGTTTCATACTCCAAACAGCTTTGTTTTGATGTATGTAGAGGCGATTGCTTTTGAGATCCTAACCGACAAAATTAAATTCATTCATGGAATGAAGTATGCTGTATGTACAAAAAGTATTAAGTAATTGGGGGGGATATCAGTATACTTCTAATGCCGAATATTAACTAAGACATAAATAAAGCATTGGGTTGAAGAACTATATTAGAAAGAAATATACTAACATGCATCAGGTTATCAAGAAAACAGCCTAAGCCGGTAATCAAATGGAAGAAGCTGATTACAGAAGAACGTGAACCAGAAAAATATACCTCCATCTCGTATCTGTAATCCTAGCCCTCGATGAGATTCCACGATCGTGATGTTGTCGAACATCAAACCTTTAAATGCATACCAACTAGCGCTGCCCAATTTGATTGCTGAAGACTTTGTTCTAATCCAACAGTTGGTTGCGGTAAGATTATACAGGGGACCGGTGGATGTCTTTGGGCATATAGCATCATCTCCTGTATTGATGTTGCATCTTGTGATAAGTGTATTGTTTGAATCCTCGATATCCATACCATCGTTATTAGGCGTGTTAAAGTCTCCGTATATTGAAATGTCATGAATCGACGTGTTCTCACAGCGAACAATGTGCAAGCTGTAATATCATACAATCTGTTAGCAGTTGGGATGATAGAACTGGAAAAGCGAAGAAGGAAGCATATGTTTTTGCAGGACAACGAAAAACAACACATAAAATTGCAAGCATTATTTTGGAAAAAGTTAAAAAGTTTCATTACACACCTAGATTTCCCAAAAGTAACTATGACCATTTGATAATTTCCGAATAGCTGAATGAAATGCGTTCAAAAATCAGATTATACAGCTTAAGCTTTTAGACGACATAGTTCCACAACTAAATACACATCTAATATACAAATTACATCTTGATGTTATCCCGCACGACAGAATCCCTACACCCACTTCCCCAACCTCCACCACCGTCTTCATAACCCTCCCCTTGGCCCCTTTGTCGTTCATTTCCAGTGGGTAAGCAAAACTAGTTTATATCTTGGAGACTGTATTGGCCTCCGAAACAATAATTTGAAAACGTCATTTATTCCATAAAAATACCGGTTTATGCCACCAGTCATAACATCTCTAGCGACAAAGAATGCAGTATCCTTTGGCCATTTATTAGGATTGTGGTCTCAAGTTTCTAAACCTCGCTTTTCTCCATGGCCACCTATGATTAACAACTTTGACATGCTTGGGCTGGCTGAATTGAGAGATTAAAGGCTATATAAAACGATAAGAGGTAGAATAAGAGGTAGAAATGGCGTGCACTTTTTCTTATAGGTGGACAAAGTTCAAGTTGTTGAGGGATTCACAATTACGAGAGTAATAATAAGTAAAACGGAACCAGAAACATGTAAATCACATCACAAATTTATAGTACACCCCAAAATGAGAGCTAAGGCTACATGGAACTGCAAGTTTTTACTAAAGAACAAGTGTTCTGAGCATCTTACACCTCTTAATACACATATAGATCAATCGATCCACAGTTGAGGGATAAACAATATGATTAGGCTCTGCAACTAGATGACACTGGATAATTAGAAACATTCTCAGACAGCAGCTACTCAGAGCAATACTCCTTGTGTTCATGATTTTAGTACTGCCCAAATAAGCAGAAAATAAATAACTTTTCAGCTGGGCAGAACATGCTATTATGTAGATATAGAAGATATTATATTGACCATTTGATGAGTTTTGTCTTTAAATGTTATCTTGTAAATGAAATTTTGTAGGTGAAAGGGTGTGAACTTTTGATATGAAACGAGAATATACATTAACATGTAGGCACGACTCAAGTAATTTAACAATAAATTAAAGAAATGAGTACTTAATTAGTTATAGCACGTTTTGGTCCGTTCATAAGAGCAACACCATCTCGAAAAAAACCAATGAACAATCAGAAACTGAGAAAAGTGAAATAGACATACCACCAATAAGCTGGTTCGTGGAGTTTCACGTCCCAGATTTCGACATTCCGACAACCAATGAATCCGACCAGCCGGGGCCTACACTCATCCCCCAAACACGCACCAGTCTTATTCCAACTCACCATCACATTTTTCCTCTCATCTAATCTCTGCACAAATTTCCACCCCTGCCCATTAAGCTCCCCGCCGCCAGTTATCCCAACGTTCACCGCATTCTCCGCCAACACCACGTACCACTTGTCTTGCTTTTCCGGGTAGTCATCTAATCTACTGCCACCCAATATGGTGGCGTTTTCCTGGATATTCAAAATGACCCAGGATTTCAAGTATAGTGTGGCAGTTAAGTATTTGCCAGGTGGGAAGGTGACAAGGCAGCGGGAGCTATGGAGGGTGGCAGCGGCGGCGCAAGCGTCGATGGCGGATTGGATAGGGATGGTGTCATAGTGGTGGCCACTTCCGGTGGCGCCGAAGTCAACGACGGAGAAGGAGAGGTGGCGGTGGTGGTAGTTGGATTGCAAGATGGAGAGGCGTGAAGTGGCGGAGTGGGATTGGAGGATGGTGAGAGCCAATTGGAGAAGTAATTGGATGTAAATTATCAATACCATTTTCTTGAAATAATGTGGAATTTGATCAGATTACAATCTGCACTTCAGTTATGTACAAGATTTGCATTCACTCAATCAATTTGGGATGGGATTTGAATCATTTATTTGACTGATCCAATTATTAAGGGAAATTGGCGCAAATGGTCCCTAATATATGACATTATTGTGCAAATGGTCCCTCATCTTTCATTTTTGCTATAGTGGTCCCTAACCGATCTATTTAGGTGCGCAATTGGTCTTTTTTGACGGATTCTGTTAAAAACCTATCCATTTAGGTGCACAAATAGTCCTTCTCATTTTATTTTTGTCTTTATTAGTGGGATAAAATTGTCAAATTACATTTCTTTTTCTTTCTTTCAATTGGTGCAAATGGTCTCTAACCTTTACCTTAGTGTGGAAATGGTCCTTGACCTTTGTTTTTTGGCACAACAGTCCCTAACATATATGTTTTGGTGTGCAATTAGTCCTTATTTGATGAAAAAGTAGAAAATACCCTTAGTTTAATTAAAGAAATAAATAATTGTATATTCGGTCCCCAACATTTTAAAAATGTTGGAGATATACCCATAACCTTTAAAAATAGCATCAGACATCCTCAACATTTGAAAAACTTGACATGGTAGGTCATTTATAATGAAATTACCATTCCTTTTAATAAACAAAAAAAGAAAAAACAAGAAAAAAAAAAAAAATGATTAAAAAATAACCAAATTTACCCCTAACAAATAAAAAGTAACAAAGTGACCATCTTCTTTATGAGGTGAATGGGATGCCTTAACCTTTGATTTTGAGAGAATGGGGGTGTTGGATTTAGAGCTGCTTGTCAATAAGAAACAATTTATAGATAGTGATATTTCATCTTGTTGGAGCACTAATAATTTGAAGAAGAATTGTTTTTTTAATAGTTTTTGTGAACCTACATCTGTTCTGGATACTATAAGGAGTCCCAGCAGGCTAACATTGTCATCAACAGTGTCTACTGTTTTGCGATTTCAATCCCGCAAGTGTACGATTCGTTAACAAGTAATATAGCAATGAATGGAGTGTCGAACCTACGAGAACTAGATATCAATGTAGTCAATTAATTTATAATTCAAACTCTAACAATATAAAAAACACATATTTGTTTTGATTTGTGATTCTAAACCTATTTCAATTGAATCTAAATTATCAGAAAATTTATGTAAATTTATGAGAACGAATTCGAGTTTTTACTAACACTAAGATTTGCGAATCCACCTACATGTTATTTGATCAATTATTCATTAATCGCTTTAGCTGTTAATTACGCTAGATTGAAAATCGGTGATCCTATAATAATCAAAAGCCTCTCTCGTTGGTCAATCAATTTTATATCAATATACGAACCTAATTATCTCTAATTAGGTTTCGAACATGAAAATATGCATTTAAATTTCAAGAACATCTAACCGGATTTTATAGAGCATAATATTAATTTCTATCTATTATTGGACCCTATGTTATTCAATACCATGTGCTAAATTTATATTAAATCTCTTGACTTCAATATAAATCACAGAATATTCTAATAATGATCAGGTATTAAAACATTAAAAATACTGAATAAAGAATAATCAATCAAGAAGCAATTAACTACTAAAACGGAAAACTTCTAATTAATTAAAAATATGAGGTTTCATCGTTCATCCTAGAAATAAGTAAATTTAGCCGGACATAATTTCGTTAATTATTAGAATAATTGAATTCATCATGTTCCGGAGAAAGAAAAACAAAAAGTAAATAAAACCCGTGATCCCGGCTCAGATAATCTTCAATCCCGTGCCTTGATATTCGATTCTTCGTTTGTATCTTGTTTTCCAAAATCCGTCTCGCGCGATATGTCTATTCTCTGGCTTTTATACTCCTCTCAAAACCTTCCAAGACGTGTGCTAGGTGGTTGTTTTCGATTTGGAGTTGTAGAATTCTATTTCAATCAGGACTCTGCCAAACTGCCGCTGCGTATAGCCTTGCGATCGCATGGGCTTATTCCTTGCGATCGTATGGCTTTACCTTTTTACGTTTTGCTAATTTTCTTGATACCTTGCGACCGCAGTTTCGTATAACCATGCGACCGCATGGTTATTTTGATTGATTTCTTGGATTCATTTCTTTGTTATTTGCATGCTAAGCCCCTGGAGTCTCTTTATATGCTCAACTGAATCCCTTTGTTCTTCTATTTGCTCTCTTTTCGTCTTTTCGTCAGATTGACACTTGAATTTGATTATTTCCTTAAATAATAAGAAAAAAACGCACAATTAAACTGAAAACAATTAATATGACTCATAATCGTCCCTTTTTGTGAGCTCCAATAAGTACAAAATTGTACTTATCAAACACTTCCAAACTTGAACTTTTATTCGCCCTCGAATAAACTAGTTAAAGATAATCATATAATTAATGAAATAAGCTATAACACAATTCATAACATAAACAGCTTGCCGTTCTTGCTTCAGCTTTTGCAAAAAGAAAAACTTATAATTCATGACGAGTGTTCAGGTAATATAATTGCAAACGTGATTCTACTTAAACCATACTTGAGATGTGTGTGAGAATAGTTAATTCGATCCCCGCAAGTTCTATGGTGGTGATAGTCCAACCACTTGGTCAATTTTTCTTTTCCCTCTCGTAAGGTACATTTTTTCCAAAACGATGTTTTCTCTCAAATCTCGAGATTTTCGGTTAAAAAGTTACAGTTCACTCATTATTTTCTTGTTCAAAGCTGGTTGAAAGCTAGCAATCGTGACAACCTATGTTTGTGAAGATTCTCTAATTTCTGAGCACTCTCGACTAGAAAGTTTCTACTAAGTAAGTCAAATCCATTATTTATCTAATCCCCAAATTTATTTTGCAAAGGATTTTTCAATGGCTTTAGCAGAAATAAAATTTTTTATTTACTAAACTAAATATATATATATATATATATATATATATATTATCTCTTATGTGTAAAACTCAATCCATTAAGCTTTTTAGATAACTCATGTAACGAGCTTTAAGTCGATGACTCCCAGGTCTTTCTAACCTTAGGGTATTGGGCATTTTTATTCAAGTTAAATAGGCTACGAAAAGATTTATAAGTTATTAATAGGGTGCGAAACTCAGTACATTAAGCTTTCTAAATGACTCATGTAACGAGCTTTAGGTCGATGACTCCCAGGTCTTTCGAACCTTAGGACATTGGGTTTTGAGAAACTCCTACGGGCCATTTCACTCAAGTCAAATAAGCTACGAAAAGAGTTAAATAATAATAATAATCTTTTTCCTTGCTTGCAATAAGTTCATGCTAGGGGACTAGATTCCTAACATTCGATCAATACCTAGTTTCCTCTGACTGGTCTAAAGTGCTCCACACAATTTTTTCAGCATACATAGAATCCATCACAACCTAGATAGCCACCATCACTGCTGGTATACCACACTTTCACTCTATATTGGTTACTGGTTAGAGATACATATGAATCTAAGTTAAAAAAAAAAAAGTATCCTATTGTTTTCAATTTAGGTGTACCAACAAACATAGTTGAAAATCATCATAACCGACTAACACATCACTAAATCAAACATGGTTAAATAGCCTCACATTTAAACAAAGTAATGATCTGCTCACAATTCATGATTAAAGCTAAACTTAAATAATAATGAAAATTGCATCATTAGCTGACAAGGCTATTCATATCACATAAACGTGCTTTTTTTTTTTTTTTTTTTTTAAACGGAATAAATTAAAAATCAAAACAACTTAAAAATCAAATATCAAATATCATTTATCAAGTCAAGCACAAGTCAAGTAAATTTTTTATACATTTCTCCTAGACTTGAAACATACATTGTCCCCAATGTAAGAATTCAAAAGAAATAAGACACATAAAAATTTAGAGACTTCCCGATGGTGGGTCTGATGGTGTCGGGAGAAGTAGTGTAGAAGGATCAACCGGTGGAGGTGCTGGCATAGGTGTCGGCCGACAAATCTTGTCATGAATATCATCCAGCTTGCTCGCACATCTGTTTAGCCGCCTCTTGACCTGGTCGCAGTCAGATCAAATCTGGCTCTGCTCCAGCTGTCAGATCGAATCTGGCTCTGCTCCAGCTCAGCCTGCTACTGACTGGTCTCGATACTCATCTGAGTGTGTCGAACTGTATCCACTCGAGATCACAGCGTCGTCAACTCCTACTGCACTGTGCACAACTCAGTCTGCGTTGCGACAATGAGCCGTGTCTGCTCAGCCTGACCTTCTAGTAATCGACGTAGTATGGATGCTATGTCTCTGAGAAGTGTGGCTGGCTGCTCTTCTTGAGGCTGCTCGTCTGCGGCTGGGGCTGCCCCTACAGTGTGTGCAGTATGCCTTCTTGCATTTTCCAAGAGATAGCGGTTGATAGGTTCTTTTATCTTTAATACCAGCTCTGCTGGTAAGATCTGGACCCCCGCTGCTTCGTAGATACCACTGATGAGAGTTGGGAAGATAGCTGTGTGCCTCTTGTCTGTTTGGAAGCCCAACATGCTGATCAGGGTATAGATATAATTCTCCAAATCCATCTTCCTCCCGTGAGCTAGATGGTATAATAGTCGAGCCCTAGCATCATTGATAGTAGTACAATGTGCGGTCAGGTCGATATTGTGGTTCACAAACACATTCAGGATGAGAAGGGAGTCTGTCAATTTGTTGTGCTCAAAGTCCCTCTCGGGTAGTGGCCATGCATCATCTCGGCTATATAGAAATCGGGCTACCTCACCCATAACCTGAATAGAGGACAAAGGGTGAATATCTTTAGTGGTTACACCATAGTAGTCGTTGATGACCCTAGGGATAAACATGAACCATTTACCCCATACCCATGTCTGCCCATAGTGCTCTGTCCCGTGAATGTCGATTTCTTGGTTGAAGTTGGTATAGAATTCATGGACAAGCTGGGAGTATATTTTGTGAGGTGTATCAGTAATCTTGGACCAGCCGTATACGTCAATAAGGTTATAAAGCTCAGAGTGAGGAAAGTCTTCCAATTGTAATCTCTGCTCCCCCCATATGGTTCACTGGCTAATGAACTTTTTGAATCTTTCCTCGTGCTCCTCGGAAAGATAGTGGCGAGAGTCGGTGTTTTCTACTCGAGCTCTTTTCGACGTGCTTCCTAATGCCTTTTTCTTTCCCTTTTCGACGGTGGTTGGGGGTCGTTTTGGAGCCATGACCTGTAAAATGAACAAAAACAATTTAGATATGAAAAATGACATATATGGTTTAAGTTTTTGCCCCCAAACTATCCTAAACTTTAGTAAATTTTTTCAAAAAATTATGTTAGACTAGGCTATTTCGTGCTCGAGAAATCTACCTAGGAATGTGAAAAAGTGAAATGGACGATGGTGGCATGGAAGTGCATGCTTTGGTCTACTACATATTCAAATTTCATAAGATTTCGAGGTTATTTGGGCCAAACAGACAGGGGACGAAAGTGCTAACGAAAGCAGGCTGAAGTGGCCTGCAGTGGCTGCCATGGCAGCTTGATTTTCTATTTTTTTTATTAAAATTCGAATATGGTGATAACCGTGTGTTCAAGCCAAATTGAATGATCCTAAGTGATGGCATTAGTCATTTAGATTAGCCTAGGGTCACATTTTCCCAAAATTTGGCAAAAATTTTGGTTGGGGTATTTTGTCGAACACTTTGAATGCAAGGATTTGTTCTTGGTTGGAAGAGATAATTGGATAACTTGTCAAAACCCAAAAATTTTCCAATCCTAAGCAACTAAACCCAATCAATAACATATTTCCTTATCGATTTTCTGTTTTTTGATTAAGGTTGGAATATGGTGATAACCGTGTCTTCAAGCCAAATTGAATGATCCTAAGTGATGGCATTAGTCATTTAGATTAGCCTAGGGTCACATTTTCCCAAAATTTGGCAAAAATTTTGGTTGAGGTATTTTGTCGAACACTTTGAATGCAAGGGTTTGTTCTTGGTTGGAAGAGATACTTGGATAACTTGTCAAAACCCAAAAATTTTCCAATCCTAAGCAACTAAACCCAATCAATAACATATTCCCTTATCGATTCAAGCCTAAACTAAACAACATTTCTCCAAACTAATCAAAATCCACGAATTTAAAGCAAAGAATGACAAAATCCGAAAATCAACAACCAAAATTGTTAATTACCTTTTAGTTCGTGTAGTTTGATGCTAGAATGAATGATTTGGAAGCAATGAAGTTTTGTTGAAGTTCGTTTGGAAGATTGAGGATCAAGGATGGAAGAAAGTAACCTTTTGAAGTTCAAATTTTATAGTTTTGTGCAAATGAGCATTGTCCCGGTTTTTAAACTTTCTAGTAGTCCTTGCGATCGCAAGGAGGGAAATTCCTGCGATCGCAGGACTACAATTTTATGGACAAAATGTTTTCTGCCCAGGATATGCGATCGCAATGGAAAATTCCATGCAATCGCATAGGAAACTCTGTGATTTGAATTTTTTTTTAACTGCTATATAACTACTTAATCTAAACATGAATTAAGTATAAATAAGTGTGCGCTCATGCAGAATGATGATGATTAAAGTGGCTAAACAGTTAAGAATTGAAAATGCCGACGTGGTGTCCTAAAAACATAAAAATGTGCATAAATGTGAATCAATTCCTAAAACTGAATTAATACTGAAATTGAAATAAAAGGGAGAAAAATGGGTTGCCTCCCATTGAGCGCTTGTTTAAAGTCTTTAGCTCGACTTTGTTGTTGTGATCACTCCGGATTGCTCAAAGCGATGAAAGACTTTTCTTTCGAAAAATCACCCTCCAATTACTGTTTTAGCCTTTGTCCGTTCACCTTAAACCTGTCTTTTGTGTCTTGAGCTACTTCTATCGCTCCATGTAGATAGACTTTCACTACCGTGAATAGCCCGGACCATCTTGAACGTAGTTTTCCAGAAAAGAGCTTAAGTCGTGAGTTGAATAAGAGAACCTTTTGTCCCGCCCTAAACTGCCTTTTTTAATGTTTTTGTCATGCCAATTCTTGGTTTTCTCTTTGTACAGTTTGGCATTTTCATAAGCCTCAAACCTGAATTCTTCTATATCGTTCAATTGGAGCAGTCGTTTCTCACCGGCTTCTTTCAAGTCAAAGTTCAACTTCCTCAATGCCTAGTAGGCTCGATGCTCCAACTCAACTGGTAAATGGCACGCCTTCCTAAAAACTAGGCGATATGGTGACATTCCAATTAGAGTTGTAAATACAGTTCGATATGCCTAAAGAGCATCATCTAGTTTTCTCTACTAATCTTTTCTCGAGGTACTCACTGTAAGCTCTAAGATCCTTTTTAACTCCCGGTTGGAGATTTCCACCTTGCCACTAGTTTGTGGATGGTAAGGAGTAGCCACTCGGTGCGTCACACTGTATTTTGCCAAGAGAGTTTCAAGTTGCCGGTTGCAAAAATGTTTACCTCTGTCACTTATGATTGCTCGAAGAGTCCCAAAATGCGTGAAAATATTCTTTTTGAAGAAATTCACCACCACCCTGCCATCATTGGTCAGTAAGGCCACTGCTTCTACCCATTTAGAAACGTAATCCACAGCCACCAAAATGTAAGAATTTGAGAACGATGGTGGAAATGGTCCCATAAAGTCAATCCCCCATACATCAAAAAGTTCAACCTCTAAAATGCTCCGAAGGGGCATTTCCTGCTTTCGAGATATATTTCCATTCCTTTGTCACCTGTCATATTTCTTTACCAAACTGTAGGCATCCTTGAATAATGTCGACCAATAAAAGTCAGATTGTAAGACTTTAGCTGCTGTTTTGGTAACACCGAAATGACCTCTGTATGGTGAGGAATGACATTGCTCCAAGAGAGTCTCAATTTCTTCTTTAGGTATACATCTCCGAATTACTTGGTCAGCTCTCTGTAGAGAATAGGATCTTCTCAAAAATAGTATTTAAGTTCTGAAAAGAATTTTTTTCAGCGTTGATGATCATAATCAGGCGGCACGATATTGCTTGCAAGGTAATTTACATAATCTGCATACCACGATGCGCTTTCCATCTACTCTATCCCAAAAATCTGCTCGTCTAGAAATTTCTCATTTATTTCACCTTCTTCATTTCCTTCTAATTGCTCTATTCTTGACAAGTGGTCGGCTATCACGTTTTTGCTCTCCTTTTTATCCCAAATTTCCAAGTCAAATTCTTGAAGAAGCAGTATCCACCGAATCAGTCTTGGTTTTGCATCTTTTTTAGTAAAAAGGTATTTCAATGTTGCGTGGTCCGTGTGCACTATCACTTTCGTTCCAATGAGGTATGATCGAAATTTTTCGAAGGTAAATACTACTGCTAGTAATTTCTTTTCTGCAGTAGCATAATTCATTTAAGCGTCATTGAGAGTCTGGCTGGTATAATATATGACATGTATGTCTTTCTCTCTCTGCTGCTCCAAAACTGTCCCGATGGCAAAGTCACTTGCATCACACATGAGTTCAAATGGTAGATCCCAATCAGGTGGTACAATGACTGGTGCTGAGATTAGGCTGTCCTTGAGAATGTTGAAAGCTTTAAGACAGTCCATAGAAAATTCAAACTTGACTTCTTTTTCTAGCAAACTGCATAACGGTTTAGTTATTTTTGAGAAATCTTTTATAAACCGTCTATAGAAACCCGCATGTCCCAGAAAAGACCGAATTCCCTAAACTGTTGTCGGAGGAGGCAATTTCTCTATAACCTAAAATTTTGCTTTGTCGACCTCAATGCCTTTAGCTGAAATCCTGTGTCCCAACACGATGCCTTCTTGGACCATAAAGTGGCACTTTTCCCAATTGAGTACCAAGTTTGTTTTCTCACAACGCTGAAGTACTAGGGTCAAATTTTTGAGGCATTCATCGAATGATGATCCAAAAACTGAAAAATCATCTATGAAAACTTCAATGAATTTTTTGACCATATCTGAGAAAACAGACATCATACAACGTTGAAATGTAGCAGGAGCGTTGCACAGGCCAAATGGCATACGCCTATATGCAAATGTGCCATAAGGGTAAGTAAATGTAGTCTTTTTCTTGATCTTCTGGTTCTATATGAATCTGATTGTAGCCTGAATACCCATCAAGAAAGCAATAATGAGAATGACCCACCAAACATTGGAACATCTGATCAATGAATGGTAGAGAAAAATGGTCTTTTCGGGTGGCATTATTCAACTTCTTGTAGCCAATACAAACTCGCCAGTCGGTAGTCAATTTGACTGGTATGAGCTCGTTATTATCATTCTTCTCAACCGTAATCTCTCTTTTTTTTGGTACTACCTGAACTGGGCTTACCCAAGTGCTATATAAAATAGGATAGATGATACCGGCATCAAGTAGTTTTAATCCTCCAGATCGGACTATTCCTTACAAATGAGGATTCAATCTGCGTTGATGTTGCACTGTTGGTTTATATGCCTCTTCCATTAGAATCTTGTGCATGCATATGGACGGGCTGATACCTCTGATGTCTGCTATAGTCCAACCGATGGCTGATTTGTAATTCCTCAAAACTCGAAGTTGTTTATCTTCCTGATCCTAATTAATAGAATTTACAATAATGACTGGAAGAGTAGATGACTCACCGAGATAAGCATACCTAAAGTGAGAAGGTAATTACTTTAACTCGAGAATTGGGGCCTTTTGAACCAAAGGTGTCTATTGAGGAGGTGTGGTACCCAGATCCATAAATTTCATTCTTCTTTCTATCTTTTCAGCTCCTTGTAAATATCTGGCACATTCTTCAAGAACTATAGAATCAGAATTTTCTTCTTGAGAATGCATAATACACGCTTCCCATGGATCTGAAGGATTTTCCAAAGCAAATGTGTTAGTTCCCTCATGATCAATGATATCGATCCAAAAGCATGAGTCAGAGGAGCTTGGATACTAGATTGCTTTGAACACGTTAAAAGTGACTTGCTCCTCGTTCAATCTCAACATTAGCTGCCCATTTTGTATATCAATTAGTGCTCGTCCAGTAGCTAAGAATGGTCGTCCCAAGATAAGTGGTACATGTATTCCTCCATATCCAAGATAATAAAGTCAGCTTGGAATATGAACTTGTCCACTTTCACTAAAATATCTTCAACAATCCCGCGTGGACGTTTAACTGATCGATCAGCTAACTGTAGTGAGATTGTGGTTGGTTTTGCTTCTCCAAGACCTAGTTGCCTGAAAATAGAGTAAAGCATCAAATTAATGCTAGCACCTAAATCACATAATGCCTTTTTCAAAAATGAACTACCAACAGTACAAAGAATAGAGAAACTCCCTGGATCTTTTAATTTCAGCGGTAGCTTGTTTTGAAAGATAGCACTACACTCCTCGATAAGCATGATTGTTTCGTGCTCTTCCAACTTCCTTTTGTTTAAAAGGATTTCTTTCATGAATTTTTCATAACTTGGCATATGTACTAGAGCATCAGCAAAAGGTATGTTGATTTGGAGTTTCTTGAACACATCGAGAAATTTCTTGAATTGCTTGTCTAGTTTATGTTTTCGCAGCTTTTGAGGAAATGGAATAGGAGGAACATAAGTCTTGACCAGTGGCGGAATATAATCTGGTAGAGAGCTTTTTTTTCTTGATCAACTTCTACATATAATTTTTTATCTCTCTCTTTACTTAACGCAGTTTTCTTTTCAACAACCGGTCTTTTCACATGAATTTCTGGCAACTCAACTCCGCTTCTCGTGGTGGTTGCATTGACTTGCTCTTTTGGATTAACTTCAGTATTGCTTGGCCATGTGCCTGGTTGTCGCTCGGTCAATAATTTAGCCAACTGTCCAATCTAATTTTCTATATTCTTTATCGCAACATCTTGTCTTTTCTGCATCTCCTTTAACTCAGATTCCATGCGCGTAATGGTTTCTTCCAATCCTCTTTTTCTCTCTTGTGGTCTCCCTTGATTTGGCGGATTTTGAATATTTTGGGTGTTTCCATAGGAGAAGTTTGGATGATTTCTCCATCATGGATTGTAAGTCTGTGAGTACGGATTATTCTGCTGTCGCTGAAAGTTCAGAACATATGCAACTTGTTCAAGGGATGACATATCAACTTTTGTCAAAGGACACTCCGATGATTGATGGTAGGGGCATGTTACACAGATTGGTGGAGACATCTGAACTATATTAGCAGAATGAGAATATGTCATTGCTTCCATCTGGTTTGCCAATGCATCGATTTTCACCAGTACAAGTGAATTGGTGTCTACCTCATGTATCCATGTTGTTTTCTTCTGTACTCCTCTGTCTGGCCACATAACGAATAGTTCACTCATTGTTTCATACAAGTCATGGAGGTCACCGACAGATCTATTTTGGATAGAGCCACCTACTGCAGAATCGATTGAAAAATGACTGCTTGGAACTAAACCAGAGTAGAAGAAATGATTCTGATCTGCTAAAGGAAAACCGTGACTTGGACATTTTCTAAGCAGTTGCTTGAATCTTTCCCATGCATCGTGAAAGTTTTCCAACTCAGATTGTTGGAAATTAGAAATTTCATACTTTAGTCTGTTTACTCTGGCTGGAGAAAAATATTTTAGTGTAAATTTTTGGATCGGATCTGCCCAAGTAGTGATGCTCCCAGGCAGTAGAGAATCTAACAATTCTCTAGCTTTATCCTTCAACATGTGTGGAAAGAGCCTCATCTTCAGTGCTTCTTCATTAACACCGTGGTATTTGAAATTTTCACAGTATTCATCGAAGCGAGAAATATGGTAATGAAGATTTTCATCTATCATACCATGGAACGGTAGATTGTTTGAGAACAAATTAATCACATCTGGCTTCAACTGGAAGTTGTCATGTCCATAAGGCAGATAGATTATACTGTACCGATTTTCAACAATCGGTGGCATCATATATTCACCTATAAGGATATCTCGTTCATTAACTTCAACTGGTCGAGCCACTGGTGGAAAAATATTTCTCACATCTGCAGGTAACGAATTCTGGATTCGGTTATCTTCCATTGTGTCTTTTTACTGTTGTTTCTTTTCTCTTTGCTCACGTTGTCTTTGGTGAAAGCTCCGTTCGATCTCTGGATCTAAATCAAATAGATCAAGATCCCTTGTACGGCGCATATACACTTAACACCTGAAACTTAGAAAATAGTTGGAATTCAACAGTAACATAAAGAATTGAGAATAAATCTAAAACTAAAAATAAAATAAATAACACTAAAAAGAATTGTTAAAAAATTAAATTATCAATTAACGTAGTAATTGATAAAACTAGTCCCTGGCGACGGCGCCAAAAACTTGTTGTGCGATTTCAATCCCACAAATGTACGGTTCGTTAACAAGTAATATAGTAATGAATGGAGTGTCGAACCCATGAGGACTAGATATCGATATAATCAATTAATTTATAATTCAAACTCTAACAATATGAAAAGCACATATTTGTTTTGATTTGTGATTCTAAACCTATTTCAATTAAATCTAAATTATCAGACAATTAATGTAAATTTATGAGAATGAATTCAAGTTTTTATTAACACTAGGATTTGCGAATCCACCTACACGTTATTTGATCAATTATTCGTTAACCGCTTTAGCTGTTAATTACCCTAAATTGAAAATTGGTGATCCTATAATAATCAAAAGTCTCTCTCAATGGTCAATCAATTATATATCAATATGCGAACCTAATTATCTCTAATCAGATTTCGAACATGAAAATATGCATTTAAATCTCAAGAACATCTAACCGGAATTTTTAGAGCATAATAGTAATCTCTATCTATTATTGGATCCTATATTATTTAATACCATGTGCTAAGTTTATATTGAATCTCTCGACTTCAATATAAATCACATAATATTCTAATAATGATCAGGCATTAAGATATTAAAAATACTGAATAAAGAATAATCAACCAAGAAGTAATTAACTACTAAAACAGAAAACTTCTAATTAATTAAAAAACATGAGGTTTCATCGTTCATCCTAAAAATAAGTAAATTTAGTCGGACATGATTTCGGTAATTATTACAGTAATTGAATTCATCATGTTCTGGAGAAAGAAAAACAGAAAGTAAATAAAACCCGTGATCCCGACTTAAGAATCTTCAATCCAGTGTCTTGATCTTCGATTCTTCGTTTGTGTCTTGTTTTCCAAAATCCGTCTCACGCGATATGTCTATTCTCTGGCCTTTATACTCTTCTCAAAACCTTCCAAGACGTGTGCTAGGTGGTTGTTTTCGATTTGGAGTTGTAGAATTCTATTTCAATCAGGACTCTGCAAACTGCTGCTGCGTATAGCCTTGCAATCGCATGGGCTTATTTCTTGCGATTGCATGGCTTTACCTTTTTACGTTCAGCTGATTTTCTTGATACCTTGCGATCGCAGCTTCGTATAATCATGCGATCGCATGGTTATTTTGATTGATTTCTTGGATTGATTTCTTTGTTATTTGCATGCTAAGCCCCTAAAGTCTCTTTATATGCTCAATTGAATCCCTTTGTTCTTCTATTTGATCTCTTTTCGTCTTTTCGTCAGATTAACACTTGAATTTGATTATTTCCTTAAATAATAATAAAACAACATATCATTAAACTGAAAACAATTAATATGACTCATAATCGTCCCTTTTTGTAAGCTCCAATAAGTACAAAATTGTACTTATCATCTACGGCGCCAGCAGCACAGCTGGTGGTGGTGGTGATTCTACTGACACGCTTGGCGTGGTGGTGGTTTCAGGGAATAATACCAATAAATGTTCCAAATGGAGGCAAGACTCCACCACTGCCACCAGCTCCAATGTCGGAGCTGATTGTGAGCTCTTCCTTGTTCTTCTGTCTCTCCAGATTGGCAACATCTCTACTGCCACCACTGCTACTGCCAACACGAAAAAATGTTCAATGGATGAGTGGGAGAGCGTATTGTCAGAGTCTGTTGCCGCCTCGCCAAGCGAAGAATAGTCCATTCTATGGTGGATCATGGGAGATGTGGAGGACCATTTAATGGGTAGCCTGAACAAGGTTCTACAAATCGGTGGTGGCCTGCAGGTGGTAGTAGCGGACTTTGAGTTCAATGGTGGGTTTGGTGTTGTGGATCAAACATATTCCCTTCATTGCCTAACAATGTTGGAGCAATTTATCTTCAACCATGTTCCCAACCGTCCACATTTGATTATGCAAAAATGAAGCCCACGGTTAATTTCAGTCCACATTGTGGTTTTGTTTTTGTTGCAATAAGAAGATGGCCACTTTGTTATTTTTTAATTTTTTAGGGTAAATTTGGTTATTTTTCAATCATTTTTTTTTCTTGTTTTTTGTTTTTTTTGTTTATTAAAGAGAATATCAATTTTGTCATAAATGACCTACTATGCTAAGTTTTTCAAACGTTGGAGATGTCTGCTACTATTTTTAAAGGTTAGGGGTATATCTCCAACGTTTTTAAAAAGTTAGGGACCAAATATGTAATTATTCCTTAATGAAATTTGTAATTGGATTCCTAACCTTTGTAAAAAGTGAAAATGGGTCCGATACTTTAATTTTTTTTAAAAAAATTAAACGAAACTAACAAATTCATAATTTACTAAATTATTTTGTATATTTTATGAACTATTATAAAATAACTAATATTTAAGCTCATAATTATTAACAAATGTACTAATTAAAATTATTTTATTATTATTAAGTACTAATATTATTTAAAATTCAAGCTTTAATTTTATCATTACATCATAAAGAGAAAAATAACCTTGTCACAAATAAAATTTTTAATTATCATCAAACTTGTGACCGTTATTTTCTTGTGACAAACTTGTGACAAAGTTATTTTTCTTTTATGTTGTAAAGATAAAATTAAAGTTTGAATTTTAAATAATATGATTACTTAATAATAATAAAATAATTTTAATTAGCACATTTGTTAATAATTATGACTTTAAATTTTAATTATTTTATAATAGTTCATAAAATATACAAAATAATTTAGTATATTAACAATTTGTTAGTTTTTTTTTAAAATATTTTATAAAAAAATTAAAGTATCAGACCCATTTTCACTTTTTGCAAAGGTTAGGAATCTAATTACAAATTTCTTTAATTAAAACTAAGGGTATTTTTATCGTTTTCATCAAATAAGGACCAAATGTGTACCAAAACATATGGGTTAGGAACTGTTGCGCTAAAAAATAAAGGTTAGAGACCATTTCCACAGTAAGGTAAAAGTCAAGGACCATTTGCGCCAATTAAAAGAAAGAAAAAAAATGTAACTTGACAATTTTACCCCCACTACTAAAGACAAAAATAATGAGATGGACCATTTGCGTACCTAAATGGATAGGTTTTTAATAGAATTAGTAAAAAAGGACCAATCGCGCATCTAATGGATAGGTTATGGACTACTCCGCTAAAAATAAAGGGTTAGGGACCATTTGTGCACTAATGTCATACGTTAGGGACCATTTGCGCCAATTTTCTAATTATTAATATAAGGGTAATTTGCACTTTTGGTCTCCAACATTTCTAATTTGTTACTAATCTACCCCAACTAATTTTTTTAGCACTAGACATCTCCAACCTTTGTCGTTTGTTACAAATCACATCCTCATTGACATATTTTGACGGATTTGTCGTCCTCTTTAAATAAACAAAAATATAAAAAACGTAAAAAAAAAATTACAAATAAAGTTCCATAACTTTTAAAAAGTACAAAATAAATTCATCTTCCCCAAAACCTACCCCACCCTATGATCAAATTACTTCTACTCTAACATCTCTTTCACCACAATTGACAACCATTTTAACTTCTATTTTCTTAGTACTATTCAATTCTTTGGGCTAAACATGATTAGCCATTTCTAATAAAAATAGTAATAAAAGAGCAAACCATAAGCAATGCTTTCTTCAATCATCTTCAATGGATGAAATTCATTCAAGAGAAGACGAAGAAGAACCAGAATTACGCAAAATTGAATCTCAGTGGCCTCCATTTTTCCCACCACAAAATGGCCCAATAAGTTTATGGAATCCACCAAATTTTCTCTGCACAAAACTTCACATGTCTCCAATTCTCTTTCAAATTCATGCACAAACACATGGGTTTCCTCTGCGCTGTCCCTTTTGCTCTTAGCCAAAACTCCAGCAATGAATATCGCCGCCGTCCTCCTCGGCGCAGACGGAGAGTATCCTCTTGGCCCATCTATCAGTATCGCGTCCCATGGAATGTCATACATATGGTTCGGCAAGTCGTTTACTGCCAATTTGTAGTCTGAAAAGAGAAGGTTCTGAACAAGCCTACATTATTTTTCACTTGGAATTTATAATGCTCATTCAAATCGTATAATTCGCTAGCCTTTGTGGTGAATTAAACATCGTAAGCTTCAATTTTGGGGTGTTTTACTTCGAGAATGGAGACTAAGTAAGATCATTCATTGACAAAAACCATGCGCCCATTGTGGTTGAGTGTGTTCCAGAGGAGGGTCTTGTGAGTGAGCCCGAAAACAAGCACGTTACATGGGGTGGCTCAGCGTCGGAGGACGACAGTGATGGCTTTTAGCTCGGCAGATGACATGCGACCGTAGGCAGTTGTTGAGTTGGTAGAAGCATAGTAAAGTAGCGCATCAAATATGGGCTTGGGTAAACCACTATTGGCCGCGGCCGTGGTGGTTTCGGCAATGGTGGTAAAGAATGAAAATAAAAGTAAATATGAAAAAAAGCACGAAAAATAGGAACCAACTCTGGTGAGATGAAGCTATTACATAAATTGTGGTAAATCATAAATGATGCCATTCAGGTAGGAGAAAGGTGCTGGGTTTGGGAGATTTCGGGCAGAGTTGAGGTGCTTGTGAAGAAGTTTTGGGGGAAGATGAAGTTATTTTGTACCTTTTAAAACTTATGTGACTATATTTACAATTTTATTTTATTTTTTATTGTTTTTAGCTTTTTTTTCTATTTTTGTTTATTTAAAGAGGAGGACAAATCTGTCAAAATATGTCAATGGGGATATGATTTGCAACAAACTGCAAAGGTTGGGGATGCCTGGTGCTTAAAAATTGGTTAGGGGTAGATTAGTTACAGATTTGAAATATTGGAGACCAAAATTACAAATTACCCTTAATATAATGGAGTTCATATTCTTTTGGATTAGTTTTTTTTAACATCATCTTAAACAAAATTTTAAATTTTAAGTTGACAAGTGGAGTGGTCTTTCTCAATTCGACATTAGTAAGTTCATGTGCCCTAAAAAGTTAAGTGGTTCGCTTCACTTTCTTTTATTGTAAGAAGCTCGCCTAGGTATGAGGTGGGGCCTCCACTTCTAGCCGCGCCTCACGCCTCACTCTCGCTTCGTCCTTATTTCGCAGTCGCCTAGGCCCGAAAAACTTGAAACTCGACATCTATGCCTAGCCACGCTTTACGCTTTACGCTTTACGCTTTACGCTTTTTAGAACACTAATAAAAACTAGTGAAAGTCGGTGCTTCGCACGTGGTAGAATCAAAATTGAGTATTTTGTAGTTTAAAATGAATATTAGTATTTAGAATTCTAGCATGACTAACTTCAAGTTTTAACGACTGTTGTATTCTACAAATTGTAATTGAGTATTTAATAATATAGAATGAATATCTAGAGATGACAAATGGCCCAGCAGATCATCGGCTCAGTCCATAATAGGCTTGGGATCGTCGCGGGACGAGCCCGAGCTTGGGCTGATCCCCCCACCACCCACCTACCATAAATAAAAGGGCTTGACAAAAAGATGAGCCAATTTGTCAAAAAGCTCATGGGCAATGCCCACAAGCTCGGGCCACAAGCCACTCGACTTGTGCTCTTGGCCCCTCTAACAAGCACTTTTTTGTGACCGTTTGATCCATCCAACGGTCACAATTTAGTGACCATTTGATGTCAAATTTTTTTTTGTTTGTTTATTTTTTTCTCAATTTCAGATTTTTGATCATATAAATTATCCCCCTAAATTTATTTTTTTCACACTTCAATCTCTCAATATATCATATACTCAAATTCAACATGATTTCTCAAATCTCATTATATTTATACTAGTTTATAATTATTTATCATTTATTGTTCAATACTCCAATTTCAATATTAGTTTATTTATTTCTAAATTTCTACTTCTTCTACTACATTTCTAATTGGGTAAACTCAAGGTCGGTAACTGTTTTGACACTTATGGGCTCTAAATTTATATGGTCAAAATTTCATTAAATTAAAGTCATATTTTAGAGCTAAAAGACTAATATATTCTTAATTGTAAAAAAATACTAATTTAATGATACTGTTTTGTTGTGATACTGTTTTATTGTGATACTGTTTTGTGTGATACTGTTTTGTATGATACTGTTTTATTTAGATAATGTACATTGGTATATTTATACCATACTTTTATCTTTGATACTGTTTTAATATGACAATATTTAAACATATGATCTTATACTACTAATAGAACATTTTAAGAACAATATCATTACTTCAACCATTAAAACATCTTGTACTTAGTTTTATATATGATACTGTTTTGTCTATGATACTATTTAATATAGATAATGTGCTATGTTACACTTACACCATTCTTTTATCCTTGATATTGTTTTATTATGATAATGTTTCATAATAAACACCCAAACTAATCTCACAAGACAGCTTGCATGTTTGGGTACAGATCACGTCGATCATGTCAAATTAGGAAGGAAAAAAAGGTGTCATATTCTTTGATGGAGAAAATATTAATATTATTCTCATCACCTTAGCTGTTAGATTGTAACTCTATCCTGTCATTAAGAAGGCATTAAACATTCCCATATTTTGCACACCAGTGCTATATCTGAACATGCAATTTAAAAGTATGTCAAATTATTTTTGAAAAAAAATTTCATTTTCACACATGGCATACATATACTATATTTTTATCTTTGATACTGTTTTATTATGATAATGTTTCAACCTATGATACTGTTATTTTATTGGATTGTAATTTGTGTGTGTGATACTAATATATTAAGATACATTTAGCTGTGATACTGTTTTAGTATGTATGATACTGTTTTGACAAGAAAAATTAAAGATTGCTATTTTAAGCTAAAGAGACGACTTCAACTACTAAAATCTATTGTATGCAGTGGCAAAGCGACTCGTCTTGACCGACTAGTCGAAACCATTCCAAAAATATATTTTAATAAAAATTCTGAGCACGTATGCGAATTCTATACCATTTTTGTTATGATAATATTTTGTGATAATGTTTTGTATAATACAGTATCAAACAACACACATGACTAACAACACAAAGAAATAATCTAATGGCCAACTTAATACTGTATCAAGCTGCTAGTTATAGAAACAAATCATGGCCACAACTAATATAATGATACTGTTTTCTATAATACAGTATTATCCATACAAAAAATTCAAACTGCTTGTTGAAGAATTTGATCATCAACTTTATCTGCAACTTCACATTATGGGCCATTATCACCTATCTTTGTTCTATATCTTCATCCTTCATAATCTTTTTCACATACAATTCGATTCTTTTCAAAATCCAAATATTAACCACTTGTGTTATCTGGTCACATTTTTATAAAAGAGTCTGAAGCATTTTTATATAATATAGTACCCTATTATACTGTTTCTATAATACAATATTTCTCTTTGCTAAAATTGAAAATTATCTGGTCAATTTTTTTTATAAAAGTGAAACATTTTTTATTATTATTACAAAGTTCAAAAGAAACATGCACATAATCAAAACCAAACATTTATAATTCAGTAACATTTGGATAACCTCATTAGTATAAGCCATGCCAAACGTGTGCTTCATAGCATCAGCAGTCCCTGTGCCATTTCTTTAATTTGTTCACCAGTCTTCTGAAGAAGTCTTCCGATCTTCTCTTTTCTATTTTTTGCCATTTCACAGCCCGATTTCGCCATGTGTAACGCCTTCTCCTTTGTATCCTGGGCTACTCCGGCCACTTTCTGCTTGGCGGTGGCAGCAGCAGCGGTGGGAGCAATGCTAATGGCAATGTTTGTGGCAAATATGAATCACATGGATAATTTTGAGATTAATATAAAAAATTGTTGAAAAGTATGACTTATCGACAATTTTAAAAATTGTTTTGTCCTAATATAAAA
This sequence comes from Forsythia suspensa, assembly GCA_023638005.1. Taxonomy (NCBI): domain Eukaryota; kingdom Viridiplantae; phylum Streptophyta; class Magnoliopsida; order Lamiales; family Oleaceae; genus Forsythia; species Forsythia suspensa. Next base: position 18,805,801 of record CM042667.1, read on the forward strand.
CAAGTCAATTGCATGTGATTTTTAGACAATTTTCCCTTTCTAATTTTCTACTAGCTCTTCTACTCTTCTTTTTATAATTTATGTGAAATGGCTTACAATAATTTATTTATATTATATTGCTAACAATTTTAATATGTATAAGAATTTTGCTATTTTTTCTAATATTATATTTGTGATGAAGGCTAGATTTAAAAAACATTATGAAGAGTTGCCTATGTTACTTCCATTAGCATCCTTTATAGATTACACACTTCACTTAGAGAGAACTAAAGTAACCATAATGACAATTTCACAAAAATTAACGTATAAAAATCTACTAACGTGTGATAATTTAGAAAAAAATATTATGTGAAATATACGAGGTCTACGCTGAAAAAGCCGGTAGGAACGTGAGACGACCTCTTGTTCCAACACATGCTTCGTCATAATTTGATGATAATGACTTATGAAATTACCTTAGTTTAAGTTAATGATAGTCAACATGATAGTGGTTCTTCTTCTTCTTTGCTTTCCTGTTCTAGTGATATACCTTTAGAGTTAGCTAGGTATTTTGCACACGACATGCTAAGTATTTTAGATAATGAAGAGAGAAATTATTTTGATATACTATGATGATGGAGACAAAATGAACGTCAAATACCCAATTCTTTCAATTATGGCATGAGATCTACTAACATCTCTGGTATCAACTATAACATCGAAGTCTGCTTTTAGTACAAGTGACAGAGTTCTATCTGATTTCAAGTCAAGACTTAAAACTGATAAATTAGAAAGATTAGTGTGTCTGAAGGACTGGGAGAATGAATTTTAGATCTAAGAAAGAGTGGACAGAATGATGGCTGAAGAACTTGAATACTTGAATACTTGAATTATTTGTATGTATTGTTTGTGTAAATATTTGATATTTCCTTTGTCTTACTTTACAAAAAAATTGCTCACGTAACAACTTATTCGTGTACAATTTTAACTCCGCATATATTCAAAGTAGCCAGTCTCAACCTCGAAAAAGGGAGAATGGTTTTCAAGTTTTAACATAAAAAATATCTCATACTTTATATATTTTTATTTTTAAATTCTCTGAAACAATATCCAAAATTGAAAGTGAGAAAAAAAATCAGCCAGGCTCGTGGGACGAACCGAACACCCATTTAAGGGACGAGACGAGCAAGGTGGGCAACGGGCTGAGCCGAACATTGCTAATATTTAGAATTGTGGATGAATGTCGTGTAAGAGTATCTCCAAGAGGCTCTCTATTTATAAAGAGCATCTTTTGTATTTTAGATAGTAAGAGCATCTCCAACAACCTCTCCAACATAAATATTATTAAGACAAATGAAAATTGTGGATGAATGTCGTGTAAGAGCATCTCCAACCGTCTCTTTATTTTTAACACTTTATTTTACTTCTCCCAATAAGTATTTATTATTTATTATATTTTATTTTGACATGATTCCCTCTTAATTATTATACGATTTTCTTCTATTTGTTTTTTATTTTTTATTTTATATACTATTTAATTTTGTCACATATCAGTATTTAAAATTAGAATTCGTTAAATATATTTAATTATATAGCGTATGTACTCACTTTCTATTTTAAAAAGTTAATTTTGTGAGTCTCTTAATTTTAGAGATTGACTCTCTAAACTAGATAGTATTTTATGTTTAAAGAGCCTCTTGGAGATACTTTAAAAAATGTAAATTGAGTAGAAAATTAAAAAAAAATTACTAAACTCTCATGAAAATTACAAATTCTTTTGCCATGAAAGGTACAATGTGGTCGTGAAAAAGTTACTAAAGGTTACTAAAAAGTAATATGAAAAAGTTACTAAATGCTCGAAGTTACTAAAATGTACCTAAATTATAAATGCTTTTGCCATCTAATCAGTCTATCTAAAGAATCAATTCAAATCCAAACATCTTGGAGTCCAAAGTTACTAAACGCTCAATTGTGTTTCTCCATTGCAGATAGAAGCCACTGGAAAGAGATGATTTTGTCCAGCCAACATTAGTCAGATGCTAAAGAACAAGTACCATATCGAGCCTCTTTAAAGCAGTCTTTCATATAAGGACCGAAGCATTGTGCATATAAGGAATGAAGAACACATTTATAATCAGGACTTGAGGGAAAGCAAAAAATCAAAAGAATGAGCAAAAAGAAAACGAAGGAAACATTCATAATCATGCGATATATTTGATTCATTAGTTGAAAATAGAATGTGTAACTCCTTAATACTAAAGAATTGTTTACGAGAATTTATCCCAAGTACCAAAGCCATTTTTGTTTAGAATCTTTGAGTACAATCTGGCAAATCATCCTTTTAAGCAAGATTCTTCAGTAATTACTTTTTTTTCCTCCTTTATTGTTGCATGATATCAACTTACATAATATGAAAAATGACTTCATAATGAGAGTTCTTGGTAATTTAGTGTTTTCAATTAAAAAGTCTCGTTAGCTAGTACAACATTTCTATTACTACAAATTGGCAGATCATTACCTTGTTCTTCACAACACACCATGATACTCTAACCAAATGAAACGCCAATTCCACTGTAACAATCGTCGTTGATGTGAAGAAAAAAGAACAGAGAAGAATAGAGAAGAAAAACCGAACAACTAACTTTATTAGGCAGACGGCATAATAAAAATACAACTACAACAGAGTTAATATAGTAATGAAAATCCTAATCTATATTAGGTAAACAATCATAATATATTCTATCATTATTCTAATAGATATTCTAACATCTCCCTTCAAACTTACGATGCTACAGTAATAAGCAGCGAGAGTTTATCAAGTAAAAAACAAAAACGATGGACCAGATTTGACTTTGTAAAAAAGTCAGCAAGCTGTAGCGACGAAGAGACAAAAGGTAAAGAAATAGTGACTTGCTGAAGATGGTGGCGAATAAGATGACAGTCAATCTCAATATGCTTCGTGCACTCATGGAACACAGAGTTGTGAGAAATCAGAATAGCACTTTTATTATCACAATACATAAGAGTTGGAGAGGAAAGAGAAACGCCTATGTCAGCAAGTAACTAACGTAACCACACAATCTCAGTAGTGGTAAATGCCATAGCACGATACTCTACTTCAGTAGAAAAACCAGAAACCACAGTTTGCTTCTTACTCTTCCAAGAGATAAGTGAGCCACCCAAAAATAGGTAAAAATCAGTAGTGGACTTACGATCAATTGGGTTGCTAGCCCAATCAGCATCAAAGTACGTGCGGAGCTCCAAGGAAGAGGTCAATGGGAATAAGAGACTCTGAAAGCAAGTACCACAAAGATAGTGCAGAATACGAACAACAGCTTCCTAGTGAACGGTAGTCGGAGCAGAAACAAACAAACTAACAATGTGGACAGCATAAGCAATATCGGGATGGGTGATGGTGAGATAGACGAGACTTCTAACGATAGTGCGGTACAAATTAGGATCAGGCAAAGGGATACCATCAGAAGGTAAATAACAGACATTGGTTTCAAGAAAAGTATCAGCAGTCTTAGTATCAGTGAGAGTAGCACACTCAATAACATCAGTTGCATACTAAGACTGAGTGAGAAGATAACCTCTAGGAGAAGAGGAAACCTCGATCCCCAAAAAATAAGATAAAGGACCTAAATCCTTCATTTCAAAATGACGAGCCAAATCAGATTTTAAGGCAGCAATACCATCAACATCATCACCAGTGATAATCATGTCATCAACCTATAATAGGAGTAAAATACGACCAGATGAGGTACATCGAGAGAATAGCAGTAGTAGAAAATTTCTCAAACCAGGCCCGAGGTGCCTATTTGAGACCATAAAGTGCTTTCTTAAGTTTGCAGAAAACACACCAGGAGGAGGAACCATATAGACGTCCACCTGAAGGGTTCTATTGAGGAATGCATTTTTAACATCCAACTGAGAGAGATTCCACCGACAAATAGAAGCAACTGCAATAAGTGTATGAACAGTAGTCATCTTTGCAACAGGAGCAAAAGTCTCCTCATAATCTAGACCATACTGCTGACTAAACCCTTTAGTAACCAACCTAGCCTTGTATCGCTCAATTGAACCATCATATTTGGTTTTGATTTTATAGACCCAACGAGAACCAATAGCATGTTTACCTTGAGGTAATGAAACCAAATCCCAAGTGTCTGTCTTATGTAAAGCAGATAATTCATCAGCGCGTTGCCAAAGAGGATCTAGAATAGCTTCTTTATAAGAACAAGGTTTAGAAAGTTTGTGATTAGATGTTAGAAAACAGCAGATAGATTCTAAACAAAAGGAATAAGCACAATCTGGTAACTGAGTAGACTTACGAATACGTTGAGGATATCAAGGAGAAGGAGGTTGATCAACAATCTCAGATGATGCTTGGGTGGCCATAGAAGGAGAAGGATCATTATGAGGCGGCGCATGCGTACCTGTAGTAGAATAAGGGTCAACAACAAGAGGGGTATGGGAAGGTGAGCTATCGGTATCATCAGAAAATAGATCAATATGAATGAGATTAGTCTTAATCAAAGCATGAGTATTATCAGAAATAGAAAAGAATGGAATATGCTCAAGAAACACAACATGGCAGGAAACATATAATTTTTTAGTAATAGGATCGAAATAGCGATAACCTTTTTGTCCCTCCCCATATCCCAAGAAGACACAAATAGCAGAACGTGAAGTGAACTTACTACGTTCTACTTGAAGACGAAGAACAAAACATGTGCACCCAAAAATTCTTAGAAGAGAATAATCATGAGGATGTCCAAACAATGTTTCAGAAGGTGACAAACCCGAAGTGTGAGAGGACGAAATCTTATTAATTAAGTGAACAGCAGTTAAAACTGTTTATCTTCAAAATTCCCTAGGAACTTTGGTAGATAAGAGTAGAGAACGGGTAGTTTCAATAATACGTCCATGATTTCATTCAGCAATACCATTTTTTTGTGGAGTATCAGTATATGAAGATTGATGAATTGTGCCATCATAAGCAAGGAATGTAGAAAAATCAGTAGAGGTATACTCCCCACCCAAGTCACATCTAAAGCACTTTATAACAGCAGAATATTGAGTTTTAATGAGTGCTCTAAATGTAAGATAAATGGAAAGAAAATCAGAAAGTCGTTTCATAAGATAAACCCACCAATAACGACTATAATTATCGATAAACGAGACATAATATCTAGACCCTACTTTTGTAACAATAGGAGCAGCCCCCCCCAACACATCAGAGTGAACAAGGTCAAATGGTGCAACAAAACGAGAAACACTTCGAGGAAAAGGTAAAGCAAAAAATTTAGCTAATTTGCAACCACTACAATCAGAAATATCATGAGTTCGCAAATCACCTAATTGTCCTTTAGAAACTAAAAATTTTAAACGACTAGCAGAAACATGTCCAAGGCGAGAATGCCACAAATAAAAACTAGAAGAAGAAGAATTTAAAGAAAAAGAGGACAAATCAACACTAGAGGCTGCAACATGCGATGATCTTAGATTGTCCAAAACATATAAACCTCATTTTCTATGGCCTATCTCAATCAGCTTCTGAGATTGAGGATCTTGCATATGACAAGCAGTAGAATAAAATTGAACTAAGTATCCAGAGTCACACAACTGACCAATAGATATAAGATTCAAAGAAAGAGCAGGAACACAATAGACATCTGAGAGTGATAAATTATGTGTGTGAACAGAACTAACCCCTGTCAAAGGCAGTGGAGTGTCATCACTAATCATAATAGACATAGACGAATTAGAAGGGCATAATGAATCAAACAATGTGGGTTAGATGACATGTGTTTAGAGGCACCTGAGTCAAAGATCCATGAAGAAGAAATACTTGAGGGACTCTGGGAAGATAAACCTACATGAGTAGAGGCTGACATGACATGTGGCTGAGGGGCGAAGAACTTTTAAAACTGCTCAGCTAGAGTAGTTAGCCGGGGATCAGAGGGAGGTGCTCCAAGAATAGATAAGTTACAAGGTGAAGTGGCTGCTACTATGTTAGCATTGGGACGATAAAATCGCTGTTGTGACTGCTGGTGACTCTATGGAGATTGTAGCTTCTTAGGACATTGAGCCTTCCAATGTCCTTTTTTTTTTTTTTTTTTTTTTGCAAAAGATGCACTCATCACTAGCAATTCTCACATATCCTCTGTTCTGATTCTGCGTAGATGGTCGAGAAGGGACAGCCAAAACTGAAGTACTAGAAGTAGGAAGTGATGCCTCACCTGTTAAAGATTTCAAACATGTTTTCTCAGCCACAAGTTCACTAACCACTGAATTAACAGAAGGAAGAAGACTACAATGCAAAATAGAGCATCTAAGGCCCTCAAAGGAACTGCGAAGTGCCATCAAGAACTGAACCAGTTGTTGCTCCTCTCTCTAAACAATATAATCCTCACATGCTTTCAATCTTGCAGATTCTGTAAGAGCCAGCTTATACTAAATCGATGTCATAGCAGTGTAAAATTCTAGAATACCCATATTTTTATGTTGTAAGGCTCGTATATCAATCTCCAACTGGTATCGTTTTACAAAGTTAGACTTAGTGTATAACTTCTGCAAATGATCCCAAACTTCTTTTGCAATTTCATCATTTGATAACTATGCACCAATGGAATGGTCAACAGAATTGTGAATCTAAGTAAGAATTTTTGCATTGTTTGATTCCCAAGCACAACATCAATAGCATAATTATCACTGGTAGTCTTAGGTATCACAATAGTTCCAATAATATAACTTCACAACTTTTTACATTTGAGGAGATTTTTCATCACGGTACTCCAATATGAATAATTCTGGCCAATTAATCTTACACTAATAGTTTGAAGAGAATCATCCCTTTCAGTTGCCATGATTACAAATAAGAGAAAATCAAGATTACGCAATTCTCAACCAACGGCCAAACAAACACCACGAAAAAATTAGAAATTTACCACAAACTAAATCACAATACTAAATTTGCCAAGCACATGAGGACCAAGAAATCAGAACCATAAAGTAATGCATGGCCCATTGTAATAATCAACCCAAGATCAAACTGAAAGCCCAAAGAAGTCCATTGCAAAATAAAGCAAAATCAACCCAAATCTATCCAATCAATTATTAATGGGGTACAAGAAATCTCCTATGTAGATGAGCAGAATATCTCACCTCATTCGGCAAAAAGAACCAAAAGTGAAGTGATTCAGAATGCTGCGCCTTCAGGTAGAAGCACACACATTGAACACCGCTAGTGCTGTGACTGTCAGGAGCACAATCCGAAGGATGATGGAGAAGACCGAGAGTTAAATCTAGTGAATGTTGTGTTAGATTTCTGCATTGATGTGCTTCTCTACTTTGTAAAAAAAAATTTACGGACAAACAAGATGGCTGAAAAACAAAAGAAATATTATTATCATTTTTTTTTTAATATATGCGTCTTTGAGAAAGAAAAGGAAAAGAAAGAACCAAATACTTAATACATAAATTAGGCTCTGATACCATGTGAAGAATAAAGAACAGTGAAGAATAGAGAAGAAAGAACGAACAACCAATTTTATTAGGCAGACGGTATAATGAAAATATAACTACAAGAGAGTTTATATAGTAATGAAAACCTTAATCTATATTAGGTAAATAATCATAATATATTTTAACATTATTCTAAGGGAAATTGGCGTAAATGGTCCTTAACCTTTCATTTTTGGCACAATGGTCCTTAATCTATCAATTTAGGTACGCAATTGGTCCTTTTTGACGGATTCCGATAAAAACCTTTCATTTAGGTGCGCAAATGGTCCCTATCATTTTTTTTTTGTCTTTATTAGTAGGGTTAAAATTGTCAAGTTACATTTTTTTTTCAACCTTTCAATTGGCGCAAATGGTCCCTAACCTTACTTTTAATTAAAAAAATTTATAATTTGATCCCTAACCTTTTAAAAAAGTGAAAATGAGTCCGATACTTTAATTTTTTTATTAAAATTAAAAGAAAACTAACAAATTGATAATATACTAAATTATTTTGTATATTTTATGAACTATTATAAAATAACTAAAATTTAAACTCATAATTATTAACAAATGTGCTAATTAAAATTATTTTATTATTATTAAGTAATCATATTATTTAAAATTCAAACTTTAATTTTATCATTATGACATAAAAAGAAAAATAAATTTGTCACAAATAAAATTTTTAATTATTCTCAACCCAACTCGATTTTATATGGTCTTATATTTAATGGGCCAACCCAACCCACTTTTGAGCAACTGGGCCAATCCAATTTTAAATTTTAATTTATTTTTCTATTTTTTTTAAAAAAAAGCAACGTCTTCCCCACTCCCACCCCACCCCACCCCACCCCAAATCAGAATCGCCCGGATCGGAGGGGATTTCTCCCCAATGACCGAAGGGGAAATCCCTCGTCGATCTGGTTCCTCGACGACCGGAAGGGGGGTAGATCCCCCTTGATTTGGTCGCGAAACCAGGAGAACTCCCCGGTTTCATGAAAGATAAACAGGGAGAAAATTCTCCCAATTTTCGGTGAGAGGGATGGGAAGGTGTGGGTGTAGAAGTAGGGGGGTAGGGGGTGGGGGTGGGGGTGGAAGATGATGAAGAATTTTTTTTTCTTTTTTTAAAATAGAAAAATAAATTAAAATTTAAAATTGGGTTGACCCAGTTGCTCAAAAGCAGGTAAGGTTGGCCTAGTAAATATGAGACCGTATAAAATCGAGCTGAGTTGAACATAATTAAAATTTAATTTGTGACAAATTTATTTTTCTTTTTATGTTGTAATGATAAAATTAAATTTTGAATTTTAAATAATATGATTACTTAATAATAAAAAATAATTTAATAAAAAAATCAAAGTATCGGACCTATTTTCACTTTTTGTAAAGATTAGGAATACAATTGCAAATTTCTCTATTAAAAATAAGGTTAGGGACCATTTGTGCCAATTGAAAGGTTGAAAAAAAATGTAACTTGACCATTTTACCCCTACTAATAAAGACAAAAAAAATGATAGGGACTATTTGCGCACTAAAATGAAAGATTTTTAACGGATTTTTAACGGAATCCGTAAAAAAGGACCAATTGCGCACTTAAATGGATAGGTTAAAGACCATTGCGCCAAAAATAAAAGGTTATGGACTATTTGCGCACTAACGTAATACGTTAGAGACAATTTACGCCAATTTCCCTAATTCTAATAGATATTCTAACAATTGACCCGATATCCTCCAAAGGGATCAAATATATTTGTCCATAGCATAAAAATGGGTTAGCCATTGACCTCCTCAACTGCACATTAGCCATTGAACTGTCAGATCCAGGTCTTGGTAATCATCATAGCCAAATAATTAGTAAGACATGCATACCAATTGCAAATAAATAGTAAAAATTAATTTCAAGCACATTTGACAAAACACTAATAAAATACATCAATTCAATATTAACTAAGCAAAAATATTCTATCAAAAATAAATAATAAAAATTGGAATTAATCTCGAAAGAAAACACTAAATTCAGGAATAATTACACTCTCATGAATAAACACATTAACAAAAATAAATACAAAGAGATATAGAAAGGATTGAAATGCAAAGTTATAAAACCTGAACCACTTTGTTGCAATAGCAAGTGTTGCCGAAATTCACATAGAAGATGAAAATTTGTCAAGATTTTCTTATTTTTCTCCTGCGCTCATGCAATTTTACAGATACTAAATGCCCATTTCTCAATAAGAACCAAGAACAAATGAAACAAATTGAAAACAATGCTAAGAAAATAGCATTTATCCAAATCTAAAATACATTTGTTAGTAGCTTATAATATAGGATTAAAATGAGTAATAATTTTTTTGTTTTTTGTTTTTTTTTTTGCACATAATAGAATATTTACTTAATTGAAGTATAGGTTACAAGTCAATATATTTAAGATATGATTGAAAATACGAGAAACGAAAGCATAAGAAAATTAAACCATTCAACATAGACAAATAACATAGAAATAAATAATAGTAATAAAGAGTTTTGAAGTCAAGGAAATTTTATTTTTCTATTTCAATTTGCATTTGTGTAAAGCTAATTAGAATTGGGATGTAACAAATATTAAATTGAAAAAACGTAGAACTTTCAAGTAAAATATTATCTAATTCAAATCGGGCATAAATAAATCTCCATACATATATAAAACTTTGGCTAGCAATGACAAATCAAGTTCAATTCAACTGACAGAGAAGGACAAATGCCATAAATAAACCTAATTTCATAATATTTTTCCCTAGACCCAGATGATCCAGAAATACGAATGTAGGATGTGACATATCTCAACCCAGAAGCATCGTACTTAACAAACTAAAGAGAATATTGATAACGATGAAATTATCCGATATTTTTAAAGTATAAAAATGCGTAAATTGTTATTGTAGTAATGTAAGAACTTATTTTTATTAATGTTATATTATTTTAACAAAAAAAATTGTATCTATATTTTTGACCTTACAATGAAAAATGTTTGACTCCGCCACTGATTTGTGACTCCAAAAAAGTTCGGTTTGTTATGGGTTCAAACTTGCACAAGGGCGTGCCCAGGCACAAAAACAATGGCCGAACTAGCTCGGCTCTTGTTATACACGAGCCACCTCGTTGGATCAGCTCATGGCACAGCTCCATGAGCAGCTCGTGAGCTTGCTCGGTCACTTTTGTGACTGTTGGTGCCACCAACAGTCACAAAAGTAACCGTTTGAGTCCCTTAAATTTTTGTTTTATTTGTTTCAAACGGGAAGATTTTTGTTCTTATTTATATCCCATTCCAAATACAGTTTTCACAGCTCTCAATCTACTCAATCTTAAGTATATACAATCTCAATATTAGTTAATTTATTGCCTAATATATAGTTTTATTGTTGACTTATTTACATATTTCTTTTGTCTAATTATTATATACATTGTCTATTTTCTAATTTTTACTACCTCTCGTCTTTGTTCAAAATGACTTACAATCAAACATCAGGTTAGCAAAGTGATGATGATTTCAATAGTCTTAATAATATTCCAATTCCTGCCGTTCTTGATGATGATTATGAGAGCATGGATCCGATTGATTTGGATGATATCCAAGAAGATTTGAAACACAAACAAATACAACTACATGTTTGAGTACCAAACGAATAGCCAGAAAATAAAATGCTAGATGTTGGGAGTATTTTAGTTTAGTGCCAACTAGTACACTAATATTCGGATTGCTTGAGTACAAAGCAGTATGTAAACACTCCATAGAAAAATTCGTGTGGCAAAAGGGTGGGGGCACGACTTTATTTGAACAGACACTACCCAAAATGTGCTCAAACACAGATGGATGGATTCAAATCAGACACACCTCTAGTTTAGATCTCCCGGTGTCTGTTCTAATTGTACACCCAATCTAAACAATTGAGTATATTTACAAGACAGCATGCACCGCGAAGGCATGACGTAGTTGGTGGCAAGTGGTGAGTTTTCACTTAACTTAGTGGAAATTGTTCATTTCACCAACTTCATACAAAGGTTCTCCCACCAAGGTACCAATCTTATTCTAGAAACACTCTTCGTTGTGATACTATTTTTTTATTTCATAAAAAGGAAGAAAATATTATACGTGATATAAATAATTATACCAGTATTTTAGCTTTTAATTCAGACTTATAGTCTGGCAAGAACCACAAAGGATATATTGTTGTCACTGCGCACTACATTGATAAATATTGGTGCATGCATAAAAAAATTGTTGCATTTAGAATAACTAATTACCCTCGTAACGAAAATAATATCTTTCATGTTTTAATAGGTATTATACGTGAATTTAATTGTGAAAATAGGATTTGTACGTAGTTTTACGTTTGACAATACTACACCCAATAATATTGTAATTAAAAAATTAATTCAACAGTTCAATATTTTGGTAGTATTTTATTTCACATTCGTTGTGTATGACGTTTTAAATTTAATTGTTAAAGATGGGTAACATTTCATAGAAAACCAGTTAAAAAAAATTAGATACGCTATTAATTATATTATGGTCTCACCCGCTAGAAAAAAGTTTTTAATGATCCGTGTGCTGAAATTTCACTTTCAGATTTTTTTTTTGTACAGACGTAGGTCATAGATGGAACCCAATATGTCTCATGCTTGAATCATGTGAATGTAACAAACTTTATATTACTGCTTATTATAATGACAGACACTCACACAGTCCGGAATATGATTTGCAAATATATGAATGGAAATCTCTTTCCTTGTTAAAAAATTTTTGAAATTTTTTTACGACTCAACAAATCCATGTGCATGTGTACAGTATTTGACTAGTCCACTATTTCTCAATCATTTTTATTATATTGTTAACAATTTTAATATGTATAAGAATTTTCTAATTTTTTCTAATATTGTATTAGCGATGGAGGCTAAATTTAAGAAATATTATGAAGAATTACCTATGTTGTTCCCATTAGCATCTATTATGAATCCTAGACTTAATTTAGAGGGTACCAAAGTGATCGTCACAGTAATTTCACAAAAATTAGTGTACGAAAATCCGCTAACGTACGATAACTTAGAAATTTTTTTATGTGAGATGTACGAGTCTTACGCTAAAAAGATAGATAGGAACGTTAGATGATCCTCTGTACATACACCTTCTTCATCATCAGATGACAATAATGACTCATAGAATTAACTTAGTTCAGTTAATGATAGTCAATATGCTAGTGGTTCTTCATGTTCTTCCCTTTTCCATACTATGAACGTAGGATTAGGTACTAGTGATATACCTTTAGAGTTAACTAGGTATTTCGCTCACAAAATGCTGAGTATATTAGATGATGAAGAGAATAAAATTGATATATCTAGGTGGCAGAGACAAAATAAGTATCAATACCTAATTGTTTATATTATAGCACGCGATCTACTAATACCTCTGATATCTACTATAGCATCGGAGTCTGGTTTTAGTGCATGTGGCATGTTCTAGTCAAGATTTAAACTCGACATATTACAGAGTTTAATGTGTCTGAAGGATTGGGAGGATGTCAAACTTTGGATCCAAAATAAAGTTGACTGAATAATGGCTGAAAAATTTGAAGAGTTGAATAGTTGAATTATTTGTATGCATTATTTGCTTATTTTTCTTTCCTTTGTCTTACTTTTACAAAAAATTGTACACGTAACAACTTGTTCGTATACAATTTTAACTCCGCATGTTAAAAGTTGCATGTCCCAAGCTTGAAAAAAGGAGGAAAGTTTTAACTTTTAAACTTTTATTATTTAATTGAAAAAATCTCCCATACCTTATTTCTTTTTAATTTTTAAAGTTTCAAAAATAATATTTGATTGAAAATAAAAATAAAAATGGACGAGCTGGGCTTTTTCGGCGCTCGGCCCAACCTAACCAAGTGGCATTTCTTGGGACGAGCTGGGCCGGGGTGGCAACAGGCCAAACTGCCACCCCTAGATAAAGCCCGTATATGCAATTAAGGTTTTTTCTTTTAATGAGTATAGGATTAGGTTGTTAAATTTGAAGAAAATAAATGGCTACAGCTTTATAAGAAAATAAAATTAATTCACAGAAAAACGTAGAATTATTTGTTGTTGAAAGTTACGTATAAAGTTATAGTTGGCGGTCTGAGTTTGCTATTTTAGGGGACTTTAATGTTTATAGATTAGGACTAATTATTGTGCGGATCAAATTTGCTGGCTGAAAGATTGTATTGATAATTGATGTATTGCTATTATGAATGTTTGACTAAATGTTTATATTTAAATAGTCAAAATTCCATAACTTCAGGACCCTCTGTGACTTAGGCCCATAATTAAGAATAGGTTCAACCTTTAATTATAGTGTCCCCTTACGCTATTTTTCAAAAAAATAAAATAAATTAAAAATTAAAAAAAAACAGTCATTCTTAAATGTTTTTAGAAATATACTTCTTTTATATAGTAGAGATAGTGGAAGGTAAAAATGTAATATCGATTACTACAGTGGAAGAAAAATTCTAACTCTCTTCTACTCTCGGCGATTTCCATTTTGAATCCATAATTTTAGTCCAATTGTTTTTGAGTTTAACATTCTAAGTTTAAACATCGCTGAAGAAGGAGAAAGAATTGTTCTAGAATCGACGGTGACGAAGAGGAAATGCGATCTAGTCGAAGGATCTTTGAAGAAGAAGACAAATAGTGCTCAACAGGCTTACAAACCAAAAGTTAGGTTTGATTTATTCTTTCTTTTTTATGGTTTTTTCGATTTTCTTTAATTTTTACATTTTAAGAGATTTTTTATTATGTGAAATCGCGTTTCTATTATCCATTCTTATCTGATTGATGATTGTGCCTTTAGGAAATCAATGACACACTGTAACCATTGCTAAATCAATCACAATGGTCTCAATGCGTGGGTTTAATTGTAACACGTTGTTTTAATTGTATAATCAGTGTGTGAGTTTAATTGTAGATTTTAGTTATACCATTAAAGACATACGAAAACTAGATTAAAATACAATTTGATGGTATTCAAGTTCACCAACATATATATGCGTTTATCCTGCATGAAAAATGACACTTCTGGCTTGATATGCCAGTTCATATTCCAAATACACTAAGTTTTAACATACAAACTAACAAATAGATGGTATGATCAGTGTTTTGTAAGGTGGTATGATCATTGTTTTTTGCTTTTCATATTTCGAGCGTCTATAGTACCTAAAAAATATGTGTGACATTTTACTTAAAAAGTAACAGAATATATAACTTTTCTTTATTATATGTTAGTTCTATAAAAAAATTATTTGGCCAACCATTTTTGTTTATCAATAAACTTTTCTTTCAAATGTTTGAACATGCAAACTAACAGTTTCTTCAAATGTCACTTTTCTGCAAAATTCAACTACATATCTATTTAAATATGTATTCTTAGATAAATTAATCTTTGAGTTTGATGAGATGAGCAAGTAAAAATTTAAAGATGAGGATTAGTTGTATACAAATAGATGGTATGATCAGTGTTTTGTGAGGTGTCATGATCATTGTTTTGTGCTTTTCATATTTTGAGAGTCGATAGATCATTATAAATATATGTGTGACATTTCTTTAAAAATTAACAGATCAAGTCACTTTTTTTAATAATGTGTGACATTTTACTTAAAAAGTGACATAGTATGTTACTTTTCTTTAATATATGTTAGTTCTATAAAACTATTATTTGACCAACTATTTTGTTTATCAGTAACTTTGTCGTTCAAATGTTTGAAGATGCAAACAAACAGTTTCTTCAAATGTAATTTTTTTGCAAAATACAATTGCATATCTATTTAAATATGTATCCTTAGATGAATTATTCTTTGCCTTGGATGAGATAAGCAATTAAATATGAGTTTTAGTTGTATACAATAGATGATATGATCAGTGCTTTGTGAGGTGGTATGATAATTTGTTTTGTGCTTTCCATATTTCGAGCGTCAATAGAACATTCATGAAAACTTGTATGTGTGATCTTTCTTTAAAAAGTGAAAGTCATGTCACTTTCTTTAATAATGTGTGACCTTTTATTTAAAAAGTAACAGAGCATGTCACTTTTCTTTAGTAAATGTTATTTATATGCAACTATTTTTTGACCAATCATTCTTGTTTATCACTAAACTTGTCGTTCTAATGTTTGAATATGCAAACTAACAGTTTTTTCAAATATCACTTTTCTGCAAAATCCAATAGCATATATATACATATATATATATATATATATATATATATATATATATATATATATATATATGTATCCTTAGAGGAATTTATCTTTGCCTTGGATGAGATGAGCAAATAAAAGTTTAAAGATGAGTTTTAGTTGTATACAAATGTGATAATTGTTTTGTGCTTTTCATATTTCGAGCAATAAAACATTTATGAAAAAATGTATGTGTGACTTTTCTTTAAAATTTGACAAAGCATGTCACTTTCTTTAATAATAAGTGATCTTTTACTTAAAAAGTAACAGAGCATATCACTTTTTTTAAATATATGTTAGTTCTATAAATTATTGTTTGACCAACCAATTATTTTTTTGGGTAGGACTAGAGTTGTTGATATCCTAGGACTATTGGTTTCTTGGAAAAGTGACTTTCTACTCCGCGCACATAATAATTAAACATTTGAATGCCATGTTTACTGATAATCAAAGAAAAATGTTTAGGGAAACATGCTTTGGTTCGTACATTGATCTCAAAGAAACAGTTATCCAGGCTCAGTTAATTCACCAATTGTTATTAAGGCGGGTGAAGCAACCAAACATAAATGAAATGTGGTTCAACATAAGCAGAAAAATGGTCAAATTTTCTGTTGAAGAGTTTTGTCTTATGTCTGGCCTTCAGTGTGTGGGTAATAGTGCGATTAAGGACAGATATTTCAGGAAGTATGAAAGCATTTGGGTTGGAAAAAGTCTGATACAGTAGTCAAGGATGTAGTAGATGTTGGTAATATTTATTTGGTTTCATCATTCTTATTTATCACATCATAGCATAAATATGTCGATGATTCAATTGTTAGATTTGTTGAGCCGGGTGATATGGAATCTTTTCCAGGGCAAGAAGCTATACAGTTTGACATTGATGTCTCTCAAGGGTGCATTGACAAAGAGGACCACGGAGTTAGATCATTCAAATAAATTTTGGAGTTTATGTTTAATGGCTTTCATCTTGTTTCCAAGTTTGGATATATGAGACTATTCCTGCAATAGCTGGGAGAATTTTTTGTGTGAACTACTAGCCATTGCTTCCTCAGATTTTGAGTTGGAGTTTTAACGTGCATGTGACATCCTTACAATTGAATAACCGTGTTTTTGACTTTCTTAAAGTAAGTTCTATTTTATTTTATTTATTATTTATGTTATTTTTCTATACATTTTTTAATATTTTTTGTTATTTAAAATTTTTGAATTTGTGTTTTGCAGTTGGAAGTCAATGTTTTTAGGCCAACTAACACAGAGAAAGATGAGGCATACATTGATGGTTTGTTTGTGTATTGCAAGTCTTAGGGCCATGGGGATGCTGATGATGAGGACTTTGAGCATCATGTTATTTATCAGTCAAAGCTATTGATTATAGCACAAGAACCATTAGTTGGCAATGGTAGCTCTTCAAGGTTAGAGAAGACAGTTGAGGTTTGTGAACATTTATTTACATTTTTATGCTTTCTATATCATTTTTGTTTATTGTTTCTTATGATTTTTTTCTTTGCTTTTTATATGTTTAGAGATATTCAGAATCAAATGAAGAAATTTTAAAACATTTGATGGAGATTGAAGTGAAAGTTCAATCAAAAAAAAAAAAAATTGAAACGTCTGGTAGAGATTGAGGTGAAAGTTGAATAAAATGATATGATTTTGAAACATCTGGCTGATATTGAGTCGAAAAATCAAACGAAAAAAATTCAAAATCAACGGTCAGAGATTGAATTCAAAGTTCAATCTAACATTGAAATTGAGAACAAATAAGAAAACTTGAAGAGAAAGTGAAATCGAATGAAGAAATTTTGGAACGGGTGGCAAATGTTGAAAGCAAAGTGCATGATCTGCAAATGTCGAAGATATGTCACATTTTTTGATCTTTTTGTCACTTTTTTAGAGACATGTCACTCTTTTAGATCTATGTTACTTTTTTTAGAGATGTGTCACTCTTTTAGCTCTATGTCACTTTTAGGAGATCTATGTCACTTTTTGGAGATGTATGTCACTTTTTAGATGATTTTGTCACTTTTATTTATTTTTAAGAAGAATATTGTTTTGGAGACAAATGTATATGTAATGTTTGAAATTATATGTTCCTTAACATGCATTTTAGTAGATGAATTTGATTTTTTTCATATTTGTCATTTTTAGAAGATGTATCACTTTTTTAGATAGACGTCACTTTTTGAAGATGTATGTTACTTTTTAGATTATTTTGTCACTTTTATTTATTTTTGTGAAGAATGTTGAGAGAAATCAAATAGGGAATGACAAATTTGATGTGGCTGGTTTGGAGATAACTGTATATGTTATGTTTGGAATTATATGTTTCTTAACATACTTTTTTAGTAGATGAATTTGACTTCTTTTCATATTTGTCACTTTTAGAAGATCTGTGTCACTTTTTAGAAGATGTATGTGACTTTTTATTTTATTTTTTGTCTGGAATGGTACAGAAAATGTAGATGATGATACGACCAAGGAACATGAAAAAGAATGTAAATGATTGTTCTAGTTTTTTATTGGGTATTGAGTTTGATATGACTGGAAATAGTATTGAGAGGCCAGTTGAAACTATAGTTGAAAAGGTATTATTCAATCCAAATGTATTGTATTTTTAATTTGAGATTTACATGTTTGTTTTTTAGCTCTATATAATGCGACTTTTTTGTTTTTGATCCAGCCTATTTGTCCATCAACAATTGATCAAGATTTAATAAATTTTAATGATGATATTGAATTAAATGAAGAGGACTGAAAGATTACCGATGATTTTGCGGCACATAGTTAAGCAAAAAATATGCATCATGATATATTTTTTTCACATTTTATTTTGTTATATCTATTTTTGCACTACATAATTTGATCTTTTTTACGTTTATGATATTTTTTGTTCAGTCTGTTTATGCATAATCGTCTGAAATTTGTGGGATTGATAAAAATGATGAGATTGAATTGAAAGATAAGGATTGACAAAAAGTTGATGAGATTGCGGTAGTTGTTTCATCTAAACATAAACTTGAAGAGACAATTATTTTTTTGAGCATTTTTCTTTCGAATAATTTGCTTTTATGTTTCTGCACAATATAACTTGACACTTTTTAATATTTTTGTAATATTTAGAGTGATGATGAAGTCACTTTGGATGCACCTTTGAAGAGACAAAAGAAACCTACTGCACTTCTTTAGTCCTTCTAGGTTAATGAATATGATTCTACGGTGGGTACTACAAAGCATGTGGTGAATGGTACTTTTGTATTCAAGATTGGGTTGTGCCCTCTATAAAGACCTGAGGATGGAAGTATTTGAGAGTTGGTACAAAGAAGGTTTGGCGACGAAAAATAAGAAAGTATGTGACACAGCATGTCACTTTATCTAGCACATGTTACTTTTTAATAAAAAAGTGTGTCACTTTCTACTATAAGCATGTCACTTTTTAGTAAAAAGTGCACATTATGTCACTTTTACTTTTTAGTTTTTACTATAAGTTTGTTTTAATTAAATTAAAATCACAGCATGTTACAATTTTTTAACAAGTGTAATTGTATGTGACCTCTCTTTTTTGTAATACAAGAATAAGTATTTCAATGTTGAGAATATTTCTATTCGTCCTTGCTTTTGCTTCAGTGATATTCCAATTTCTTCTAAAATGTGGTGGAATGAATTAGTGACAACTAATGAGGCTTTAGATGACACAGTAAGTTTTTTGTTTGTTAATTGTTTGGTTTATGATTTATGTATACAATTTATTAATACATTGTTGATTTTTTTATACACTTGTTTTGCAGTATATTGGTGTGTGTTTTTATTATCTGCGAAAGATGTTAAGATTTAGAGGCTCGCAAGAGCCCCCCAGTCCGTGAGATCAACACTATAATTGGAGGGCCCTATGTTGGAGGGCATACGACGAACTCACGGCGAAACTATGCTAAGGCAGCAAGGAAAGAACCAGTAGAAAGTTGGCAGGTTCACAGATACTGACCCAAGGCCCCACCTATCACATTTACAGATGAGAATGAGCCGGTGTCTACTATCCACATTGCGATGCCTTGGTAATCCACGCCATTGTTGCCAGGAACGGGCTATAACGAATGGTAGTCAATGATGGCAGTGCCGTGAATATCCTGTTTGGCAATGCCTTCGACCAAATGGAGACTGCCATCTCTGAACCATTGTTCGGATTCACGAGAGACAGCCTCGTCCCATGAGGAAGGATCACCATCGCAATAGATTTTGAAAAGCCCCCATGCCACTTAAAGAAGTTCATGGAATTCTTGGTGGTGGATAATCGTTTTGCCTATCACGGGGTCCTCGGTAGGCCCACGCTTAAGGATTTACAGGCAGTAACCTCTATCCATCACTTGGTGATGAAGTTACCAACACCAGGCAGAGTTGCCAAAGTTTAAGGCAATCAGACAGAGGCGAGGGCGTGCTACATGAATGCGCTTCGAAAGGTAATAAAGCTCGAAGATGTTCTCCCCGCAATCATGACTATACAAACAAATTGACCACGAAAAGGCTGAAGAGAAAATGGTCCTTGACGAGGGCCTCGACCTTCGGATCATAAGCTCAGATTTACTAGCCTCACCGGCGGAGAAATTGGAGACATTTCTGGTGAACCCCTCAGACCCTTCGCAGATGTTGCAGCTGGAGCAGAAACTAGAAGAAGAGATGAAAGAAAAGCTGAAACGGTTCTTACGAGAGAATGTTGACGTCTTCACGTGGAAGCATGCGGACATGGTAGGAATAAGTCCATCTATAGCTTGCCACGCCCTGAAGGTGGATCCCAAGACTCGTCCTAAAATACAGAAAATGAGACCTCTGAGCACCGAGAGGTACATCACTTTGAAGGAGGAAGTAGATAAACTGCTGGCCAACGGCTATTGCAAATGTGACTCTGCTCAAACCATACTTGATGTGTGTGAGAGCAAGTTAATCCGATTCACTTAATTTCTATGGTGGTGATAGCCCAACCATTTGGTCAACTTTTCATTTCCCTCTCGTAAGGTATACTTTCCCCCAAAATGATGTTCTCTTTCAATTTCTGAGATTTTGGTTCAAAGGTTACACTTAACTCATTATTTTCTTGTTTGAAGCTGGTTGAGAAATCTAATAATTATGACAAACTAGGTTTATGAAAATTCTCTTATTTTTAAGTGCTCTCGACCAGGAAGTTTCTACTAAGTAAGTTAAAACCATTAGTTATCTAATCTCCATGTTTATTTTACAAAGGATTTTTCACTGGCTGTAGTAGATTTTTTTAGTTTTTAGTTTATATTTATTTTTATATATATAAATGTTATGTACAAAACTCAATCCATTAATCTTTCTAGAAGACTCATGTTAAGAGTTTTAGAGTTTTAGGTCGATGACTCCCAAGTTTTTTGAAACTTAGGACATCGGGTTTTGAAAAACCCATATGAGCCTTTTTCACTCAAGTAAAAAAGCTATGAAAAGAGTTATAAGATATTAATAGTGTGTAAAACTCAGTCCATTAAGCTTTTCATTAGGCCAATGGCTTTATCACTCGAGTTAAAAAGGCTACAAAAAGAGTTATATAATAGTAATAGCCTTGTTCCTTGCGTGCAATAAGTTCATGCGTGGGGATTAGATTCCTAACATTGGTCATTACTTAGCTTCCTCTAACTAGTCTAAAGTACTCCGCACAATATTTCAACATACATAAAATTAATGACAACCTAGATAGCCACCATCATAGCTTAACTACCATACGTACTCACTCTATTGGTTACTTGTTCGAGATACAAATGGTTCTTAGTTTCTAAAAGGTATCCTACCGTTTTCAACTTAAGTGCACCAACATAGCTAAAAATCATCATAACAGACCGACACAATACGATATCAGACATAGTTAAGTAGCCTCACATTTAAACAAAAGTAATAATCTGTCCACAAGTCATGATTAAAGCTAAACTCAAAGAAAATGTTTCACCATTAGCCAGCAAGACTATTCATATCACATAAACATACAAATAATTACTAATAATAAATTTTTTTAACAAACAAAACAAGTTAGAAGTCAAATATCAATTATCATCATCGAATCAAGCAAATTTTTCATTTTTATCCACCACCCTAAAATTGAAAGATACATTGTCCCCAATGTAAACATTCAAAAGAAATATATATAGAAAAATCCAGAGACTTCCTGGAGGTGGATCAGATGGTGCTGGAAGAAGGAGTGTGGTAGAATCTACTGGTGGAGGGTCTTGGCTGGGTACCGGTCTGCAAATCTTGGCATAAATATCATCCAGCTGGCCCGCACATCTGTTTAGGCGTCTCTTGACCTAGTTGCAGTCGGATCGAATCTGACTCTACTCCAGGCCAGTTTGTCGTTGACTACTCTAGAGATTCATTTGAGTGTGTCAGACTGCATCCATGCGAGATCGTAGCGTCGTCAACTTCTGCTACACCGTGCGTAATTCAGTCCGTGTAGTGACAATGAGCCTTGCCTGCTCAGCCTGACCTTCAAGTATTTGTCGTAGCATGGAAACTATGTCCTCTGGTGGTACGGCAGGCTGAGGCGCAGCTGGTTGTTCTTTTTGAGACTGCTCCTCTGTAGCTGGGATTGTCCTCGCAGCTCGTACAATGTGCCTTCTTACATTTTGCAAGGCAAAGCGATTGATTGGTCCCTTGGATTTCACTACCAGCTCTACTGTAGAAATTTGAACTCCAGCTTTTTCACAAATGCCACTGATCAGAACCAGAACGACAGTAGTGTGCCTCTTATCTGATTGGAAGCCCAGAGTACTGATCAAGGTGTAAATGCAGCTACCTAAGTCTATATTTCTCCTGTGAGCTAGATGGTATAGAAATCGAGCCCTCACGTTATTGATGGTAGTGTGGTGAGTGCTCGAGTCGATATTGTGGATCATGAATAAATTCAAGATGAGTAGAGAGTCTATCAATTTGTTATGCTCAAAGTCTTTCCCAGGTAGTGGCCATGCATCATCTCGACCATATAGAAATCGGGCCACTTCACCCATATCCTAAATAGTGGGCAGCGGGTGAACATCTTCTAATGTAATCTCGTAGTACTGGGTAATGACACGTGGGGTAAACATAAACCATTTACCCCGCACCCATGTCTACCTGTAGTGCTCCATCCCATGTATGTCGATATCTTGGTTGAAGTTGGCATAGAACTCATAGACGAGTTGTGAGTAGATCTTGTGCGGTGTTTCTGCAATTTTTGACCATCCGCACATGTCGATCAAATTGTACAACTCGGAGTGAGAAAAATCCTCCACTGTAACCTCTGTTCTCCCCATATAGTCCAATGGCTAGTGAGCTTTTTATATCTTTCTTCGTGCTCCTCGGATAGATAGTGGAGAGAGTCAGTGGTTTCTACTCAAGCTCTTTTTGAAGTGCCTCCGGTTGCCTTTTTCTTTCCTTTTTCTACGGTGATTGGGGGTCTTTTTGGAGCCATGACCTTCAAAATAAATGAAAACAAGTTAGATATCAAAAATAACATAAATGGTATTATTGGTAACCCCCAAACTATCCCAAAATTTAGGTAATTTTTATCTAAAAATTGTGTTCAACTAAGCTACTTTGGATCCCGAGAAAGTTACCCAAGAATGTTCAAAAGTGAAACGGAAAAGGATGGTATGGAAGTGTATGTTTTGGTCTACCACATGTTCAAATTTCATAAGATTTCGAGGTCATTTGGGCCAAACTGATGGAGGCAGGCAGAAGTGGCCTGCAGTGGGTTGCCATGGCAAGTCGTAGTCCCTAAAAGGTCACGGGTTGGGTTTTGGTGATAAATGTGTGCCCAAATCTCGGTGAATGATCCTAGACGATAGTGTTGGTAAATGAGGCTAGCCTATGATCCCCATTTCTCCAAATTTGGTAAAAAAAATTGGTTGGGATGTTTTGTCGAACACCTTGCAAGCAAGGGTTTGTTCTTCGAGGGTTAAATAAATTGGGTAAACTAAGAAAAACCAAAAATTTTCTCATCCTAATCATCTAAACCCAATCAATAACATATTTTCCCTTCGATTCAAGCCTAATCTAAACCCTACTTCTCCAAACAAATCAAAGAAAATGAATTTACATGGTATTGAAAGACAAAATCAAAATTTTCACCATAAAGATTGAACATACCTTTGAGGATGTGGATTTAATTATGTAGGTGAGTGATTTGGATGACAAAGTGATGAATTTTATGCCCGTTGAATGTTGAAGATGAAGGATGGAAGTGAGAAAGCTCCGGTTTTTTGTTTGAAATTGAAATTTTGGATTGTGGCTGTTTTTCTCGTTTTTAAATGTTCTGGTTGTCCTTGCTATCACAAAGAAGGAAATTCCTGCGACCGCAGGACAACAAAATCTCGGACATTTCACGCCTGAGCTATGCGATCGCATAGTATGCACCTTTTACAATTTTTTTAAAACATGACTTAAAAAAAATTAAGTGTGTGCTCGTGCAGAATGACGATGACTTGGTTCCTTGTTACCTAAGAAGTTGTAAAGCCTATTTTAAGTTCTAAAAGCATAAAAATGTGCAAAATGTCAAAAGAAATCCTAAAACTTAAATGATACGGAAATTGAAATAAAATGGTAGAAAAATGAGTTACCTCCCATTAAGCGCTTGTTTACATTCTTGAGCTCGACTTTGTCGTGGTGATCACTCCGAATTGTTTAAAGTGGTGAATGACTTTTCTTTCGAAAAATCACCCTCCAAATACTGCTTTAGCCTTTGTCCATTCTTCTTAAACCTGCCATTTGTGTCATGAGCAACTTTCACCACTCCATGTGGATAGACTTTCAATACCATGAATGGCTCGGACCATCTTGAACATAGTTTTCTCAGAAAGAGCTTGAGTCGTGAATTGACTAAGCGAACTTTTTGTCCCGGCTCAAATTGCCTTTGTTGAATGTTCTTGTCATGCCACTTCTTCGTTCTCTCCTTGTCCAGTTTGGCATTTTCATAGGCCTTAAACTGGAATTCATCCATTTCGTTCAATTGAAGCATTCGTTTTTCACTGGCTTCTTTCATATCAAAGTTTAACTTCCTCAATGCCCAATAAGCTCGATGGCACGCCTTCCTATAAACTATATGGTATTGTGACATTCTAATTGGAGTTTTAAATGTAGTTTGACATGCCCAAAGAGAAACATCTATTTTGTTCGACCAATCTTTTCTCGAGGTACTCACGGTCAATTCCAGGATTCGTTTCAACTCCCGGTTGGAAATTTCCACCTGGCCACTTGTTTGTGGATGGTAAGGAGTAGCCACTCGGTGCTTCACACCATATTTTGCCAAGAGAGTTTCCAACCAGTCGCAAATATATTTCCACCTACCAGTTGTAAAAATATTTACTTCCGTCACTTATGATTGCTCGAGGAGTCTTGAAAAACGTGAAAATGTTCTTTTTGAGAAAATTCACTACCACCCTACCATTATTAGTCGGTAAGGCTACAACTTCTACCCATTTTGAAACGTAGTCCACGGCCACTACAATGTTGGAATTTGAGAATGAGGGTGGAAATGGTCCCATAAAGTCAATTTCCCATACATCAAAAAGTTCAACCTCTAAAATGCTTCGAATGGGCATTTCTTACTTTCGGGATATGTTTCCCGTTCTTTGGCACCTGTCATATTTTTTTACCAAACTGTAAGCATCCTTGAATAATGTCGAGCAAATAAAACCCGGATTGTAAGACTTTGGCTGCTGTTTTGGTACCGAAATGACCACCGTATGGTGATGAATGACATTGCTCCAAGACAGTTTCCATTTATTCTTCAGGTATACACCTCCAAATTACTTGATCAGCACTCCGTCTGTAGAGAATAGGATTTTTCCAAAAATAGTATTTAAGTTCTGGACAGAACCTTTTTCGACGTTGGTGATCATAATCAGGCGGCACGATGTTGCTTGTAAGGTAATTCACATAATCATCATACCACAGTGAGCTATCCAACTGCTCTATTCCAAAAATATGCTCGTCTAAAAATTTCTCATTTATTTTACTTTCTTCATTCCCTTCTGATTGTTCTACCATATTTTTGCTCTTCTTTTTATCCTGAATTTCCAAGTCAAATTTTTTAAGAAGTAATATCCACCGAATCAGTCTTGTTTTTGCATCTTTTTTAGCAAAGAGATATTTCAATGCTACGTGGTCCGTATGCACTATCACTTTCGATCCAATGAGGTAAGATCGAAATTTTTCGAAGGCAAATACTACTGCTAGTAATTCCTTTTCTGTAGTGGCATAATTCATTTGAGCGTCATTGAGAGTTCGTCTGGCGTAATATATGACATGTATGACTTTTTCTCTTCGCTGCCCCAAAACTACCATGATAGAAAAATCACTTGCATCGCACATGAATTCAAACAGTAGATCCTAATCAAGGGCCACAATGACTGGTGTTGAGATTAGGCTTTCTTTGAGAGTATTGAAGGCTTTAAGATAGTCTATGGAAAAATCAAATTAGACTTCTTTTTCCAACAAACTGCACAACGGTTTATTTATTTTTCAAAAATCATTTATAAACTGTCTATAGAAACCTGCATGTCACAGAAAAGATCGAATTCTTTTAACTGTTGTCGGAGGAGGCATTTTCTCTATAACTTGGATTTTTGTTTTGTCGACCTCAATGCCTTTAGTTGAAATCCTGTGTCCCAACACTATACCTTCTTGTACCATAAAGTGACACTTTTCCCAGTTAAGTACCAAGTTCGTTTTCTCGCAATACTGGAGAACCAAGGTCAAATTTTTTAGGCATTCGTCGAATGATGATCCAAAAACTGAAAAATCATCCATGAATATTTCAATAAATATTTCGACCATATCAGAGAAAATAGATATCATACAACGCTGAAATGTGGCAGGAGCGTTGTACAAGCCAAATGACATATGCCTATATGCAAATGTGTCGTAAGGGCAAGTAAAGGTTGTTTTCTCTTAATCTTCTAGGGCTATATAAATCTGATTGTAGCCCGACTACCCATCAAGAAAGCAGTAATGAGAATGACCTGTCAAATTTTCAAGCATTTGATTGATAAATGGCAGAGAAAAATGGTATTTTCGAGTGGCATCATTCAACTTCCTAAAGTCAATACAAACTCGCCAGTCGGTAGTCAATCTGACTGGTATAAGCTCATTAATTTCATTCTTCTCAACCATAATTCTTTATTTTTTAGGCACTACCTAAATTGGGCTTACCCAAGTGCTATCTAAAATAGGATAGATGATACCGGCATCAAGTAATTTTGAAACTTTAGCTCGGACTATCTCTTGCAAATAAGGATTTAATCTACGTTGATGTTGCACTGTCAGTTTATATGTCTCTTCCATTAGTATCTTGTACATGCATATGGATGGGCTGATACCTCTAATGTCTGCTATAGTCCAACTGATGGCTGATTTGTAATTTTTCAAGACTCGAAGTAATTTATCTTCTTGTTCTTGATTGATGAAATTTACAATAATGACTGGAAGAGTAGATGACTCACCGAGATAGGCATACCTAAGGTGAGAATGTAATTGCTTTAACTCGAGAGTAGGAGCATATTGAATTGACGGTGGCTTTTGAGGAGGTGTGGTACCCAGATCCACATATTTATTTCTTCTTTCCACCCGTTTAGCTCCTTGTAAATATATGGCACATTCCTTAAGAACTAGCGAGTCGAAATTTTCTTCTTGAGAATGCATAATATACGCTTCCCATGGATCTAAAGAATTTTCCAAAGCAAAGGTGTTAGCTGCACGTGATCGATGATATCGATCTGAAAACATGATTCAGAGGAGCTTGGATATTGAATTGCTTTGAATATGTTGAAAGTGACTTGCTCATCGTTTAATCTCAAACATCAATTAGTGCTCGTCCAGTAGCTAAGAAAGGTTATCCCAAGATAAGTGGTACATCACTATCTTTCTCCATATCCAAGATAATGAAGTCAGCTGGAAATATGAACTTGTCCACTTTCACTAAGATATCTTCAACAACCCCGCATGGACGTTTAACTAATCGATCAACTAACTGTAGTGAGATTGTGGTTGGCTTTGCTTCTTCAAAACCTAGTTACTTGAAAATAGAGTAATGCATCAAATTAATGCTAGCACCTAAATCACATAATGTTTTCTCAAAAAATGAACTACCAATAATACAAGGAATAAAAACACTCATTAGATATTTTAATTTCGGAGGTAGCTTGTTTTGCAAGATAGCACTGCATTTCTCGGTAAGCATGATTGTTTCGTACTCCTCCAACTTTCTTTTGTTTAACAGAATTTCCTTCATAAATTTTGCATATCTTGGCATTTTAGCTAAAGCGTCAGCAAAAGGTATGTTGATTTGGAGTTTCTTGAATACATCGAGGAATTTCTTGAATTGCTTGTCTAGTTTATGTTTTCGCAGCCTTTGAAGAAATAGAATTTTAAGAACATAAGCTTTGACCGGTGGTGAAATATAATCTGGTGGAGAGCTTTCTTTTTCTTGTTCAACTTCTGTATCTGATTTGTTTTCTCTCATCTTACTTAACACAGTTTCCTTTTCAACACCCGATCTTTTCACATGAATCTCTAGAAACTCAACTCTGTTTTTCGTGGTGATTACATTTACTTGCTCTTTTAGATTGACTTCGGTATTGCTTGGCCATGTGTAATGCAAACCCGTAAAGAATTGAATCCCAGAACCCACATAAGGATTGATCTGAACCCCAAGAAAGCTAAAATCTGGTCCCAAGAACTTGACCTGATGATTACTTGAATCAAAGAACCAAAGTTATGAATGCCACAAAGGTTTAAAAAATCTTTGATGAGATTTAGGTTTGTTCAATTAAGAACAAGGAAGAAATAAGTGGATCTTACTTAATCTAAAATCTCTCAAATAAATCAAAGTTATGATTGTTTACAATGAAAAGTGTTTATGTGGAGTTGGAAGACATGGCGCACATAGCTATGAAGGTAGAGAGGCAATTGAAAAGAAAATGGACAGCTAGGTTTTCTTCGGGATCTAACCCTCATTGGAAACCGAAGTGGAATAGTAATGATGTGAGTAATAGAATTGTTTCAAAGGAGAAAACTGAACCACCCAAGGGAAAAGATGATGTCACTAGCAATAATAAACTCAAGTTAGATTTTCAACCTTCTAAAAATAGGGCTATCAAATATTTTAAATGTTTGGGTTCTGGGCACATTGCATCACAATGCCCAAACAAAAGGGTGATGATTTTGCGTGATAATGGACAAGTGGAAACTGATGATAATAGTGATAGTGATGAGATATTTGAGTTAGAGGATGATGGTGTAGAGTACCCTGTAGACGGTGAAGTCCTATTTGCGATATAGATATACAAGAAACGACAATGAGGGAGGAAAAAAATCAACAAATGCTTTTGATAGTACACAAAGAATCCCACGTTGTACTACGAAAAACTAACCAATCCCTCCCCAATTTGGCTATTTATTTACTGCAAGAATTGGATGACGTATTTTCAGAAGAGATGTCTAGTAGGTTACTATCTATTAGAGGCATTGTACATTAAATAAAAGCCAACAGAGGCCACAGATTCATCTTTAAGCTTGGTGATTGGGTTTGGGTACATGTTACGACGAAAGGCATTTGTTCTCCCTTTGATGCAGGTGATGATTCAAGGTCGAATCCTTTTGAAGAAAGAGGGGTGATGCAATCCATGCGAGCCATGAACCTTTGGTACAGCTGACTCAAACTAAAGACCATATTGAAGATATATCAAAGGCTGATGGAAGATTGGATGACCAAAATGAGAATGAAACAAAGTTTGGAGGTCAAAAGTGGGAGCCAAAAAAATGGTCTAGGGGATCGCCCAGGCCGCTTCGGGTGGAAATCCAAATTTATTGATTCTTAAGTCTTTTTCGATTAAAACTCTATTTTTATTAGTTTTTAATTATTTCCTAATTAGATTAGGATTTCTTTGATGGCTATTATATAAACACTTGTCATTGTAAACAACTTGAACTTTGATTTATTCGAGCAATTCAGATTAAGTGAGATCCACTAATTTCTTCTTTGTTCTTAATTGAACTAACTTAAAACTTATCAAAGACTTCACAAATCTTTGTGGAGTTTATAACTTTGGTTCTTTGATTCAAGTAATCATCGAGTCAAGTTCTTGCGACCAGATTTTAGCTTTCTTGGAGTTCATATCAATCTTGGTTGTGGATTTCGAGATTCAATTCTTTGCGGGTTCGCATCATTTCGTATCAGAGTTTTGGCTCTAAAATCAGGTTTTATCTTTTAATTTTTTTTTGTTTCCATCAGATTCATCTTGAATCATATAAAAAAAATTCTTGCACCAAAAAATATTCATGAATTGTTTGTGCACGATCCATTCAGGCACCAAAGCTAATTTTTTCTAGTTCGTACTTTGTGATTCTTTTTTTTTTTTTCATTTCTTGTGTTGGATTGAAAAAAAAATGAAAATTCAAGATAATTTAAGAAAAGTCAAGAAACGCATTCTTTTGAGATTCTTGTGTCATATCGTCATCCGGTGCTTAAATCTTATTCTTTTTTGTAATTTTTCTTCTTGATCGTTCTTCTTAACTTTTATTTTCTTATTCTTCTTCTTGAACGTTGTAAAGGCTGAATTTTTGATTGAGTTTGGTTAGTTCTTTAGAAAACTTGGCAAGAAAAACAAAGAGATGTAAAAGACAAGAGTAGTGAGATTATTATCGGGATAAGCCAAATATAGTGAAACATGAGTGTAAACACGTGACGTTAAATTTTTTTTTTCAACCCTAATTTCTAATTTTTTATCCCAAAAATGTCTAATAATGAAGAAAAATACCTAGGGTAGAGAACAACCAATTCTTTTTGTTAAAAGTCATGCAACAATAATTTGAGCGGATGAACGTGGTATTTGAGGAGATGAAGGATATTAATAAAGAAATGATGAGTAGGATGGATAAGCATGATACGGTGATTACACCCTTACTAAGGGAGCAACAACACGAGATCCCTATTATTAGAAGACATGATAGGCTTAATCATAACCCTGTGGCTGAATTTGAGGATGACGATCATTATATTATGGAGTTGAGATGGGTAGAATGAGGCATAGAGGAGATAGGCGTGGAAGGCCACCTCGAGGAGGAGATTACAGAGGCCACGATGGGGTAGATATAAACCTTGAGAATATAAAAATGAAAATACATTTCTTCCAAGGTAGGAATAACTCTGAAGCCTATTTAGAGTGGGTGATGATGTTAGAATTAATATTTAATTGCCATATCTATTCAAAAGAAAAGAAGGTGAAATTAGCAGTAATTGAGTTCACTGACTATGATATAATGTGGTGGGATCAATTGGTGACAAATAGGAAGAGAAATCACGAGAGGCATGTAGAAACTTGGAGTGATTTAAAGACTCTCATGAGGAGGAGATTTGTACCTAGTCATTACTATAGTGACCTCTATCAAAAATTGTAGCGCCTTACTCAAGGTTCAAATAGTGTAGATGATTACCATAAGGAGATGGAGATGGCTATGATTAGGGCTAATGTTAAGGAGGATAGTGAGGCTAGTTTAGCCAGATTTTTGAATGGGTTAAATAGGAATAAAGCTAATATAGTTGAATTACAACATTATGTGAAGTTGGAGGACATGGTGTACATGGCTATGAAGGTAGATAGACAATTGAAAAGAAAATAGACAGCTAGGTTTTCTTAGGGATCTAACCTCATTGGAAACTGAAGTGGGATAGTAATGATGTGAGTAATATGGCTGTTTCAAATGAGAAAACCGAACCACCCAAGGGAAAAGAGGATGTCACTAGCAACAAAAAACTCAAGTCAGATTTCAAACCTTCTAAGAATAAGGATATCAAATGTTTTAAATGTTTGGGTTTTGGGCACATTGCATCACAATGCCCAAACAAAAGGGTAATGATTTTACGTGATAATGGAAAAGTAGAGATTGAGGATAATAGTGATAGTGATGAGATGCCTGAGTTGGAGGATGATAGTGTAGAGTACCCAGTAGACGGTGAAGTCCTATTTGCGAGGCATACTCTTCATGCCCAAATTAAAGTAGAGGATTTAGAGCAGCAGTTTGATTTAGATATACAAGAACCAACAATTAGGGAGGAAAATCAACAAATGCTTTTGATAGTACAAAAAGAATTTTATCTTGCACTACGAAAAACTAACCAATCCCTCCACAGTTTGGCTATTTCTTTACTAAAGGAAGTGGATGACGTATTTTTAGAAGAGAAGTCTAGTAGGTGGACCTATTAGAGACATCAAATAAAAGCCAACAAAGGCTGCATATTCATCTTTAAGCCTGGTGATTGGGTTTGGGTACATGTGACGATGGAAGGCATTCGTTCTCCATTTGATGCATGTGATGATTCGATGTCGAATCCTTTTGAAGAATGAGGGGATGATGCAAGCCATGAACCTTTGGTACAGTTGACCTAAAGACCATATTGAAGATATATTGGAGGCTAATAGAAGATTGGAGGACCAAAATGAGCATGACACGAAGTTTGGAGGTCAAAAGTTGGAGTAAAAAAATGGCCTGGGCAATCGCCCATGGCCATTTTTTGGTAGCAGAATGCATTTGTCTAAGCCTGGGTGATCGCCCAGGCCTTTTTGGGTGGAAATCCGAATTTATTGAATTTTAAGTCATTTTTCGATTAGAACTTTATTTTTATTAGTTTTTAATTATTTCCAAATTAGATTATGATTTCTTTGATGTTTACTATATAAACACTTATCATTGTAAATAACTTTAACTTTGATTTATTTGAGAGATTTAGATTAAGTGAGATCCACTTATTTCTTCTTTGTTCTTAATTGAACTAATCTAAAACTCATTAAAGACTTCGCAAATCTTTGTGGCATTCATAACTTTGGTTCTTTGATTCAAATAATCATCGGGTCAAGTTTTTGCAACCAGATTTTAGCTTTCTTGGGGTTCATATTAATCTTGGATGTGGGTTTCGCGAACTAGCGAAGAATTGAATCTCGGAACCCACAGCCAAGATTGATATGAACTCAAGAAAGCAAAATCTGTCGCAAGAACTTAACTCGATGATTACTTGAATCAAAGAACCAAAGTTATAAATGCCACAATGATTTGCGAAATCTTTGATAAGTTTTAGATTATTTCAATTAAGAACAAAGAAGATATAAGTGGATCTTACTGAATCTCTCTGAATCTCTCAAATAAATCAAAGTTATCAAAATTGTAATTGTTTACAATGAAAATGCTTATATAATAAAATTAATGAAAACCTAGTCTAATTCAAAAATATAACTAAAAGGTAATAAAAATAGTGTTCTAAACGAAAAAGAAAACGAAAACTGCCAAACTCTAGATTTTTCTCGAATAGGTCGCCCAGGCTTAGCAATTGGGTTCTGCCTCTGAAAAATGGCCTTGGACGATCGCCCAAGGTGCCCAGGCCATTTTTTCAGCCTCTCGTCCTTTCCTGCATTTTTACTTTCAAACTTTGTTTTATGTTTATTTTGGCCCTCCAATCTTCCATTAGCCTCTGATATGTCTTCAATATGGTCTTTAGTTTGATTCAAATGTACCAAAGGTCCTGGCTCGCATGGACCTTTGCGAAGTCTTTGATAAGTTTTAGGTTAGTTCAATTAAGAACAAAGAAGAAATAAGTGGATCATATTTAATCTGAATCTCTCAAATAAATCAAAGTTAAAGTTGTTTACAATGACAAGTGTTTATATAGTAAACATCAAAGAAATCCTAATTTAATTTGGAAATAATTGAAAACTAATAAAAATAGAGTTCTAATCGAAAAAGGAGTGTAAGTCTGGGTGATCGCCCAGGCTTAGACAAATGCATTTGTTGCCAAAATGTGGCCCTGGGCGATCGCACATGCCATTTTTTTGGCTCCTGGTTTTGACCTCTAAACTTCGTTTTATGCTCAATTTGGTCCTCCAATCTTCCATTAGCCTTCGATATATCTTCAATATGGTCTTTAGTTTGAGTCAACTATACCAAAGGTCCATGGCTCACATGGATCGCATCATCTCTTCCTTCTTCAAAAAGATTCGACCTCGAATCATCACCTGCATCAAAGGAAGAACGAATGCCTTCCGTCGTCACATGTACCCAAATCCAATCATCAAGCTTAAAGATGAATCTACGGCCTTTGTTGGCTTTTATTTGATGTACAATGTCTCTAATAGGTGGTAACCTACTAGACATCTCTTCTAAAAATACGTCTTTCAATCCATGCACTAAAAAAATAGCCAAAATAGGGAGGGATTGGTTAGTTTTTCGTAGTACAAAGTAGGATTCTTTGTATACTATCAAAAGCTTTTGTTGATTTTTTCTCTCCCTCATTGTCGTTTCTTGTATATATAAATCAAATTGCTGCTCTAAATCCTCTACTTAATTTGGGCATGAAGAGCATGCCTCGTAAATAGGACTTAGGGTACTCTACACCATCATCCTCCAACTCAAACATCTCATCACTATCACTATCATCCCCAGTCTCCACTTCTCCATTATCACGCAAAATCATTACCCTTTTGTTTGGGCATTGTGATGCAATGTGCTCGAAACCCAAACATTTAAAATATTTGATATCCCTATTCTTAGGAGGTTGAAAATTTGACTTGAGTTTATTGTTGCTAGTGATATCCCCTTTTCCCTTGGGTGGTTCGGTCTCTCCCTTTGAAACGGTCCTATTACTCACATCATTACTATCCCACTTTGGTTTCCAATGAGGGTTAGATCTCGAATAAAACCTAGATGCTCATTTTTTTTTTCAATTGCCTCTCTACCTTCATAGCAATGTGCACCATGTCATCCTATTTGTCACCAATTGATCCCACCACATTATAACATAGTTAGTGAACTCAATTACTGCTAATTTCACCTTGTTTTCTTCTGAATAGATATGGAAATCAAATATTAATGCTAACCTCATTTCCCACTCTAAATAGGTTTCAGGATTATTTCTACCTTGGAAGGAAGGTATTTTCATTTTTATATTTTCAAGGTTTCTATCTATCATATCATAGCCTCTATAATCTCATCCTCGAGGTGGCCTTCCACGCTTATCTCACCACGCCTCATTCTACCCTCTCAACCCCATAATTATAATAATCGTCATCCTCAAATTCAGTCATAGGGTTATGATTACGCCTATCCTGTCTCCTAATATTAGGAATCCTGTGTTGTTGCTCCCTTAGTAAATGTTGTAATCAGCGTATCATGCCTATCCATCCTACCCATCATCTCTTTATTACTATCCCTCATCTCATCAAACACCATGTTCATCCGCTCAAATTATTTTTGCATGGCTTTTGACAAAAAGAATTGGTTGTTCTCTCCACTAGGTGTTGTTTCTTTATTATTAGACATTTTTGGGACAAAAAAATTAGAAATTATGGTTGAAAGAAAATTTAACCTCGTGTGTTTACACTCGTGTTTCACTCTATTTGATTTTTTTACTGATAATAATCTCACAACTCTTGCCTTTTACCTCTATTTTTTCTTGCCAAGTTTTCTAAGGAACTAACCAAACTCAATCATGAATTCGACCTTCACAACATTTAAGAAGAAGAAAAAGGAAATAAAAGACAATGATAACGATCAAGAAGAAAAATTACAAAAAAGAAATAAGATTTGAGCATCAGATGATAAAATGACAGTGGAATCTCAAAAGAATGCATTTCTTGACTTTTCTTGAATTATCTTGAATTATCTTTTTTTTTTTTCAATCCAACGTAAGAAATGAAAAAAAAAAGAATCACAAAGCAAGAACTAAAAATAATTAGCTTTGGTGCTTGAACGGATTGTGCACAAACAATTCTTGAATGTTTTTTGGTGCATATGATTCAAGATGAATCTGATGGAAACAAAAAAAATTAAAAGATAGAACTTGATTTTAGAGCCAAAGCTCTGATACTATTTGATGCGAACCCGCAAAGAATTGAATCTTGGAACCCACAGCCAAGATTGATATGAACCCCAAGAAAGCTAAAATCTGGTCGCAAGAACTTGACCCGATGATTACTTGAATCAAAGAACCAAAGTTATGAATGCCACAAAGATTTGCGAAGTCTTTGATAAGTTTTAGGTTATTTCAATTAAAAACAAAGAAGAAATAAGTGGATCTCACTTAATCTGGATCTCTCAAATAAATCAAAGTTAAAGTTGTTTACAATGACAAGTGTTTATATAGTAAATATCAAAGAAATCCTAATCTAATTTGGAAATAATTAAAAACTAATAAAAATAGTGGAAATAATTAAAAACTAATAAAAATAGAGTTCTAAAAAAAAAGGCTTAAAATTCAATAATTCGGATTTCCACCCGAAAAGGCCTGGGTGATTGCCCAGTGATGCCCGGGCTTAGATAAATGCATTCTACGTTCAAAAAGTGGCCCTAGGCGATCGCCCAAGCCATTTTTTGGCTCTCGCTTTTGACCTACAAACTTCGTTTCATGCTTATTTTGGTCATCCAATCTTCTATTAGCCTCCGATATATCTTCAATATAGTTTTTAGCTTGAGTCAACTTTACCAAAGGTCCATGGCTCGCATGGATTGTATCGATGTGAACTCGCAAAAAATTGAATCTCGGAACCCACATCCAAGATTGATCTGAACCCCAAGAAAGCTAAAATCTAGTCACAAGAACTTGACCCAATGATTACTTGAATCAAAAACCAAAGTTATGAATGTCACAAAGGTTTGTGAAATCTTTGATGAGTTTTATGTTAGTTCAACTAAGAACAAGAAAGAAATAAGTAGATCTCACTTAATCTAAATTCAGGTGAAAATCCAAATTTATTGGATTTAAAGTCTTTTTTCGATTAGAACTCTATTTTTATTATTTTTTAATAATTTTTAAATTAGATTAGGATTTTTTTTATGTTTACTATATAAGCACTTGTCATTATATACAATTTTAACTTTGATTTATTTGAGAGATTCAGATTAAGTAAGATCCATTAATTTCTTTTTTGTTCTTAATTGAACTAACCTAAAACTCATCAAAGATTTGGCTCTAAAATCAGGTTCTAATGATTTCTCTTTTTTTTGCTATATATATATTCTTAAATAATATTCAAGAATTGTTTAAGCAAATTCCATTAAGGCACTAAAATTAATTTTTTTCTCGTTCTTGCCCTGTGTTATTTTATTTATTTTTTAGTTTTTTGTGTTATATTTGGCAAAAAAAATCAAGTGACACCTTCATTTGAGATTGTTGTGTCATAATTGTCATCCGGTGCTTATTTTTTATTCTTGTTTTGCTTTTCTTCTTTATTCTTTCTCGTTGTCTTTCTTATTTCTTGTTCTTGAACGGCTTCGGAGACCGAATTCTTGATTTAATTTAGTTAGATCCTTAGAGAACTTAGTAAGAAACACAATGAGAGGTAAATGGCAAGAGTTGTGAGATTATTATCGAGAAAAAATCATATAGAGCGAAACACGAGAGGCAAATATTTTTTTTCCTAATTTTTTTTATTAATCAGTTTCTAAAAAGATGTCTAATAATGATGAAACCACACATGGGGGAGAAAACAACCAGTTCTTTTTGTTAAGGGCCATGCAACAGCAATTTGATTGAATGAACATGGTGTTTGACGAAATGAAAGAAAGCAATAATGCCTTGAGGGTTAAGATAGATAGGCATGATACAATGTTTACAACTTTACTAGGAGAACAACAACCCGAGATTCCTCATGATAGGAGACAGGATAGGCATAATCATAATTCTATGGCCGATTTTGAGAATGAGATTGTAATAGGAAGTGATGATGATGAAGCCTATAACTATGGGGCTGAGATGGATAGAATGAGGTGTCGATGAGATAGGTGTGAAAGGCCACCTAGATGAGTAGATTATAGAGGCCAATGTGGGGTAGATGGAAACGTTGGAAATATTAAAATGAAAATGCCTTCATTCCAAGGTAAGAATAACCCTGAAGCCTATTTAGAGTGGAAAATACAGATGGAATTAATCTTTGATTGTCATAACTATTCGGTGGAGAAGAAGGTCAAATTAGTTGTAATTGAGTTAACTGAATATGCTATCATGTGGTGTGATCAATTGGTGACAAATATGAGGAGAAATCATGAGAGGCTGTAAACACTTGGGATGATTTAAAAGCTCTCATAAGGAGGAGATTTGTACCTAGTCATTACTATAGGGACCTTTATAAAAAATTACAGAGCCTTACTCAAGGTTCAAATAGTGTACATGATTACCATAAGGAGATGGAGATGGCTATGATTAGGACTAATGTCAAGGAGGATAGGAAGGCCACTTTGGCCAGATTTTTGAGTGGATTAAATAGGGATATAGCCAATATAGTTGAACTACAGTGGATGACATGGTGCACATGGCTATGAAGGTGGAAAGGCAATTGAAACGAAAAGGGGTAGCACGTTATTCTTCGAGATCTAACCCTCTCTAGAAACCACGGTGGGATCGTAATGATAAGAGTGAGAAGACTGTTTCAAAAGAGAAGACCGAACCACCTAAGGAAAACAATGTAGTACCTACCAACAACAAATCTAAATTAGATTTTCAACGTTCTAGGAAAAGTGATATAAAATGTTTTAAATATTTGGGTACCGGGCACATTGCATCACAATGCCCAAACAGAAGGGTAATGATTTCGCATGGAAATGGAGAGGTGGAGACTCAGGATGAGAGTGATAGTGATGAGGTGCCTGAGTTGGAGGATGTTGGTGTAGAATACCCCGTAGAAGGTAAAGCTCTAGTTGCGAGGCGTGCTCTTAATAGACAAATTAAGGTAGATGATATGGAGCAAGCAGAGAGAGAACGTATTTGATACTAGATTCTATGTTAATAACAAAGTGTGTAGTATGATTATAGATGGAAAGAGTTGCACCAATGTAGCTAGTACCACCATTGTTGAGAAATTGGGCTTGTCTATGTTAAAACACCCTAGACCTTATAAGTTGCAGTGGTTGAATGAATGTGGGGAGGTCAAGGTTAACAAGCAAGTCTTAGTGAGCTTTATTAATGAGAAGTATAGTGATGATGTCATGTGTGATGTAGTTCCTATGCATGCTGTCCATCTTTTGTTGGAGAGACCTTTGCAGTATGATAGAAAAGTGATACATGATAAGTTTAGGAATAAGTACATCTTTGTCAAAGATTGAAAACCGGTTACACTTGTTCCTTTAACACCAAAACAAGTCTATGATGACCAAATAAAATTAAAAGGTGAGACAAATCAAAAGAAAAAAAGTGAGTTAGAAGCACAAGAACAGAAGAGGAGGGAAGAAAAAAATGAAAGTGATGCTGAAAATAAAGTGGAATCACAAAAGAAAAAAATAGAGAGGCTATAGAGAGAAAGAAAAAAAACAAAAGTGAGTTTCTTTGCAAAAGAAAATGAGATTAAGAAGACTCTCATGGAAAATCAACAATTGATTTTGCTAGTATACAAGGAATCCAACCTTGTAATTAGCGAAACTAACCAATCCATCCCCAATTTAGCTATTTCTTTGTTGCAGGAATTTGACGACGTGTTTTCTGAAGAGATGCCTAGTATCTTACCACCCATTAGAGGCATCGAACATCAAATTGACATTCTACCCAGTGCTGTTATTCTAAACCGACCAACCAACAGAAGTAATCCCGATGAGACAAAAGAGCTTCAAAGGCAGGTTGAGGATTTGATGGGCAAAGGGTACGTGAAGGAAAGCATGAGTCTATGTGCAGTGTCAGTGCAACTTGTGCCAAAAAAGGATGGGACATGGAGAATGTGTATTGATTGTAGGGTAGTCAACAATATAACGGTAAAGTATCGTCATCCCATACCTAGATTAGATGATATGCTTGATGAGTTGCATAAATCTGTATCTTTAGTAAAATTGATCTTAAAAGTGGATATTACCAAATACGAATGAAAGAAGGAGATGAATGGAAAACTATTTTTAAGACTAAATATAGATTGTATGAGTGGTTAGTAATGTCTTTTGGTTTAACTAATGCCCCGAGCACTTTTATGAGATTAATGAACCATGTTTTATGTGTATTCATAGGCAAATTTGTGGTAGTCTACTTTGATGATATTTTAGTGTATAGTAATAACTTAGATGAGCACATTGAACAATTGCATTGTGTGCTTGATGCTTTAATGAATGAAAAACTGTATGTTAATCTTAAAAAGTGTACCTTTTGCATGGAACAAGTTGTTTTTCTTGGCTATGTTGTTAGTGTAAATGCTATTGAGGTCAATAAAAAAAGATTAAGGCCATTAAGGAGTGGCCAACACCAAAAAGTGTCACTAAGGTGAGAAGCTTTATGGTTTAGCTAGTTTTTATAGGTGTTTTGTTAAAGATATTAGCACATTTGCTACACCACTTAATGAAATTGTAAAGAAAAGTATTGGGTTTAATTGGGGCCTTGATCAAGAAAATGCTTTTAATGTTATTAAAGATAGATTGTGTTATGCACTTGTTTTTGTAAGGAATTAAGGTATACATGCACAGCGGAAATTAAATGCTCAATTCCTATAAGCCCGGATCAACCTTGTACTTAGAGAGAATTCGTGATAGAAGATTACCTTTGATGAATATCTTGAATCTGATTATCTGATTTGTTGGAGGTGAGATCTTCTATACCACATTTGTTCGGATGTCCGACCTCAATGGTGATCCACACAGCAAGAACAGATCTGGACTTCCACGATCAAGAACTAATGAAAGCGGAACTTTTGGGAGAAGTTGATTGTATTTTGGTTGTCTTTTACAAGTGCTAGCAAGTAATGGAAAAACAACTCTTTTTTTTTTAACCCTAATATGTTGCGCCTGTGTTTTTATAGGCGGGGCTAACCCTAGCCCTAGTTCTAGTCCAACTAGAACCCATCAACAATCAGGCCCGATTAAATAATCTTATTAATTAATTTGGCCCAATGAGTAATTAAGTCCGACCCAACTAATTGGACCTTGGACATTAATTCTTACAATCTCCCACTTGGACAAGGTCCAACTCCAGATGCTCAATTCTCGCCTTATGTGTGTGACCCATTAGGTTTCCATTCACGATGGCAAACGCAGTGATATTCTCATCGATTCACCGAGATCGATCAATTCACGTCGCCGTCCAAGATTGACATCTAGCAATGTGTCAAGGCAATCCATGTGAAGGAAAATGTCATGTGGTATGACAGAACCAATATATGTGCGGTTACCGTGGAGATATAATCCCTTCATCAATATAACCCAATTGGTTAAGAGATATGGATCAGCGTCAATCTCATTTCAACCAATCATATTATTCACCTCAACTCGTCGTTGATCTAATCTAGTTATGATTGAAACATTTTCAACTCATAACTCCACCCCGGCCGAGGAAATTTATATCAACTTAAGTAGGTAAAATGCAGGTTATAATCTCTTACTTTCAAGGAGTGACGAATCCTCATATTGGACATTCACAACCTTCATATTATTCTCATTATACCCGTACGACGTCTTCCTGGTAACTCAAATCTTCAAGCCCCATCAAACGCTCGCCAAAGTATAGTGGTCCTCACATAAGATTCTATGATGTCCTCAAGTCAAAGGACCAAATCCACAACCGCGCATTAGAGATTTACCACTGACGCTTGGATAGTTATCCATGTGGAATCTCTAGGCGGATCATCCAATGTCATGTTCTCATAACAATGCATTCATGTGTTCATTCAGATGTCCCTCTACATTTTAGCTTGTGAGATCAGCTACTTTCTTCAAAAGAAATGCAACACATGCTAGGCTATCCGTAATAATAATATCCGTATCTCATTATTACTATGACTAGGGACATTTCAAGAATAAGTTATTTATAACTTGTATCTCACAATCACAACACCTTGTGATTAACAAGTTACTATGAACTTTTCTTCGGACTCTATTATTTTAAATAATAAAATTTAAAAAATAATAGATCTGTCATTATAATGTAGACAAGCATTTAACTAATCAATTTGTTCATAGACTTCAATATCTAACAAAGAGTATATCAGAAAATGTCCCATACAAACTAGATCCAATCACTCAGGTATCTTAATACCATCAAATTTAGCATGACCATCATGCTTGTCCTGGGACAACAACTTTGTCAAAAGATCTGCTACATTATCGTATGTTAGGACCCGTTCTATCTTTATATAATTTCTTAAGATTATCTCTCTGATGATATGATACTGCCTCAATATATATCTGGATCATTGATGAGACCTGGGTTCCTTCGCTTGTGCGATGGTTCCATTGTTATCACAATACAAGTTATTGGATCAACAATGCTAGGAACTATTCTAAGTTCAATAATG
Source organism: Forsythia suspensa (assembly GCA_023638005.1). Taxonomy (NCBI): domain Eukaryota; kingdom Viridiplantae; phylum Streptophyta; class Magnoliopsida; order Lamiales; family Oleaceae; genus Forsythia; species Forsythia suspensa. The sequence goes on from CM042667.1 coordinate 18,847,804, forward strand.
AACTTTTTTGATCCAGACCGTTTTCTTTGCTACTTCTGAAGCAGCTATATATTCGGCTTCTATAGTTGAATCAGCAGTCGTTTCTTGTTTGGAACTTTTCCAACTGACTGTACCATCATTTTGAGTAAATACATATCTGAATTTGGGATTTGCTATCGTCTTTTCGGATGGCGGCATCGGCATAACCTTGAACTCTAAGTTCATTTCTTCCATATACCAAGAACATGTCTTTAGTTCTTCCTAAGAACTTAATGATGTTCTTGACTGCGATCCAATGTTTCTTGCCAGGGTTCGCTTGGAACCTACTTGTGACACTCAAAGCAAATTAAACATTTGATCGAGTACATAGTATTGCATGCATGATAGATCCTATTGCTAATGCATAAGGAATTCTATCCATGCGATCTCTTTCAATTTGTGTCTTTGGACACATCTCTTTTGAGAGATAGATCCCATGCTCGATGGGACAGAGTCCTCTCTTGGACTCTTTTATGCTAAATCTTCTTAAGATTTTATCTATGTACATATCTTGAGATAGACCAAGCATTCTCTTAGATCTATCTCTATAGATCTTTATACCGAGAATGTACGTTGCCTCTCCCATATCCTTCATGAAGAAATTTTTGGATAACCACAATTTTACTGATTTTAGCATTGGAATATCGTTTCCTAATAATAGTATGTCATCCACATACAAAATTAGAAATACGACTTTACTCCTACTAACCCTTTTATACACACATGGTTCATCTTCATTTTTGATAAAATCAAACATTTTGATTGTCTCATCAAAACGAAGATTCCAGCTCCGAAAGGCTTGCTTTAATCCATATATGGATTTCTATAGTTTGCATACCTTGTTTGGCTCTGTGGATTCAAAGCCTTCAAGTTGTGTCATGTACACATCTTCGCTAAGATTCCTGTTAAAGAATGCAATCTTGACATCCATTTTCCATAGCTCATAGTTATGGTATGCTACTATCGCAAGCAGAATCCGAATTAACTTAGACAATACTACAGGTGAGAAGATTTCGTCAAAGTCAATTCATTGTCTTTACTTGAAACCCTTCGCAACCAATATTGCCTTGTAAATATGAACATTACTATCCATGTCAACCCTTTTAATGTAAACCAATTTACAGCCTATAGGTTTTACCCCTTCAGGCGGTCAAGCAAGGTCCAAACCTTGTTTTCGTACATGGAGTTCATTTCGGATTCCATGGCTTCCTGCCATCTCTGTTAGTCAACACTTGACTTCGATTCTGCGTAAGTAATAGGTTCATCTTCCTCGATTAGTAATACATTACTAGTAACCAAGAGATCGTATCTCAGAGAAAAATGAATGACTCTACTCGACTTACATGGAGCTGGTGTGTCATTGGGAACTGGTGGTTCCCACTTTCTCAATCTGTGCTTCATTAGATGCAAGCTCAGCCATTGGAACATCTAATTGGTCAATTTTATTTGTGGTTTCTTGAACCTCTTCAAGATCTACATTGCTCCCACTGTCTTCTCTAAGAATACAGCAAGTCTCGACATGATGACCTTCATCTCGATGAAATTGTAGAAATAATATCCAACACTTTCTTTTGGATACCCCACAAATAAACAATTATCAGATTTAGCTCATAACTTATCTGATTCAACGCGCTTCACATAAGCGGCGCATCCCTAAACCTTGATATATGAATGATTAGGTATTTTTCCCTTTCCATAACTCGTATGGAGTTTTATTGACCGATTTAGATAGGACACGGTTTATTGTATAACATGTAGTGTTAAGCATATATGTCCAAAACGATTTTGGAATAACTACGCGACTCACCATTGATCGCACCATATCAAATAAGGTGTGGTTTCGTTTATCAGATACACTATTTTGTATTGATGTATAAGGTAGAGTCCACTGCAAGAGAATCCCATTCTCTTTTAGATAGTCTAAAAACTCATCCTTCAAATATTCTCCACCTCGATCAAATCTAAGTGTTAGAATATTTTTCCCAGTTTGCCTTTCTACTTCTTGCTTGAATTCTTTAAACTTTTCAAGGGCTTCACTCTTGAATTCCATCAAGCATATAAAACCATATCTAGAATGGTCATATGTAAATATGATGAAGTAAGAAAAGCCACAATTAACATCTTTAGACATTTGTCCTTATACATCAGTATGTACAAGACCCAAAATGTCTGCAACTGTGCCTCCCTTTCTAGAAAAGAGGGTCTAGGTCATTTTGCCCAACGGGCATGATTCACACTTATCAAATGATTCATAATCATTTGAATCCAAGTATTCATCTTTATGTAACTTGGTGATGTGTTTTCATTTATATGACCGAGTCTGTAATGCCAAAGATTTGAGTTGTTAGTTTTATCTCTTTTATGCCTTGCATTACTCTTCTAATGTCCTTTTATTTTCACAGTGAAAACACGGATCATCAAACTTGGATTTGTCTTTGCTTAACTGTTTTCCAACAGATTTGGTCTTCTTGGATCCTTTCAAAAAGGTCCTTTAGATTTTCTCTTAGTGCTCTTAGAGATATCAATGGCCAAAGTTTACCCATTCCCTTGGACTTAATAGTTTTCAAAGATATTTAGCAAATTTCGAATAGGTACATCGAATCTTATTCGTATTGAAGTTCATAATGAACTGGGAAAAGTTATTAGGTGAGGACTGCATAACTAAGTCAACACTTAATTCGTGGTCCATGGTAAAACTTAATTGATTTTATTTTTCAATATAATCAATCATCTTCAATACATGAGCACTAACTGAAGATCTTTTTACCATCATACCTCTTCATAACCTTTTGGATGTCTTCTATTGTTCAGTCTGTGACTGTACATCATTCAACTCTTTGAAATGATATATTTTGGTATAGGCATCCATACCCTCGTGTTGTTTTTCTAACATAAGTGACATACTACAAGCATCATATGTTGCAGTGTTACTATTATCACTGTGTTTTTGTAAGCCTGCACGTTCCCCGGCGTAGCCTCCTCAATAGGAGCTTCCGACATTGGCTGCTTATTGACATATCCAATTTTTCTTTTTCATGCTTGAGAACGATTCTCAGATTGCGGTGCCAGTCCAAAAATTTGGTCTGATATGTATGTTGGCATCCAATATGCCTCTCAAACTCATATGGTTACTCATGATTCAACAATTATATAATAAGATAGAACAATTAATTAAATGCATAAAATTAATTTAACATGGACTTATATTAAATTAATTATACTCCCACTGTTTAAATTGAATTAATGACCCTCAAACATTAATCAATAGAACCGATTAGATTCCTAGTGGGTTAGGATCCCTTTTGTTTTATTAGAACCTTGAGTGACTCAACAAATCCTAATAAAACATCCAGGTAGATACTTCTATCAATCACATCTCTATGTGACTCCTAGATCATCAAGTAGACAACTTATTGTCGCACACATCTTATGTGTTTACTTGATTGTGCCCCTATAATTCTATTTCCTTGAGTGACTCAACAAAAAATAAAATTTTAGTTAAATTCGATCCATTGTTCAGAAACATCGAATGTTCATAGTGATAAACATATCTACGAGCACGCAGCCTTGAGTGACTCAACAAACTGACATCGATAATAGACTCTGGTTTTTCACTATAACAATGGAAGGCACGTTGTATTAACCATTTAATACGAATTTAATATTTTGATAAAGAGGGATTTGTCTCATCACATTTATGTATATTAACTAACATCCAACATGCAATTAATCATACATAATTATAAGCGTGGATGATTATGGACTTTATCTATCTAATCTTCTTGAGCCATAAAGAAGATTAGTTGGTCAATTCCTAAGGGACGTTGCATTCGTTTATCGAATGCTTAATGCAATCATCTTCATCTCCTGCTGCAACCTGTATCATAAACTAGCTGCTTCTTTGTAGCCCAACTGCACAATGTATCCTATACTAGTTGGCACGCAGGCTCAAATAAATGAACACGCAGGTCCATATTCAATAAACAGTTCAAAAACTGAATTAAATAAATAATAGGCACGCAGGCCCATTTAATTAAATAATAGGCTCGCAGGCCCAACCAACAATGAACAGGAATAATTAACCATACAACCAATCACATGGGTCGAGTCCATAATCATCCACTAAACATCTATTTTAATATCTAATATTAAAAATATATTAATTTCTAAATTTTCAATTTTGAGAGTATAAGTCTAAACCTTTTAGACACTTTGGAACGGACTAGACAGAATTAAATAATTAATCTAATTAATTAATTAATTAATTCTTCAACAATAAAATTTATCAATTAATCCAATTAATCAATTAATTTTATTCATTAAAGAAATTTTTAAAATTTATTTTATCTCCCAATTTAAAGTCATATTTTAATTAAAGATAAAATTTATATAGGGTCAAAATTACAATTTTATAAAGTAATAAGTTAAAGTTTAATATGGTCAGAAATTCAAAATATAGTTTAAAAACAATTTTAATTTAATTTTGAATACTTGACCAACATTAAATAAATTGATAATTACAATTTTTCAAAATAAAATTAAAATTGCATTTATGACCCTTATCTAAAGTTGAGGACTTAATGTGCAGTATCTAAAATTGCACAACAAATTTTAAAATGTTTAAAACAGTGGTCCTTCAATGCAATTTCATAAATTGCACAAAAGACCCCTTCTTATTTTAAAACAGTGGGCCTTCTTGTGCAATTTCTAAAATTGCACAGAAGGTCTCTTTTCAATTTTAAAACACTTGTCCTTCTTATGCAATTTCTGAAATTGCATAGGAGGACCATTTAAAATATTTTCAAATAAGGGGCTTCTCATGCAATTTTTGAAATTGTAATGAGGCCCCCGTCCCCATTATCCTAAAACCGCAGAAACCTTAGGGTTTCTGCAATGCGGCGAATAGATCAACTGGCGGTGGTCGCGCCGGTGTCTAACACCGGCGGCTACCGACGTTTAGCGTGGAACACCGATAGCCTGGCACCGCTGTTACTTCTAGCAGCGGCACGTCGGATTTACTGCTGCGAAATCAGCGGCGGCAACCTCTGGTTCCTTACGGTAGTTCTCTGCCCGTTGTCGCCATCTCTGCAGCGGTGACTTCCAAAGCGCCGCCGGTCAAGAGAAAATGAGATGGAGATGCAGCCGTGAGTGAGAAAGAACCACCGCATTACATTCCAAGCAAAGCAGCGGTCTTGCGGCTGCAATAGCCGCGAATATCACGGTGTCGATTTTTTGCGGTCAGAATCTCGTGATCATCGGGCTTCGGACTCGCTCTTCCACCGACGGTAGCGCTTTAGTCCTTTATTTTGTTCCAATCAATGCAAATCAAATTCAGATTTTGCCTCTTAAAAAATTCACAATTTTATTTTGCTGTCAAATCTCAAATCAAATTAATATCATAATAACAATTATTGTACTATTCATCAAAACAGTTTAACGAATTCTAACAAGTAATAAGGTAGGCTCTGATACCACTGTAAGGAATTAAGGTATACATGCACAGCGGAAATTAAATGCTCAATTCCTATAAGCCCGGATCAACCTTGTACTTAGAGAGAATTCGTGATAGAAGATCACCTTTGATGAATATCTTGAATCTGATTATCTGATTTGTTGGAGGTGAGATCTTCTATACCACAGCTGTCCAGATGTTCAGCCTCCAATGGTGATCTACACAGCAAGAACAGATCTGGACTTCCACGATCAAGAACTAATGAAAGCGGAACTTTTGGGAGAAGTTGATTGTATTTTGGTTGTCTTTACAAGTGCTAGCAAGTAATGGAAAAACAACTTTTTTTTTAACCCTAATATGTATACTGTGTTTTTATAAGTAGGGCTAACCTAGCCCCTAGTTCTAGTCCAACTAGAACCCATCAACAATCAGGTCCGATTAAATAATCTTATTAATTAATTTGGCCCAATGAGTAATTAAGTCTTACCCAACTAATTGGACCTTGGACATTAATTCTTACAGTTTTAACACTACCTAACTTTAACAAAACTTTTGAGATTGAATGTGATGCCTCAGGAATAGGTATTGGAGCTATGTTAATGTAGGAAAAAAGACCAATAGCCTATTTTAGTGAAAAACTAGTTGGGAGAGCCTTGAATTATCCAATATATGACAAAGAACTATGCGCATTAGTGAGAGCTTTGGAGACTTGGCAACATTACCTATGGCCAAAGGAGTTTTTTATCCATACCAATCATGAATCCCTAAAGCACTTTAAGGTGCAAGGTAAGTTGAATAGGCAGCATGCCAAGTGGCTGGAATTCATCGACACTTTTTCATATGTCATTCACTACAAACAAGGTAAGAAAAATGTTGTAGTTGATGCGTTGTCTAGAAGGTATGCCCTCGTTGCTACTTTAAATGTCAGATTATTAGGATTTGAGTATGTTAAGGACTTATATGCTAATGATAATGACTTTACTTGTGTATATGGGGCATGTGAGAAGACAACTTTTGGAAAATTTTATAGACTAGATGGCTACTTGTTTAGAGAAAATAAATTGTGTGTGCCTTATAGTTCTTTACGAGAGTTGCTTGGAGGCTTAATGTGACATTTTGGTGGGAGGAAAACCTTGGATGTATTACATGAACATTTCTTTTGGCCTAAAATGAAACATGATGTGGAGAGATTGTGTGCAAGATGTGTCACATCTAAACTGGCCAAATCTAGAGTCTTACCTCATGGTTTATATACTCATTTACCCGGACCTAATGAGGCTTGGGTAGATATTTCTATGGACTTTGTATTACGCTTGCCTAAGTCAAAGCAAAGTAAGGATTCAATCTTCGTAGTTGTTGATAGGTTTTCAAAAATGGTACATTTTATATCTTGTAATAAAACTGATGATACAACTAACATAGATGAATTGTTCTTTCGAGAAATTGTTCGACTACATGGTGTTCTAAAGAGTATTGTGTCTGATCGTGATGTTAAATTTTTTAGCTATTTCTGGAAAGTCTTGTGGGGGTAAGTTGGGGACTAAGTTGTTGTTTTCAACTACTTGTCACCCCCAGAGGGATGGCCAAACCGAGGTAGTAAATATAACTTTATCTACTTTATTACGTATTGCAATCCAAAAGAATCTAAAGAATTGAGAGGATTGTTTTCTATTTATCGAATTTACGTATAATAGAAGTGTCCATTCTACTACAAATCTTTCCCCATTTGAAATTGTGTATGTGTTTAATCCACTTACCCCTTTAGATTTCATTCATTTACCTGTTGATTAAAGGAATAGCTTGGATGGACACAAGAAGACAGAGATAGTAAAGCAGCTCCACAAGAGTGTACGGCAACAAATTGAAAAGAAGAATAAAAGCCAACAAAGGTCGTAGACAAGTTATCTTGAAACCTGGTGATTGGGTTTGGGTGCATATGAGGAATGAGAGATTTCCTGCCTGTCGAAGAACTAAACCACACCCTATGAGGGATGGATCATTTCAAGTCCTTGAACGAATAAATAATAGTGCTTATAAACTTGATCTTTCAGGTGAGTATAATTTTTCTGCTACTTTCAATATTTCTGATCTTTCTCTCTTTGATGCAGGTCATGATTCGAGGTTGAATCCTTTTGAGCAATAAGGGGATGATGTGAGCCAGAGCCACGGACCGGCTATCAAGGACTCGATACATATTTCGGTGGGAACACTAACAAAATCAAGAGCTAAGAAGATCAAAGAAGACATACAAAGTCTTGTTCAAGCTACGTGGACTGAAATCGATATCAAAAGTACAATACCAACCTTCAAAATGAGTATGACAAATGAAGTGCCAACTTTGGTACATTTGATTTATGCTATGGACCATATTGGAGGTATTCAGAGGCTAATGGATGATTGGAGGACCAAAATTAGTGTGAAAGAAAGTTGGAGGTAAAAAATGAGGATTGGGCAAATATTCGCCCAGGCAAAATAGGTGGGGGATCTCCTAGCCTGTTAATACCATAACAAAATGCAATCGTGTTTGGGCGATCACCCAGGCATTCTCGGGGTAAATTTTGGATTTTTATTATTGTGTTTCCTTTTTCAACTAGGACTCTTATTTTTGTTAAGTTTTAGTTAATTTCTGAATTAGATTAAGATTTCAATTGCTTTTACTATATAAACACTTTTCATTGTAAACAATCATAATTTTGATTTATTTGAGAGGTTTTAGATTAAGTAAGATCCACTTATTTCTTTTTTGTTCTTAATTGAACTAACCTAAAACTCATCAAAGATTTTGCAAACCTTTGTGGCGTTCATAAATTTGGTTCTTTGATTGAAGTAATCATCGGGTCAAGTTCTTACGACCAGATTTTAGCTTTCTTGGGATTCAGATCAATCCTTTTGTGGGTTTTAGGATTCAATTTTTCGCGAGTTCGCATCAATGTGCCTGGTTGTCACTTGGTCAATAGTTTGACCAACTACCCAATCTGATTTTCTATATTCTTTATCGTGACATCTTGTCTTTTCTGCATCTCCTTTAATTCAAATTCCATGCGTGTGATAGTTTCTTCCAATCCTCCTTTTCTTTCTTGTGGTCTCCCTTGATTTGGTAGATTTTGAATGCTTTGAGTATTTCCATAGGAGAAGTTTGGATTATTCTCTGTCCTGGATTGTACCGTGAGTATGGATTATTCTGCTGTTGTTGAAAGTTATGAACATATGCATCTTGTTCAGGTGATGACATATCAATAGTGGTTAATGGGCATTCTGATGATTGATGGTTTGTCCCGCATGTTACACATATTGGTGGGGATATTTGAACTATATTGGCTGAGTAAAAATAATTTATTGCTTCCATCTGCTTTGCCAATGCATCGATTTTCGCTAGTACAAGCGAATTGATTTCCACTTCATGCATTCTTGTTGCTTTCTTCTATATATCTCTGTCTAGCCACATAACGTATTGTTCACTCATCATTTCATACAGGCCATGAAGGTCACCGACGGATCTATTTTGGATAGAGCCATCTGCTGCAGAATCTACTGAAGAATGACTGTTTGGAGCTAATCCAGAGTAAAAATAATGATTTTGAGCTTGCTAAAGGAAAACCATGACTTAGACACTTTCGGAGCAGTTCCTTGAATCTTTTCCATACCTCGTGAAAATTTTTCAACTCAAATTATTGGAAATTAGATATTTCATACTTCAATCTGTTCACTTTGACCAGAGAAAAATATTCTTGTGTGAATTTTTGGATGAAATCTGTTCAAGTAGTGATGCTCCCAGACGGTAGAGAATCTAACCATTCTCTAACTTTATCCTTCAATGTGTGTGGGAAGAGCCTCATCCTAAGTGTCTCTTCATTAACATCGTAGTATCTAAAATTTCTACAGTATTCATCGAAACGAGAAATATGGTAATAAGGATTTGCATCTATTCTCCTATAGAACGGCAGATTGTTTGAGAACAAACTAATCACATTCAACCTCAACTGGAAGTTATCATGTCCATAAGGCGGATAGATTATGCTGGACCGATTCTCAACAATCAGTGGCATCATATACTCACCCATAAAAATATCTCGTTCATTAACTTCAACTGGTCGAACCATTGGTACAAGATTATTTCTCACATCTGTAGATAATGGATCAAGAATTCGGTTGTCTTCCACTGTGTCTTTTTGTTGTTTTTTTCTTTTCTCTTTGTTCACATTTTCGTTGGTGAACGCTCCGTTGGATTTTCGAGTCTAAATCAAATAGATCAAGATCTTTTGTATGACGCATACACACTTGACACCTGAAATTTTAGAAAATAGCAGGAATTCAGTAGTAACAGAAAGAACTGAGAAGGAAAATAATACTAAAAATAAAATAAATAATACTAAAAAATTGTTAGAACTAAATTATCAATTAACGTAGTAATTAACAAAACTAGAGCCGGGAACGGTACCAAAAATATGTTGTATAGATTTTAATCCCACAAGTGAACGGATCATTAACAAGTAATAAAGTGATGTGAAAGGTGTCGAACTCACGAGGACTAATTATCAATTAACCAATTAATTTATAGTTCGAGATTTAATAATATAAGAATACGGATTTCTTTTAAGATTTTAATTCTAAAACTATTCAACTTATGTTTAATTAAATCTAAATTATCAAATAATCAAAGTAAATTTGTGAGAACGAATTCGAATTTTACTAACACTAGGATTTGCGAATCCACTTGCACATTTCTTAATTATTATCCATTTAATCGTTTTAGCTTATAATTACCTTAGATTGAAAATTGGTGGTCCTAATATAATCAAAAGCATCTCTCGATGGTCAATCAATTCTATATCGATATGCGAACCTAATTATCTCTAATTAAGTTTCAAACATAAAAAATAAGCATTTAAATTACAAGAACACCGAACCAGATTTCATAAGGTATAATAGTAATTTCTATCTATTATTAAACTCTATGTTATTCAAAATCACATGCTTGTCTATATTGAATCTCTCGACTTCAATAAATATCATAAAACATTCTAATAGTGATCAAGCATTTAAACATTAGAAAGAAAGAATAAAGAATAATCAATCCATAAACAATTAATTATTAAAACGAAAAAACTTCTAATTAATTAAAAATCTGAGGTTTCATCGTTCATTCTAGCAACAAGTATTAATCATGTTCCGGAAGAAAAAGAAGAAAATAAGATTACAACCTGTGATTTCGGCTCAAGAATCTTCAATCCGTTCCTTGATCTTCTATTCTTCTCTTGTATATTTCTTTCTAAAATTTGTCTCCCGCAATTTGTCTACTCGTTGACTTTTATACTCCTCTCCGAACTCTTCAAAACATGTTTTTCATGCTTCATTTATCCTGGTCTTGGTAGAGTTCTATTTCGATCAGAAGACATCACAATTGCTGTCCCTGAAAGCCATGTGATTGCATGGGCTTATACCTTGCGATCGCATGGATGGGCCCATTATGTTCTACAGCTGAAAAGATGGCATTGCGATCACAGCACTCTTTAATACAATCGCATGGTTACTTTAGTTGTAGTTTTTTATTTTCTTTCTTTAATATTTGTATGCCAAGCTCCTCAAGTCTCTTTGTCTGTTCAATTAAGTCCTATTTTCCTCTTTTTGCACTCTTTTTGCTAGATCGACACTTGAATTTGATAACATCCTAAAATGATAATAAAACAGTGTGCTATTATACTGAAAACATATAAGAGTACTCATAATCGTCTCTTTTTGTGAAATGCACTTTTGGGGTCGCATCCAGAAAATTCTTGGGCTACATGGTAAATCAACGAGGGATAGAGGCCAACCTCGAGAAGATCAAAACACTCATCGACATGAGATCGCTCTTTTCTCCTAAGGAAGTCCAGAGTCTCACGGGAAGGCTAGCAGCCATGAATCGATTCATATCGAAGGCAACTGACCGATGCTAACCCTTCTTCCAGACCATCAAAAGAGAGCGGTTTGAGTAGACAGGAGAGTGTGAGAATGCCTTTCGGGAGCTCAAGATCCTCATCGGTAAACCTTTGTTGTTATCCAAGTCGAAGATCGGGGAGACCTTGCTCATCTACCTTGCGGTGTCTGAAAAGACGGTGAGCTCAGTACTAATCTGTAAAGAGGGCTCGACGCAGCTCTCCATCTATTATGTGAGTAAGGCACTACTAGACGCATAGACGAGGTACCCAAATATGGAGAAGCTCGCCTTATCCTTGATAATTACATCGAGAAAGCTCTGGCCATAATTCTAGGTGCACAGCATCGACGTCTTGACGAACCTCCCTTTGAGACAAATTTTCCAAAAACCGGACACCTCTGGGAGGTTGATGAAATGGTCTGTTGAGCTCAGTCATTTTGGCATTTCCTACAAGACGAAGTCGTCCATAAAGGGACAGGCTCTGGAAGATTTTATAGCTGAATTCGCCCACATCCCAGAGGGATTGCTTGAAATCAAACCTTAGGAAGTACCAACATGGAAACTATATGTTGATGGATCCTCAAGCAAGGCTGGAGCTGGGATCCTGTTGATTAGCCCCGACGGCCATAATCTCAACTGTTCACTTTGGCTGGAGTTCAAAGCCTCAAACAATGCTACTAAGTACAAGGCACTTCTTGTAGGTTTGAGGTTAACACAGGAGATGAAGGCAAGAAAAATCCAGATCTACAGTGATTCGCAGATAGTGGTTAGTCAAGTTAATGGGACTTTCACAGCACACGAGCAATCCATGGTGGCATACTTAAAAAAGGCCAAAGATTTCCTATCCCACTTTGAGGAATTTGAATTATTCCAAAACCCCAGGGTTGAAAATGGCTACGCAGACGCTCTCTCTAAGTTGGCGAGTAGTAAAGACTTCGACTTGATGAAGGCCATTCTGGTCGAAAAGCTTAGCCGGCTGACCATTGACGATTCTCTACCGTAGAACTCCATGATAATCAATGAGTCCTCCAAATGGATGAAGAAAATCGTCACATACCTGACCGGTCAGATTTTACCAGACAACAAGGACGAAGCCTGAAAACTCTGCAAGAAGGCCACGAAGTTTGTTCTACAGGACGGGATCCTGTACAAAAGAAGGTTTAGCCATCCACTCATACGCTGCATTACTAAGGACGAAGTCAATTATATCATGCAAGAAATACATAAAGGATTCTGCGGCAATCATGCAGGAGGGATGGCTTTGGCACAAAAGGTCTTAAAACAAGAGTATTATTGGCTGACTATGAAGAATGATTCACACTCATATATGAAGAGATGTGACAAGTGCCAGAGATTCACCATCGTACCGAAGCTCCCAGCTCAGAACCTCATCCTAGTTACCAGCCCATGGCCTTTTGCCAAATGGGAGATCGACTTCATAGGTCTCCTCCCAACTAGACGGGGTGGCGTCTAGTTCGTGGTTGTAGCCATAGACTACTTTACTAAATGGTGCGAGGCTGAGCCCTGGATAAAATCACAGAGGATAATACATAGAAGTTTGTGTGGAAGAACATAATTTCTTGTTTTAGGATACCCCATTTCCTTGTGTCGGGCAATGGTGCACAGTTCGCTAGGAAGAAGTTTAACTCGAACTACGAGGAGCTCATAATTAGGAGATACTTCTCCACTCCATATCGCTCCCAGTCCAACGGCCAGGTGGTGGCCATCAACAAAATCATCAAGCACACTCTGAAGAAAAAGTTGGAGTCTGCCAAAGGGGTGGGTCAAAGAACTCTCTGAGACCCTATGGTCATATCGGACTACCTCTCGAATGGCAACTGGTGAGATCCCTTTCGCTACGGCATATGGGGCGGAGACAATGATCTCTGTTGAGGTGTGAATGCCTTCTCCAAGGCGCTTGTATTTCAACGAGGTGGTCAATGAGGATCTATATAAGGTAAATCTTGACTTACAGGAAGAAAGGCATGCCGACTCACAGCTTCGCCTAGTAGTTTATCAAAGGAAGATGGCTAGGTACTATAAATTGATAGTCAGGAACAAAGCTTCTTAATCAACGATTTCATCTTCAAAAAGGTCTTCCTGACTAATAGGAAGGTGGAAACCGGAGGACCAACTTGGGAAGGACTATACAAGGTCATTGAAGAGGTTCGACTTGGAACCTACAGATTAGAAGACTCGAAGGGAAAAGAGACGAAGCGTCTCTAGAACATCACTCATCTTTGTCCGTACTACCAATAGGTATCATTTTTTGTTAGCGCTACGTCGCATGTCAGCTTTCCTTTCAACTTTGTTCAGCCGCTGCATTATTCCAATAAAGTTTAGTTATTTTCAAGTTAAGACTCTCCCATCTCAATTATGCCGACAACGAAAGCAAGACAGCGAGGAAGTGTAGTTCGCGGACAACTCCTTAACTCGATGGGTAAAAACTGAACGCGTATACATGTAAACAACAAAAGCAAGACAGCAAGGGAGTTTGGTTCACGGCTAATTCCTTATCTCGCTAGGTAAAAACTTAACATGTATACATTCAAAGAATGAAAACAAGGCAGCGAGGGAGTGTGGTTCGCAGCCAACTCCTTAACTCGCTAGGTAAAAACTTAACGCGTATACATGCAAATAATGAAAGCAAGGTAGCAAGAGAGTGTGGTTCGTGGCCAACTCTTTAACTCGCTGGGTAAAAACTTAATGCGTATACATGCAAAGAACGAAAGCAAGGTAGCGAGGGAGTGTGCTTCGTGTCCAACTCCTTAACTCGCTGGGTAAAAACTTAACGCGTATACATGCAAAGAACGAAAGCAAGGCAGCGAGAGAGTGTGGTTCGCGGCCAACTCTTTAACTCGCTGGGTAAAAACTTAACGCGTATACATGCAAACAACGAAAGTAAGGCAGCATGGTTTGCGGCCAACTCCTTAACTCGTTGGATAAAAACTTAATGCGTATACATGCAAACAATGAAAGCAAGGCAGCGATGGTGTGTGGTTCGCAACCAACTTATTAACTCATTGGGTAAAAACATACACGTATACATGCAAAGAATGAAAGCAAAACAATGAGTGAGTGTGGTTCGCGGCCAACTCCTTAACTCGCTGGATAAAAAATTAACGCGTATACATACAAACAACGAAAGCAGGACAGCGAGAGAGTGTGGTTCACTGCCAACTCCTTAACTCACTGAGTAAAAACTCAACGCGTATACATACAATCAAAGAAAGAAAGGCAGCAAGGGAATGTGGTTCATGGTCAACTCCTTAACTAGCTAGGTAAATATATATATTGCGTGCTAACACGAGTAAATCGAAGCAATAACACTTTTCATTAATATTTTTGCAGTAACGGCAGAAATAGAGTAATTACACAAATCAAAGGTTCATGCGGCCCCACCTACTCTTTAGGGTCGGCACAACCTAACTTAGCCAATGATTCCTTAGCATTCGAGAGCTCTGCCAAGGCCTCAGCCAACTCATTGTGCTTGGCATAGGCCATATCGTCGTATACTTTCTGTTTCAGCTCGGCTCGCCAGGGCGTTGATACATACCCTTTGGATCATTTTGGATTTCACTTTTTTATACTCGGCCTGTGCTCTGGCCTCATCGACAATAACAAGCTTAGAACGGAGGATCTTATTCTCCAAGCGTAACTTATCAATATCCTCATAACCCACGGCCTTCAAGAGTAACTTGCCAATGTTCTCTACAATACCTTGTACAATTCACAGTTAAGTACATGGCTCCAGGTGGTGCTCATCTCTACCATTTTTACCAACTCCGACAGATCCATGATATTTGCTAATTTCATCCAAGTAGGGGTCCAATACTTATGAATAGAAGCTGTCGCTTGGGTCTGACCCTCGAAACCATGGGGAACAAGATTAGTGGCCCACATCACACATCAAGGAGATTGAGGTAACCCTTCAATTTTCTCAGGAGGAGGAGGAGAGGAGGAGGATTAGCCCTCCTGGAATCCATCGCATTACCTTCATCTTCCATATTCCCTTTTTGCACAAGATATTCTTCCACATCATTGATAACCCCCTACTATTTACCTTGCCGTCAGACATTCTCTAACGGAAGTAGAGATTCTCCAGAGTAAAAGAGAGATGAGACACCCATAGCCATTTCTGGCACCAACGGGGTAGTTGCAACTGAAGCTAGCACCGCATCTGATACCAAAAGTTGTAAAGAATGAGTCACGTTCCCATCGTCATCTTCTTTTTCATCTATTTTGAATATCAGGATTTTGGAAAAGGTAAATTTGGACATTTATGAAGATAGTTGAGTTCTGAAAAATCTGGAGAGAGAAAAAAGGTAAAGGGAATGAATGAAAGATTGTGGGAGTATATATAGGCTCAGCGCCTAATCCCAGCTATTAATGAAGAACCCAGAATCTGAACCGTCGGATAAGAGATGCGTGTAGGTGGGCTGCATTCATGAAAAACCCTAGAAAATGTAAAGGCTGCATGGCTTGAATGCGCTTAGGGACTTGCACATACCATGTGCAATATTGACGCCGCCAGCCTTCGTCATGCACGAAGAGCGCCTTAGACGATAAGAGCCTTGACATAATCTGCGAATGACTCCCTCATCAGGTCATCTCCTCAAGTTTGACGAGTGAACATGTTAGATTACTGTTCAAATATGCATTTTGACTTCAACAATAGAACAGGCGAGGCAGTAACACACAGACGATGATAGTTAAGTTGTCCTTTTATTTATTAAAATCTAGATTACAGAGTATATGGACGGAAACGTAAACACCATACGATGATAGTTAAGTTGTCCTTTTATTTATTAAAGTCTAGATTACAGAGTATATGGATGGAAACGTAAACACCATCCTACTACTCCACTGCCTCTTTAGGGTCAGCACAGAAAGAGGTTCCTAGCCTAGCTAACTATTCTTTGGTCTTCAGGACTACTTATGTTACGCTCGTTCTTCGTCAAGTTTCGTCAGCAACATAAGTCTGACTTCACTATGATAGGGAGTCTCCCAAATATGTTATCACTGTGATTATCATCATATGAGATGATTTGGTGACTAATTAGGCCATACTGCTCAAAAAATGTCGTTGGCACCTTCGGCAGATAGCTCTCAACCTAGTCATCTGAATCAAAATCATCAAAATATATATCATGAACATCGATATCCATTGTAGAGGTACTGTTTGATAAATTCTTGCTGAGGCTACGAGGCCCAACCTCTTCCATGGCATCTAAAGTACCCATTAGATCTCCATCAGATCTCGAGCATGACTGGGATATTTTTGGAGGCATACTTGGTCATTGAGACAAAAACTCTTGGCCTCCTCCTTTAAAAGAAGCTTAAGTGGAATGCTAGTACCAATTGAGCAACTTGCAGGAAATCTCTTTGCCTCTTCTACCAGGAGAAGTTACTGCCATCGAAACAGAATAATTGAATTCAGAGAAGCTTTGGACGAGTGAAACTCAAAATGAAGGATCATCAGGGTTTATATAGAGGTTACATAGAGAACAAAAGTTTTGTCTGCATGGAAAACACAAGATATTAAATAAGGCTATTAATGGACAGTTATTTAATGGGCATGCGGACCGCCACATACCACGCACGCCCCTTCAACTTATCCAGATAATGATGATGTCAACTTGTTGGGCAACTAAAAGACTGCGCCATTAATACCTTTGAAAACACCTCCTCAAATCTAGATCTAACCCTATAGATTCTACAAAAAGGCTGCACCATTAATGCCTTTGAAAACAAACCCCTCAGAATCAAGTTCAACTCTTCACATTCATCAAGGCGCACCATTAATACTTTCGTCAAAGGCTTGTCATCCACGGGCGTCGTCCTCTGCAATATAGCCTCGTCACAAGTAAGGAACTCTATTGAATATGTGTTTCCATTACACACAATATACAAGGTAATTATGCGTGAAAAAATAGTAGAAATAGGTTTCATTGATAAACTTGGAGCGAATATAAAAACAAAAAACAAAAAAATGCAAGTCCTACTACCCCGCTGCCTCTCTAGGGCCGTCACATTGTGGGCCTTCTTCAATGATAGGGAGAGTGATGTGGGCTTCGCCTTTAGCCTGAGGTTCGACAAAAGAGAAAACTTTGGCAGCTACAGAGTCCTTCGGGGCAGTAGGGTTGGCAAGAGCTAACCTTATAAATGAGAGGTCCTATTCTGGATGAACCTCCTCGATCCTTTCGACCAATTGCTCTCCCACCAGCTGCCATAAAGAGATTGGCGAGATGCAAGTACTCGGGCATGTTGGGAAACTCCTTCTTGTAGGACCTCACAGAATTCACCTCCGTCTCTGCCATCTTCCTCTTCACCTCGGCCAGCTTCTTCTCTTTCTCAACAACCATAGCATCGAAGTCGTGGTTCACTGAGGCAACAATGTTTTCAGCAGCAACTATACGGTCCTCGGCTTACTTTTTTTAGCTCTGGACTTGCCTCAAGTTGTCTACGGTAGCCTCGAGCCTAACCTTCAAGTCATCCTCGACGACCACTAAAGCATCCAATTAGAATCGAAGAGCCCTGTTCTCCGAACCCAGCTGGGCGTTCTTAGAACTCTTCGTCTTTAGATCCTCTTTGAGCTTCTTGGACTTAGCCTCCTCTTTGCTAAACTATCTCTCAAAGCCAGCGAGGAAACTGTACACCTCATTGTTCAAAATCAACCATTGGGCTACAGTCATCTCTGCCAATTGTAGGAGATCGCCCAAGGAAATCCTATCGACAGCTTTCTTCCACATCGGGTCCAGTATTTGTAGACACTCGTTGTAGCCATTGCAGTAGGCATGGAGAACATCTCTATCACAGTAGGATCCAGCTCTTCATGATGAGAAGTGATGCTCACGCACTCCAATCGATCAGATGATGAAGAAGAAATTCTAGCATCAGCATCACGACCTTCTTCGGTTCACCTCATCTTACAAACATCCTTCATCAGCCCCTCTTCGGCAGCTGGATCTTTCCTCTTCTGACCTAGGGCCTCGTCAGTCCCTTCTACGACACCCTTCCTCTTGTCTTGTTGGGACATAAGAGGCAAAGGTAGAGAATAGGCAGTCAAATCTAGGACCGATACAGCACGGACCAGAGAAGGTGTCTCCCAAATAGGAATCGCATCCTGAACCTCTTGCGACGAAGGCCGAGCCGCGGTGCTTGACTCATCCTCGCCTTTATAAAAGTTGAAGGTAGGGATGCACTTGAATGTGATCGCTACTACAATAATAACAAAGACTCAGAATGTCAAAAATAACTGTTGTCACAACTTTTATACGATTTAGGTCACAAGGCGCGGCTTTCCACATTCTGCAAAGACAATAGAAGTATTAACTCAAGAGCGAAGATTATAAACTATACAAGTTAGTAAAATATATCGAGTTCCCCAAAGTGACGAAGAATGGACACGTTAGGGAGGGGATCCTCCGGCCTAAATTTCTAGTCGCCTTCGCCGAGGAAGAATATCTCTTTCCAGTTGTAGACTTTGTTGGGACTTTCAATAGCCATCTCCCACTTTTGACCTGGCCAGAGAGATACGTTGAACCAACCACAAGACCGGCAAGGTGTGTAAATTGACTCAAATTCTCTTGGGATAAGTCCCATCCAACCTCAATGACCTTCCACCATCTAGCCTCATCCATTTGATGTTATCTGACAGGGGGCCAAGTTGAAGTCTTGCAGAACCTTGCGAAAGAAATTGTGCATCAGCAAATGAAGGCCTTGCTGTATTTCTGGCTCATAAGCACAATGGTGTCAGGGATTGAGTAAGCAAAGACCTTCTGGTGGGTCGTCGGCCTACTCCTCTGGCCCAGAGGCCCAAAGCACAATGGAGTTAGAGATTGCGTAATCAACCCTGACAACTTCCAGGTCCGCCTACTTGATCCTAGAGTGAACTATTGAAGCTTCAGTGGCCAAATTTGTTAACTCCTCGTATAGCTGTCGAGGTATCCCTTTTATCTAAGGAGTCTCTCATTTCGGGGACCCCAACGCCCTATTGTTTCTTCCTCGCCTTCGTATTTTGAGGGGTTCTAGAACTTTCTTTCCTCCAACTCGAAGACGCTAGGAGAATAGGAAACAATCGGCCTTTGTTCAACCTCATCTTACCATTCAGGAAAAGATGGAACTTCGCCTCTAATCTCAAGGTCGGTATCGATGACCAACTGGTACTATGAATCATCATTTTCAGAAAACATTGCTGATTTTTTCCTTAGTTCAAATGAAGAAATCTCTAAAGTTGCTGAAAAAGATAGCAGAAACGACAGTCGAAATAGAAGATTTGGACTAGCACAAAGAAGATACACGAAATAACATGAAGCAAACTCTATAAACTTACCTAACAAACTTAACGAACATGAAAGTAGAACGCTTTACTCGCCAAAATTTTCTGACTCTCTGTGCTTTTTGTCGGTACTTAAAATGTTTGAAGAAAATGCAAAAGTGAAAGAAAAATATTGGAAGGAAGCAATGGTATATATAGGCAAGGCGCCCCTCAACCCCTCTCGTCGAATACAATAGATGCAATCTGAACCGTTCGTATAGTGAACACGTGTCAAAGACAGTACAAAAGATAGGAAACGAAACCCTAAGCATTTAATGAAAGAAAATTCAAGCGCTACGCACGTCTCCAAATACTCTCACGTGCCTGTAGCAATGATGACGCTGACGTCTCGTTTCACCATTGCCTATCCTCATTGACAACACTGATTGATAGCTCGGTCAAAATCATACCTACCCTAAACCAAACAAGGACACGTCACCTGAGACTAAGTCAGTCAAAGCCCTCACCCGCTATGAATAGACAAGCTTCGGGCTTGGAAAACTGTACTGCTTCGAAGAATTGGACTATACGTGCGTGAAGAACTCCATCACACAATTTCAATTAAGGTGAAGGCCCACCATAGCAGTTAACACCTTCGTCATTAAAAAAAAAAGAGAGAGAAAAGAACTTCTTCAAAGTCTCACACCTACCATAAATAATAGGCTTGGACTTGGAGGACTATTGTTACCACCCAATTTTTATAAGGCCTAGTAAAGGCCCAACCCAAGCCCCGTGAATATGGGCCCAGCGAGGGCCTTGTGAATTCATAAAAGTCCACGAATGTCCAGTAACACCTTAGCACTCCCGAATCAACTGTAGCGCCATGAAGGGCTTTGACATTTATAACCAACCCAGGATACTTCGTTGGTCTTCGAATCCATCATAGCTCGCAGGCTAGGTGATATTTTAGAATGACCAGAAGCATATTTAAAGAAAGATTACGTATGATTGCTACAAGGATCTTTACAAAGAAATCAAATCTTAATCTCCTAAATATTAGGCAACGTGATAATAGAAATCAACTCAAATAAGGGCTAAAATCTAGAAGATTACATTGCCAACCACTCACCCTTATCCTATAAAGAAGGAGGATCCGATCAGATATCTAATTGATTGTTTACCTAGATCAATTAGAACTCTGAAGCTATAAATACAACATCTGTTCTAAGGTACGCATTATTCTCACCCTTAAACTCTGCTCAATTTTCTGCCTGTTTGTCCCTTCCACATCCAAAATACTCTCTCCCGTATATTATTATCCTTTATATACCACCAGTTGACTTGATCGTCAAAGTACCAACATTCGTCAGACCTTTTTTCTCCGGTGATGTCGGTGCCTAACGATTGTCCTAGTGTGCAGGTAATATATAGGCTGGCAGAGGATTGACTAGATATATGTTGACATGTGAAAATGTAGATTCTGAGGTCAACAATATGTTAAGAATATTTTAAGTAATTCGTCTTTACCCTTATTGTTGTGGATGTATGTTCTAAAAATCGTTATTCATATATTGGGCTAGGTTCCTAGTTAGCCTATGTTTGACTATGCTAAAATTATAATTGGGTAAATTACACTCAAGGTCTCCATCCTTTTTAATTTGTAGCAATTTTATCCCCATTCAATTTTAGTCATGCATATCATCCCAACTTTTCAGTAATTCACACAGATGGTCACTTTTAACAATTTTACCACTAACTTAAATACTCTAAAATAGAAAAATAGAAAAATAAAATGAGAAAACTGTAGTTGAGGTCCCTAATAAAAATGAAAAATTCAGCACCTTTATCCAAAAATTAAAAAAAATAAAATAAAATAAAAACGACAAAAAATTTTTAAAAAAATTGTTCTTCTTCAAAGACCCACTGCACCCCAGCCAAATTGTCGATGGTAGAATATATTTCAAGAACTTCATGAAGAAGGAGATCTTGAGGTGAACTATTCTCACCAGCAGTATCAAAAGATTGAGTAAAACACACTATCAGCCGCTGCCGTTGAAGTCTCTGGCAATTCAATGGTCTTCCCAAACAGCTTGATCTTATAATAGTTGGAGCTTAAATGGTGGAAATGATTACTAATGAATTGAACTTGAGCAAGGATTTCATAACTTTAGCTCAATTGGATGAATTAAAAAAATGGGAAGAAAATTTAGAATGGAATTAAGAAGAAGACGGAAATCCAGAAATTACAGCAAATTTATCTAAAAAACTGCCTGGTTCTCTCTCATCTCTAGCACATATTCAATTACAACCAAAACGTGAAATCACATTCACGACTTATAAAAATGTAAACTAATTCAGCAATTTAATTAATAAAGTAGAACGACATCGCCCTAACTTGAACGAAACGACACCGTTCACATAGTGTTCTTATTCTTCCTTCCTCTAGCATTTGAATTACTGTTATTCCTGTGTCTCCCCAAGCTTATAGTGGTAATGCTTGGCCATATCCTTAAATAAAATTTGTACCCAGGGTTTAAAATTAGGAAATTCCTCCAGAATTTGTTCAAAGTCCTTCCATGTGGCGTTTTCTGTTAGTTGTCCCATCTGTTTGATCAACCAATGAGTCATAGCACTGTCACCTCTCTTGATAAATTTTGTTTGTATAACTTTCTCTGGATGTTTGGTTTTCTCAACTGACACATCTGAAAGAAGCTTCTCAACTACCACTGCTTTGTCTCCTATCTTTTTTTTGAGCAATGATATATGAAAAGTAGAATGAATTTTTGTGCCCACTGGTAGAAGGAGTTTGTATGATATTGTCCCAATCTTTCTATCTATCTATCTAATAAGGGCCATAAGATGTTGAACTAAGTTTCTGATTTACCCTTCTGACCACTGATTGTTGATGATAAGGATGAAGTTTCAAATATACCCAATCCCTTTTTTGGAACTTTCTTCCGACCCCTCTTCTTATCAACATAATGTTTCATCCTAGCCCTAGCTTGTGCTAGGATTTCCTTCAGTTAGTGGTCCATCTTAAACCTTGTCCTCAACACCTCTTCCACTACAGAAATGTTGGTGTGTTGGTAGGGTCCCATAGCTAGGCTGGGAGGGATAATTCCATAAAATGCTTCAAGTGTGGTCATCTTTATAGCTGTATGGATAGTGGTATTGTACCACCATTCAGCAAGTGAGATCCATATGTCCCATGCCTTAGGTTTTGAGTGAGTCATGCATCTCAAGTATATTTCTAGGCATTAATTCAACCTTTTAGTTTGTCCATCTATCTGTATATGGTAGACAGTGCTGAAATGGAGCTAAGTTCTCATCAATTTAAATAGTTCCTGCCAGAAAACACTTGTAAATATCTTGTCCCTATCTATTACCAAACTCTGGGGCCAGCCATGCAGCTTAAAGATGTTATCCGGAATAGGTGAGCCACCTTCTTGGCTATGAATACGTAAGTTAAAGTAAAGAAATGCCCAAATTTGATCAATCTATCCACCACTACTAATATCACATATTTCTCCTCAGATTTTGGTAGTCCCTCAATGAAGTCCATGGAGACATGGCTCCAAGAATGCTGGGGTTTAGGTAGAGGCTATAGGAGTCTAGGGTATTGCACATGTTCATCTTTACACTTCTGACAGACTTCACATTGCAGCACTTCTCTTTTAATTTCTTGTATCATACCTGGCCAATAGAAGTGTTGTTTGGCTTTCTAAATACTTGCCTGACTCCCTGATTGTCCACCTTCTTGTGATGAATGAATGTTATCTATCAATTTTTGTCTGATGCCTTCTCCATTCTCCCACATAAAGTTTGTCCTTGTATCTAAGCAGGCAATTCTTGTACGAGTATTTCTGCCCTGCCCTTGGATCTAGCAATATGGCTTGGATTTTTTTCCCTATCCCATCCATCATTGTCAAAGCTAGCTATTACCTATTGTACCTAAGTTGGTGTAATTTGTGATATGTCATGGTTTTTACCCCTCCCAGTCTTTGTCCTCTTGGATAAAGCATTAAATACCATATTTTTAGTTCATTTCTTATATTGAATTTCATAATCCAGTCTCAATAGTTTGGTTAACCACTTTTGCTGTAGTGTTGCTGCAATCATTTGTTCTGATAGAAATTTTAGTAACTGGTGTTCAGTTTTCACAATGAAATGGTGTCCTTTTAAAAAAAGTGCCTCCATTTGGATATTGCAGTAATAAGTGCTAACAATTCATTCTCATATATAGACATCCCCAAACTTCTATGTCCAATTGATTTGCTGATATGGGCAAATGGTCTTCTATCTTGCACTAGAACTGCCTATATTTCTCTGTAACAAGCATCCATTTCTACAACAAATAGCTTTTCAAAATTATTGAGCTCATAGCCACTTTCAGATAGTTAAAGGCAGATTATGCTGCTTCACTCCACACAAACCTGTCTTTTTTTAGCAATTCAATGAGGAGTCTTGTTAGGGTACCATAACCCTTAAAAAACTTCATACAGTAACTTGTTAATCCCAAAAATATCCATAATTGCTTTATGCTAATTGGTGGGGGCTACATCTGCATAGCTTCAACCTTGTTAGGATTTGCTAATACCCACTCACTTGAGACTGTATGTCCCAAGTATTCTACATGTGTCTGCCCAAATGAGCATTTACTGTGCTTAGCATACAGCTGATCTTCCTAAGTAATTCCAGCACCAATTTCAAGTGCACAAAATGGTTCTCCAAGGTTTTACTGTATACCAAGATATCATCAAAAAATACCAAGACAAAATCTCTTAGATGTTCTTGAAAGATATTATTCATTAGGCTTTGGAAGGTGGAAGGTGCATTGGTTAGACTAAAACGCATCATCTTAAACTCATATAACCCTTGGTGAGTCTTGAAAGCAGTTTTGTAGATGTCGTCAGCCTTAACTCTAATCTAATGGTACCCTATCTTAAGGTCAATTTTAGAGTAATACTTAGCCCCCAAATAACTCATCCATCAACTCATCAATTAGTGGCATGGGATATTTATCTTTCATAGTAAGATTATTAAGTTGAATGTAGTCCACACAAAACCTCCAAGTGCCATCTTTCTTCTTAACTAGTAGTACAGGGAATGCAAAAGGGCTATTATTGGCCTAGACAATCCCACTTTCTATCATTTATCTTACCATTTTTTCTGCCTCGGACTTTTGTATGAAGAAAACCTGTAGGGCCTCATTCTAAAGGGTTGGGCACCTTCTTTAAGTAGTATATGATGATAATGGGTTCTAAGGAGTGGTAATCATGTAGGCTCTATAAATACATCATCAAAATCAGCCACCACTTTTTGAATTGCGTTAGGTGAGTCACTGAGGTTTTCCTCTTCAGATATTGCATAAAATTGCCCCCATCAAACCATACTCTTACTGGTTTAACCATCTGCTCATCTGCCTTCCTTCAATCATCTCCATTCTGCTCCCAGAATCCTTGCTGGTCAACTCCACTACCTCATCACCATTCTTAAACCTGATAAAACCTTGGGCAAAGTCAAAGTCCAAATTGGCTGAGCCAATATACCCCTAATACTATGTCACTGTCTCCCAGCTTCAATGATCTTAGCTTGAATTGGATTTCCAAGTCTTGCATTTGCCACACTAAAGGTTTGCACAAAGCCTTACTCTCAAGCTTCTGTCCATTTGCAACTAATACCATCGTGGTTTTGGAGAGGTTAGACTCACACTTCAAGGACTGAATTATCTTCTCATCCACAAAACTATGGATAATTCCACTATCAATGAGAATAGATACCATTATCCCTTTAAGTCTTCCACGTATCCTAATAGTTCTATGTCTCAAGTTGCACACCAAAGCACTCACAAAAATCTGCATCACCTTCATCTCTTTTGTCTTCCTTCCTGTCTTCAATCTCCTCATCATCCACTACTGTGAAATTTATCATTCTATTTTTACACAAGTGGCCAAGTGTGTATTTTTCATCACACCTGAAGCAGATTCCAAGGTTTCTTTTGGTTTATATATCAGTAGGTGTGATAGTTTGGTAGGTAGATATTGGATTTTTTGTAGGTAAGGAAGGTGACCTATATGATTGAGCAAAGGTATCACTAGGCTTCTAATTTGTATAATGGCTTTTAGTGAGGTTAAAGGTTTTTTGGTTCTTTGAGGTCTTATTTAAGGCAATAATGGTGGATTCTTGTAGGAGGACAATTTCAAAAGCTTGGGTTAGAGATGTAGGCATAATCATTTTAACCATGGACTTGATTTCCCCTTTTAGGCCACTGGTGAAAATGCTAATGTAGCATGATTCAAGTAAGTTAAGAAGACCTAACAAGGCTTGTGACTCCAGTTCCTCAAACTTCTCCATGTATTCTGCTATGCTCCCATACTGTCTAATTTTGCTAAAAGTCTCAACTAATTCCTCTCTCGTGTTCTCTGTGAACCTCCTACAAACTTCAGCAGTCATTAAGCCCCAATCAACATTAAGGTGACTAGCCAAAAAACCATGAAACCAACGCTCCCTTTTAGGTACATTTCAGCCATCCTCACCTTCATCTATCATGGTATTTGGTGAATTTGGAGTATTTGTTGACCTTTCTTACCCATTCCCTGGGGTTCTCTCCTCCAAATGGGAGAAATTATTTTGGACAATTTTGTATTCATCCTCATATCAAATCCTTTCCTTATCATTCTTCCATCACCACCAGTCCTCACAGTCATATTCCCTCCATCATGACTGGACCACTATTGGCCTGATCTACTTGTCTATCTTTAGAGACTCTCAACTTAGCTAACATAGCCACAATTGAATCGTACTTAACGTTCATTTCATGTAATAATTCTCAATCTTTCTTGTTTACCACATACTATCTTAAGTAATTTATCTGAGGATTCGTCCTTACCAGTTAAGAGACAAAAGCAGTGCCCAAATCACTCACATCTTTATCTATCCTTTTCCAATGATCATCGTTGGCCTTTTCTATGGTCTCCATGTCCTAGAATGTCTACTTTGATACCAATTATAATGGTTGGAGTTTAAATTGTGGAAAATAGAGCTCAAACCACTATTGATGAATTGAACCTGAGCTGGGATTTCATAATTTTAGCTCATTTAGACGAATTAAACAATCAAATAAAATGGGAAGAGAATTTAGAATAGAATTTAGTTACTGCCTTTATAGCATTCCATAATTAAAGGGTACACAAATTCGTCAAGCTACTTTTTTCTGAAGAGGAAATTTTTACAATTCTCAAGGAAAAAATTTCACATCTCTCAAACTCTATTCTCAATTAAGGATTCAAAAGTTTCAATTTTCTAAAACCCTTGTCTCTCAAATCCCTAAAAGTCCAACTCCATCACTTGGCTATTTTCTGCCCAAACCTCAATTTCTATGAAAATTCGAAATCCATTTTCGATTTCTTTGATTTTTTTTTAAATCTATATTTCTACATTTTTTACAATGGTGGATACACGTGATGGACATAAATCCAGTTCAAAATCTAAAATTTTAGTTCTCCAATCAAAATGGAAGAAAAATCTTGGTAACGTTAATGATAGCCTAAAGCTATAAAAAGAAGAAAAATACAGCCGACGAGCCATGTGAATAGGGGTCAGGTGAGCAAGCTAAGTCACGAAGAAAGCACAAATTCTATGTAGCCTTGAGATCTTCTTATCTTTAGCTGTACATAGGGATGACAAAAATTCCCAGTTCTCCCGATCTCCGCGGGACCCTCCCCGCACATTATGCCCGCCTTTACCCGTCATGGTTACAATAAATAAATAATTTTATTATTATTATTATTATTATATGTATAAAAATATAAATATAAAAAAATTATAATGGACTAAATATTAATTAAAAGACCACAAATCTACTTCATGACTCATCCAACTGTAAAGTCCATTATTTATTAAATGATAAATTGATCCATTTTATAAACTTTTCTTTCAACACACTTATTAAAAAAATTCGATGTGAGATTCCTTCCTTACATTTATTGTTTAAATATTGAAACTTTACTAAGATATTTCATTTTCTCCCCCAACGAAAAACTATCCTTCATATTAGTAAAGTCTATAAATAATATAATTTTGTTATTTTTTTAGTGTTTTACTAATTTAAGTGTTTATTTATTTTAATAATTAAATTTAATATTTAAATTAAATAAGTAAATTAAAAATCTTAATGGAAAAATAAACGGGGTAGGAGGTTTCCGACCCCGCCTTGATCTCCGCTTAAAATTAAATAGGAAAATCCCCGGTAGGACGGGGACGTGGAAGGCTGCTCCGGCATCGCTCTGTCCCGTTGTCATTCCTAAAACTAGAATAAGTCTTCCATTACTTTATCTATTATAGATGTTGAATTTGTAGAATAGTTTGAGACTACAAATTAGCATTATCATTATGGTTGCATATTTTTTTGTTCAGGACTTAGAGTTGTCAACTCTTATGCTAAATTGTTGAAAATTGTTGTGATTCTGCATTTATCATTTTTTCCAAAAATGACAAGTATTCTAACTGTGGTAAATTATGGAAGTAGAATACTATCATTAAGAAGAGAGTTCAGAAACAGATAATGTCAAATGAACATACATACACCAACTTATAATTTGGGATCCATTACTGAAAGAATTACCACCAAAGACTATTAATGGAAATATGAAAAGCATGAATTTCGGTAGTAGCGATTAATTTTTTGTTATAATGGTTTATTGACATCCTGAGCTTATTGATAATAATTGAATTGTTTGTAATTTATTCCATGATTACCAATATTTATGTACATGTATGAGATTGGTGATGATTGTCAACACGAATAATTTTTGACAAAGACATTACGGGACCATTACATATACTTCTCACTTATAGACTGAATTGAGTAAGTTGCTAATATTGTGGTACATAGAAAGAAATATATCGGTATAAGGGTATAGAACCGATATGACTCGTATTGGTAGTTTACTCAATTTTGGTGATTCTAATGATTATCCATACGAATGCAAGCATAATGGTGATATATTATTAAATAATAGAGGAAATTTGTCATATGGGCCAAGTGGAAAAGTGTTAAGACTATATGTGGCCCACATGATAAGTACTAGATTTGATAATATGTCTTGTAGATATACTTAAAGAGCCCGTTTTACCTACCAATATATTTGACAAATAATCATAGTTTTTAATTTTAACTAATCTAACGGTCTACATGTATAAATTTTTATTGGAATGTGTTTGGATATGGGTATAAGGATTTTAAATATTCTAATAGATCTAGACCGTTGGATTAGTTTAAATTAAGGACCGTGATTATTTGTCAAATTCATTGGTAGGAGGAACGGTCATCATATCTAAATAAATAAATAATTAGATAATTATTGGAGAAAATAATTTTCATTAAGAATTTTATTTTGATGGTAAATAGAATTACAATCTAATTATAAAATTTGTATTCTCTTTACCTATAAAGGGTATGTTATTCCATCAATTAATTAATGTCATATGAGAAAGGCAAAGGGAGATCAATACAATTTTCATACAATTAAACTAAATACATTAAAATGTATTTAGAGATTAGAGATGTGCAATTAAATCACTCGACATAGATTCAAAAAATTTGAGGCACAGAATTATATATCATTTGCAACATATCATGAAAATTATGAAATTTAAGATATTCAAATTTATATTCATATAACTCTTCATGTAAATTTGAGCAATATTAATACACATACCATCAGTCTTTGCGCCAAAAGGGGTAGTTCTTTAGTCGTATCTCGGAGTCAATGGCCACTTTCACTATCCTTTAATGCTGTCTAATTAAGAGGGAAGCTGAATGGCGCTGCTCATGAACTTGAAAAATTAGCTCTCACACACACACACACAGACACACACACAAAGCATTGTAAACATTATTGCGGCCGACGCTGCTGAATAAAATTACGTTATGTTGTCAAAAAAATTACTTTAAAAAGATCGTTACGATGTTAAAGGACAAGCTAGATGAAACAATTGTTGGATATTTTTGTTTTATAATGTTTGATTATGGACAAGCAGAAATGAGATGTTAAGATTGAGGTGAGATACAAAATGAATAAAATAAGAAATGGAAATATTCGCAACAAAGTGTAATTGACACCAATAGTGTATAACTTGACAAAATAATGACTAAAATAGTTGAATTACGTCTTTCATAGATCTAAACAAACTCTCGTTTACAAAAGTAATATCATCCCAATAAAACAAGTTACATAATAAAAAGATAACTTTCATACATGTGCGTAGCTAGTCTTGGGCTAGGCTAGACTCCCAGTCCACTAGTTAAAAAAAAGGAAAAATTATCAATAAGTCATCCATATGTGACTTATTCTAAATTAAGTCTAAACACTTTTCAAAATTACCAATAAATCATATTAATTTAGTCAATACCCTAATTACCTGCAATCCTTTTAACCAGATTTAAACTGTACATTACCGGTGCAAAATCCATATCACATCACACGCAAGCTCTCCATGTTGGTAATGAAAATAGGCAAAGTCGGAGGCTTCTGCGGCACTGGCGCGGTGGTTTTGTTGGTCGTAGCCACCTTGGATGCTGCTGCTATAGCGTCGGCCATCATCATCAAAAGAAAGGGGCGAAAATATGGCAAGAACCACCACCACCACCACCACCAGGAGGTGGAGTAGAGCAACAGAACTCCCTGAGACATTAAACAAGGAAAATGATCAAGATAATGCAAGCAAACCTATTATACTTCGGTCTGTACAGATTAATAAATGGTATGTGAAATTTTTCTGTCTAACTGATATTTTTTCATGAATTATAATCACCATCAATTTGTTTAACGAAGTCTGTACTATAATTTGGTTGATGGGATTTGATTGAATTGAATTTTCAAACAATGGAAGCAATGAGATATGGATGTGATTGAGGATGATTTCGATTCATTTCTCATCGAGAACTTGAAATTGGTAATCCTATTTCTAATTCTTGTCTTCTTTATGTTAATGATGTCACATATGATTCGGGATATTGAGCTAGTGGTGGGCGGCAGAGATGAGGAAGAAATGAGGATGGATTTGAAAGAGATGATGCCAATGAGGAGTTCAAGAAGTAATGTTTTGCAGGATATTAAGATTAAGAATGATAAAATTGAAGAAGCAGGGATTGTGAGTATTTGTATACAGCCCAAGAATGTTTTTTTGTTGATGCGGTGAAGATCTGATCCTATGAAAATAGCTGCTCTTACTAATCGCTTTAGCTAGGATGCAAATGTTGCTTCTAAACAAGAAGATGCCGATAAAGGTGGAGAAAATATTGATAAAGAAATTGAGGATATTGAAGAACAATTACATTTACAAGAATGTGAAGTTACAAATGAAGTGAATGATGAAATTCCTCAACAAGCAGTTTGAATTTTGTGTAGGGATGATATTGTATTATAGAATACAGTATCATACAAAATAGTATCATTGTATTAGTTGTAGCCATGATTTGCTTCTGTAAATAACAGTATGATACTATATTATAGAAAACAGTTTGATACTGTATTATAGAATAGCAGCTTGATACTGTAGGCCATTAGATTATTGCTTAGTTTTGTTAGTCATGTGTGTTATTTGATACTGTATTATACAAAACAATATCACAAAATATTATCATAATAGAAATGGCATAGAATTCCCATACGTGCTCCAAATTTTTATTATAATATATTTTCGGAATGATCTCTACGAGCCGGTCAAGACATGTGGCTTAGCCACTGCGTACGATAGATTTTAGCCGTTTGAAGTCGTCTCTTTAGTTTAAAATGACAATTTTTAATTTTTCTTGTCAAAAAAATATCAGAGATAAATGTATCTTAATATATTAGTATCATACATGAAAATATCTTAATAAAATAATATCACATACACAAATTACAACCTAATAAAATAACAGTGTCATAAATTAAATAAAGTGTCATAGGTTGAAATATTATCATAATAAAATTATATCAAAGATAAAAACATGGTATAAGTATATCATATCACTTTATCTAAATAAAACAGTATCATACATCTGTTTTACTGGATGAAATAATTATATTGTTCTTAAAATACTTCATTAGTAGTACAAAACAATTAATACTGTTTGCATTCAATAATATTATCGTAGATTAAAATAGTATCATAGATGTTTTAATCTAAATAAAACAGTATCATAGATTTGTTTTACTAGTTGAAATAATTATATTTTTGTTAAAATACTCTATTAGTAGTACAAGACCATTGATACTGTTTGTATTCAATAAAATTATCATAGATTAAAATAGTATTATAGATATTTTACTAGTTGAAGTAATTATATTGTTCTTAAAATGTTCAATCAGTAATATAAAACCATTGATACTGTTTGCATTCAATAACATTATCATAAATTAAAATAATATCATATGTTGAAACATTATCATAATAAAACAGTATCAAAGATAAAAGCGTGGTGTAAGTGTATCATAACACATTATCTATATAAAACAGTATCATAGCCAAAATAGTATCATGTATAAAACTAAGTACAAGATGTTTAATGGTTGAAGTAATGATATTGTTCTTAAAATGTTCCATTAGTAGTACAAGATCATAGGTTTAAATATTGTCATAATAAAATAGTATCAAAGATAAAAGAATAGTATAAATATATCAATGTACATTATCTTAATAAAATATTATCATATACAAAACAGTATCATACAAAATAGTATCATACAAAACAAGAGTGGTGATCTTCTGCCCCTTAGGGGCGGGATATCAACCACCCACCGCTGGCGTGGAATCTCCACGTCAGCGGTGTGTGCCTTGTAAAAAAAATGGGACAACATTTGTCTGCCCCATTTTGTAATCTGTCCCAAAAGTGCTTTGTGCCCTTTCTAAATCAAATCCAACTATCACTCGTCTCTCTCTCTCTCGCGACTGTGCCGTACTCCTATCTTTTACCATCAGATTGAAGCAGTCCACGATTTGTGTATTTTTTTCGGTGACATTCTAGCTAATAACAGCTACCCCATTTTATTTTATTTTGTACATTGACATTTTTTTGCATTAGTTTTTCTATGAATTAATCAAACCACCAACTCAAAAAACGATAATATACACTACATGTAACAACTCGTACAAATTCGAAGTCAACAAGGCGATGGCTTAGAAAATATATTACATTTTAAAACAACAAAGAATATTACATAAATTTGACAAAAACAAGTGAAATACATAAAAATGTTAAAAAAATCCGAGCAAGTTTTTCTCGTTGCTATATCACGTCGTAGGGATCCTATGTCATTTACGACGTTGTCTAACTTCTCCGATAATTTCATGACATCAACCTTCAATTCATTCAAATCTCTATTGTGTATTTCCTATACTAGCATTTCGCTTTCCATTTGTGGTTCTACCTCATCGGCCCATGTAAATCATCTACACATGACACCATCCTTCAAACCACATACAAAAGTAAGTGAACCGTGAAGTAAATAACAACATACAACAATTGAAACTATATTACGTACCGTAACATTATGGTATCTTCAATACCTATGAAGGGGATTCCGTTCAGTGTGGGATGTGTGTATCCTCATATATTTCTATAGTTAACGTCGAAATAATATAACGTCGAGATTCATATTTTATTCTACATTAAGTAAGAGGCTCAGATAAATTTAATTGCGGGCAAGGTAGATACCTCAACGCCATTGTTGTAATTAACTGGTTACATTTGACCTGAGGGTTGTAAACAACCCATAGTCGCATGCCTTCTGGATTGCCAAGCCAAGGTCTGATTATCTCCTCCCACAAATCATTATTTCATTTATTTACAAAGTCCAATTTCATCACTGCCCTAACACATTACAACAACACTAACATTAGATTTGTACAAGCTAACTACTGTAAATTAAGTAGCAATCATTTGAAAAAAATAATAGGTAATAACCCTAGAAGAATTCCCATCAATTTCAGTCTAGAAAAATAATGGGTAATAACCCTAGAAGAATTCCCAAAAATTCCAATCCCCTCATTCAATCGATTTTCATAAATCTGATTTTGTACTTACAGCCCAACCCAAATGAGATTTAGGGAACATACCGAATGGGCCGGAAGTGGTCTTACCCACTGTGGTTAGGTTGAGGTCCGATTGGGTCGTCACTGGTGCGTCATCCTCAGCGAACTAAGGTAGGCGATCGATTCGGGTGAGAGAGATGATATATTAGTTTTCCTCAGTAGCCTTAGTGGATTCACGCAGTGCAGTTTGTGTTAGCCGCAAAAAGGGGCGGGTGACAAGAGCCGACGATAACACTGGAAGAAATACACCCAAAAAAATGGTGCAGCTGCTATTAGCTAGAATGTCGCCGAAAAAAATACACAAATAGTGGACTGCTTCAATCTGATGGTAAAAGATAGGAGTACGGCATAGTCGTGAGAGAGAGAGACGAGGAATAGCTGGATCTGATTTGGAAAGGACATAAATCACTTTTGGGCAGATTACAAAATGGGGCAGACAAATGTTGCCCTATTTTTTTTTTACAAGGCACACACCACTGACATGGAAATGCCACGTCAGCAGTGGGTGGTTGATATCCTGCCCCTAAGGGGCAGGAGATCACCACTCTACAAAACAATATCATTAAATTA
Source organism: Forsythia suspensa (assembly GCA_023638005.1). Lineage (NCBI taxonomy): Eukaryota > Viridiplantae > Streptophyta > Magnoliopsida > Lamiales > Oleaceae > Forsythia > Forsythia suspensa. The sequence goes on from CM042667.1 coordinate 18,882,100, forward strand.
GCTTTTTTTTGCAATTATAAGGGTATGTTGGTCTTTTAGCTCTAAAATATAACTTTAATTGAATTAAGTTTTGACCATATGACTTTAGAACCCATAAGTGCAACAATATTGACCGGCCTTAAATTTATCCCCAAAAAGTTAGAGAAATTAATTTGTTTAAACCCAAATCAATCTATATTGTAATGTTCTAAGCCTACTTGCTCAATAAGTCAATAACCCATTATCTCACAATTAGCCAAAATCTCCAAACCCATAAGGCCACAAAATAAAATAAAGTCACAGTCAAAAGTTTAGATTGGAATTTACACAACGTCAGAAACATTCGCCGCTTCGTCCCTACTCGTCGTCACTTCTCGTCTTCTGCCTTTCAATCTTCATTCAATCACAAAATAAAAATCGGCAGCAAGGCGCTAGTGGTCGACAGTCCCCGTGAAGTCGTGACCCTACTTGAAAAGTGAGCATTATCTTTATTTTTATTTTATTTTTTAGAAAAAATATATTATTCTTATTTCTTAATTCTTTTGGTTTTGAATTTCTTATTCTTTTGAAAAATTCAACATTTGATTGGTTAATCATTTTCATATCATAGACATTTTATATTTATTCTTTGTAATTAGTCAATTATGGATTTTTGTAATTGAGGATTATTGTACTAGTCTCTCTAGGGGTAAAAATTAGGAATTTTGTAATTGTGTTAGTTATTCAGAATTTTTATCTAGAATCTAAGTTTAATTATTCATAATCATTTTTTTTTATTCATAATTTTGTTGACATGTGCATTCTTTTTCAGAAATTTTATATTTTCGATTCTTTGTAATTATTTAGGTTTTATAATTTGTGAATTGGGAATTAGATGTTGTGATTTGAGAGTTCAATATGTGAATTGGAATTTGTATTTGTATTTGTGTATATTATTCGTGAATTAATATTTTTATATTTGTTATTTGTGTATTTATCATTTGTTATTTGTGGACTAAAATTTGTCTATTTGTTATTTATGAATTGAGTTTTCAGTTTGTTAAATATAAAATTGCGATGAGAATTTGTGAATTGATTTTGTATAAAACATATTGTTCACAGGTTGATTACAATGGAAAACACAAACATCTTTTTCCACTACTTCAACAAAAAAGATGATGATGGATCATCAAGTAACCCAAATGCCCCCATATGATATTCCCATTTCAAGTTCAGTGTCACCCTCGAAGACTAAAAGATCAAACCCTTAGAATGAATGTAATGTTGAACTATTTCAAAGTAATATTCCATATTATGAACGCGGTCTTGGAAAACGCATCTCAATTTTGCAGTATCCAGTTGACAAGCAAGATAAGGTTGGAAGAGCATATGTCAAAATGGAACTGTTTAAACCAATATATAAGTATCCTACCATCAAATTTGGGACTCAAAATCGTAGATTTCAATCATCTTGGTTCAAAAAATATCCATGGTTTGAGTTTTTCATTGAGAAAGAATGTGCATTTTGTTTTTCATGTTATGTATTTGACAATAATTCATCACAACATAACACATTTATAGTCCATTGGTTTCAAAACTAGAAAATAGTCAATTCTGACAATTATGCATTCAAAAGACATGAAGGAGATGGTAATTCACTACATGAGTTTGTTGTGCAAAAATAGAACAACTTGAAAAACCTGCCTAAACATACTGACATAATGATAGAATAGCAAAACTCAAAAGAAGCCAAGGATCATCATTTGTGTGTACATACCGCTGTAAAAAGTGTGAAGAAGCTAGCATTCCAAAGGTGTGCATTTAGAGGTCATGATGAATCGTTAGTTCTACTAACTGTAGAAATTATATTGAATTGATAATACTGCATAGAAGAGCATGAAAAGAAATTCATAATGTTGTCCTGGATTGTGGAACTAAAAATGTCAACTACACATCACCACCTATTCAAAAGGAGATACTAAAAATTATTGTAGATTATGTGCGACATAAGATTTGTAAAGAAATTGGGGATGCTAAATTTTGTATTCTTGTTGATGAAGTAGTTGATGAATCTGACAAAGAACAAATTGCTATTATTCTGAGAGATGTTGATGTTGATGGATTTGTTAGAGAACGATTTTTTGAAATTGTGAGTGTTGCAGACACAAATGCATTAACTTTGAAAAAGAGATGTGTAATGTATTAAACCAATACAAGTTCTTGCTTAAAGATTTACGGGGTCAATGGTATGATGGTGCTAGCAACATGAGAAGTGAATGTAATGGATTACAAGCTTTATTCCTTAAAGATTGTCCATTTGCTTATTATATAATTTCTTTTGCTCAGCGACTACAGCTTGCTTTAGTTGCGGTGGCTAAAGAGGTACATGATGTGTATTTATTTTTTTCATTCATTTGTTTATATTGTCAACATCGTTATAGCTTCTTCTAGCGCCATTCTTAATTAAAATCAATTCAAGAGGATGAAATTGACGATTTAATAGCATGAGGAGAAGTTCAGACTGCTACTGGGGCTAATCAAGTTTGTAGTTTGCAACGAGCTGAAGCTACTCGTTGGAGTTCACATTTTTCCCCTGTTAAAAGATTGATTAAGATGTTTGGTTCAGCTTGTACACTTCTTGAAAATCTTATTGTCAGGAGATCGAACAACAATATACTAGGTGAGGCAAAGGATCTGTACAAAGCTATGAAAGGATTTGAGTTTGCATTTATCTTTTTTCTTTTATGCATGTAGCTTTGGGGAAATCGGATTTGTTATGTCGAGCATTGCAAATGAAAGATCAAGACATTTTGAATGCAATAAATTTAGTTTTATCTAAAAAGATACTTATTTAAGAGATGCGAGGTGATGACTGGGAATGTTATCTTTAGAGTGTGGTGCAATTTTATACAAGTCATAATATTGATGTACGTGAATTACATGATCGTTATGTGGAAGGTACAGGTCGTTCTTATCAACAGCAAAATAATATTGCAATGGAGCACTACTATCACTTTCATATATTCAATGCTGTGATAGATTTTCAGTTGATGGGATTGAATAACAAATTTACAGAGAAAACAATGAATGTTCTTCAACTATGCGAGGCTTTGAATCCTATCGATCAAATAATTCTCTATAGATCTATATTTGTTCTTTAGCTGAAAAATTTTACCCTTTGCATTTCTCTTCCTAACTTTGTCGAATGTTGATTGAAACGAAGAAGTCACGTCATTATTTCTTAATTGATAGGTTAATTCGTTTAGTGTTAACCCTTCTAATATCCACAACAACATATCGAACTTTTTCAACAATGAAACTCATCAAAACATCACTTCACAATAAAATTGAAAAAGAATTTATGTCATGATCTTGGTATTGATACGAAGTTTATCGTTGACAAATTTAATCGTTTGGAAAATAAGAGGATGCGACAAAAATAGCATTTTCAACTATTTGTATTGCACGTTTTGATTTTTTGAGTATTGCACGTTTTGATTTTTTGATTATATATATATATATATATATATATATTTGTCTTGTTTGGTAGAGTAAACTCTTTTTTTCTCAAACTCATTTTCAATCATATATTTTATAAAACCCACAACTTTTATCAACTTTTCAACCACACATTTCATCATTTTTATCAAAATTTTTAAAAACTACCTTTAAACTCTACCAAACACACATTGACTTTTAAGCTAATATCTTATGTTATATCTATATGTGTTGAAGTCATCATTATGCTCCTATTTTTCTGTTTTCATTTTTCTCGTACTTTCAGAATTCTTGTATCAAAAATTTTGCCAACACACTAGACATATAAATCCTAGTTCCGCCCATGCTTTCATATGAGTCGAACAAGGAACATTCTTGTTTTACACCATGAATCAATCAAACATTCATCTCATACATGATGCATAAAGATTGAATGACTATCTAAGCTAGTTTTAACATATCTATATAGATAACAAACTAACCCACCTCTAGCTGATGCAGATATAGATTTCCAGCCGAAGTTCAATAGAATACGCGGAAATCCAAACCGAATGTCTATGTCAACTCTCCATTTCCCCGACTACCTATAATTTCTATATTTATATCCGATATATACAGGGCTAGCTACCACCAATCTTGCCCTCCCTTCATGACTCCATCTTCACCGACTTGAGCGCAGAGAAGCTGCACCTGCAATGTAAAATTAGTTACATCAACCAGTCATCTCGCATTCTGAATTATTTTTCGATGTTTGACAACAAACATAATTTTAATGGAAAAAAAAGTTACTTTTTACTAGAAAACTTTGTTTCTATTAAAGTAAATTTTAAGCTTAGCCAAACATGCTTGTGCATTCTACGGATGAAGGTAACACGACCCAAACTATCACAAAGACTGCCTCCAATTGTTTTGATTTAACAGAACAATAGCTCAACAACAGAGAAGAAGCATTTTTTATTTTTTATTTTGTTGTGGGGTGGGGGAGTGTTAAGAAACTAAATTATCATCAGATTATAGTTTACCTGAATTTCCTGAAGTGTCATAACTTAAAAGTGAGTTCTCCTGAGTAATGAAGTTAGAGTTATTTTCTTCACCACCCCAGACAGGTTGATGAAGTCCATCTAAATGCCACAGCTGTTGATTTTGTTGTCTGTTCCCATTGATTTGTCCCTCAGGCCAGATTGACGGTGTAAAAATATTCGGGTAGCTACTATCATTTGGGGATCCACTCTAGAGGTTTGAATAATTTATACAAGAACATTAAAATGTGAGAAGTAAAACAAATCAAATGTCTTGCACATATTTTCAACGGCAATTCTGCCAAATTAACTTGAGGCTATCTGGACTTCCTCTGCATTGAACCAATAGATTTACAGGTTCGATAGCATTTCAAAATATAAATTATGACTGAAAAAGTTATTAAAAAAAGAAGACGTGTACTGTAACTTAGTTAATAAATTGTAATTTTGAATTAGTGTTCTGGTACCCATACATACCACACGTTGGGGATTCATGTCCATATACATGCATGTCATGTCATTTCAAGTCATGTTAGACACATATCTGAAGTGTCACATAACATGGTTTTAACACAAATTAGCTGATTGTCAAGCAATCTAAAAGTCCTCTTACAAACTCCCCATCCCACCACAAAATAAAATAAAAGGGAAAAATATGCCATTTTTAGAAGTTCCAACTGAAATCCAGCTCACAACTACAAATATAATTTACAGTTTCGTTTTCGATATGTTACCACTGCATGAATGACTAATAATAGTAGGCATTTGCAGGATGGGCAGGGTTCAAATTCCTTATGTTAGATGGGTCATGGCGCAAATAGGCTTAGGTTTCTGTTCCAATTTATGCTTTGCCTAAATTTTCTTATTGCTGTTCTAGCTAATAATGTCTGTAATGTGGGTAGTACCCCTAAATTTAATATTTATGCCTTCTATCTCCGTCCCTCTGTAACTCTGGGGGTACGGTTTAGTTCCCCGCCCTATGTACCCTCATGTTTATAACAATAAAAGGGTAAGGGAATACAAATCCCCATGCGGGATTAGGAGAGTATGCTTAAAACCCCTGACATAACCCTGCTTCGCTTTACCCAAAAAAAATGACTATTAGTCGAAAGCAGTTTTCCTTTCTTAGCATATTTTCTCACAAACATTGATTACAGACGTGACAAGTAAGTAATACTTACTTCTGCAGCCAAGAGAGCGTCTGGGTTGAAATCAAATCTTGGGGTAACAGCGGCAAGTTTCATAGATAAGAACTGAAGTGAAAGAAACGTTTCCAATCAGCAGAAGGTCAAAGGCAATAAAGTATATCCAAGTACAAGACTGCCAGCTGCTTGCGTAATAATAATAATAATAATAGTCTATTACTCCCTCCGTTCCATAAAGATATACTCACTTCTTTTTTCACACAGATTAAGAAAACATATTTAATGTAATTGAAATTATAAATTTTTCACACACTTTTCCTATTGTATCCCCATTTAATATTAGTCATTCATGAATCTAATAAATTTAAATACTTGTTTTGGGTTGATAACAATGTAAATAAAATAAGGGTATATTAGGAAAATGAAAAATTTAATACATCTTCTATAAAGTAAGTGGCCTATAATTTGGGACAGATAAATAAGGAAAACGAGTTTATCTTTGTGGGACGGAGGGAGTATTAGCATAGTTCCCACCGCCTTATATCAGCTTCAAAAATCTATGATCTGAAAGGATAAAATCAACATTCAAACATTGCTATATCTCTAAATTTAGTTACAATCTCAAATCGACTTGTTTTTAAAATGCATGAACTCTTAAATCATAATTTATTTCCAAATATCCCTTCAAATTGAAATTCGGAACAGGGATAAACCAACAGTTGAGTGTAGCATTCATACGTAAGTGGCAAGGTTGTGCTAAGTCTAACCTCCACTTGAGATTGAAGGGATTGCACATGATTTATTATCTCATCAAGCACCATTGCAGTACCTGAAATCTGTATAACAAAATAACAATAAAGGCTTAGTGCATGCTTGGTAGGGCTGAAATTATTTTTTAAGTGCTTACAACTTGTGAGTTTTATGGAATGTGTGGATAATAAGTGAGGAGTAAGTTTTGGGTCCTACAAACTGTGTGGATAAAAAGTATGTTTGACCAATTTGACTAGCTGAAGTTATAATTTAAGCTTGACCAAGCATGTACTTAGTTATTTAGTCCGACAATTACCCACCTTAAGTTATCAGATGAAACCAGATGCCTTTACCTAACAATAAAAATGAGTACTCAACTCAGAAAAGGAAAAGGAGAAGCAGGAAAAAGAAATCTAGTGTCTTGAATTATTACAATTAATGACATTACCAGTAGCACATTCTAACAACCGCTCTACTGTTCCTCTATTCTCAATTTTCTTTTTATTTTCTTAAATGCATATGATTAACTAAAGAAATAAATAATAATCTCACTCCCCCTTTTGTTTTCTTGGTCATCAATTTTTTTTTTCCCGTTAATATTACACAGAATAGTGGAATATCCGAAGCCCTATTAGCTACATGCTCTGCACATATAGGACAAAAACATCAAAAAGACAAACCTTGGTGGCAGCTGTAGCAAGCTTGAAGTAGAAGATACTAAAGAAGTTCACTAATTTAGATAGATCTGCCATGAGAAATATTGTGTCGACTCATTCTCACAAAAGTAGTTATTTCCACTTATCAGCCAATATATTCGAGGTTAAAATGATTCAAATTGTGGAAGCACGAGTCACAAAATAAATGCTTTAGATTTGACATGAAAAATTACACAAAGGAGATTCAACATTATTAAAACAGGTTTGCACGAACCAGCTCATATTTAAAACCAATTTCACTATCAAACGCTTGCATTGCTACTGTTGGTCGTACATTATTTTTTAAGGTTAATGAAGACATCACCATTAGTTAAAAACAGTTCAAAAACTACAACAACTATTTCTTTTAAGCCAGAGAAGAGTGCTTTATACCAAAAAGTACAACAGCACGTAAGGTTAAGATACATCACAAGAGATTGTACCAAGGAAACTATAATTTAGAAAGGATTGTGTTAACTATACCTTTCTTAAACACGGTACACACTGGAGTTTGGACCCCCAATATATACCAAAATGTACAACAGTGCATACATCACAAGAGATTGTACCAAGGAAACTATAATATAGAAAGGATTTTGTTATCTATACCTTTCTTAAACACAGTACACACTAGAGTTTGGACCCCATATATTTAACTACATCCTACCATATAGTGTTCTATGCACTCAAATTGATCAAGAAAACTAAAAAACTACCATATTGGTGCAAACAAAAACCTGTTAACAATTTCATTACTATTACTGTTTCTTGAGTCCAGAACCGGACAACATTAATATCAACACAGTTTCGTAAATTTTAAAAGGCCGGGATTGGTGATCCCGGAAAGAATTAATCATGGTAATTTTTAGCAATTCTATTGTCTCTCCTTGTAACACACATAACAAGAACTAATGAACAATAACCTCAATCTTTACTTATAATACATACGACGTCTGGTCCCATCTCTATCAGGTTCTTGTGAACTTTGATGTCAAACCCGTTAAAAGTTGGTCGATACTGTTTGTTCCATTTCAAATCACTCCAATTCCTAAAGTAAAAAATTGATCTGCACTTTACAATCAGTGTGTCTTAAATTGTCAAGTGAACTCCTAAATATACACTTCTGATCAAGGACGAAGAAGAAAAACAGTACCACAGTATCAAAAGCAAGTAGAAATATAAGTAGGACCCAATTAGCATTCAACTTGCTAACTACATGTGGGTCCAAAAAGCTTCCGTCCTTATCAAATTTAATATTCCCTTCTTCTTTCATTAATTATGTAGCATACAATCTAGCTATTCCTAACAACTGTATTTTAATGCCTAGTCTTGAAGAAGCTGTCATATAACTTTCTAGATTAATAGTAATATTAATTCTTTTACCTACGCTAGCTATACCTAGATTTGAAAGTAAAACTTATGTAATAACCACCGTATTGAAAGACTAGTTCAAATAAATAAATGTATCCAATCTCTAACCGCTTAAGTATTTAGACGTGGTCGTTTAACATTATATTGGAGCAAGTCAAAGGTATTGAGTTCAAGTCTATTTGCCACCTATTTATGAAAACTATGTGAAAACTATGCACGGATTGGGCCTTATTTTTTAAGGACAAAAATTTGGAGTGCACATATGGGGACATGTTTTCAAGAATATATTTAAATATATAATGTGGTGTTTTCTTTGTATTTGTGTTTTGTGTTTTGTATTTTGAACTCATTTTTTGTTTTGTGTCTTGAGTGTTTGTTTTGAGATTTTTGAAAATGCGTTCTTTTTTGAATTTTCGAAAATTGTTTCTGAAAACAGAAAACTCAAAAACGCGTTTTTTTGAATTTTTTTAAAAATTTGGACTTTCTTGGAATTAAAAACAATTATTAATTACAAACAATTCAAAACAATTCAAAATAATTATTGTTGAAATTAAAAATATTGAAAAAATTTGAAATTATTTGGAATTAAAAACATTTAAAAATAATTATTGTTGTATTTAAAAATATTTAAAAACAATTATGTTTTGAAATTAAAAACAATTAAAAATATTTACAAATAATTATTAATTAAAAACAATTTAAAACAATTATATTAATTCAAAACACTTAAAAAAAGAGCTGTGCATTTGAGGATTCGAACTCGTGACCTCCACCAAACAATTAGATCGCGCTGACCCGGTTTGGAAGGAGCCACGTTTTGTTAAAAAAAACGTGGAAAATGATTATATTATGGTTTTTTTGCCGAGCGTAAAAAAAAAAAAAAAAAAAACACCAGATGAATGACTCGAAACGCCGACCTCCACGGCCAAAACGCGCGTTTTGGCCGTTTTGGAAAACACCCTCTTTTTGTTAGGGAAATCCAAAAACAACTAAAAAGTCATTTTCCGTTTCCTTTGATAATTGTTTTGGTGTTTTGAAAAATACATTTTCGAAAATAGCAAAGAGAACACGTTTTCACTATTCCAAAAACACAAAATGGAAAATGTGTTGAAAATGGGCAAGAAAACAGCCCCTAAATGTTTCTCTCCTAATAGCTTAAACTTTTAGATCGTTGAAGACATCAACCAAACTTGTGTGAAGACCTCATGCTGTAAAAACTAAAAAGCAAGCTAATCAAAAAATCAATACTTATTGATCCCAATTTTTTGGTGGCTGCAAGAAATATGGTCCAAGAAAAGGAAAAGATAATGTGCTTCCCAAATGACAATAATTTCCTTATAAAGGACAGGTAAGGAACAAAAGAAAAGGGCATAAAGCTAGGGGGAAAAAAAAGCATAAGAATAACGAGAGAGACACTTCAACAATGACTACCCACTTTTCTTGGTGCAAAAGCTATCAGCTTTTTCTTTATTTTCCAGTTTTCCCCCATAAAAAAGGTGACTATGACCTAACCCTTCTATTATTAACAAACCACAAACAAAAAGACTAATCTATTATTAAAAAGGTGTAATCAACTCGCTTCATCCATAGAGCAAGTTTTGGTCCGGGTTAAAAGTACCTTTTTAGGTGCTTATTGGCACCGTACATGTCTGTATACAGTCGAGAAAAGCCACAAAAAGACGTACTTTTAAGCAAGACCAACGGTGCTAAAATTCTAATCACCTTCATTCACATAACAAAATTTCATTGTCACACATGATCACCAGAACAAAATTACTAATATTTGCAAGGGACAGGGTTTCTTTCCAATAAAATAAAAGAAAAAGACAGGTTACCTTGTTACATCCTGGGACCAGTTCTTGTAGTAGCTTCATTCTGACATTTATCTTCTCTCTCCTAGCCTTTATAAACATACCCATGAATTAATTATTAATGATAATAACATTTTACTATTATTAATCAAGATTAAGCAAATAATTAGCTGTTAATTATAAGCTTGAGATAATTTACTCTTTCAGCTAAACTATGGCCATCGGTGGCTTGGCCACGGCGAGCTCTGATGTGAACGTACGGCAGCTTCTCTCCACCATCTTCAGAGGCTTCGTTTGGTACGACTCTTTTGCTCTTCTTATTCGATTCTTTAACCTGAAAATAAATCATTCATCAACTAATATGATAAATGCGTAAAAAGAAACTAAAATCTTGTCGTTGTGCCATTCAGCGTCATATGTCCCGTCTCAGACGCTGTAATTATATAACTCCATAAATTGTTTCAAATATATCAATGGAAAAAGCAGAATTCGGTATTGTTAATTTATCATGAATAGGTTACAGAATTATCAGAGTTCATGAAATGGGTTTCAAGAATTATGGTGAATGGTTATGAAATTACCTTTTTCTCCGTCTCCTTTCGCTTACTGGACTTCAGTTTCTGGTCAGAAACCGCCGGCGAAGAACCATTCGGTTTCGAATCCGAGTCCATTTGCTCTTGCTTCACAACATCAAGCTTCTTCGAGCAAGAAACGGACGGCATTGAGTAATTTTCCGTAGAATTATCAGATGAAGCTAAGGCAGAAAATTTTGAAGCGTGATCAATGAGGGCAATATTGGAAGGAAATATTTCCGGTGGAGCAAAATGAGCGATGTTGTGTTTCGCCGCAAATTCTTCGTCGGCGGCTTCGGGTGAGTTGACCAAGAGCTCAACTGCTTGTGGCGACGGAAGTTCGAGAAGTGCAGTGAAGGAGCTGCCGGTCTCCGGCGGCGGCGGTGGTGGTGTGGAGATTAGTCCGCGGATATCATCGAATCCGAACCCGATACCTCCGGGTTTGTGCCCGCAAATTCCGGATCTATATTGCAGTTTAGTTGCTTCAACTTTTGGTTCCATTTTGAAGGTTCCAAAAAAATTCAGTTAATAGCGAAATAATCAACTTTCTAATTCACTAAAACTGAGCAGATTCAAGTACTATAATTTCTGTACAGTTCAATTTTCCAGAATTCAAAGCTTGGTGCCTAGAACTTGAGACAAAACCCAATTGAAATCAACCAAAATTGAGCTCATAGTGAAAGGAATAAAATTCAATTCGGGGCTCTAATAGTCAGCAATTTCTGAGCTTCCCAAATGGAAATTTTCAAAATTCGAGAGAATTTGACAATAATCTTTTCGGCTCAGTTTTAACAGACAAATATTTAAAAACTCAAAAGTCCCAGGTAATAAGAGAAGGCTATTATCGAAACGTATTGTTTGAAAAGTTTCCAAAATAGCAGAGAGGAATCAGAGCTTTTTTTTTTTTTTTTTTTTTTTTTACTTTTCCTGAATATGGTGCTATGGGCTTCGTGAAAAAAGCCTCAATTTCAATGCGGTCAAAATATATTCTCTCTCTCTCTCTCTCTCTCTCGTTCGTCTGAAATTGTACTGTGAGACTAGTTTGTCCATCCCTCTTCCTCTCTACTCTACCGTGTTTTCTTACGGCTTTTTTACATAAATGGTCCCTAACTTTTGTATTTATTGCGGGTTGAGGACCTATTGTTTCATTTTTAACAGTTTAACCCCTATTTCAAATATTTTTGAGAGCAATGGTCCTTTTCATCAATTTCTGTCCAATTTTCTGTGACGTTAGAAATTTTTGTATTTAAAAAGTAAAAGAAAAATTTGCAGCAAAAGTCTCTAATCTTTCAAAAAGTGTCAAAAAGTCATCTAACCTTCTAATCTTAACACATATGACCACAAACCTTTTTGACAATTTTACCTCTAACTTAATAAATTAAAAATAACTCGTAAACCTTTTCAAAAATACAAATAAGTCATAATTCTTTTTATTTTTTTACAAATTTACACTTAAAATAGCAAAAAATGTGTCATCAAGTCCCAAAACTGTTAATTTTGTTCACCAAAATGTCATTTAAAATGTGTTTGATTAAAATCATATTTTTTTTGTAAAAATTGTTGAAATGTGTGATTGAAAAGTTGTGGACCATAAAATATGGGGTTAAAATTAATTCTTGACTTTGACTTTAGCTTTTTAGCAAAATCAAAATTGAAAAAAACAAGAACGCCTTAGAGTCTTTCTGATTGTTGTCAGTGGTGCATTAATTAACAAAAAATTATACATGATCAAAATTTGACCAATTTAAAATTTTAATTATTTTTTATATCAATTACTAAATAATAATTAAAAAAAATTCTTCACAATCTCCAGCCCACCCCCACCTTTTTATACCCATCGAAACTTTTTTTTAATTATTATTTAGTAATTGGTATGAAAAATAATTAAAATTTTAAATTGGTCAAATTTTGATTATTGGTATAATTTTTTTGTTAATTAATAGACCACTGGACAAAATCTGTAGAGACTCTAAGAGCCCATTTGTTTTTAATTTTGATTTTGCAAAAAAGCTAAAGTCAAAGTCAACAATTAATTTTAACCGCACATTTTATGATCCCACAACTTTTCAACCACACATTTCAATAATTTTTACTAAAAAATCTGATTTTAATCAAACATATTTTAAATGTCATTTTGGTGAATAAAATTAAAAGTTTTTGGATTTGATGACACATTTTTTATTATTTAAAGTGTAAATCAAAAAAAAAAAATATTTAGGACTTATTTGTATTTTTGAAAATGTTTAGGAGTTATTTTTCCCATTTACTCCCCCGATTTTTAAATTTTTAATTTTTTTTTAACATTACTTTATATAAAATTATGATTTATGAATGACATTCATGCGGTGATCGGAAAGCATTTGTAAAACAAATTGGACGTCACAAAAATACAAAATACACATTGTTAAAAAAAAATTAATTGGGCAATTTTATCTCCCCGTACCCGCCCCGAATACCCAATTGTTCAGGGTGGGTATAATTTTAACGGGGTGGGGCGTGGGTCGAGGCCCGGGTCGCGGGTAATTTTGCCATCCCTAGTTAGGATTAGAAGGTTAGAGGACTTTTCAGCACTTTTTGAAAGATTAAGGACTTTTGTTGCAAATTTTTCTTTACTTTTTAAATCCAAAAATTTCCAACGTCAACTTTCACGGAAAATTAGACGGAATTTGATGAAAATGACCATTGCCACCAAAAATATTTGAAATAGAGGTTAAATTGTCAAATATGAAACGATAGGTCCTCAACCTGTAATAAGTGCAAAAGTCAGAGACCATTTGTACAAAAAACTGTTTTATTACTATTTTAATGGTTTTTATTTATTTATTTATTATCGTAGTAGTTAATGCTTTTATTGACCCCCTAGCATGTAAGATCAGTGCTGAATGGCAGGGTGATTGGACTAATATTTTAAAATTGCCGTTGACCAATTTTGGCATGTAAATTATCAAATATATTCCTCTTTTTTCTTCTCCACTTACAATTATTTCAAACGATTTTAAATTCATCTATCTGTGAAAAAGATAAGATTTCAAAGTTAGAATCTAATACATTTCAATGTTAGAATCCAACTCATTTCAATTATGTAAGAAATTTCATTTCAAATTAGAAATTCATCCGTCTCTATCTTCTTCTTTCAACTTACGGTAGAAATTGTAGATTATGTAGTATAAATCATGAAAATATGTATAAATCTGAGTATGAATTTTGATTTTTACTTTAAATTTCTATAAATCTGAATTCATTTGAAGTGGGTTGATTAAAAATCAATTAAAATGTGTAACAAACCATGAGTCTGTTGACAAATTTTTTTGCTAAATTGGCTTTAACAAACCCACATGCCTGTTGGTCTGTTAATGGTATGTTAACATTAGCTATTAAGTAAGGGTATTTAAGTCTTTTTAACATAAAAGATGTCTTTTAAATTTATTTGATACATAAATTAAGATCTTCTGCGATTCTAGTGGTTTGACACAGTCATTTAGTCAAAGCGGCCCCCCTAGCATCTGGTTCCAATTACATTATTCTACAGTGCAATACGTAGCTCAATAAAATCATGAGACCGTGAGATGTTATACGACCTCAATCTTAAGTTGATTCACATACTTTGGACAATTATTCCAAAACTTTCGATACCGTGTCAACTGCATGAAAAGGGAAACAAAAAATATGACACGATATGGTATGATATGCATAATTGTTATTTTAAACTAGTATATTGCTTTTTTACGGTGGAATTCGATCGTAGTTCTATTATGATGATGGATTGAGGCGATGAACAAATTTTGGAAATGATCAATTAAGAAAGGAGATGAACAGATTTTGGAGATGATTAAATCATGGAGTTGGATTGAAGGTGCCAGCAAATTTTGAATGAAATGATTTTGTAATAGAGAAAATTGAAGACGTAATGACACACGTTTAAGTACTTTTTTCTTTCTGTAGGAGAAAAAACTCCCTACCGTCGTGATCAAATAAGACTATAAAAACTTTACATAAAAAGTTATAATTTATTCATATAAATTTAATTTTTAATTCTAAAATATATATTCATAACAAATGAAGAAAAAATTGATTTTAAAAGATTCACAATTTACCCAATAAAATAATTAATATTTTCAGGTAATATCGATGATAAGGGATAAAGTGATTAATTCAATTAGTTTTTAGTTGAAATATGCAACAAAAATCACAACAAGGTGAAATTTCTAATTAAAGTTTTTGCGCATCTTGGTTAATCATACAAGTTTTCGTAAAGTTTTCAAATTTTATTAAGAAAAAATATATATTTTTAGTTTCAGAAATATTTTTGAGAGTTCGAGGAGACTTGCAATTTTAAAAAACATGTAACAGTAGGATATCGACTTGCCTCATCTTGTACTCATTAAAGTTGATTGATTCAATAAATTTATGATAAAAATATAAGTATTTGAAATTTTTTTAATTATAAAAGTTTATTTGATGATATTTATTGATATTTTAAATTTATGATAAAATTATGATTTAGAAAATGTATTTAAAATTTATTTAATTAGCAACGTTTATTTGATAATACTATTGATATTTTAAATTTTAGCATTTGCCCTATTGATAAATATGACTCGATCAATTCTCATAATTAAACAAGAATAAGAACTAATACTAAACTTTTAAATTTCAAATTATCAATTCCCAAAATCGTGTTGTTTAATGAATTTTAATTGAGGGGGTTGGCAGTGTACTGTATGGAAAGGAACAGTAGGAAATTATGCGCAAGGTCTACAAACTCGGGTGGTCGGAGTGCGTGGGGACCAACCCGGCATCCTATTTGATCAGTAGAGGACGACCGACGACCCGTCACTTTCTTTGCATTTATGCAAAGCAGAAAAATATACATATCATGAAATGCAGTAATGCACTAACCCATATATATTTAGGGATTTTATTTAAAAATATGTTAAAAGAATTAAAATCAAAATCAATAATTAATTTTAACTAAGTATTTCATCAACTTTTATTAAATTTTACAAAAATTCTAATTTTTAGCAAAATCAAACGGACACTTATGGCCTGCTTGGGAGTTTTTTTTTTTTTTTTTATCGGTTTTGGGTGGTACCATTTATGAAAGGTTGGAAAAATCGGTGTTTGTTAGTTTTTTAGAGCACCGCCTAAAACTGGTGTAGTTTAATTTGAAACGTATCTTCCAACTCCCCAAATCGGTAGTTTTTTACCGTTCTTTAAAATTTCTTCCAATTTTGAATTAAAAAGATTGTAAAAAGTACAATTAATAACATACTTACTTTGCGGATTCCAAAAAAGTCAATTGAACTCAATTAGATATTCAAATAAAGGGGGTTGATCTCCTAACCATGGTGGGCATGAGATATAATGCCCACACATAAAGTGGCAACTCATAATTAGTAGTTCATGGCTCCACACTTTACTAGATCTTACTTTTCTACTTTTTTGTGTGAATTGCAAAGTTTCTCAATTTTTTTCCTTCTAAATCTATTATTCTCTTTGCATTTCAATTTTGAATTCATTTTCAGATTTTTGTTTTAATGATTTGTTTTAAAATTTCTGAAAACTCGTTTGGTTTGTCATTCTGAAAAACTATTTCTGAAAACAAAAAATGGAAAACACATTTTTTTTTAGTTTTGAGAAATTGGTTTATAACATTTCATTCAATGAATTTGATTATTTAGCAAAATAGCACAATTTTATGTTAATATATTATTAAGTAATATATATATTTAAAGTTAGTGAATCTTACAATATTTTTTTTTTAAAAAATAAAATACAAATAAATAATAATTTGAAAAAATAGGAAATTAAAAATATATAATTTATTAATGATGTGGATTGAGAATTTTTTTAGTATTTTCATTTTTATAGAATTTTTATTTTTTTATAATTTTATAATGTTGACGTCGAAATCTGCACTATCCACGTGTCAACAGATCTCCAATCAATTCTCTATCAACATGTATGTTACATGCACACTAGGACAACCGTTAGGCACCAAGATCTATAAAAAAAATGGTCCGATGATCGTTGGTAGTCCGACGATCAAGTCAACTGCCAATATATGGAATAATATACAGGAGATAAAAATAATTGGGTATGGAGGGACAAGTGGGCAGAGATTTGAACATAGTTTAAGGGTAAGAATAATGCGTACCTTAGAATAACCGGAGATATTATATTTATAACTTCAGAGTTCTAATTGATTTATAAAAACAATCAATTAGATATCTACTTGGATCCTCATTCCTTATGGGACAAGGACAATCAGTTGGCAGATTTTAGCCCTTATTTGAGTTGATTCATATTATCACGTTTCCTACTCTTTAGGAGATTGATATTTAGTTTTCTTGTGAGAATTCGTGTGCTAATCAAAAACAATCTCTCTATAAATATATCTTTGGTTATTCTGGAATATCACAATGCCTGCAGATCTGTGACGGATTCGGTTGCTGGCAAAGTACCCGGGGTCGGCTATGAATGTCGAGGCTCTTCATGGGCTTCGCCATACTTCATTCGAAGGTGCCAATGTGTTGCCGGGCCTTAAATGCATTTACGTGCCCTCGCTATGTGTGTGAGGCTTTTAGTGATTTCAAAAGACCCCCACTAAGCTTTTGAGGCTTTAACGAGGCCTAATTATGGCATTTACTGGGCCTTTATGGGGCTTTTATTGACGTAGAGGCCTTATCAAAATATGGTATTAACATATAATATTTTAGAATTTTTTTTAAATTTTTATTTTTTAAGAATTTAGATTTTTTTAATTAACAAAATAAAAAATAATGATGTGGACAAAGATTTTTATTTTTAGTATTTTAGAATTTTCATTTTTATAAAATTTTTATTTTTTTTATTTTTTTTATAATTTTTGTTTTTTATAATTTTTATTTAAATACAATTTTTCCTTTGTTTTTAGTTTTTTCACTTAAAACACTAAAAACGTCAAAAATGTGTTTTGAGTTTTGTGTTATAAATTTAACTTTGTTTTCGAGAAAACAATATATTAAATAAGTTTTAGTTATTTTGCAAAACTAAAAACTGAGAAGAACTTGAAAACAGCAAAGAAAACGAACGTTCTCTTTTTGTTTCAATTTTAAGTTTTGAGTTTTTTAATTCATTTTCAGTTTTGTATTTTGAGTAACTATTTTGAGATTACTAAAAATACGTTCTTTTGTCATTCTGAAAAATTGTTTCTCAAAACAGAAAATTGGAAAACGCGTTTACTTTGAAATTTTGAGAATTTTTTTTAAAAATATTTTATTATTCAAAAAAATTTAATAGTTTAATGCTAATATAGTATTAAATAATATATAAAATTTGAAGATGGTGAATCTTGAAATATTTTTTTTCAGTTACCAAAAAAAAACTAAATTAAATTTGGCAAAAATTAGAAAATATAGAAGTAAATATTAAAGACAAACTCAATTAGAAAGAGAAAATGTAATTGTTCATGGTAAATGAGATTACATCAAATAGTTGAATAGATACGTGATGAGAGTGTTTTATATGCTTATCCTAGCTTATAAACTTGTTGTTTAATTGTAATTTGAGCAGATTTCTATTTAATTTCGTATAAATATTGTCATTGTAGGAAAAAAAAATAAAGGTTAATAGAACAAAAAAGGGAGAATTGGAGCTTAAATGGAGTTGATTAGAAGTATTTGAAGATTGACTTGTTGGCAAGTGACTGATAAGAACCACTAAAAAAGTCATCGGAAGAATTGCACAAGTTTCGAAAGTAGAATTTAACTTACAAAAATTTTGAGGATTGATTTGCGCACTTCTAAAACTTGAGAATGACCAAAATCAGAAGACTAACGATGTTTGGGGACCAATGTTGAAGTGATTGAAAGTTTTGGGATGAATGTTAAAGAAGTATGGAGCAAAAAGGACCAAAATGCATTATATTGAAAATTGAGCAGAAGACACGTACATGTTTTCTGTGTTTTGGGTTTGGACATTGTTTTGTACACAAAATGATTAAAACGACTTTCCATCATTTTCCATTTCCTGTGTAAATTTTTTTGGTGTTTTGAAAAATGCATATTTGAAAATGGCTAAATAAACACGTTTTCACTGTTTTGAAAAACTAAAAATTGAAAACAGCTTGAAACAGTAAAGAAAACGGAATAGTTTGTGTTTTGAGTAAATCAACAAATAATTCTTATTTATTTCTCTCCTCACACAACATAAATTCTAGCTACCAAACTACATGCAGTCTGCCCAAATTACACATGACCCCATTTAATTGGGGCCTTGTCTTGAGTTAATATTGTTGCTTCTTTGATTTACTGAATTATACTACAAGTATTAGATATACGAGATTGTTCTCCTCCACCTAGTGGGGGGAGTTATTTTCCCCACTAGCCTCAATGGTTGTACATGTCATCTAAAATGGGCCATCTGGGATGAATTAATTTAACACCAACCAATCCCCCCAAACACCCCCCTCCAAACATCGGTGCCCTAGAAATCCTATTACTACCACCACCACCTTGGAACCACCACTTCTCTCGTCGGAGACCCACCATCGCCGTTGTTGTGTGCTCATCTCGCCGTGTTGTACCTCCGCTTTCTCTCCGTCTCCGTCTCCGTCTCCGTCTCGTCTCCGCTTCCTGCCGGTGCTATCTTCGCTTTCTGCACTCATGCTCGCTGTCTGCACTCGTTGTCTGCCGTCGTCTCCGTTAACTCAGATTGCACTGCTCCTACTCTCGCCTGAAATATCCAATCTCACAGCTCTAGTTGTCTTCGTACAATCATTCTTCTCCGGGACAAAATTCCATCACCTGGACAGAATTCTTTCATCTCCAATACTTTCAGTTGTCGAACCAGAAAGTATGAATGTTTTTCCCTGATAAAAAAAGAGAGTATTGTAATGGAAAAGTTGCTGTATTTTGAATGTATTCATAAAACCTGCAATGAATTTAACTGTATGCTCATAAAAAAAATGAAAATGAATATGTTGTTATTAAAGTATATTTGAATACGTAATTGATAAATTGGTATTGTTAATGTTGGATTTTTGATTTTTGATTTGTATATGATAGGAATGGAATCAAAAAGTGTTGACAATGTATGTGTTCCTCAAGTTGCTATTCATAGTATTCCCGCAATTGGACAAGAATTTTCATCACATGAGGCGGCCTCCAATTTTTACAATCAATACGCTTGGGAAGCTGGATTTAGTGCACGAATTGAGAACAGTAAAAATAATAAAGTTACTAACGAAATATACTGAAAATTGTTTGTTTGTTCGAAAGAAGGAAAACCAGATGGTACATATCAGGGAAAACATAAAGATTTTGTGCCGCATGCTGGAGAAAGAAAGCATGGGTAGACATGAGTTGGGTGTTGCGCTAGATTAGTAGTGGTGAAGCAACAAACGGGACAAATGTGGATAGTAAACAAATTTGTTGAGGAACAAAATCATGCTCTTACTACTCTTTGTCGAGTGCATTTGTTAAGATTTCATCGGACTGTGTTGACTACAAAGAAAGTACTTAGTCAACAATTTGCTGATACTAATATACCCACGTGCCAGCAGTTATGACTTATAGCGATAGATTCAGGTGGTCCACCATCAATTGGGTGTACAAAGGGAGATATTGAAAACTATGAAAGAAACATTCGAGAAGAGCAAATGGGTCATGATGTTGAAACACTAATTGAACATTTCACATTCGAGAAAGAGAAATATCCAAACTTCTACTTTGATTATGAGGTCGACGACGCAAATAAGTTTATTCGGTGTTATTGGGCTGATGCTGAATCTCGACAGTCATATGGTTTTTTTGGCGATGTCGTGGTATTCAACACAACCTACAATGAATAGGTACTCAATGATATTTGCCCCTTTCGTAGGTATAAATAACCATAGTCATACTATTCTTTTTGGGTGTGGATTTTTGAGCGATGAAACGACAGCATCATTTGTGTGGTTGTTGTCCAAGTTCATGGAATCGATCTCCAATCAAGCGTCCCCATTGATTATAACCGATCAAGATGCTGCAATTGCGAAAGCCATATCAATAGTCATGATATCGACATTCCATAGGTACTGTATATGGTACATTTTAAACAAGTTTTCAGAAAAAATTAACGCGATGGGGTACAATGAGCAGCATCATTCGCTAGTTCGTATTATAAAAAATTCAGAGTTCCCTGCCGAATTTGAGGAGCGATGGAATGAAGCAATGGTCAACACAAGTTTGCATTGTAATGAATGGTTACAAACGATGTATGATATCCGTAGTCGATGGGTACCAGCGTATGTTAAACACATTTTCAGTGCAGGAATGTCAAGTAGCCAACGATCCGAGAGTTGACCCTCATTTTTGAAGAAATATGTGAATAGAAAGAATTCACTGATGGGATTCATTACGTGGTTGAATAGGGCATTGTGTCAGGGCCCGCAGCTATACTTAACTCCCTGATAGCATTTGCAGCCGCACTTGCCCAACTTCGACCGCACTTTGTAAATATTACTTTCAGTTGTTATTTCAATTAGTTTGTAATAGTTTATTTTCCGTTATGATTATTCAGCTTTTTGATGTCTACTCATGTAACTTAGGTTTTTGTTACTTAAGCTATTATAGGGGGTGATTGGTATTCGAAGTCTTGTCAAGCTTACTGGTGTTTACTCCATGCACCATCGTTTGTAATTTACTGCTTTCGTCAATCAATGAACAAGCTATTTACAACGCATTAAATCTTTTGTTGCTAAGCTTTCTTTAAATTGTTGAATCGATCGAGAAAAGGTAGAAGGTAGTCGAGAGGAGTCGACTATTGCCGCACGGTGTCCCTTTCTGTGCTAGAAATAAAGGTGCCCCGTGAAAGTTGGTATCAGAGCTACAGCTCACAACCCACGAGAAGAAAGCGATGGATCCGAATGCATCACACATCACTGAGGTGATAGATCACAAAAAGAGTACTAAACAGCGCATAGATGTGCTCGATGGGCAAAGTACTAGGTTGTCTGTCGCTGTCGAGACCCTTGAGGAAAAGGTCGAGACATCAGCAGTGGACATCTGTGAATTGAACATCCAGCTGGATAAGAGCCGAATGATGTGCACTGCAATGACTGATGTTGTTGTACTCCTTCCCGATCTGCGGGAAGAAATGGAAGCTATGAGACTTCAGTTGCGAATACTTCAGTGTGTAGTTGGCAATGGGCAAGCCCATGCACAAGAGTATGCACCTAGGTTCAAAATTCCATAACTGCGTACCTATGGTGGGGCGCGCAACGCGAAAGAAGTTGAGAACTTCTTGTTCGACATAGAACACTACTTTCTTGCTGCCAATATTGAAGTCAGGACAAGAAGAGTAACGACAGCTACCATGTATCTAGGTGGAGATGCAAAACTATGGTGGCGAACAAAATATGCTGATATTTAGGCCAACACGGTCCAGATAGACACATGGGATCTTCTTAAGGAAGCGATCAGAACACAGTTTTTCCCAGAAAATGTGGAATACCAGGCCTGACGGGCGCTATGAGAACTGAAACATACTAGTTCCATTTGGGACTATGTGAAAACCTTTTCAGGGCATATGCTGGACATCTGAGACATGTCTAAAAAGGACAAGCTCTTTACTTTCATGTAAGGGCTGAAACCATGGACGAGAACTGAACTCCAAAGACAGAAGGAGGCCGATGTAAGCACGGCTATAAGAGCTACTAAGTTCTTGATGGACTATCAATCAGAACCCAGAAAAGAGCATCTGCAAGTAAATAGCCAATCCCGAGAGAGAAGAAATAGATCCTTCAAGTCCACATCAAACTCAAATTGGGGAGAACGCTACTCTCACCACAATGGAGGCCATCAGGATAGCTATCAGGGTAACCATCAGGATAGCTACTGGAAAAAAAGAAAGGCGCCAGAAAGTAAATCAAGTACCACTCCTAGAAATGATGGGTGCTTCTTATGCGGTGGGCCTCATCGTGTGAAGGATTGCCCACAGAAACAGTTTGTGAATGTATTGAGCCAACTGAAAAGTGGAGCATCGGGTTCAAAGTAACACGTCTTGCAGGTCAGCAGTCATTGCGAGGCCGATTCTGAGAAGGATGAAGATGTCGTTGGTGCATTCTCACACCGAGTGATTGAAAAGGTTAGAAATGGTAGAAAAAGAAGTGTAGAAATCTCGTGTTCGTAATGCTAAAGGCTTGATGTACATTAATGTAAAGATCAATGAGAAACCAATCAAGGCCATGGTAGATACTGGTGCTACTCACAACTACCTGGCAAGCCCCGAAGTAGAGTACCTTAGGCTTGTACTGAAGAAAGGTAGTGGAAAGGTCAAGACAGTCAACTCAGTTGCTCAATCGATTGTTGGAGTAGCCAAGTCCGTGTTTATTAAAGTTGGTCCATTTGAAGGGAGGACTAATTTATCTGCAGTCCAAATGGATGACTTCAAGCTGATTTTAGAATTGGAGTTTCTTCAGGATACGAAGACAGCAGCTTTGCCGTTTTCAGATTCTTTGATGATGATGGAGAGCAAGCCCTGTATCATCCCCATGCTAGTTGGGAAAATGGGTGAGAAGAGCATCTCAACCATGCAGTTCAGTAACGGCTTCAAGCGGAATGAACCTTCGTTTTTGTGTACTCTTCGTCTGGAAGAGATTGATGAAGCAACTGGCCCTATCCCAAATCCTGTTAGAAGACTTCTATAGGAATTTGAGGATGTTATGCTGGAGGAATTACCAAGGAGATTACCGCCAAAGAGGGCTATTGATCACGAAATTGAGCTTATACCGGGTGTCAAGCCTCCTGCTAGGGCTCTCTATTGCATAGCTCAACCTGAGCTAGAAGAGCTTAGCAAACAATTGGCTGAAATGCTGGACAGTGGGATTATCGTGCCTACGAAGTTGCCATATTGAGCTCCAGTGCTATTTTAGAAAAAGTTCGATGGTTCTCTTCAGATGTGCTATGACTACCGAGCCTTGAACAAGATTACAGTGAAAAACAGTTATCCGATTCTACTAGTGGCATATTACTTCTATCGTTTGAGTAGGGCAAAGTACTACACAAAGATTGATCTAAGGTCCGGATACTGGCAAGTTCGGATCAAAGAAGGTGATGAAGCGAAGACTACAGTGGTAACTAGATATGGAGCATTCGAATTCAAAGTTATGTCTTCTGGTTTGACAAATGCTCCAGCAACATTCTGTACGATGATGAATCAGGTACTTCACAGATTTTTGGATGATTTCGTGGTGGTGTACTTGGATGACATCGTAATTTATAGCAAGGCTCTGGAGGAACATGTTCAACATGTGAGAAAAGTTCTTACTCGACTACGAGAGAATGAACTTTATGAAAAACTGTGGAAATGTTCATTTGCTCAGACCTCGATCAGCTTTTTGGGCCACATTATTGAGCAAGGAAAAGTCCGCATGGATAGTAAAAGTTTAAGGCTATCAAAGAATGGCAACCACCAAGGCATGTACATGATTTATGTTCATTCATCGGGTTGGCCAACTACTGTCGAAGATTTGTGAAAGGATATTCAGAAATCGCCCTGCCGCTAACCGAATTAACAAAGAAGGAGAAAGCTTGGGAGTGGTCGCACAATGCCAAGCTGCCTTTGAGAAACTGAAGGAGTCTATATGGACATATCTAGTTTTGACATTACCAGATATGGCTAAAGCTTTTGAAGTACAAACTGATGCATCAGATTTTGCTCTTAGAGGAGTCCTAATGCAAGAAGAGCATCCGGTGGCATATGAGAATCGAAAGCTGAATAATGCAAAGCGTCGTTACTCGGTGCATGAAAAAGAGTTGCTGGCAGTTGTCCACTGCCTCATGGTATGGCGTCATTATCTACTTGGGTCTCCTTTCATTGTGAAGACAGACAATACTATTGTGAGTCACTTCATGTCTCAACAGAAACTTTCAAGCAAGCAGGCTCGTTGGCAGGAACTTCTTTCAGAGTTCAACTTTGTATTGGAGTATCGGGCTGGATCTAGCAATCATGTAGCAGATGCACTCAGTTGGTGGGCTGACTTGCCTTTTTTCTGCTCAATGGTGGCTCTTTCAGGGAGCAATGTTACTACAACCACAAGGGACCAAATACGGGCACTTCTATTGAAGACGAAAGAAAACCGCCTCTATGTTCCAAAGGGTGGAGATTTGAGGAGATCCTTAATCACGGAATGCCATGACACGCTTTGGGTCGAACATCAGAGAGAGTAACACACTTCTGCTCTGTTGCAGCGTGCGTACTATTGGTCGCAAATGAGAGATGACATTGCGACTTATGTGAAAACTTGTTTGGTTTGTCAACGGGATAAGCCAGATCATCAGAAGAAGGCGGGCTTACTAGAGCTCCTTCCTGTCCCAACTAGACCATTCGAGAGTGTATCGATGGACTACATTGTTAGCTTGCCAAAGGTTTGAGATCTGGCACTATCATCGTTGTGGTGGACCGTTTATCAAAATATGTAACATTTATCGTAACACGTAAATATGTATCCGCTGAAGAGACCACTCGCCTCTTTTTCAAGTACATTGTCAAATACTGGGGGTTGCCTAAAGATAAAGTCAATAATCGAGACCCTCGATTCATCGACACATTTTGGACTGAGTTGTTCAAACTCCTTAGTTCAACATTGAGCATGAGTTCTTGTTTTCACCTATAGTCTGACGTACAGACGGAGCAGTTCAATTCTATGCTGGAAGAATATCTTCGACACTTTATCTCTACTTTGCAGAAAAACTGGGTGAAACTCTTGGATGCGGCTCAGATTTGCTTCATTGCCCAAAAGAGCTCTTCTACCAATAAGAGTCCTTTTGAGATTGTTACTGGCCAGCAACCGTTACTCCCTCATACTATGGACATTGATCAAAGTACCAAGTCTCATCAAGCTAAGGGCTTCTCTTAAGAGTGGAAACGAAATATCGAAATTGCTCGGAGTTATCTTGAGAAAGCACGTAAGCTAAGACAAAAAAGTGGCGATCGAAACGTCGTTTTCTAGAATTCAACGTGGAAGATCTGGTGATGGTGAAACTCCCTAACAAATGCCATTGTAAGGTAATAAGAGGGACATATTCTCGATTGATACCAAAATATATCGGGCCATTACCCATCATGAAGCGGATTGGAAGAGTTGCTTACAGAATTGAGCTTTCTTCATCGTGCAAAACCCACAATGTCCTTCATGTTAGTGCACTCAAGCTATATTTTGCAGATAAGGAGGATGCATCCAAAAATAAGCCAAAGCGACTTATATTTGAAGTGAAGAAAACAGGTAAGAAGATTGCTGAAGCTATTATTGATCACCGAGTTACTCGAGCTTCCAAGAAAGATCATCAGGAGTACTTAGTTAAATAGAGCGGATGCAGCAGTGAAGAGAATACTTAGGAAAGAGTTAAAGACCTTGGTGCCTTCAAACATCTACTTGAAGAATATCATGCAAAGATGGCACTGAGGACGTCGCCAAATCAAATGGAGGAGAATGTCAGGGCCCACAGCTATACTTAGCCCTGACAGCATTTGCAGCTGCAGTTGCCCAACTTCGGCCGCACTTTGTAAATATTACTTTCAGTTGTTATTTCAGTTAGTTTGTAATAGTTTATTTTCCGTTATGATTCTTCAGCTTTTTTATGTCTACTCATGTAACTTAGATTTTTGTTACCTAAGCTATTATATGGGGTACTTGGTATTCAAAATCTTGTCAAGCTTACTGGTGTTTACCCCAGTACAATCATTTGTAATTTACTGCTTTCGACAATTAATGAACAAGCTATTTAAAACGCATTTAAATCTTTTGTTGCTAAGCTTTCTTTAAATTGTTGAATCAATCGAGAAAAGGTGTAAGGTACTCGAGAGGAGTCGACTACTGCCGCACGGTGCCCCTTTCTGTGCTAGAAAGAAAGGTGCCCCGTGAAATATTGAGTCATCAATGCCACGACGAATTAGTAGCAAATCATGTAGATCTTAATGAACAACCACGGGTGACATCAAGCGTTATGATGGAAAGTCAGATGGTTTAAAATTACACAAAGAAGGTGTTTCTGTTGTTTCAGACAGAAGTTGTAAATAATAATTTATACATTTGCTTGAAGAGATAAACTTTCAGTCAAATGAAAACATACGTTGTGCAGAGATTAGAACCTGGACAAAATTTTGATAGGCCCCGGGAGCTTCAGTATTACACAGACACTGACTTTATTTCATGTAGTTGTCGAACTTTTGATTTTGAAGGTTATCCTTGTCGCCACATGGTTTGTTTTCTAAAGAAAAAACAAGTGCTCATACTTCCAGAAAAATATATAGTGCGTCGTTGGACAAAGAATGCCAAAATGGGCAAAGTAACATTAGGGACGACTGCTCTATCCAATCATTAATAGGACGCCATGGGCTGTTATCATAGAAGGCTCAAGCATTAGTGGATGATGCGGCCTTAATAGATGCTCATAGTACAATTCTAATAGGTGAGTTTGAAATGTTGAATTTGAGAGTGAAGGAAATGGACAATGGTGAGGATGTCTGCAAAAGCAAGTCCAATAGCCAGAGTCGTGAGGTCCAACAAGTAATACAAGATCCAAGTAGATTTCAAGCTAAGGGGTGTGGAAAACGATTGAAGTCATCAAAGAGAAGGCCATGGCACGAGGTATTAGACAATGCTCAATTTGTAGTGTGAATGGACATGACAAAAGAACCTGCCCGACATTTCATGATAGGTACATTATATTCAATTATTCACTCTTTTATTTAATTAGCAACTATGCCAACTGAATCTGCCAATTTTTATTTTGTAGGTCAAATATCGGCAACTTTTTTGAGACACAATATGATTAAGATTAGCCACAAGATGACGGGAGAGATGACGCTACTTTTACTTCAATTGCTAGTAGTAATTTTCAATTTGGTTTGTAGTATGTGATAGCCCAAGAATAACTAACCAAGAGGGGGGTGACTTGGTTTTCTCAAACCTTTTAAAAAAAATATTCTCAAAGTATGATAAAAATTAATCTACAAAAATATAAGCACAATATAAGTAAGTAAAAGGGAAGAGAGAGTGAAAACGATATTTTTAGGGAGGTTCGATCCAACCAATGATCTACGTCTCTCGTTACCAAGCTCTCCAACACGAGCGCGGCCTTTCCACTATTTTGATTGACTTATGGTGCAATCCAAATCCTTACAATGTATCCGGTGACTTACAAACAAGGAGCACCGATCCTTATATAATATTGAGCTTTCAAGGGACCTCAATACGACCCAAAGATATAAGGAAATAGATTTGAGTATTTCTCTCTATATGAATGATAGATACAAGTTTGGCTCTAAGAGAGAGACTAACACTTTAATAAATAGCAATAGATGAGGAAAGCTCAAGTGTTAGCAGAAAACTTTGTTGAGAATGATGAATCAAAAGTTTGATATAATCAAACAAAGTTTTTCAATGAAAGATATTGAAGAGATAAATATGATGAAGCTTTGAATGAAGTTTTTCAATATGATTTTCTCTATAAATGATCTTGTAAGTGTTGTTGAATAATAATAAATGAAGTGGTATTTATAGAGATGAATTTTTGTCACTTTCTGTTGAAAGGGATGACCAAACGGTCGATCGGTCAGATTGGTCAGAACTAGCCGTTGAATTGCAAAAAATTAGAATGAACACTTTTTGGAGAGTGACATTCAAACGGTCGACCGGTTCACCCAAACGGTCGACCGGTTAAAAGGGATGACCAAACGGATGACCGTTTTCACAGTTTTGAAAAATTGATTTTTGGCTTTGATAAAAATATTTTATGCAAGTGATAATGACATATGTTTTGTGCATAAAAATATTTTGAGCTTTCATTCATTTAATTGCTAAAGATCAAAGAGTTAATACCTTTACAATTTTATCTAAAAAATCTATTCTTTGATCTTGATCTTGATCTTCGAGTATTGAGTTTTGGATCTTGAGATACTTGAACTCTTGCATTGATTTGACTTTGATCTTGACATTGTATGAGAGTTCGATTTGTACTACTTTGAATATTACTTGAAAATAGATTGTTAGTTAAAATAACTAATTTGTTTGTTATAATCAAAACATTAAGGTTTAAAGTTAACCACAGGTCAACAATTTCTCCCTTTTTGATTATGACAAACAATGTGAGAATATAGAATAATGAGATAGAATAAAGCATATATATTTCTCCTTTCTTTTTCAAGTAAACATGGCTTGATAAATTTGTAGTATGATACAATTTTCATTTGATTTGCCAATTTCATCACATATCAAATGTCTAAGTCGATTGTCAAATATTATCAAATTTTCATCACATCTCATATACATCATCTCATATATTTCATATCACATCATCACATATATTTCATATCACATCATACATTTTTTCCCTTTTGAAATAAACAAAAAGGCAAAATCGAAACATTAAGGTAAAACATATTCTCCCTAAATGAAACAAAATATGCCATTCATTAATAAAATTGAAAACTGAAAGCAATCATAGTTCATAGATACATAAAGGAAGGCAATAACAAAGGATTGTTTAAAAAAAAAGGACAACAGAATAAAGAAATGAACTAGATCTCCGGTGGAGGAGGCGGAGGAAATCCGGTGCCTAGATGGGAGTGAAGAGCATGAAGCAAAGACGTTATGCCGTCTACCGAGGTTTGTAGTTCGCCAATCGTAGTTTGTATTGTAGCCGCCGTATTTTGTAGGTCACTCTCGGCATGGTGTAGGCCATCGACGGTAGATGCAAGTGAGTTGATCCGGCCATTGAAAAGATTAAAATAGTCCTCGTTGAAGCCAGATGTGGAGGACGACGGCCTTTGAGATGATCGTGGTCGAGGCGGAGGGGGAGCATGGTCGGCATCACCACCTTCGTCCATTTCTTCCTCATCCTCAAATGGCAATGTAGAAGGACTGGACTCATCATCAAACTCCTTGGACTTTGCTACCCATTGCCCATTTTCCTTGACAATTTTCATACGCCGAAGGGTAAGAATATTGATGGTGTCGGTGGCTTTGGGAAGAAGGGATATTGCGTCATGGAACGGAACATCGAAATGTTGGAAAATTTTGGTAAGGATCATGCCGTATGGTAAGGCCTTAGCCCTAGTACCGCGAAGAACGGTGTTTATGTGACTTAACATGATATAGGAGAAATCTAGTTTACGTCCAACTAAGATAGAATCAAGAAGGAAAACGTCGTAGTGATTGACTTCATCTAGATGACCTTTATGAGGAACAATAATATGGGCAATGATATTATGGAGGACACGACATGGAAGAGTTAGTTGTTTCGCGCTAAGACGTATGGCAGTCTCAAAATGCTTGCCGGTGACACGACAACATGTCTCAACCGGATCGTATCCCTCACTATGAAGAATAGTTTTGGTGGTGTAAAAATGCATACCCCCATCCTCAAGATGAAGAATAGAGCGAATAAGGTCAGGAGTGATATGAATCCGTTTGTTCCTAACAAGACACGAAATGCCCGCCCTTTGTGAAAAAGTCATGTTTTTAGAAGTCTTTCATAATGGTCGGGTATGCTTTTTCATTTAGAGCGAGAATATTAACCCAACCCATCCCTACGAAAAGATCCTCTATGTGAAAGGAGAGGACTTCAAAAGAAAAAGAGGCAGGGTCAATGTTCTTACCGATGAGGACGGGACAGTTGGCAATCCGAATTTCTGAAGGAGAATCCTCTTCTTCAGAGGATGGAGAAGGTTGCCTTTCCCTCCTAGGACGTTTGGCAGCCATTTTAACTCGAGGCATTGTGTTGGAAACGGATGATTTGAAACTTAGGGTTTGAGTTCGTCCGTTTGGGAAATGGGATGATTTTGTGGACAAAAATTGGGGATTTTTCTGGATTTTAGTGTGAAATGATATGGGTTTTGTGATTTTGAGTGTACATTGGAAAGATTTTAGGAAGATTGGAATATGATTTGGAGAGAAAACCGTGGTTTTCACGAAGTTGGAATGAAGAAATTTGAAAAATTTCTAACTTAAAATCCTGATTTCTGCTTAGACGGACTACCAGAAAACGTCAGATGATCGACCGTTTGAATTGAATTTTTGAAAATGAACTCGCTGTTCAGACGGATGATGTTGTGTTCTTCCGTTTAAAGTAATACGGACGTCCGTTTTAGTGAAACGGTCAACCGTTTAAACTTTTTAATTTTGACAAAAGTCTCTGCTTAGACGGATGATAAACTGGATGAACAAAGTTGTCATCCGTTTGATTTCAGACGGACGTCCGTTTAAGGATACGGTCGTCCGTTTCAACAGGTTTTTTGAAAAATCATGCATTTTCAATGATTAGGTCCTTTGATAACAACTTTAAAACACGTTTATCACAAGAAATGCAATCAATTATAGGAAACATGAATCATTAGCCACAAATTTTACATTCATCAATTATACCTAAATTTCGTCGAATGTATGAAAATCTTTCGAGTGCTAATGGTTTTGTGAGAATATCGGCCAATTATTTTTCGGTGTTTACAAACTCCAAAGTTATATCTTCCTTTTGTGCATGGTCTCGTAAAAAGTGATGTCTAATCTCGATGTGTTTGGTACGAGAATGCAAAACGGGATTTTTAGATAAGTTGATGGCACTAGTGTTATCACACATAATAGGAACTTTTTCAAAAGAAATGTGATAATCATTTAGAGTTTGTTTCATCCATAGGATTTGAGCACAACAACTAGCAGCGAAGATATACTCGACTTCGGCGGTTGATAAGGCAACGGAATTTTGTTTCTTACTAAACCAAGAAACTAAAGCAAAGCTTAAAAAATGGCAAGTTCCGCTAGTGCTTTTACGGTCAATTGTGCAACCGGCCCAATCAGCATCCGAATAACTTAGTAAATCAAAATAAGTTTCTCTGGGATACCAAAGACCTAAAGATCTAGTTCCACTAAGATAACGGAAAATACGTTTTATGGCACTAAGATGTGAATTCTTAGGATTAGATTGATATCTAGCACATAAGCATACACTAAACATAATATCGGGCCTACTAGCAGTTAGATAAAGAAGGGATTAGATCATACCTCGATATTTTGTTATATCAACGGAAGTGCCTTGTTCATCTTTATCTAGTTTGACTCATTGGAGTGTTCATTGACTTCAATTCTTCCATTTCGAACTTTTTGAGCATATCTAAGATATACTTGGTTTGACTAATGAATATTCCATCATTAGTTTGTTTGATTTGAAGTCCAAGAAAGAACTTTAGTTCACCCATCATGCTCATCTCAAATTCTCTACTCATGCACTTAGAAAATTCTTCACATAGGGAAATGTTAGTAGCACCAAAAATAATATCATTAACATAAATTTGAACGACTATCATATCATTCTTTTTGATTTTTATAAATAGTGTTGTATCCGCCTTACCCATCAAAAAACCATTTGATAAGAGAAATTTACGTAATCTCTCATATCATGTTCTAGGAGCTTGTTTTAATCCGTAAATGGCTTTTCTAAGTTTGAAAACTTTTTCCGGATACTTATGATTTTTAAAACCGGGTGGTTGCTCAACAAAAACTTCTTCTTGAATGACTCCAATCAAGAATACACTTTTGACATCCATTTGAAAGAGAATAAAATTCTTATGACAAGCAAAGGCAAGGAGCATGAAAATTGACTCTAATCTAGCAACCGGTGCAAAAGTTTCTTCGAAATCAATGCCTTCTTCTTGATTGTAACCTTGAGCCACTAATCTAGCTTTGTTACGCACAATTATACTATTTTCATCTCGTTTGTTTCGAAAAATCCATTTTGTGCCAATTACGGTTTGTGAAGTTGGTCTAGCAACTAAATCCCAAACATGATTTCTTTCGAATTGATTTAGTTCTTCTTGCATAGCTAGAATCTAAAATTCATCAAATTCGACTTCTTTAAAATTCTTTGGCTTGATTTGTGAAAGAAAGGCACAATTGTTATGAAAATTTCTAGAAGAATTTCTTGTGCTTACCCCTTTTGATGGATCACCAATGATGAGATCTTTTGGGTGAGAGGGGACAAACCTCTATTCTTTTGATAATGATGAAGTGTTGAGATCTTTATGAGGTTCTTCTTCATTTTGTTGAATAGTTGTTTCCTCCTAATGTTGAATTTCAATGTTATTTGGATTCTCTTTATCTTGATTTTGAACACTTAGTTGTTCAAGTAGGATTTCCAAATCTTCATCATCAATGACCTTTTCTTGTTCAATGGAGTTAGTTTCATCAAAGACAACATGCATAGATTCTTCAACTACTAAAGTTCTTTTGTTAAAAACTCTAAAGGCTTTGCTAGTAGATGAATATCCAAGAAAAATTTCAATATCGGATTTTGGATCAAATTTTCCCAAATTTTCTTTTGTGTTTAAAATAAAGCACTTGCAACCAAAAACTTTAAAATATTCGATATTGGGAATTCTATTTTTCCAAAGCACATATGGAGTTTTGGTTTTCTTTCCACTAACCAAAACTCTATTTAAAATATAACATGAAGTATTTACCGCTTCGGCCCAAAAATATTTTGGTAAATTGTTTTCATTCAACATAGTCCGAGCCATTTCTTACAATGTTCGATTCTTCCTTTCTACTACACCATTTTGTTGAGGAGTTCTAGCAGCCAAGAAATTATGTTCATATCCATTTGATTTACAAAACTCATCAAAAGCTATATTTTCAAATTCTCCACTATGATCACTTCTAATTGTGGTAATAGTGTATCCTTTTTCATTTTGGACTCTTTTGCAAAAATGTTTAAATGCATTTAAAGTTTTATCTTTTAAATTTAAGAAAATGACCCAAGTGAATTTTGAAAAATCATCAACAATAACAAATGCATAATGTTTTCCACTTAAACTAGTGGTTCTAGAGGGTCCAAATAAGTCCATATGAAGAAGTTGGAAAGGTCTTGAAGTAGATGAGTATTGTTTAAGTTTGAAAGAACTCTTTACTTGTTTTTCAAATTGACAAGCATCACAAATTTTATCTTTTTCAAACTTTATGCCATAACCAAGAATCATCCTTTATACTTGAAAGACATTTCATTTCTTTTTCAAGTTCAAATTCAATAGATATGATGTAGACATCCTTACTTCGGCTTCCCATGAACAATATCTCTTTAGATATAGCATCCTCAATGAGGCATTTGGAAGAATCAAATTTAATGAGATAACCTTTATCACACAATTGACTTATACTAAGCAAGTTATGTTGGTTATCAACTAATAAAACATTTTCAATAAGGAAGAAGAATGATTACCAATATTTCCAATGCCTATGATTTTTCCTTTGGCATTGTCTCCAAAAGTTACATGACCTACATCTTTTCTTTTTAGATTTGATAGTAATGATCGATCTCCCGTCATGTGTTTTGAACAACCACTATCCAAGAACCAATTGCTCTTGACTTTTTGTGGTACCTACAAAAATAATTTTGATTTTTGATTTTTGGTACCCACATAAGTTTGGGTCCTTGATAGTTAGTGTTTGTGGATTCTTTTATCCACTTGTATTTCCTTTCAAAGTATAGTTTCTTTTTAGTTGAACAATTATAAGCAATATGACCACTTTTCTTGCAAAAACTACATGTGACATGTGATGTTTTGTTGAGAAAAATTGGATGATTTTACAAATATGGTTTCAAGGGATTTTTGTTTCAAGAAAGGTTTGTATCCAATTCCTCCTTTATTGAACACACATTTTTGTTCACCAAGCATTAATTCAAAATTTTATTTTCCTTGAGTAAACTTGTGAATAATGCTTGTTAAATCAATAACTTTTTCTTTCAAGGAAAGATTTTCTTTGATTAAAGATTTATGATCATCTTTTTCTTTTTCAAAATCTTTTTGTGCCATAAAAAGTTTCTTGACTATATTTTTCAATAAGAAATGTTTATTGTTAAGAATAGAGTATTTTGAAATAAGTTTCTCAAATTTCTCAAGAATTTCATCATAAGAAGTAGATAAGTCATTATATGAGTCATTGTTGTTTGTACTTACCTCATCTTTAATAGCCATGAAGTACATATTGGCGATTTCCTCTTGAATTTCATCATCTTCTTGATCATCTTTATCACTATCATCCCATGTAGCTTGAAGTGCTTTCTTTTTGATGAACTTCTTCTTGTTTGGGCATTCGGTCCTCTTGTGACTGGGTTTGTCACAATCACAGCATATGATCTTTTTGTTTTTCTCTTCACTTTTGTCTTCTTTCTTTTGAAATCGTCAATTATTTCGAAACTTTCTCCATTTCTTGACAACAAGAACTAGATCATCAAGTTCTTCATCACTTATGTTTGTGTTGGAGGATCCTTCATCGTTTGTCGATTTCAATGCAATTTGCCTCTTGGGAGGCTCCTTTATCTTTTCTTTGCTTTTTCTTGTTTTCTCCTTCGTTTCGGCATTGTTGAGCTCATATGTCATCAACGTTCCATATAGCTCCTCCAATGGATAAGTGTTGACATCTTTTGTATTCTCTATCAACATCCTCAAGGAGTTATAATCTTCTGAAAGGGACCTAAGCATTTTACTCACAAGTTCACCATTAGTGAATTTTAGATCAAAGTCTTTAAGGCCATTAATAATATCGGTAAAGAGAGTAATCATATCAACAATATGTTCATCTTGCTTCATAAAGAAATTTTCAAAATCTTTAGTCAATAGATTTATTTTAGTTTCTTTAACCTTGTTGGTACCTAAGTGAGTTATTTCTAATGCATGCCAAATATCATAAGCGGAATTACATGTGCTAATACGATTAAACTCATTTTTATCTAAAGCACAATAAAGTAAATTTTTGGCTCTAGCATTCAAAGACAATTTTCTTTTATCCTTTTCATCATATTCTTCTCTAGGCTTAGAGATAGTTTGGTCCGGTTTATCATCAACTTTAATAATTTTTGTAGGTACAAAAGGACAAAACTCAATGACTTCCCAATTATTATAATGTATTGATTGAATATAAATCATCATTCTAGTTTTCCAATAGTTATAGTGGGTGCCATTAAAAAAGGGAGGACGATTTGTAGGGTGTCCCTCAAGACTTTGAATATTTTGGTTAGCCATTACTCAAGATTGTACAATCTTTTTTAAAAAAATGAGCACCTTTCTCTGATACCAATTGATAGCCTAAGAATAACTAACCAAGAGGGGGGTGAATTGGTTTTCTCAAATCTTTTAAAAAAAATATTCTCAAAGTATGATAAAAATTAATCCACAAAAATATAAGCACAATATAAGTAAGTAAAAGGGAAGAGAGAGTGCAAATGATATTTTTATGGAGGTTCGATCCAACCAATGATCTACGTCTCCCGTTACCAAGCTCTCCAATACGAGCACGACCTTTCCACTATTTTAATTGACTTATGGTGCAATCTAAACCCTTACAATGTATCCGGTAACTTACAAACAAGGAGCACCGATCCTTATATAATATTGAGCTTTCAAGGAACCTCAATACGATCCAAAGATATAAGGAAATAGATTTGAGTATTTCTCTCTAAATGAATTATAGATACAAGTTTGGTTCTAAGAGAGAGACTAACACTTTAATGAATAGTAATAGATGAGGAAAGCTCAAGTGTTAGAAGAAAACTTTGTTGAGAATGATGAATCAAAAGTTTGATATAATCACACAAAGTTTTTCAATGAAAGATATTGAAGATATAAATATGATGAAGCTTTGAATGAAGTTTTTCAATATGATTCTCTCTATAAATGTTCTTGTAAGTGTTGTTGAATGATAATAAATGAAGTGGTATTTATAGAGATAAATTTTTGTCACTTTCTATTGAAACGGATGACCAAACGGTCGACCGGTCAGAACTAGCCGTTGAACTGCAAAAAATCAGAGCAGACACTTTTTGGAGAGTGACATTCAAACGGTCGACTGGTTAAAACGGATGACCAAAGGGATGACCGTTTTTACAGTTTTGAAAAATTGATTTTTGGCTTTGATAAAAATATTTTATGCAAGTGATAATGACATATGTTTTGTGCATAAAAATATTTTGAGCTTTCATTCATTTAATTGTTAAAGATTAAAGAGTTAATACCTTTACAATTTTATCTAAAAAATCTATTCTTTGATCTTGATCTTGATCTTCGAGTCTTGAGTTTTGGATCTTGAGATGCTTGAACTCTTGTATTGATTTGACTTTGATCTTGACATTGCATGAGAGTTCGATTTGTACTACTTTGAATATTACATGAAAATAGATTGTTAGTTAACATAACTAATTTGTTTGTTATAATCAAAACATTAAGGTTTAAAGTTAACTATAGGTCAACAGTATGTACATGTATGGAAATTTAGTTGAATTTGTTTTGTAGTCAGAGTTGATTCCATATCAAATTCCATACTGTTTTGTAGTGAAGATGAATGATCATTTGTATGGATTAATTATTCGCTCAAACTCCATGAAATTAGTGCTCAAGTAAGAGAAAAAGTTGCTCTATTTATTATTTCACAAGTTAATTACATAACATAATCAAGGCTAGAACTAAATAATTCATTTCCATTAATAATGGCAGAACACGGCTGAAACTAAATAATTCATTTCGAAATGGTCGAACAATTTTCACATTGTCCTTACACTTACACTTAGTGCTCATAATTCACACAAATACTTTCATCACAACAAACACAAAAATAGAGATACATGAAAACATAAAAACATCCCAGCAATTTTTTACCTTACTCATATCATGCCGAAGTGAACACACCATGTCTTCTAACTGCTCTACCTTGTCAATTAACCTCCGCACATTACACTTCAATTTAGTCAAATCTGTACTTGTTTGTTCACGTCCTTCAGACTTCCACCTCATATTAGATTCAACCTCATCGGCCCAACTGAACCCCCCGCACATTACACCATCCTGCAATAGCAAAATATAATTGAAATCAATGCAATTATCCAATCCAAAAACTACAAGATGAAATGTCACTTACCTTCATACTATGACATCTCCAATATTATCGATTTGGATTCCTTTCGGAGTGCGAGATATGGATCCTCATATACGTACCACATCTACATCTAAGTCGTGGCTGAAGATCATTTTCACTAGAAGAAGACATTGTTCCTTACTTATCTGTTATTCGAAGATTACACCAATATCACATGAATACCAATAAATTTCATACGACATACAATCTATTATGAATTTAGAAATATATAGGAGGCTCCTATCATGCTTCGGACTAGATGCATACTGCACCGCCATGGCTGTAGAACACCGGTTGCATGACCTCCATTCTCATGCCGTCTGGGCTGCCAAGCCAAGATACAGAGCAAATGGTTTATTTACCGAAATTGAACAATCATAAAAAATCAATATAATTGATCATCACAGCCCGTACATCAATTCTAGTCCCGTTCTCCTGCCCAATTCAGAACAAATTTACATCACATGCCCTATCTTCCTCTCCCCTCATACATGAATAACAAATCATTGGTTGGATGGAGATGGACAAATAACTAGCAGCCCACATTTGCAATTAGGAAACGAACTGGACTACGCTAATTCAAAGGGACAAATCAAGTATCCATTAGCCAAAACCGATTATGACAAATCGATTACCAAAATCAGGATCAAAGGTACCAATTCACGCAAAAAAATTCAAATTTCAACAAAACAAACAAACCCTATTATAAAATCATTGGGTAGAAATAATATTGGCATCAAACAATAATGATTCTCCAATCTACTTCTACCCTGAGATGTAGTTTTCCGACCACATTCACTGGTTCGCAAGAAACACATTAATAAGTATCCGGTTGCTTTAATACAAACATCCAATGACACGAACTTGCGAAATGATGCTCATACCGGATTCGACTGTGATTTTCAAGTGAGGGCAGGAGCTCTACGGGTAGGAGGTAACAAAGAGTACAAGGGAAGAAAGGAGAGACATCGATGGTAGAAAGTGGAGACAGAAAGTGGAGGTACAACACAGTGAGATGAGCACACAGCGACGGTGATGGTGGGTCTCCGGCGAGAGAAGTGGTGGTTCCACGGCGGCGGCGGCGGCAGCGGCGGTAATCGAATTTCTAGGGCACCGATTTTGGAGCTTGCAGGGAGAGAGAAATGAGGGCACCAATGTGTGTGTGTGTGTGTGGGAGGGGGAGTTGGTTGGTGTTATATTAATTCATCTCAGATGGCCCATTTTAGATGACATGTACAACTACGTAGATAGTGGAGAAAATAACTCCCAGATGGTTGGTGTTTTATTAATTCATCCCAGATGGCCTATTTTAGATGACATGTACAGCTACGTAGGATAGTGGGGAAAATAACTCTCTCCACTAGTTGGAGGAGAACAACCCCGATTAGATATAATCAAAGAAGAATAACACGCAAAACTACTTGTCTATTATCGTGTTTGGTATTATTCAGCCCCAATAACCAAACATAAATTATGGCATTTCAATAAGGCAAATTGAACAGAATTAACTTCTATTAATTAGAAAAAAAAGGTCAAATATTATCTATAATACTTTCAGTATCAATGACTACTTACTAAATATGTAGCTAGTGCATCATACGTGTCGGTGCAAGACATGCCTGGATAGTTAATTTCTTTTTCTTGTTTAACATTACATAATTTTGTACAATCTAACTCACCGAAGATGTCATTAGTAAATTATGCAATAGCTCAAATAATATATATGATATAGAACTAAATTGTTAGGCAAAAACAATAATAATATGTTTGGCAGGGAACAAGGGAACATTGGGTAGTACTTGATATTATTAAAAAACTCTTGTTCTTTATATTGTTTAGTCTCGTATAGTAAAGAATCTTGTAGAGGATATGTTGCATCTTTCTATAATAGTTATGAATTGTAAAGAAGAAAATAAATAGGTCACAATCACAAAAAAGGGAATAATTCAATGTTGATGTTGATAAAATGTTGCAATGGTTAGAACCGAAGAACACCGAGATGATTGCAAGGCACGTGATAAACTCTCTCCTTAAAATTATATTTGTTCCTTATCAAAGTGCACACGAGATTCAAATAAGTCTCTAAGATACAATAGAATCGAATAAAATATTTGTCAGCAAATATGCACTTTCTACAACAAACCCGAACACTAGAACTTGAAAATAAATATAAGAGACTATATTATAATTCTGCTTTATATTTGTATATAAAGTGAAGTTTTGAGTGCAAGAAAATTGTATGAATTTTATGCAAGAAGAAGTTGGGAGAATATAGAGAGAGCAAATTGAACTTTTTATTACTTTTAAATCAAGAATACATGAATCCTTTATATATAATTTGAAAATTGAATTTTACATGAATCCAGTGCACGTACACTGACCCAGCCAATTTTCTTGTTTTGTCAAATTTTCCCAGCTAGGTATGACTTGATGACTTGCTTCTTCACCTGTATTTCGCTACAAATATGTTGCACATGTCATGACGAACTTCAATTTGAAAAACTCTCCAACATTCAAACCCATGTATGAGTGCTAGACACGTTTGAAAACCCCAGAGCATTAAATTATGACCAAATCCTTCTATTGCAAATTGTTTCAGGTCTTAGGTTGAAATTAGTTTGGACCATAAAGGAAAAAAGATTTATTGAATAAAAAGGTAAATGAAAAAGATAGAATTTAGTTATTTAGACATTTAAAGTAAATATATTGGACCACATACACCAATGTCTTCAACTCTTCAAGGAAATGGTCACACTGCCAAAAGTGATAAATGATAATATTTTTTTTTTTTTTTTTTTAAATAAATAGATTCTACTTGTTCCTTAGTCGAACCACAATGACACGAAATGCGGCTCCTTGAGTATATGGAATTAACCTGATCTCTTCTAAAGGCTCTCAAGAAAGTTGCTTCAAATGCCAAATTACTTAAAATTTTCTTATTTTAATTTGAAATGGATGTTGGACCACAAAATCTTTCGCCTTTAATCTACGAATTAAACGGAAAGATCATATGACAAGGATTGGTGAGCTCCCACTATGCTAAACCGCCAGCGCCGACCCCGTCACGTGAACTGGGCCCTCTGGCCCTAATAAATATGGGCCCACTATCAGATTATTCTCTAATTAATACTTGAGGATGAAGAAGGCTTTGATACAAAGAAAAATCAAAATCATAACTGAAATTAGTAAAATAAAGAAGGTTTTTTTTTTTTTTTTTTTTTGGTGTGGTGATTTCTTCCCCGATTAACTCATAATTGTCATTTTGAAAGCATCTTTATCGTGGCTCAAACATGGCATTTGAGTTAGTAAGTGAAATATTTTGTGATCGAAGTCTCCAAACTTGTCCTGAAAAATAGATAAATAAATTTCGAATCGACGACTTTATAGTTTATATCCATCTCTAAATATCTGACATTTTGTAGACTCAACGGACTTCATAAATGTAAGGTCGCAGGCCCACATAGGAAACAGAGAGACAATTATCTTTCAGTCTTAAAAAAAGATCCAACATAAAATGAATATATCAATAAAAAAAAATTGTGAAAATTAGGAAAAAGGAATACAACTATCGTCCGGTGCTCAAAAAAGACCCAACATGAAATGCATACATCAATTGAAGAAAATGTGAAAATTAGGAAACAGGAAGACAACTATTGCCTGGTATTAAAAACTACCCAACATGAAATGTATAAATCAATAGAGAAAAATTCCAATTATTAGGCCCATGATAAGTGGCTGTGGTAGGGGCCATTTCAATTCAGGAGACATATTGTTTTTCCATTTTTTTTCTTTTTCTTTTTGGGGTATACCAAATTGCCATTTTGAGTTGAGATTTTGATATTTAAAAAAGAATTGATTTCACCAACGTTTGATTAGAAGAATGTGTTCTCATAAAGCGACCTGAAGTTCTGAATAGGGATTAAGAAAAAGTAGAATCCGTATCGACTATGTCCAACTAAGACTTTGCAACGATGGCCAGTATTATGAATCAATTAGTATTAGTGAAAATTAGTTTATGTAACTACATTTATTTTTTATAAACTTAAAAAATAATGTATAATTTTTTTTAATATTACTGTTACACTTTCTAGTGACATGGACACATAACAATGACAATGGATCATGTTGGGCCGACTCGACCTTTAAAGAGACGGCCTAGCAATGGCTCGGCCTGTGGCTCGTGGGCCACACGAGCCACATGTGAAATTTTAATTTAATTTTTTTTTAGTTTAAAAAGAAATAAGTTATGATAAAATTGACATTTCAAACACTCCACCTTTTTTTGGACTTGAGATCGGTTACTTTTAGTGTTAGAATTAAAATTATACACGAACAAGTTGTTACGTGTACAATTTTTGGTAAACTTAAATATCAACACTTAAAATGAATAAAAATGAAATAAATTTATACAAACTATAATTACATTTTATGTACCCAGTTCTTGCACCTCTTCGGCCAATATGAGGTCTACTTTATTTTGGATTCGAAGTTCTAGATCCTCCCAATCTTTTAAACACATTAAACTCTTTAATATGTCTAGTTTTAATCTTGACTTCATATCATTTAGAATCCTATCACCTGTATTAAAAATAGCATCCGATGCTACAGTTGTACCAGTGGTGTTAGTAGATCGCGTACTATAATAGAAACAATTGAGTATTGATGCTCGTTTTGTCTCCACCACCTAAGTATATCAAAATTATTTCTCTCATCTTCATCTAACAAATTAAGCATGTCATGACCAAAATATATAGCTAACTTTAAATGTACGTCTCTAATATTTATTTCTGCATTTGTGGTACTGAAAACTGAAGAAAAAGAACTAGATTGTTGAGCTTCCTTAAGTAGAAGAAAACTCCAATAATCGTTAGCGTTATTTGATGACGAATAAGAGATTGGTGTCGGAGGTCTTCTAACGTTCCTATCGATTTTTGTTGCATAAAAGTCGTACATTTCACATAATATTTTTTTTCCCTAAATTACCATAAATGGATTACCGTAACTTAAGTTATTAGAAATTTCTGAAATAGTATGTTTTGTACTTTATAAATTTACTATGGGATCTATAATTGACGCTAACGAGAACAACACATGCAGTTCTTCCCAATATTTTCTAAACTTAATTTTTATTGCTACTACAATATCAGAAAAAATTGCAAATGTCTTATATTTATTAAAATTATTTGCAATACAATAAAAGTAATTTAAAATTCATAGACTAGCAGGGTAATATATGCCAGCACATGTGTTTGTGGCATCGAAAAAAACTTTTAAAAATTTTCTCATTTGGAATGCAATTTCCCATCATATGTTTGTAAATCGTATTTTGGACCGTATGAATATCAACCATTATAATAGACAGTTATACAATTTTCACAACATTTACATGCTTGAAGCATTAAATAAGTAGAGTTTCACATATTGCTTATTTCTGTACATAAAGATTTTGTTAAAAGGAAATTTTCTACGCATAATTTATCAAATACTTGTTTTCGAGAAGGTGAAGCAATAATATAATTTAAGGCATACCTAATTTTTTCTAATTGTGGG
Source organism: Forsythia suspensa (assembly GCA_023638005.1). Taxonomy (NCBI): domain Eukaryota; kingdom Viridiplantae; phylum Streptophyta; class Magnoliopsida; order Lamiales; family Oleaceae; genus Forsythia; species Forsythia suspensa. Next base: position 18,925,389 of record CM042667.1, read on the forward strand.
CCTATATACTTTAAACATCTTGGACAATTAAATAAAAAATATGATATATACATCGAACATGAAATAAAATTCCACCAAAATATGGATTTAATTCTTGAACTAATTTAACTATTACTATGTTATTAGGCGCAGCATTATCAAATGTGAAACTGCGAATTCTAGATTCATAATTAAATTCTCTAATAATTGTCATTAAATAATTAAAACTTTGTATCCCATTATGAGGGTAGTCAATTACTTTAAAAGCAATTATTCTTTTATGCATAATCCATAGTTGATCAATATAATATAAAGTGACAGCATATATCATTTATGATTTATACTGGACCATAAGTCCAAAGTGACTGATACAACATCAGGATATTAAGTTAAACCATTTATTATATTTTGTTTATTTTTATTATATAAAGCAATAGTATCAGCACGAAGAGTATTTCTAGCAAAAGACACATACCTTGGTTGAAGATATATTTGTACAAATTTTGTGAAGTGAGGGCTTTCCATTATGCTAAGCGGGAACTCACCACTGGCCACCAACTGAGTCATGCATTCTCGATGCATAGAGTCTTGTGAATACACCCAGCTGTTAAGATTCGGAGAAGAACTAGAAGATCCACCAGGAGATCCGAAATAAAGTTGAGCTTGATTGATATCAACTCCTCTGTGCTTTTGCATACACTTAGGAAAATGTCAGTTTAGATGGCTCGTGCCACTACTTTTTTGCCATGCAAAATTTTATTTACAATATTTACACATTGTCGTGAAGATTGGTTGTCCATTTGTGGTTGCACCGGTCTGCACTAATTTGAAATGATCCCAAAACTGAGCTTTTTGTTTTGCGACTATTTGTTTATTAGTCGACCCAGTAGTTGTATTAGTGTTGGTCATTTTTAATTCTTCATCGATATCATCTAAATCGACAATTGAATCAGTGTTCCCAATCCCATAATCACCACCAAATTCAAGAATTGGAACATCATTTAACCCACTAAAATCATCATGAATTTGGTGGTCAGTACTTCCTTGTAAGTTGTATACTTGTATTAATCCATATAGAAAATAGAAATGTAGAAGTAGAATTGTTGAAATGTAGAAATGTAGAAATTCAACTATAAATTGTACAATAACAGAGCTAATATTGACAAAATAATTTTTTTGAATTGTGTAGGTTAAGAGAGTTGTGAATTTGTGAAGAATAATGAATGTTTTAAGGGGTATTTATAGGGGGAAAAATAGCCGTTTGAAAAGAAGAAGAAAAAAGTTAAAAAGGACCAAATTAAAAAGGACAAAAGTGATTGTTTAATTTGGTCAACAGCTTCCGTGGACCAATCCACAGGTTGGCCCGTGGATTGGCCTATGAACTTGTCCAATGAGCCTACCCGTAGTCCCGAGCTAGTATCCATAACGGGCCGGGCCAACGGGCAGTCCAGCTCAATTTCCATACTTATGGACACATAAGGAGATGACTACATTGATTACATGAAGGACATGTAGATCAGTTAAACACGAAGAGCTCAAAATCTTTAATCCACCCAAACTCTTATTATAAATAAAGGACAACACTGCATAAAAAAAGTAAGTCATATTCAAAACTCTCTACTTTCTAATAATAAGCTTTTACCTAACTTTCATATATTATTGCCAAGTATAAGCAGTTCAGACAAAACATGAATCCTAACTTGAGCGTCATAGAGCATTCGATGGCCATCCTTGCTGTCTATGCTTGCTGACAATTGTGTGTGAGTGTGCAGGGTACGCAAGCTTCAAAAAATGAATGATCTTCTATTGTTGATCTTGGGTCTCACTAAAACTTAGGGTCAACATTTTGGTGTCGTCTGTGGAAACTGACATATTCAAAACCAATGCAAACACGTGAAAAAGCCAGCCAACCACAAAATGACTAAGATTTAGTTACTATGCTAAGTCAAGAGAGTTTTTGTATTTATCTAAAGAGTTTCTTGATAGATGCAAAAGAAGGATTTTGATATCAATTTGTGATACAAGTGTTCGATAAGCTATTTGAATCCCTTGGAAAATGGAAGGACGACCTTTGAAAAAATGAGGATTCTATGAGTGAACAACTTAGAAAAAGGGATTTTGTTAATCACGAAAAAAAATCTCCTTTGCCAAAAAAAAAGAAAGCAAACTCAAACCAAATTCTTGATTTGAAGAAACACTCACATAATTAGTGATAGTAATCGCGACACTCACCCAAGACGAACTAATAATCGCCAAAGTGAGAAAGCTGAAGAAGCTCCTAAAATAACACCACTCCAAAGGTTGGGAAGACGCTCAAGAGCACGTTTAGCACGCAACATGGAGCTCATGGCAGGCTAAATGTTAGAAATGCAACGACAGCAAGCAGCCCAGACTGCAGCTCTTAATGCTTACTTACCTTCTACCCCACAAGCGTATCCTTAGTATCCTCCTGGGGTATATGGAACCAGCCAGCGAATGTTGAAGGGCAAGGCCAATACTTTCTCCCAAGATATTTCGAGGAGACTGAGCCTTCCCGGGTTGCCAATGTGTTTGAGAGACTGGGGAGCATACCCCTAGAAATAGGAGAGAAATGAGGGTAGTTGCGCAACACATATCTCCTATGCATCATAATTATCAACCCACTTATGCAGTTATGCCTTAGCTTGTACAATTTTTCGCACAAGTACCAGCTGGAGTAGTGCCTCAGACACAACATGTCTAAAACCCATTAAGGGCTTCTCCTCCTCAACTTCGATCTTTCGAAATTGATGATGATTAGGAAGTAAGCCCATTTTATAAAGGAAAATACTGTGTTCCTCATTATTTTGAGATGCCGAAGATAGGCAAATATGTTGGCCGAGGGGATCCTGATGATCGTCACTTAAATTACAACGCCAGCATGAGAATAATCAGAGCAACGCTAGTACTTAAATGCAAGGCATTCCCTCTAACGTTATAGGTAAATGCTCTTAGATGGTACAAGAAGCTTTCCTCTGGAAGTATTCACAGTTGGAAAGATTTAAAAACAGTTTTTAGAAATGGGTTTGTCTCTTCAAGGCCCAACCAACTTACTCTCCAACGTTTACAGGATATAAGACAAGGAAATGGTGTATCACTGAAAATCTATTTAGCCCGGTTTATTGAGGAGATGCACAATTGTGAAAACATCACAGAGGCAGAAATGTTCTCCACGCTCAAATGAGGCCTGGACATGAGTAGCATGTTTTGGAGGGATGTTCGAAGCATGTAGCCACGCGATTATAATGCTTTGGTAGACCTGATGAAATAGGAAATCATATATGAAGAAATGGCACAAGCTAGAGATAGCCATGCCCAGCAGCACTAAAACTAAGGGTGACAGGTAAACGTCAAACCATCTGATGGAGTTGCTCGCAACCAAACTAGGCATCGTTAGGGAAGCTCCATACGCCCATTCCCTAGAACGGGATCAAGCTATGCTACAGAAATCACGGAGGCAATCTCTAACTTGCATGATAGATTGAACGCTCCAACCCATGATGCACATATGCAAGAAGCAGGCTCGAGTAAATAGTCCAAGAAGCCATTTACAAGGTCATACTACACCTATCATAGGTTTTATGGGTAATAAAACAGAAGATTGCAGTGACATACAGATGATAGCCGATCAAAGAACGCAAAGGAAGGTTAATTCACCAGTTGGAGGAAGCAGAAAGAAAAAATACTATCCTTACCGGTACAATGAGTTGTACCGTGTCCAACGTCACAATGTGAGGAGTGAAAGGCATGGAAGATAAACTAATATGATAATGTGGAGACGAAGCTAGGAAAGGAAAAATGTTCCATGGTTGGGAAGATAGGATAGGGATCAAGCCTCCGTAGCTAGCCCAACCACCTATTCGTGAGATTGATACCATTTTATGAGGCCCCCATCTTGGTGGAAGCTCTAAAAATTCATAGAAAAGGTATATCCAGGAAGCAAAGAAGCCCGCTAGTGTTAACTACCACCTGGATGCCCATCATCTGGGCACAAAAAGGACGGATCTGATTACTTTTACTTCCAGTGATGCAATTGGTGTACATTTTTGCATAATGATACCCTAGTAGTCTGCACAGTTGAAGCCAGAAATGGCTTGGGAAGGATGATGATGGATGATAGAAGCTCTGTCAATATCATATATGGTGCCACATATGATAAGATAGGGATATAGTCACCTTTAATCCCAACTCTTGATCCCATCTACAGTTTCACTGGGGACTCTATCATCTCTAGAAGAACTGTCATTTTGATGACTGAAATGAGAGAAGCACATACAACCATAAGAACTCCTATAGAGTACTTGATTGAGGATAAAAGTTTCTCGTATCACGGTGTCCTTGGTAGACCTGCTCTAATTGATTTAGGTGCTATGACACACACCAAGTTTTTATGCATAAAGTTCTCCATAGATTGTGGGATAGCCACTCTAAAGGAAAACCAATGTGAGTCCAAGTCATGCTACACCAATGCTATGAGAAGGTTCGTAGATTGGAGAGTCCATATGGTTGACATTGAGACGGTGGAGGTTCCAGAAATTCCTAAAAAAGATGGATGAAGGACATGATGGCGAAGGAAATGTGCAAATGAGAAAACGTGAGGATCCCAGTGATTTAGACCTGTGAATTGAAGAGACAGAACCTTAGCATCTCCGGCTAAAAATTTGGAATGCTTTTATGCGGACCCACTTGACCCAGTGAAAGAATTACAGATAGAGAGGGGCTCCTCTAAAGAGTTCAAAAATTAATTGAAAAAGTTCTTGTCCCAAAACTTAGACGTATTTGCATGGAAGCATCGGGATAGGTAGGAATCAATCTAGATATTGCCTGCCATAAGCTGCAATTAGATGTCAAACATTCGGGGCATAGACAGAAGTGATGGCTCATGAGCCCTCAAAAATATGCAGCCCTAAAGGAGGAGGTACCCAAGTTATTGAAAAATGGTTTTATAAGGGAATGTCGTTACCTAAAGTGGGTTTCTAACCCCGTTTTGGTGCCGAAGTCCAATGGGAAGATGAAGGTATACATTGACCTCTCAAATGTTAATCAAGCTTGCCCAAAGGATAACTTTCCTCTTCCTCGCATAGATCAGTTGGTCGACGCTATTGCCAGACATGAGATGCTCAGCTTTATGGATGCATACTTCGGTTATGACCAAATCTCCATGTATCCACAAATGAGAACTTAGTTATTTCATAACAGATAGACGACTGTACTGCTATAAAGTTATGCCCTTCGGTTAAAAAAATGCTGGAGCAACATATCAAAGGTTAGTAAACAAAATGTTTGCTAAACTACTGGGTGTTACTATAGAAGTGTATGTAGATGACATGCTTGTTAAAAGTTTGGTGGACAGAGATCACATCAAATATCTGGGATAAACATTTGGTATACTAAGAAGGCAAAAGATGAAGCTGAACCTTCTCAAATGTGCCTTTGGCGTTACTTTAGAAAAATTCTTAGGGTTTTTGGTGAACCGAAGAGGTATTGAAGCAAATCCTGAGAAGATTAGGGCATTGCTTGAAATGAATTCTCCTCGGACTCCGAAAGAAGTTCAAAGTTTGACTGGCAGAATTGTGGCCCTGAGTCACTTCGTCTCGAGGTCCATTGACAAATGTTAACATTTTTTAAGGTGTTAAAAGAGAAGAAGAGATTCGAATGGACAATTGAGTGTGAGGATGCCTTTCAAATCCTAAAGAGACATTTGGGCCAAGCTCCGCTCTTGTCTAAACCCGTTGAAGGGAAACCTCTAATATTGTGCCTAGTAGTTTCTAGCAAAGTAATTAGCATTGTGCTCATCAGAGAGGGAAACAATCATCAGCAGCACGTTTACTATGTGAGTAAGGTTTTACTTGGTAGGTTCGTTATCCAGACATGGAAAAACTTGCCCTAGCTTAGGTGGTAGCTTTTAGAATACTTAGACCTTACTTTTAGTCGCACATCGTTCACGTGCTTACCAACTTTCCTCTGAGTCAAGTAAGATACATTCAAGTTCCTAGAGCTGAGAATTACAGTGTAGATGCATTGTCAAAGTTGGCTAGTAGTAAGGACTTCGAGCTTTTTGGGTATGTTCCGGTTGAATTCCTTTCTAAACCCTCAACAGGGCAAGACGACCACATCCTGACCCTTGAAAGTAAAGCGTCATGGATGAAACCCATCATAACTTACTTAGAGGACTGGGTTCTTCCTAAAAATAGGGAAGAAGCCCAGAGGGTGCAAAAGCTTTTAGCCTACTTTGTCATAAAGGATAGATTGCTCTACAAAAGGGGTTATTTTTTTCCCCTTCTCCGGTGCATTGGACCGGATAAAGTTGACTACATCTTGAGAGAAATTCATGAAGGAGTATGTAGCAACCATTCGGGGGCTATATCGCTGGCCACAAAATCCTTAGACAAGGATATTATTGGCCCAACCCTAAAAAGGATGCTTGTGATTTTGTTCGCAAATGTGATCAATGCCAACGCTTTGCTAATCTGCATAAATAATCGCCTAGGACATCCAGGTTGTAACTAGTCCATGGCCTTTTGATAAGTGGAGAATAGATATTATCGGACCCATGCCACGAGGACGGGAAAATCAATGTTATGCCATTGTAGCCATCGACTACTTCACTAAGTGGGTCGAAGCGAAACCGGTGATGAAACTCACTGAGGCTAATACCTATAAATTTATTTGGATGAACATCATCTGTAGGTTTGTTATTTCTCATTCCTTGGTATCAGATAACGCAAATCAGTTTAGGAATCACCAAATTGAAGAGTTGTGTGACAACTTGGGAATAAAGCAACATTTCTCATCCTACATCATCCACAGGGTAATGGCCAAGTGGAGGCTGTAATCAAAACAATCAAATACACATTGAAGAGGAAGCTTGAATCTGCAAAAGGAGCATGGGTAGATAGTTGACGTAGGTGCTATGGATGATACTCACTACCTCCAAGATAGCCATTGGAGAAACTTCATTCTCTATGGCCTACGAAGCTAAAGCAATGTGTCCTGTAGAGATTGGGCAACCTTTCCATAGGCAGATCCATTTTGAAGAAATTTCCAATGAAGGGCTGGGAAGAGCTAATTTGGATCTCTTCTAGAACTGTGGAATGATGCACAAGATAGGTTGAAGCGATACCAACAGAAGATGGCTCGTTATTACAACAACAAAAATAAAAAGTCACTCATTTCGAGTTGGGGACTTCATCTTAAGGAAGGTATTCTTATCTTTCCAAGACTTGGTGTGGGCACACTAGGACCAAATTGGGAAGGTCCTTACAAAGTCATCTCTGAAGTGGTCCCTGGGACGTACAAAATAGAAGACATGTCCGGCAAATCTATACCACATCCTTGGAATACGGAGCATCTTCACAAATATTACCAATAAAGTCAACTTCCATGTTAAAGCAACTCTGTTAATGAAATTAAAGTATATTCTGTGAATGTCTTGAATGATCTATCTATGGCATAATAGATGCCCCTTAAACATAAGCTACTCATGGGAAACATTTACCTTTATCTTCACTCAAATATCAAACTTACAAAAGGAAAGTCTTATGCAATTCAGAGAATGAAACTTTACTTATTTGTTAACTATTTCAACTTTTTGGAGACCTTACGTCAAATTAAAACTATAGACTCCGTTAACTGTCATTCAACTTTGAGGTAGCACATAAGCTTCCTAATACAAAGTGATTGAATCGACGAGTTAGTCAGTTGGAGAGCTCAAGTGGCCCCAATATTAAATTGTCGGAGTGCCTACACTTGCATGAATATTAAAAGCTGTGTTGTAAATTACAATCTGGTTTAACACCTTGTCCTTAATGGTGAATGTGGCAGAGACATATGGAAAAGAATGAGTCAATATAAGATCACCTTTAACTCATTTTGTATATCCAATTTGTTGCTGGAGTGCTTATACTTTGTTAATATTTGAAGCATTGTCATGTGGAGTTATTGTTTCAACATAAGTAGGAGTCGTAATGTAGAGTTAATAAAGAAGGAACTCAAACACAATAGCTTAATTATTGCATTAAAAATTTCATACGTACAAATTCAAGATTTGATTCAAAATAAAACAAAATACGTCTTCATAAATAAGCACATAAAACCCTATTCTAAGCTCTGTCAATTGGAGGCTGGGCTGTTTCTTCTCCGACTTCCTCCGGAGTGTGATAGTCTGCTTCGATGGATGACAAGTCCATATTGGGATAAAGCTCTTTCAGCTCTAAAAGCACCTGCCGGGCTCCGAAGTTGACAAAGAAGGACTCAAGATTTTCATAGTCTTGAGTAAACTCAAATTGATTTATGAAATTCTCTATCCCAGCCCTCACCACTTCTTCCTTGCCCTGCTCCAACTCAGTATTATTTTCCTTCAAGCCATAGCGTTCTGCCTTCTAAGAGTCCAGGACATTCTCCAATTCAGCAACCTTGTCAACCTGCCCATTCTTTTGGTCATTGGCCTCTTCTAAGGCTTTGGCGATCAATTTCTGAGCCCACGTGGCATGATTGTTTTTTTTGTTGAGAATTCGGCCACATCGGACTCAGCATTTAGCAAGTCCTACTTTATTTTGTCCCTCTCCTAAGTCAGGACCCTCATATCCTTCTTTGTTTTATTCAAGGACCCCTGAAGCCAAGTAGCCCGCTCTTGGTAGTGGTACATGTCCTTAATTATTTTTTTGGCATTCCAAAGGGCTGTATCGGCATTTTTGGTGGTCAATTCCATATCTCGGACACTATTCTTCGCCTCTTCAATTATCATCATACACTGGGCAGCAAGTACCTTCACAGCAGTAAGTTTCTGACCAGAAGTGGCTTGTACATAATATTCCGCCCAACCCTCTGTTCAGAAGGAATCAACAGAAATGGTGGCCTTGGCTAAATGGTTCAAAAGCATACTCAGGACTGCTAGAGTGATCTCAGCCGGCCTCCCTTCCAAAACCTCCTTCACGTGTACAAGTTTCTCTTTTTCATTCTTACCTAGCTCGAATGGGCCCTCCTGGTCACAGATAACAGACGTAACTTCTCATCTTCGTCGCTTAATGAATGCTTAGATGATGCTCCAACTCTGAAAGCAGCAGAAGTAGGCCTCTTATTTGTCTTTTCCCTGCCTCAGCCTTATTCTTCTCTATTTGCCTAGTCCCTGCCTCTTACTTTTGCACCATAAGCTGCAGACCTTGAGAAGACATGGCAGGACCAACATAGTTTGCCTTGGATCAGAAGAAGCTGAGGCAGAAGGCTAGTCCTTATCTCCGGCCTTGAGGCTCAGTCCGGAGCCTGGTTTGATCAACAGTTTTCTCTTTTATCACCGGATGGATCTTTTTTGCAACGAGCCCTGCCAACCCAATTTTAGGCAACGCATTTGATCTCGAAGAGACATATACAAAAAAACCATTTAAGTGCTTAATCTTGAACAAAATAAAATTCCACTAATACTGAACAAAGATAATGACCTTATTTCTTCATTAGTTTGTGGTTTACAAAAAGATGATATGTACAAATGGTGCCTGAGAAATCTCATTTGTAGAAGTAAAGCTGGCCAATCACTTCCAAATCTCCCTCTGTCAAAACATGCCCAGATACCTCACCTGCAATAAAAATTAAAATTGGTTAGAATAGCTAACCAATAAACACCATGATTAAAAAGTAAGACACAAGACTCACGCCGGTGGGATAAGGTTCGGGGGACAGTTATTTCAGGGACTGGATTACTTGGGTAAGTCTGCCAGTCCCTTGTCGCCCACAACTATTGGCTCCTTCAGTACTTGATCGATGATGGATGTCCAATAATAATTGGACTGTGGGATCCCTTTGAGTCAGATAATACCAATCATTCACCCCCTCCTTATGCTTTCCATCTCTCTTAGCACACTTATTTAATTTGAATAGAGTGTGGAAGACATATAGAGACATATGGTAGTCTGGGCTTACCTCTTGCCACAGGAGATAGGTCCCCACTTACTGGGTCTGATATTGGGGAATACTTGGAAAGGACACAAGTTGTAGCTATGGAGTATGGCTCTGAAAAAAAGGGTGTAAAGGTCCCGCACTCAAAGGTGTCAATCATTACAGCCACATGCCATTGAGGAGAATTGCAAGGTCAGTCCTCTTGACCTAACTCCCTCAGGACCTGTATTTATTCCTAAGCTTGTTGAAGTCAGACATACTTAACTCAGTAGGGTATTTATTACATTCCCAATAACTAAGGTCAGACTTAGGATCCTCATGCTCCCCGAACAACTCCCTAACGTACTCCACCCAACCCTCCACCTGGTCCATCTCGTTAGGTGTTAACCCAAGGTTGGCTCTATGGGTTTTAGGACTGACATTTATTCCTTTCCCAGAATTTACTGCCCCATAGGGTCGTGCTACCCCTTTGCCATTTTTATGCCTTAAACTTTCCTATTTTTGTTTCTGTAAATCAGCAGTTTCCTCTTATGTTAGTTTTGCCATCATAAATGTAGCTCCCTCTGCTTTGCTGTCAGAATCACTCAAATTTATTATCCCAGTAAATTGTTCAATCCTCTTTTTCTAATCATCCTAAAATAATTGGCATTGAAAGCCATTTAGAAATAGAGCAAATAGCTCTAATAAGCTCTGCCATAACTACTATATCGTCTGGAGCAGTTCCCCAAACCTCATCCAAATTACTACCACCACTGTTGTCCATCTTGCGGTGGTGAGAATTGTGTTTCTTTTGGAATGAAAGAAATAGATAAATATTAAAACACAGTCAATATATGAAAGTATAGACAGAGACACACGCTGAGCAAGACGTGAATATACGTTTCAAATTAGAACAAATATACCTTGGAGACCTTCCTTTTAAAATAGACAACGTAGCAAAAATATGACCAAACAATGAAGGAATGAATATTTTTTGTACATAGAGAGCGTTTCTTTGGTTGAAGAAGAAACATAAATTCTTTTGAATGCTCTTAAAAATTCAAATTAGCGTGAAAAAGCTAAGTGCAATGTGACCCAAGCCTTTTATAAACTTTAAGACACCATCGTCACCATTCATTTTGGCATACCACAGATGTGGTCCATCTATGTGTCCCTCAATCAAGACCATTGAAGCTAAAGAGCAGAAACTCATGAAACATCTAGTGGCTCAGATTCAGCATAATGCACATGTACAACTGCGTTTCTTGGGAACTAGTCATTTGCTCAAACCCCCATCATTACTTTTAAACATTTCCACGCCATCATTCCAAGCCGTCAAATAATCTTGGAAATGCACGATGTTCTGCTAGCACATAACCTTCTGAACCATCCAACGATCACTCCTAAATTAATGATAAAATTGTTTCCATATCAAGTGTAGTAGCTCCGGACATAAATCTTGATCTTTGACACTATTGATAAGGATCATTTCGGCATTCCAATAATACTTCAAACCTATTAGTGACTATAAAATACGAATGCCCCCAATTGTCCCCAATTGTCCATGTTAATCATTACTCCGATCCCGAAGGCCAATGTAATAGAGCAAAAATTCTATAATGTTATCCCATGCTAATGTATCTAGAGCGTATGCTTACTTTGAGCACTCTAATTTCTTCAAAGTAACAGCGTCGGAAGCACGCCTAAGCTAGTTAAGGCCAGGAGTGCATTACCGACAGAAGGGATGAGACGACCGGTGCACACCAGAGGCAGACCGGCCGACCCAACCCAAAGTCTAACTATGAATTTTTTAACTACAACAACTTAAATATATGCTATTGGAGCTAGAATTACCGCAGCTACTGGCACCAGACTTGCCCTCCAATGGATCCTCGTTAAGGAATTTAGATTGTACTCATTCCAATTACCAGACTCAGTGAGACCAGTATTGTTATTTATTGTCACTATCTCCTCGTGTCAGGATTGTGTAATTTACACGCCTGTTGTCTTCCTTGGATGTGGTAGCCATTTCTCAGGCTCCCTCTCCAGAATCGAACCCTAAATCTCTGTTACCCGTCATCACCATAGGGAAGAAATTTGAATGATAGGAAACAAAGTTGATAGGGAAGAAATTTGAATGATGCGTCGACGGCATGAGGGTCGTGCGATCTGTCGAGTTATCATGAATCATCACAGCAACAGGCAGAGCCCGCGTTGACATTTTATCTAATAAATGCATCCTTTCCAGAAGTCGGGGTTTGTTACACGTATTAGCTCTAGAATTACTACGGTTATTCGGGGTTTGTTACACGTATTAGCTCTAGAATTACTACGGTTATCCGAGTAGCAGGTACCCGCAAACAAACTATAACTGATTTAATGAGCCATTCGCAGTTTCACAGTCTGAATTAATTCATACTTACACATGAATGGCTTAACTTTGAGACTAGCATAAGACTACCAGCAGGATCAACCAGGTAGCATTCCTAATTGACATCGACCTCACATGGACAGAGCCCAAAGACCCAACCAAGACGAAGAAGACCGTCACTTGTACGAAGCGTCGAACGCTTGTTTGGGGTAGATAGATGACCAATGGCCTCATACCCACTTAGTATTCCGCATCCAAGAATTTGAGCATGTCGTTGTGGAAGAGTTCGAAATCTTTAATCCACCCAAACTCTTATTATAAATAAAGGAGAACATTGCATAAAAAGGTAAGTCATATTCAAAACTCTCCACTTTTTACACAATAAGCTTTTACCCAACTTTCTATATTATTGCCAAGTATAACCAGTTCAGACAAAACATGAATCCTAACTTGGACGTCGGAGAGCATATGGCGGCCATCGTGGCTGCCTATGCTTGTCGAAAATTGTGTGTGAGTGTGTATAGTACACAAGCTTCAACCAAGGAATAATCTTCTATTGTTGATCTTGGGTCCGACCAGAACTCAGGGTCAACAATTACTATAATCATTTAATTATACTGGATATGGATTAAAATTTGTTAATTAAGGTCATGTTTGGCATAGTTTTTTTTTTTTAAATTCTTTTTTTCTCAAACTTATTTTTAACCACATATTTTATGGGACCCACAACTTTTATCAAATTTTCAACTACACATTTCACCCGCAAATTACTCAATCCTGACATGGAGAGGTAGTGACAATAAATAACAATACTGGGCTCACTGAGTCTAGTAATTGGAATGAGTACAATCTAAATTCCTTAACGAAGATCCATTGGCAGACAAGTCTGGGGCCATCAGCCGCGGTAATTCCAGCTCCAATAGCGTATATTTAAGTTGTTACAGTTAAAAAGTTCGTAGTTGGACTTTGGGTTGGGTCGGTCGGTCTGTCTCTGGTGTGCACCGGTCGTCTCGTCCCTTCTGCCGACGATGCGCTTCTGATCTTAATTGGCTGGGTCGTGCCTCTAGCACTATTACTTTGAAGAAATTAGAGTACTCAAACCAAGCCTACGCTCTGGATATATTAGCATGGGATAACATTATATGATTTTGGTCCTATTACGTTGGCCTTCAGGGATAGGAATAATGATTAACATGGACAATTGGGGGGCATTCGTATTTCATAAGGGGATGAATACATTGATTGCATGGAGGACACATAGATTAGTTAAACACGTAGATGAGTTCAAAATCTTTAATCTGCCCAAACTCTTATTATAAATAAAGAAGAACATTGCATAAAATGGTAAGTCATATTTAAAACTCTATACTTTTTACATAATAAGCTTTTACCCAACTTTCATTTATTATTGCCAAGTATAACCAGTTCGGACAAAACATGAATCCTAACTTGAGCGTCGGAGAGCATACGATGGCCATCGTGGTTGCCTATGCTTGCTGAAAATTGTGTGTGAGTGTGCAGGGTACATAAGCTTCAAGCAAGGAATAATATTCTTTTGTTGATCTTGGGTCTGACCAGAACTCAGGGTCAACAATTACTATAATCATTTAATTATACTGGATATGGACTAAAATTTGTTAATTAAGGTGGTTTTGGCATATTTTTTTTTAATTCTTTTTTTTTCTCAAACTTATTTTTAACCATATATTTTATGGGACCCACATCTTTTATCAAATTTTCAACTACACATTGCACCAACTTTTTTCAAAATCTCCTAAAAAAATTATTTAAAACTCCAACAAACAGGTACTAATTCATTTTCAAACATGTCAAAATAACAGTTACAACCTATTTTTAAAGGACCAAATCATATTTATCCATAAATTAAGGAGTGATTGATGCTAATAGCTAAATTATCTCTCTACCCACTCACTCTTTGTTATGTAATCTTAGAAGAAGAAAATTCTTAACCATTGTCTTCGATTCTACTTTCAAAAATCAAGTAACAAAACAACGAATTTCTCTGAATTGTCAATGGCTTTCGCACGTAACAGTAACAAATCGAGATGTAAAAGCAAAAACCGACGAAATAGTCCAGCTCTAAAGAAATTTTTTTTCGAGAAAAGTCACGACCCAGGCGTTGAAGAAGAATTACATCGTTCCGGTGCCCGTGGGAAAAAAAGTTTATTTTTTATTCATTATTATATACATGTAATATGATTGTTCAAGATTTGTATTCATGGTCCCAAAAAAGAACAATTTTTTGGTGCCCTTTTCAAAATAACGAGTGCTCATTATATGAAGTTCATTTAACGTAATACATGCTAAATTTGAATTATATAGTATATATGGGTATTTTGGTCATTAACAAAATTAATCATTTTTTTTGTGGCATATGCAAAGCTTCTTTTTCTATTTATGTTATTTTTTCATCAACTGCATGTGTAATTATCCCACTCAATCAAGAGCGGAATTAGGGGGACAGCCTGGGCTCAAGTCCAGGGCTGCCCAAAAATTTGGCCCATTTTGTATTAAAAAAAAAGCCCAAATTCAAATGTACTTATGCATTTTGTTTTTTTTGTAATGTAGTCATTGAATTTCGCAGGCTTCAGTCATATATATAACACTATTAAAGGATTTAAATAATTTTTGTTTAAATATTTTGTGTATCGACTACATAGCTTAGTTTTAGATAAAATAAATATAGATTATATTATAAAACAATTTTTGTACATTGACTACATAATAATTTTTGTTGAGAAGACCTTGTTAATAAAATAAATATAGATTCTATTATAGAAAAATTCACAACTGTAAAAAATCGTCGGACACAACTTTCTTTAGCTAGTTTTATATCTTGAATATTTTTGTGTAATGACTTCTTGTAAGCTTTATAAAGATTATGATTTATAAAAAAATATTAGATTATCATAAAAATAGACTAAGCAATTGTGTTTTGAAAAAAATAATTTCGTGGGCACTGCTCCCGAACCCCCTGAGAGGCAGTTCCCTCCTCTTCCAGCCCAGTCCTAAATCGTATCCTAGCTCCGCCCTTGCACTCAATAGTATGGTATTTTGTTTGAACTTGATGAATATCATAGATTGTTCATGATTTTGTTTTTTGTATGAAAAAATGAACAATTTTGTGTTTCCATCCGAATAAACATCGAAGGTCAATTAATTGATTGAACTTCTTTTGACATCATTCATAAGTGAGTTGTCAATTAATTTGCGTCTCTGGGTTATTGTGTGGTCATTATACAATGTTATTCAAATTTCTCTTTTGTCGCTAAGTGAAAAATCTTCCGTTTCTGTTGAATGCTTTTTGTCATCATCTTCATTTATAGGCTCACTGTTAATGTAATCGGCTTTTCATTGGTCATGATGAAAATCATCAAACTCCCCGTTAACATTCAATTTTAAGATTCATGTACTTTATGTTATCCGTTATCATCTTCATAGAATTACTTATTTGTATGGATTTCGAAATTTGTGTTGCACATGACGGAAATCGTCAAGTCATCCGTTAACATTCATTTTTTAAGCTTCATTTTTAAGCTTTTTTTTCTCCATGTTCATCTCATTTTGTTAACTCTAGTTGTCTTGATTAATCGAGTCGTTAATGACCGATATTACAGACTATTTAATGTTTCCTTATATTGATAACTTCATGACTGAGGCATATTTACTGATTTCCTATTGTGCCACAACTCATTGTCAGAACTTAATCTTACCAATATGAGATTGTTTGTATGGCTGGAAAGTAGTTCATGTTATTTACACCAAATATTGACATCTTCGTGATTGATGTTTATGTTCATTTTATAATATTTGATCTCTCGTTGTCACCACTTATTTTTATCAATATGAGACTACGGCTATGACTCGTACCTAATTGGTGTTAACTACATCACGACGTGTTCAAAACTTTTTTGAGTTAACATTGTCAAATTTTTGAGACATTTCGAAACTGGTGACGTGTCAAGAATATCTTAGTTTATAGTATTGGTAACAATATGAGTTTGTCATTCTATTGATGCCCCTAACGCCACAAAGTTGGACATGAACATGTTACCATCATCCGTCTCAATTCTTGTATACGATCTTGGATATAATTGTTTAAGCATACGTAAGCATTTTAGTAGTCTTCTATACAATATTGCTGGATTACCTCTTACTATCTCAAATGCACCTTCACGAGCCATCCAAGCCTTCTCGTAACTAATCGTTACTCTATAAGTCTTCATTATATCCCTTACAATGTCAGCTCGTGTGTATACCATCTTTGGAGAGATATACTTGTAATTGATGCTGCTCGCAATAACTAACCATGTAGCTTGTCTATATCTCCCAACACTATGTCCAATGGGTATGTGTGACTATTCTTTGTGTTTCTTATTTTGAACATTGTTCTCCTCTCGATTACCAAAGCTCTAAGTCCCCATTTGCAGTTATCATCCAAGCACTTCAATACATACTCATTGTCGATTGATTTGTACATTGTGAACTGAAATTTGTAGTTCATTGCATACAGTGCCACACTTGTCATTAAATACTCCTTATTCCTGAAAATTGTATTTTCTTTAACATCTACAATACTAGGTCGAGAGATCACGTTGCATTCAGTCTCTTCAATAATATGATCAGGATATATCACATTCTCACAAATATCATTACCTAATTCTTCAACTGTTGGAAATCTTGCTAACAATGACTTATCCATGGAGCCATATGTAGGGTGTTCTGTTATTGATGTTTCATGGAATTCATCGGTATCAGCTTCTGAATTTGAATTACCTAAGTATCCACACATAGTGGAAAATTTGTCAAATCCGATTTACTATTTTTGATTTGTATATAGAAAGACAAAGAACTGTTATTGCAAATCCAAATGAAGAGACCGTTCGTTAAAACTTGATACTGGACGGTTATAGCATACTCTGATTGATCCCTTTTTATCTTGTTCATTATCATCTCAACCAAGTTCATGTAGGTACACTCCAGCAGAACAATTATCCCAACCATCAAGTAATCATTGTAAGTGCATGTCTAATCTCACTCACCCTCGTAATAAACCAACGCACTTACACTTCTCATCCACGCATCATAAATTACAATTTAAAGTTATGGCTTGTTACCAAAAAATAATCACGCTAATAAAATATTTCTTTCAATATATGTGCAGTATACATAAAGATTTATACCTATCATTCATACCTGACTATAAAAATTTCCATTCTAGAAATGAAAATGGATTATGTTATCAACCGTGGAAACAAAAATGGATTATGTTATCAATTCATTTTTATTATAACCCCCATACTTGCCCCAAATATTGATAATTATGCCGCACAGGCTGTTGTATTTTCTTCACACATTTAAACATTTGTTGTCATATAGTCTGTTCTTTGCACCTTTTTCTCGTATGCTAATTTATCATGCATTTATCTCCAACCAAATAGATTATCCATGCCTTAAGCCTAAAAATTCAAAACTTCGATACTCAATCGCTACACAATTCAACATCATTGCATATTAGTTGTGTTATGTAGATTACAAAGTTAAATTCACGTTAGGCGGATGAGATACTAAATTACTTATAAAACTATTTCAAATTGTTTAGTCTTTATAACTTCTTTTATTGCACTACTGTTTCTACTCAATCAAAAAATCAATCCCTGAAAAAAATAGTTCAAAGAAATGATACTTAAATTGAAAAAATATTCATATACAAATTTCCAAGATTTCTTTTGCAAACCAAGAAATTAAAAATCGACAATTATTTGTAGCGGCAACTTCTTTTGTATTTTGAATTTATTGCTTGATATCCCCAAAATTATTGCTTGCCTCTTCCAATTGATTATGGTCTGCATGGCTTTCATTTTGAAATTTGAATTTACCATCATCTTAGCTAATAACTCTCTGATAATTTTGAAATGGCCGAGCGTTATCGTGTTGTTTAAATTTGCAAGTGAGCGATAATTTTGGGATGCTTATTGTTGTCAAATTTTAAATAACTCGCAAGTGCACAAATCTATTAGAATATAGAAAAGTAGCAACGAGGTCGATCCTACAAAAACTGTAATGAAGAAATTCTAATTTAATCCGAAATAACAATTATTCTAAGCTAGTTGGGTCGAAAGGAATTTGGTTAAAATAATTTAACTTAAAGACTAATTAATTATGCTAAAAAGTTGAGTTGAAGGTTCAAGTTGTTTAAAATACCAAGGTTTCGGAGTCTACAATTGTTGAACTTAGCAATTATCTAATTATTGATTAATTCTAAAAAACAAACGACAACTCGAAATCAATCTATTGTTGTCTTAAAATATTTATCAATTAAATTCAAAAGAAGAAAATCCATTATTGGCTCCCATTTGCTTCAATCTTAAATAACTTGAGTGTTTCCCATATCAAACTCAATTAAAAGAAAACAAATAATCAAAAGTTTCGCATCCTAAACATTTTATGTATCTCAAATCGATAATAAAATAATGAAAAATTAAAAAAAAATTAATAGAGCACGTTTAAGCCCCAAGCACGAATTAATTAAATTAATTTATAACTATAAAAAATACATGATATCTAAGATGAAAGAGATTTTATTTAATTAATCCAACAAAAACGAACCATGAAAGTTAAAGCTCGAAAACGGAATTAAAATGATAATAAGATAATCACTTCGTTTAAACAAGATTTCATCGTCTACCTTGGCTCAAGAAAATTAGAAGAACATAATTAATTTAAATACAAAGGATTTGAAAGAACTCGGAATGGATTGAAGGAGAAGAAATCTTCCAAAAACTCTTATTCGCCACGTAATTCTTCTCTCTTGTTTATAGCCATTTCTCCCCTTTAATTTGACCTAAATTTGGTCTTTGTATAGTGTTTTACTAATTTTGAAACTCGTGTACGTGAAAAGACGAAAAATGCACCGACTAGAGTTGAAAATAAGTTAAAAAATGTCTAGACAGACGGTAGACGTGCAAACAGGGCATTACTACGGTCAACCGCAGTTGACTACGGCAAACAGTGAGAAATTAACCAAAATTTGGTTCCAATCCCGAAATTGTAGACTTAGTACTCCAAGTTCCAATATGTATATTATTTGGTCCCCACTTCAAGTTTTAATTGCAGGTTCAGTCCTTTTTACTCCAAAGCTTTATGTTTGGTCCCAATACTTCAAAAACTTCCATCTTGGTCCCCAAATCTTCATAGTTGTTCACAATAAGTCCTAATTCAAATAAGACATTAATTAGTAATTTTATCAATAAATAATTAATAACAAAATAAGATAAGCGGGTAACATGTATACTAAAATTGCGCTAATCAAACACCCCCGAACCTAGATTTTGCTAGTCCTCGAGCAAAAATTGAGATAAAAATACTATTTATTCTTTTACCCTTTTTTTAAGGGTAAATAGCACCGGGGTCCCAAATATTTTATCCTTATGACGATGGAGTCCCAAACCTTTAATTTCTAGCACCAAGGTCCCTAACCTATGAAGCGTTAGCACCCGAGATCTTTTTTTGATAGAAACTGTTAGTTTGATTGTTAAATAGTCAAAAATTTATTAAAATAACTATTTTACCCTTAAATTGAATGGAAAAAAAGAATAGAAAAAGAAAAAAAAAGGAAAAAACAAAAATTGCAACTAAACTCCAACTAACAAAAAAGAAAAAATTGTAACTAACCCTACATCCAACTTCATCTTTATCTCCAAATCGCCGCACGTCACCACCCACCGGAAAAACCATTTTCACCATTTCCAACCAGGCCTTGAAGTCAGTAATCACCCATGTACTTCAAAGGTGGTGAAATACAATTGTTAACGCTATTTTGTCCCTCTTCTAAGGCGCAACCAACCACTTGCCAGAGTGCGCTTATGGATCCAATTTCAATATACAAATCCGCTCCAGTTTTTGTCGCCGGCTATTGTGGTTTGGTGGGCTCCGCCTTGGTGACCAAACTCTAGTCCTTGAGCTACACCAAGCTCCTATTCCACACATATTCCGAGCTTGATCTCACCATTCAGTCCGTTGTCGACGCCTTCTTTGCAGCCCACAAGTCCTTATACGTCATCCTCTCCGCCTCCAAGGTCGGCGGCATCCACACTAACAACACCTACCCGGGTGACTTCATCACCATCAACATCCAAATCCAGACCAATGTAATCACCTCCACCTTCAAACACAACACAAAGAAGCTTATCTTCCTCGGCTCTTCCTGTATCTACCCGAAATTCGACTCACAACCTATCCCGAAAAATTTCCTTTTAACGGGTCCATTAGAGCCCATGTACTTCAAGGTGGTGAGGAGTGGTGGTGGTGGTGATTACTGACTTCAAGGTCCGGTTGGAAATGGTGAAAATGGTTTTTCCGGTGGGTGGTGATGGGTGGCGATTTGGAGAAGAATATGAGGTTGGATGGGGATTAGTTGTAATTTTTTCTTTTTTGTTGGTTGGGGTTTAGTTGCAATTTTTTTTCCCTTTTTTTTCTATTCTTTTTTATCATTCAATTTAAGGGCAAAATTTTATTTTTAACAAAATTTTGACTATTTAACGGTCAAACTGACGGTTTCTGTCAAAAAAGGATTTCAGGCGCTAATATTTCATAGGTTAAGGACCTTGGTGCTAGAAATTAAATATTCGAGACTCCATCATCACAAGGTTAAAAGGTTTGGGACCCCCGATGCTAGAAATTAGAGGTTCGGGACTCCATCCTTTTTTTAATTATCAAGGCACTTTGCATTCATTCCATCAATCAAACTAATAACAACTAATGGATAAAAGTACAAGTATTATCAAAGTTTTGGAGAAATATCACTTCCACATCCATCAATTCACATATATCAGTTAATAAATTTGTGCAATTAGATTAGCTATCAAAGCTATAGTAACCAAACAATTTCTAAGAATACCATGTCAATCTCCAAATCTCACAATATATAATGTAAGAACATTACTCTCAGAATAAAATAATCTCAAGTTGTATGTACTCAAATAACATGATAAAGTGAGCGACGTTGAATCAAAATAGTATCACACACTCACTCCCAAGATGTGCATGTAAAGGAAAACTCGTTCATGATTTAGAAGTGAGTATAATCTCTTAGATATTAGTATACAAGTAAAGTCAATTTTCTTCCAAATATCACTACCCTCTACGACCCATAGTGCTAGCATCGACTTCAGACATTTGCTCTCTAAATTCAAGAGGGACTTTTATTTGGTTGTAATGTAGGCTCGGGACAGGGCTAATCAAATAATGGAATAAGTGGATAAACAAAGTATGGGTGAGAACAATGGAGAATTTTTTAAAGACAATGGTTATTGTGCATTTTCTCCTACTTTTTTTTTATCAAAACAATTTTCAAATAACATTTTTTTTGTAAGTATATGTAGTGAGCACTCATTATTTGAACTCCTTTTTTCATATATATTTTTTTTCAAAAGAGATACTTTTTTGACTTTGATCTCTTTCTCTTTATACTCTTCATCCTCATCTTCTGATTTTTTTCTCCTTCTTCGTTCACCCTTCACATTTTTTTTGGCACCACCATTTGATATAGATTTATTTCTATGTTTTCTATCATAAAAAAGACATGAAATATGGATATGAACGTGTATTGGCTCAGGGTAGAGATAGTTGGCAAACAAAGAAAAATTCAAGGCTTTTTTTTTTTTTTTTTTTTTTTACATAAGGCTTCAAACTGGCTGCTAGGGATCAATGTTCATTTGGTAGGCTATCACTTTCTAGAGAGCAAATTAGTCATCCAACTACACTAATCTAACGAGCTTTCAAGTGCAGTGATACCTATAAATAAAAGGAAAACTGACCACAGTGAATGTAAAAATTAGGCATAAAGGGGTTTTCTCCAAGAAGATATAAGACTCAAGACTCACTTAATTTTTTTTAATATTTAACACGTGAATTCTCTTCAATTGATTAATTACTTTCACTCGTCGAACTTCTCTTTTCACACTTGTGACTAACATCAACATGCAAAATTGACAAACAAGGTGTCACAATACTCTAAGCCAAAGGTAATACAAGTACTAAAATCAAAAAGTTCTTACTTCATCCAATTTTCAAAGCCTATGCGTAGTGCCTTAATTTTTTTAAACACCATACCCCCAAATCTATTATAAACATTGTACTCAATATTCCAAATTATACAATTCAGTTAAGTGCATGCAAATATAATCAGTATATATGAATAAAGAGAGACAAAAAGAGAAGAGAATAAGTTGGAAAGAATGTTCCTAGATTAGTTGTACCACCACGCATTCCTACTAAGAAAAACATTAAGATAAAACATAATTTTTTTTTTGAATTTCATTTTTTTTTATTTTCGTTTTTGTAATTTAATTTTTTTTATAGTTTTTTTTTTTTGAATTTTTTAAAGGTGGGTATATAGGTTCACTCAAATCAATTTCTTTATCCCCCTCTCGAGAGTTGAACTTCAAATATAGTTTTAATCTTTGGTCATTAACTTTGAAAATATCACCATTTTTGGGATTCTCGACCTCAATCACCCTATGGGGATAAACTGTATGAACAATAAAAGGGCCTGGACATCTAGAACGTAACTTACCTAGAAATAAATGCAAACGAGAATTATATAAAAGTACTTTTTGACCTGGGGTGAACGATTTTCTTGCTATGTGCTTGTCATGAAAGACTTTCATATTTTGCTTGTAGATCTTTGCATTTTCATAAGCATCATTCCAAATCTTCTCAAGTTTAGTTAGCTGCAATTTTCTTTTTGACCCAGCTTCCTGCAAATCAAAATTGAATTTGTTGATAGCCTAATAATCCTGATGCTCCATGTAGCGCCCTAGATTTTCTCAATCCGGAGGGTCACTGAAATAAATCTTTAAATGCATATGAGGACTCCAAATAATATTTCCCATGACCTTGAAGGGTTTTAAAAATTAAAATTTTGCGAAAAAATAATAAGTGTGCAAGGGAAGAGGAATTTACTTCAACATTTCATGGTTTTGCCTATACCACGATAAGTGTCGTCACAATTTATTTGACCATACAAACGAATTCCAAAAATTACGAAACTTTAACTGTAGATACTTAGGACTACAGACTACAACATGTTAAAATTTGAAACCTTAATTACGTCGTTTGTAAGATGAAAATGATAGTCGAAGTTGCTTAAAGACTGTCTTGGGTGCCTTAAGGCAACCCGTTCAAACGTACATAAAAATTTCATACAATATAATTTTTGAGTGATTCAAGTTTCTGTTATTAGAACACATATAGGGATTTTCATAGTCACTGATTTCACTCAAAAATTCTAATCTTAGCAAAATTTATCATTTTTCAAAAAGGGGACAATGAGCTGAAAATTTTGAAAATGAAACTAGACAAATTTCTAATTTAAAACTTTGAACGGCAAATAAACAAATATCTTGTTTCCGTACATAGTACATAATTAAATACTGAATAAAATACTTCAAATATAGTAATTACATTATAATTGACTCGATCATGTCGACGTCAAAACTTAAACTAACTAAGAATTTCATGACAAGCCCGTTAGCCTACTGCCATCACATCAACGCCAATTAATTCAATCTGAAAATTTATTCATTTTGGAGGTGAGTATTTCATAAGAAAACACTCACTAGCAATACTTACAACATGTAGAAAAATTATACTTGAACATAAATTTGACATGCCATCATTTTTGAAACGTGCATAAGAACATAAAAATTAGTAGCCGGCACCACATAACGTCATACGTGATTACCTTCAATCACAAACATGTTAAAGTGATTACCTTCAATCACTATCATAAGTTCCTTCGTAAATAAGTTTGCATGACATTTATATAACATCATAATTTTTCCAAACTTCATTTAAAAGTTAGTAAAACTACCTCGAAAACAAGTTTTCGGTTGAAGCTTTGGTGAAGAAAATTTATTTTTACAACTTCCCAAAAATCCAAACCAAACATTATATATATATATATATATATATATATATATATATATATATATATATATATATATATATATATATATATATATATATATATATATATATATATATTAATTTTTGAATTAAAAATAAAGGTTAACAACATTCACTGCGTCAAAAAATGAACTAAAAGTAAGGGAATAAGGCTGGAAATTTGGGACTGAAAATGCAAAAAAAAGGGGCTGTTTGTTGGACGAAAATCTGAAGAAAAAGATAGATAAACGCTGGAGTATTTTTGGTGATTTAGACTAAGGTTCGAGGGCTTCTTGCTGCAAAAAATTGAATAGAAGAAGAAAGGATTCTTACTGCTGAAAATTGGAGTACAAACTAGAATTGCTGGGGCAAAAAATGATGAAGGAAAAATGGAGTTTTTGCTTAACTTAGGGACTGGTTTCTGGGCTGCTGTATGGACGAATTTGGGGTGAGAAAACAAGTTTGTTTGTGGGCTAAAAGTGAGACAAAAATGGGGAAAAAGTGATGGAATGTTGGGGCTAAAACTGGGGGCCGAAACTAGAGTGCAAATGAGGAAAAATGTGGACTTCTTGTTCTTTGAATTATTGAGATCAACTGGGTTGAAGGAGTCCAACATCCGGGATATTTTTTGGGGGAGGAGGGGCATTTATTTTGGTGGTTGAAAGGTATGGGCAAATGGAAAGATTGTGGGCAGTTGGCTGATCATGTAGGGCTGTTTTCAGGTGGAAGTGGGCAGTTAATTCTTGGCTGAAATCTAGGTCAATTTTGGGCAGCTTAGTGGATGGGTTATTGGCTGAGAATTGGGGCCGAAATGTACCGGATGTTGGGTTAATTATTGGTGGATCTTTGGGCTAAAAGATAAGTCGGGTATTGGGCTAGAAGAAACCGAGTTTTTATTGGGTTTAAAATAGGTTGACAATGATAAAATAATGTTTATCGTTTGCGTGAATGGTTGGCATAAATTTTTCAAGACATTAACTCAAGATAATTTATCCGATCTAAGAAAATTAATGAGTCTCTAATAAAATAATATTTTATATTCGTCAAATAAAATTTAAAGCGAACGTGGGCAACATTTAACATGACAAATTATTATTATTATTATTATTATTATTATTATTATTATTATTATATATATATATATATATATATATATATATATATATATATATATATATATAATTTTTAAAAATATATTAGGAGTTTCAGAGTTTATATTTGAAAGTAAATCTTTTATCTACTTGAAATTAAAATGCGAAAAAATCCGGTTGTTACAACCCTCCCTACTTAAAAAGATTTCTTCTTAGAAATTTAACTTACATAGTTTACAAGGTCCGGGTACTTATCTAAAACATCTTCTTCTCTTTCCCAAGTGACCTCATCTTCCTCGTGTCTAACCCACTGAACTTTAACTACAAGGATCTCCCAGTTTGCAGAACATAGACTTTTCTTTCTGGGATCACCGCAAGCAGTTCCTCGTAAGTCATATTATTCTTTAAATCCAAATACTCATATTTTCTTACATGCATAGGATCATGCACGAACTTTCTTAACATTGAAACGTGGAATATGTCGTGCACCGCCGAGAGCTCGGGTGGCAATGCCAAACAATATGCCACATTTTCAATTTTTTTTTCAAGAATCATAAATGGGCCGAAGTTGATCTTAACTTTCCTTTCTTTCCAAAACGTAAAATTCCTTTCATCGAAGCCACTTTAAGAAATACTTTCACACTGACTTCAAACTCTAACTCGTTCATCCTTTGGTCGACATAACGTTCCTGATGATTTTGCACTATCTTAATTATAGATCTCATCTTGTCTATAGCTTCTACCATTTTCTCAAGTAATTCTAGATCCAAAATTCTTCTTTTGCCAACCTCATCCCAACAAATTGGCAAAACGACATCAACGACTATTAAGTGCCTCATATGGTGCCATGTCAATATTATCTTGGAAACTATTACTAAATGCAAACTCTACCAATGGTAAGTGACTTTCTCATTTACCACCTAGATCCAAACACATGCCCTCAACATATATTCCTGAATTTGAATGGTTTATTTTGATTGCCCATCGGTTTCAGGATGATACGCAATACTAAAATCCAATTAAGTTCTTATAACTCCCTGAAGGCTTTTCCAGAAATTTGAGGTAAACCTCAAGTCTCGGTCTAATACAATGAACACTGGCTCTCTATGAAGTCGGACAGCTTCTCTGACATACAACTGTGATAGTTGTTCCAAACTAAAATTCATCCGAATTGGCAGAAAATTTGAGCTGATTTCATCAAACGGTCTACTACAACCCTAATGGCATCATGACCTTTTGCCGATCAAAGAAAACCATAACGAAATTCATTTCGATTTTCTTCCATTTTCATTGTGGTATATCCATTGGATTTAATCGCCCTAATGGCCTCTAATGTTCTGCATTTACTTGTTGATACACCAAACACTTAGACACAAATCGAGCTATAATTCCTTTCATGTTTTTACACTAAAATGTGTTACGTAAATCCTTATACATTTTGGTTCCTTGTGGGTGTGCGACGTACGGAACGGAATGAGCTTCAGATAAAATTTCATTCATCAACCTCTCATCCTTAGACACGCACAACCAATCTTTAAACATCAAAGTTTTGTCCTTGACTATTTCAAATCTTTTCATCTTTTTAGATCCCATGTTAGCCCTGATTTGTTTTTCCAAAAGGGACCATCTTTCTTAGCTATCACAACTCTATCTTTGAGTGTGAGTTTCAATGTCCGACTTGTTATCGTTATTGATGCCCGCAGCAGCGCCAACATTTCAATTCTTAAATTCTCAAAATCCTTTACCAATTATCTTGCTTTATTCAGAATGCTAACAATTGGCCAATGATCTTCATGCTTAGAGCACTCGTGAGATTACATTAGCCTTATCGGGATGGTACAGGAGAGTGTAGTCATAGTCCTTCACCAACTATAACTACCATTGTTGTCTTATTTTTAATTCATTCTGAATGAAAAAGTACTTGAGACTCTTGTGGTCGATGTAAATCTCACCCTTGCTTCTACTGGCACATTATCTAGTATCATCTCTTCCGATGAGATGCCGATGAGATAGAGAAGATATCCTTGATAAAATGCCTTAACCCTCGACTATAATACATAAACTCTTCGCCTCCTAGTTGCCAAAACACAATTTCTTTCTTCGAATCACACAATTGCGGCAAGGTTATTTCTTAGCCAAAATATACCCAAAATTATATCAAAATATTTTATTCTACCACAATCAAGTCTGCTTTTAAGATCAAACCATCAAAATTTTTCTGTACTACCTTTGATATTTTATATATGTCAATAGGGCCTACTAATGACATACTAACATCAAGTACACTATAATAACCCGTCAAATACACAACAATCATTCTTGGCAAAAACATAATAATCAAAGAGAATCTCATAATGATATCATTCACTTGATCCTTCAAGAGAAATACAAATAAAGAAAATAGCGTTTGGCGCTCGAACAAATGGAAAGCAAAATCCAACTCCTAACTATTACTATCTAAAATTCATCTGAAATAGAAATCTTACGAGAGTTATCCTATATCAACTCCTCAATGTCTGAGATAGGCGACGGTGCATCTTCGCAGATTCTCATATCTGATGGTACTCTTTCAGCTTCGAAAAACTCAAGTGTATCATCCCGAGCCTCTTTCCATAGTACTGTCATCTCTATGCAGAAGGCTTCATATATAGTCAATATATCGTGGTAGGATGGGTACAGCTGACACCCATAATAGATCATAAACCATCTCAGCTACGTCTTGCCACTCGTCTGGTAATGTGTCGACAAGGTGGCACGTAGCCCAACGACTAGAGACAATGAAACTCAATTGTCTTACCTCCGTCCACATTACCAGCATTCTCTGGATGTGATGGCTCATGTCATGTCTCGGGTTCCATTGGTATTCTTCATATCATTTGAGAATTTCATCGTTGCCTATTGGCATAAACGTGCACGTCTTTCTACATGTTCTCTTAATTCGTACCATGTCTAGAATACCAATTATGAAAAGTCCAATTAGGTGGGTATCTAATATCTTTTAATTAAATTCTGAGGACTAAAAAAAATAAACTTTCGTGAAATTTGGTTACGTTCTCAAAATACTTAGTTCGCAAGAACAAGTATCCACATCTCATTTTCAATTTCAACTTTTCTAAACATAACATTTCATCACAAATGAAGCGGATATAAAAATTCGTATGTGTTTATATATGCGCACTTTCAAGTATTGTGCTTAACATAAGAATTCTTTAAACTTTTCTTTATGTCAGAGTTGGCGTTGCATGGCGATGGCGAGTAGCGACACTTAAATTCTAAAATATTAACTTCTAAATTTTTAACTTGACATAATAAAATAAAGATTATAGAAAATAAAATAAAATTTTAAAATTTACGCAAGTCTACAGAAAAATAAAATCGCTCTCTCATACCAAGCTGTAGCGCCCCAAATTTTCTCAATCCTGTGGGTCACTGAAATAAATCTTTAAAAGTATATGACGACTCTAAATAATATTTCCCATGACCTTGAAGGGTTCTAAAAATTAAAAGTTTGCAGAAAAATAATAAGTGTGCAAGGGAAGAGGAATTTACTTCAAAATTTCATGGTTTTGCCTATACCACGATAGGCGTCGCCACAATTTATTTGACCATTCAAAAAAATTTCAAAAATTATGAAACTTTAACTATAGATACTTAGGACTACAGACTACAACATGTTAAAATTTCAAACCTTAAATACATCGTTTGTTAGGTAAAAATGATAGCCGAAGTTTCTTAAAACTGTCGAAGATGCCTTAAGGCAGCCCATTCACACATACATAATAAATTCATACGATGGAAATTTTTGAGTGATTCCAGTTTCTGTTATTAGAACACATATAGGGCTTTCCATAATCACTTATTTCACTCAAAAATATTAATACTAGCAAAAGTTATGACTTTTCAAAAAGGGGACAGTGAGCTGAAAATTTTGAAAATGAAAATAGGCAAATTTCTAATTTAAAACTTTGAACGTCAATTAAACAAATAGCTCGTTTCTGTATATATTATATAATTAAATACTGAATAAAATACTTAAAATATAGTAATTATATTATAATTGACTCGATCATCTCGCGTCAAAACTTAAACTAACTAAGAATTTCATGACAAGCCCGTTAACCTACCGCCATCGCATCAACTTCAATCAGTTTAATTTGAAAATTTATTTATTTTGGGGATGAGTATTTCGTAAGAAACACTCAATAGAAATACTTACAACATGTAGAAATATTATACTTGAACATAAATTCAACATGCCATCATTTTTGAAACGTGCATAAGAACATAAAAATTGGTAGCCGGCACCACATAACATCATACGTGATTATCTTCAATCACAAACATGTTAAAGTGATTACCTTTAATCACTATCATAAGTTCCTTCGTAAATAAGTTTGCATGAAATTTATATAACATCATAATTTTTTTCAAACTTCATTTAAAAATCGTAGTTAAAAAAAAAGTTTGTAAAACTACCACGAAAACGAGTTTTCGGTTGAATCTTTGATAAAGAAAATTTGTTTCTGCAGCTTCCCAAAAATCCAAACCCGTACACTATATATATATATATAAGAAACTTTTGTGAATTAAAAAGAAAGGTTAACAACCTTCACTGCTGGTCAAAAACTAAACCGAAAGTATGGGAATAAGGCTAGAAATTTGGGACTGAAAATGCAAAAAAAAAGGGCTGTTTGTTGGACAAAAATTTGTAGAAAAAGATGGATAAATGCTGGAGTATTTTTGGTGATTTAGACTGAGGTTCCAGGGCTTCTTGCTGCACAAAATTGAAGTGAAGAAGAAATGATTCTTGCTGCTGGAAATTGGAATACAAACTGGAATTGCTGGGGTCGAAAATGATGAAGGAAAAATGGAGTTTTTGCTTAACTTAGGGACTGGTTTCTGGGCTGTTGTATGGATGAATTTTGGGTGAGAAAACCAGTTTGTTTGTGGGTTGAAAGTGAAGGAAAAATGGGGTGAAAGTGCTGGAATGTTGGGGCTAAAACTGGAGTGCAAAGGAGGAAAAATCTGGACTTCTTGTTGCTGAATTATGGAGATCAACTAGGGTTGAAGGAGGCCAACTTCTAGGATATTTGGGGGGATGGAGGGGGGAAATGGCATTTATTGGGCAATTGGCTGATCATGGAGGGCTGTTTTTAGGTGGAAGTGGGTAGTTAATTCTTGGTTGAAATATGGGTCAGTTTTGGGCAGCTTAGTGGATGGGTTATTGGCTGAGATTTGGGGCTGAAATGTATCGGGTGTTGGGCTAATTATAGGTGGATCTTTAGGCCGAAAGATAAGTCTGGTATTGGGCTTGAAGAGACCGGGTTTTTATGTTTAAAATGGGTTAACAATGATAAAATAATGTTTATCGTTTGTGTAAATGGTTAGCATAAATTTATCAAGACATTAACTCAAGATAATTTATCCGATATAAGAAAATTAACGAGGCTCAAATAAAATAATATTTCATAAGATCCACCGTCACTGATGGAGTACTTTGCTAACAGGGTTTGAAAATGCTTATTGTAGAAATAAGATTCACCATCACTGATTATGGCCCGTGGAATGCCAAAGCGAGAGAAAATATTACTTTTCAAAAATGCCACCACACTTTTGTGATCATTGGTACTACATGGAATTGTCTCGACCCAATTGGAAACATAATCGACACCAACCAATATGTAATGATAGCCAAATGATGGGATAAAAGGTGAAATCAATCCTCCATACGTCAAATATCTCAACTACGAGAATATGATTAAGCGGCATCACATTTCTTTTCGAAATGCTTCCCATGCATTGACATCTGTCACATAAAGAACAAAAACATAAGTGTCATGAAAAATAGTAAACCAATAAATACCACATTGTAAAATTTTGGCGGTAGTCTTTTTAGCACTGAAATGACCTACAAAAGCTTGGTCATGACAAAAAGAGATCACGCTTTGGAATTCACTATCTGGGACACACCTCTTTATAATTTGATCAACACAGTATTTAAACAAATAAGGATCATCCGAAAAGAAGTTCTTCACTATAGCTAAGAACTTAGTTCTATCTTGTTTAGTCCAATGTTTTGGAAGCTTACATGTAACAAGATAATTAACTATGTCAGCAAACCAGGGTACAACATCAATATTCATAAGTTGTTCATCTGGAAACAACTCATTTAACGATAGTTTTTCCTATACAGAATCAAGCACAATATAAGATAAGTGGTCAGCTACAACATTTTCAAAGCCCTTTTTATTTCTAAACTCAGTGTTAAATTCTTGCAAAAGCAAAATTCACCGAAACAACATTGGTTTAGCATCTTTCTTAGTGAGAAGATATTTGAGAGCATCATGGTCAGAAAATATAATCACTTTACACCCTACAAGATATGATCAAAATTTATCTAATGCAAATACAACTGCTAGTATTGCTTTCTCTGTAGTAAAATAATTGAATTGTGCATCGTCAAGAGTCCTACTAGCATAGTAAATATCAAATGGCAACCGATCTAATCTCTGCCCTAAAACTGCTCATATAGCATAACTAGATGCATCACACATGAGTTCAAAAGGTAAATCCCAATCAGGTGGTCGAATGATAGGTGCAGTGGTCAACAATTTTTTAAGTCTTTCAAAAGCTTCCAAACAAGAATCATTAAAGATAAAAGGTGCATCCTTAACAAGTAAATTGCATAAGGGTCCAGAGAGTTAACTAAAATCTTGAATGAATCTTCTATAGAAACCAACATGTCCAAGGAAAGATATTACTTCTTTCAATGATTTTGGAGGTGGAAGATTGGAGATAAGATCCACTTTGGCCTTGTCAACTTCAATACCACTACTAGAGATAATGTGACCAAGAACAATACCTTGTTTCACCATGAAGTGACATTTTTTCCAATTTAAAACTAAGTTCTTTTCCTCGAATCTCTGCAAAACTAAATTTAAATGGCGCAAACATTTATAAATGAATCTCCATATACAAAAAAATCATCCATGAACACTTCAAGAAACCTCTCAACCATGCCTGAAAAAATACTAAGTATACATCTTTGAAAAGTAGTAGGTGCATTACACAAACCAAATGACATTCTTCTATACGCAAAGGTTCCAAAAGGACAAGTGATATTAGTTTTCTCTTGATCTTCTAGAGTTAGGAGAATTTGATTATAGCCAAAATAATCATCTAGAAAACAATAAAAGTCATGACCTGCAAGCCTATCAAGCATTTGATCAATAAATAGAAGAGGAAAGTGATATTTTCTAGTGACTAAATTCAATTTTTTTGTAATCAATGCAAACACGCCAACCAGTAGTTACTCTAGTTGGAACCAATTCATTGTTAGTATTAGTAACTACTGTGATACCTGATTTTTTTAGGACAACGTGTACTAGACTTACCCACTTACTATTAGAAATAGGATAAATAATTCCAGTATCTAATAATTTAAGCACTTCAGTTCTTACCACATCTTTCATGTTAGGATTTAACCTACGTTGCATCTCTCTAGTAGACCTAGAATTGTCATCAAGATGGATATAATGCATACAATCTAGTGGATTTATACCTATGATATCAGCAATGGTCCATCCCAGTGCTTCTTTATGTTCAGTCAAAACACTTAACAACATACATCTTTGCATCAAGGGAAGAAAAGATAATTACTGGTAAAGTGTCGGCCTCTCCCAATAATGTATATTGCAGAGTGTCAGGCAATGCTTTAAGCTCTAATTTTGGTGGTTGTTGAACTGATGGGATGTTCTTCTTCTCACTTGTTGGAAGTGGCTCAATTTTCTGTTTCTACTTAGTTGTATCCATGACAGGTGCTGACTCAAGCAAGACATTCACTTCATTTATAGCACTATCAATATCAAAATATGAACCAAAATGAATTAAGCACATCTTTAAAGCATCATCACAATTAGTAGAAACAAAAGGATCATCAACTTATGCTTCTATCATATCAACTTCAGCAACTTTCTCATTGTCATATGGTTGCTTGTTGACATTAAAAACATTCAATTTTATTTTCATATTACCAAAAGATAGCTGCATAATTCCATTCCTGCAATTAATAATAGCATTAGATGTTGCTAGAAAAAGACGACCAAAAATTACAAGAATGTATTTTGTAAGAGTCTCGTACCAGTTGAGTATCACGTACAAAAAAAATCAACAAGAAAATAAAAATTGTCAACCTATATCAAAACATCCTTTAAAATTCTACAGGGAACTTTCACAGATCTATCAGCAAGTTGTAAAATCACAGATGTTGGTTTTAACTCGTCTAGCCCAAGTTGCATATACACAGAGTAAGGAAGAAGATTAACACTAGCTCCTAAATCTAGCAAAGCCTTCTCAATTTTATGATTTACTATAATACATGAGATAGTAGGATAACCTAGATTTTAAAATTTTGGAGAGGTGTTGCTTTAAATTGTAGAGCTAACGTGTTCAGTTAAAAAGGTCTTTTTGCGCACATGCAATTGTCTTATTTTTGTACATAGGTCCTTTAAGAACTTAGCATAGGTAGGAACTTGTTTAATAACATCAAGTAGAGGGATATTTATACTTACCTTCTTGAAGATTTCCATGATTTCATTGATCGCACTACCTTGCTTTACTTTTGTTAGCCTCTGAGAAAATGGGACTTTTGGAATGTAAGATGGCTCATTGTTCTCTTTGGAAGCTTCATGAAGTTGGTGTATTACATGGAGAAACAGGTTGAGATGTATTTCTTTTTGAAATTTACACTTGTTTGTCAAACAGTTTGCCGCGTCTCAAAGTCATGATGGATTTAGTCTCCTCCTGTTGGTTACTTGAATTAGTCCCAATATTGTGCACTCCTTTAGGGTTAGGAAATAGCTGACTAGGAAACGTTTTTTTCTCAATGGTTGTTGCCAACTATTGGACTAACGAAACCAGTTGTCCCATCATATTTTTCATATTAGAGATGGATTGTGCCTGTGAGTTTTAGCTAGTTCGAACTTCACTCTTAAACTCGGTAATGGTGTGATTCTGGTGCTCTAATGCAGCTTGTGTAGCTTTCGTCAATTTTTGAATTGCCTCCTCCCATGGTTTTAGCTGTGAATTTTTTTGATTGAACTGTCTGGTATTTTACTGAGAAACTAACCTACCGTACTATCCTGTTGAATACTTTGTAACCAAGAAAAATTGGAGTGGTCTCTCTATCTTGGGTTATATGTGTTGGAATAAGGATTGTAAGGTGGTTTTCTCATCATGTTAAAGGCATTCACTTGATCAGAACATACATCTGGCTAGCAGAATTATTGGCTGTCAACGAGGTTAACTGGAGGGAAATATCTTCTATCATGCCTTTGACTTATTTAATTTATGAGCTAGGATCACTGCTTCGAATCTCATATATTTCTCCTTTCTTTGGTTAAGTTTGAGAAGATCAACTACACTATTGTGAATTGTTAGCCTGCTTTTGAAAGAAGCTCCAAATTTCTGTTACATATTTGGACATAAGCTCTCCACCACTTGTGGCCATCAACCACTCTTTAATATGTGATAGTAATCCCTCCAAAAAATATTGGCATAAGTGCTATTTTTCATAGCCGTGATGTGAACATTTCATAAGGAGTCCATTAAATCTCTCATAAGTTTCATAGAATGGTTCTTCGTCTTTTTGCACAACTCTAAAATTTTCCTGCGAATACCATTAGTCTTGTGAACAGGAAAATATTTATTCAAAAATTTAGCAACCATTTGTTCCCAAGATGTAATACTATTGGCAAGTAATGTATTAAACCATGATCTAGATCTATCTTTTAAGAAAAAAAAAAGGAAATAGACGAAGTTTAACATTGTCAGGAAAAATATTCTCATATTTAAATGTCTCACGTACATCATAGAAATCTGTCAGATGATTATAGGGTTCTTCGCTATCTAAACTATAGAAAGATGGAAGGCAATTAAGCACACTCGATTTTAGCTCAACATTCCTAGCAGCTACTTGTGGGTATTGTATGCATGAGGTGAAAGGTTATTAGTCATAGCGATTATTACTTCGATTCTTTCAATTTTATCTAAAGTGGTAGCTTGCTTTTGTTGGTGAAATGTTGTTTCAATTTCACTATCTAGAGGTTCTATCTTAATTTCTAGAGATCTACGACCAAGCATGCACTGTAAATATATATGTCTTTTTTTAAAACAACAACAACAACAACAACAACAACAACAACAATAATAATAATAATAATAATAATAATAATAATAATAATAATAAATTAGAACTAGTCAAGAATAAAATTAACTAAATTCTACAGAGGTCGTTGTAGTACAGTGGTTAATATTCCCGCCTGTCACGTAAGAGACCTGGGTTCGATCCTCGGCAACGGCGCCAAAAACTTGTTGTCAAATTTTAAATAACTCGCAAGTGTACGAATCTATTGGAATATAGAAAAGTAGCAATGAGGTCGATCCCATAGAGACTGCAATGAAGAAAGTCTAATTTAATCCGAAATAACTATTATTCTAAGCTAATTGGGTCAAAAAGAATTTGATTGAAATAATTTAACTTAAAGACTAATTAATTATGCTAAAAGATTGAGTTGAAGGTTCAAGTTGTTTAAAATACCAAGGTTTCAGAATCCACAATTGTTTAACTTAACAATTATCCAATTATTGATTAATTCCAAAAAAAAATGATAACTTATAATAAAATATATTGTCGTCTTAAAATATTTATCAATTAAATCCAAAAGAATAAAATCCAATATCGGCTCCCATTTGCTTCAATCTTAAATTACTTAAGCGTTTTCAGTATCAAACTCAATTAAAAGAAAACAAAGAATCAAATGATTCGGATCCTAAGCATTCTATGTATCTCAAATCAATAATAAAATAACGGAAAATCAAAAGAAATTAATAGAACACGTTTAAGCCGCACGCAAGAATTAATTAAATTAATTAACTATAAAAAATACATGATATTTAAGATGAAAGAGAATTTATTTATTTAATCCAACAAGAATGAATCATGAAAGTTAAAGTTCGAAAACGAAATTAAAATGATAACAAGATAATCACTTCGTTTAAACAAGGTTTCATCGTATACTGATAAGTGTGATTTTACACTTATCTGGACCATCAAAAGTGGACGATTGTAAGTACTCTTAAGTGAATTTTTACTTAATTATGTGTTGATTTAATTATTTTAGGTCAAAATCCGAGATCGGATGGAATTGAAGAAAAATAAAGCAAAATAGGCAAAAATGACTGAAGGCGTACGAAGACTTGGATATGGGGATCAACTTGTAAATATTCAAAAGTTGAAAGACTTGAGTTGCAAATAAAAGATGACTAAATTAGAATGAAAAAAAAATTAGAGGACTAAAGAGGACAAAAGCTAAAATTGAAGGACTTGGGCTACAAATAAGCTGACTACAGAGGAAAAAATGACAAACTATGAACAAAGGACCACATAAAATACACATCAAAACTTGGAGGACTAATTTTGCAATTTGGGGATTAGAACCAATTTTTGGCGAAATTCTCACTATTTGTCGCGGTCAATCGCAGTTTGACCACGGCAATGCGTTGTTTGTGCGTCTGGATGGTTTTTGGCTTATTTTCAATTCTAGTCAGGGCCTTTTTCGTCTTTTCACGTACATGTGTTTCAAAATTAGTAAATTACTACATAAAGACCTAACCTAGGTCAAAAGAAGGGGGTTGAATCTTTGAGAACAGAAGAGAAAAGTGAGGAAAGAACGGCGAAGAACACGAAGAACGACCAAGATCTTGAATATTGGAGCGGGAAGGTAAAGAATTCTTGGTGCAAGATATTCAACTTTTTCTCCTCTTTTATTCAAGATTCGGTTATGTATTCAAATCTCTTAATCTTTTCTTTCTCTAGAATTATGAGTAGCTAAATCTAATGTTTGGATGAACGATGTAACCTAATTTTAATTCTTTAATTTCGACTCTCAAGTTTTGAATTATAAATTAATTAAGTATTTGATTTTACTTCTTCTCTTAATGCTTGAAATAATTGGCCATTATTTGTCATTGATTTGTGAATTGTAACAAACCGAGAGATAAGTTATTAATTTAGACCACGTAGTAATATTTGGCAATTGGATAAAAAGTAGATATACGCTTTTATTATTGTTGCGGTCTTGAATTGAATTCTTAGGAGAATTAATGCATCTTTATAAGTTGACTTAATTAGATAGGACTAATTTGAATTCGAGAGAGATAAATTAGGTTAAATTCGTAAATTCGACCGAATACAACTTTAGGAATAAAGTCTTGAGAGGAGAAATTAGAGATGACAACTATAGTGAACTCGTGAATCCAAAAGCTTTAATAACCATATTTTCTAAATTCTTGAAATTTGATTTCACATAAGTTATTAAATTGTTTTCTAAATTTCATAGTTATAATTTAAAATCTTCAAATCAAGTTATTTCAAATTGTTTTCAATAGATTAGCATTAAGATTAATTTAACTAGTATATAAATAATATAGTCTTCGTATGAACGATAATCCAGACTCATTAGGTCCACTTTATTACTTGTTTGCGATATTGTACACTTGCAATTACACATATTTCTCACAACAAGTTTTTGGCACCGTTGTCAGAGACTATTTTTATTTGATATTAGTTTAGATTAATTGTTAATGTTAGTTTAATTTTTATTTTGTTATTTAATTGTTATTTTTTTATTATTATACTTTTTATTTTTCTTCTTAGTTTTCTTACGATAGAAAAGGTGTTTGTTGCATGCTTCGTACACAAGGCGACAATCTTGAGACTTTCGATCATGAGATTGAACGTACTTTCAGACGAAGACGCAAAGAACGCAACCAAAAACAGAAAGATCAGCAACAAAATCAAATGACAGATGCACAATTTAGAAGAGAAACTGAACAAGAGCTGCCAATGTAGAAGCAGCCCAATTGGCAGCTCAACAAATTCAGTAACATGAAGAAGAAGAAGAAGATGACGATGGAAACATGCCAATGGCTCAGTTCTTAACTTCGACAGCAACTTCTGATCGTTCAAGCATAGTCTATCTAGCTTTTGGTCAGAATGACTTTCAATTAAGGGCTGGTCTGATTAATCTCTTCAGCAATAATCTGCAGTTCTATGGAAAGGCGAATGAAGATCTGAATACTCACCTCTCCACATTCTTAAGGATGTGCCGTAACTTTCAATTTCAATGAGTGAATAAAGATGCCATCAGACTTTAGTTATTTCCCTATATATATTAAGGGATAGGGCTCTAGAATGGTTAGACTCAGAACCACGTGCTAGTATCATCACCTAGGATGACTTAGCTAGAAAATTTTGTAATAAGTATTTTTCAACAGCTAAAGTAGCAAAGATAAAGCTAGAATTTCTACTTTTCAGCAACTGGATGGAGAAAGGTATCATGAAGCTTGGGACAGATTTAATGAGTTGCTCAGAAAATGTCCAAACCATGGCATTAAAAAGGGCCAACAAGCTCAATATTTTTACTCTAGCTATCTCCTTAGTCCAAATCAACAGTGGACTCCTCTGCAAATGGGTCCATTATGAATAAAAATGTCAACGAAGCATGGGATCTATACGAGCTGATTGCAAATACACATACCATGTTTTCATTTGATCGTGCCACTCCAAAGAAAGTAGCAGGTATACATGAGATTGATAGTCAATCAGCTACTAATGCACAACTTGCCGCATTGACAAAGTAGGTGGAGCTCTTGGTCAGAACACAAACGTAATGAGTGAATGCACTCCAAGTAACCGTCATGTGCAAAAATTGAGGGGCTAATCACTCGACATCAGATTGTATGTTATTGGCCTCTCCAGAACAGGTCAATTTTGTGCAGTATAATCCATATTCACAAACATATAATTTGGGTTGGAAGTAATACCCAAAGTTTAGGTGGTCTGAGAATCAACAAAGTGGCAATGCCTATAATACTCAGCAGGAAAGAGGACCAAGTTTGGGAAAGATGTTTCAAAAGTATATGCAAAAAAACTAATAAAGTATTGGAGCAGCTGGACACAAACTGTCAAAATTAACAGGTGTCTATAAAAAAATTAAAGACTCAGATTGGCCAGTTAGCCTGCAATTGTCAGATAGAAAACCAGGCACTTTACCCAGCAATACAGTGACAAATTCAAAAGAATAGGTAAATGCAATCACTACTAGGAGCGGGGTACAACTACTAGAAATTCACATAAAAAGACCAGAGAAAAATGACAAACAGTTAGTAGTTGAGGAAGAAGAGACTGGACAACAACATGTGAAATCAAAAGAAGAAGTTTCAAAAGAATCTACTGAATCATCAAAAGTGAGGGCGCCAATTCCTGTCAAAGCTTATGTGCCACCAACTCCATTTCCTCAGA
The DNA here is from genome assembly GCA_023638005.1 of Forsythia suspensa. Classification (NCBI taxonomy): domain Eukaryota; kingdom Viridiplantae; phylum Streptophyta; class Magnoliopsida; order Lamiales; family Oleaceae; genus Forsythia; species Forsythia suspensa. The sequence goes on from CM042667.1 coordinate 18,965,050, forward strand.
GGTTGCAGAAGCACAAGTTCGACAAGTAGTTTGAAAAATTTCTTGAAGTTTTCCAGAAACTGCACATCAACATTACTTTCGCTGAAGCGTTAGCCCAGATGCCATTATATTTAAAATTTATGAAGAAAATATTGTCCAAGAAGAGAAAACCAGATGAAAATGAGACAGTAGCTTTAACTGATGAGTATAGTGCTATTTTGCTAAATAAGTTGCCTCCGAAGTTAAAAGATCCAGGGAATTTTAAATTACTTTGCACAATTGAAAATTTTTATAATTTTAATGTTTTGTGTGTTTTAGGTGTAAGTGTAAATTTGATGCCCCTTTCTGTCTACAGGAGATTAGGCTTATGAGAGGTTAAAGCAACAACTGTGTCTCTACAGCTTGCTGATAGATCAATCAAGCACCCACGGGGTATGGTTGAGGACGTGCTCATCAAGGTAGATAAGTTTTTCTTTCTGGTTGACTTCATTGTCCTTGATATCGAAGAGGACCATAATATGCCAGTCATATTGGGGCGACCATTCTTAGCGACGAGTTGAGCCCTTATCGATGTTGAAAAGGGTGAGCTAATATTGAGGGTACATGATGACGAACAAGCTGTATTTAGTATGTACACCGTACTCGAGCAACCAGTCGACCTCGAAAAGTGTTTTAGAGTTGATGAAGTGGTGAAAATTGGCCAAGAAAACTACAAATCGGATACAGAGGGTTAGTTACAACAATTAAAGATGAAAATGACCGATTTAAAATATGGAGAGCAAAGGATAAATCTTGCAAAGTTGGTAATTGCAAGCAATGCAAGACTGCTAAAGCCCAATTCAAGCCTCCATAAATGATACTTACAAAAAGTCGAGCTCTAGACTATGAATCAAGCGCTTAATGGAAGGCAACCTATTTTTCTATCTTTTATATGTTTATTGCATTGTATGTAGAATTCTAGGACTGCATTAGGAAGTAGAGCACATTTCCCGATTTTTAGTAATTGAGTACATTAATTTTTTTTTTAAATATTTCAGGCTACACATCGTCATTCCAATCCCAATTGCGTACTGATCAGCTGAAAGTCCGATGTTGTCTCTAAGCCTTTTGATTCGGGTTAACTCTTTTTTTATTTATTTATTTTTCTTGCTTTAGTCACATTGAGGACAATGTGAACTTTAAGCTTGGGGTGACTTTAATTATTTTGGTTATTGTTGTGTGTGCTATGATTAAAAATAAAAAATTATTTGTGTGCTTGTATGTTGGATGGCCTTGCCGGCTTATGATGATATATCTATTTGAAACTGTTATCAATTCATAAATTATGACTTGGTGATGCAACTTAAACTGTTTTTATAGACTACACTTATCCATTTGAGATATGATTAAGTGTGAGCACAATAGTCATAAATATTACTACCTTTGGTTGGTATATTAAATAGAGTACAATGAAAGAATAGTGAACTTAAGTTGTGAAACCAAGACCCACTAATTGACAACTCAATTACCTAACCAGTTGAAAGGATAATTTGGGGGTGGTTGAACCATTGCAGAAACTATTTAGATAAGTGTTGATTCCGTGCATGAGTAATATTTGTGTGTAGTGTATTTGGCTACCAGGTGGAATTTAAGTATTGACTGAATTCTACGAATCTAATCCCCACTTATTTATCTTGCACAAAAAAATGAAAGGCATTGCACTTGCATTATCTTATACCTCTCTTCGTAGCCTAATTGACTCGAGTGATGCCCCTAACGTGGATACTTCATCTCTAGTAGTTGCTACTGTTTTGGCTCCCTAGTTGGCTTGTGTGACACTGGAGAAGATGGTAGTAACCCCATATACAGATTGTTGTTGGTACTGCACATTGTGGCCTTTATTGTATGTCTTTATCGTTATTGCATATTGTTATTGATGTTTGTTGCATGTTATTACTAATAATTCGGAAGAATTTTTACATTATACTTGTTATTATAATTTATTATTATCCATTTTTTAAATAGCAAGTTGTTGTATTTTTTGAAACTTCATTTGCTGCCATGTTTTGTTACTGTATATTGTTAGAATAAATTGTTACTGCATACTCTTATTGCAACTTTCTCTTATAATAAGAATAAGTGGTAGAATGGGACATTTTTATTATTTTATTTTTTGGAATGGAGATTTAGTGGAGTGTATTCAAATAGAGATTTTTAAGGACTTCTAAGGATTTAATAGGTTAGAGATATTCAATTAGACTTTTTAAGACTCTCTATAAGTATTGATATATTCAATAGAGGCTTTTAAAAAAAACTTAAAAGTCATTGAGTATTCAATTAAAAAATTTTAGAAGTCTATAAGTCATTTAAGAATAGCTTTTAGAGAAATCTCTACTTACTAAACTTTTGGAGACTTTTTAGTAGAAAGTATAAATAGCAAATCTCAAAGAAAATCTCTCGTATAATCGTGAGATTTGTGAAGACTCTAGAGCCTTGAAATAAAGAACTTCTCTTTTCTTTTCTCGTATCTCTTCTAGTAAGAATTTGATTTTATTTGTTCTAGATACGTCATTTTCTAATTTATGTGAAATCTGAGTTTCCAGTTTGTGCTTTTTGTTGGACTCATGTGTTTTGTCTTTGAATCACATTACTTCTTGAATCTGTTTTGAACAATTTATTAAAATATCAAATTTCTCTCTATCATACACACGTCCTGTTAATTCATTGATACGTATGCTCATGAATGTATTTGTATTTAGATTATTTGAAATGGGTTAGCTAAGATTGAGGTTGGAATAATTTGATTTTGAATATTTGTACCTGAATCTCAAATAAACTTCTCAAATTGGAAGCATTTTTTGATTGAACATTATTAAAATGTTATTATTCTTTTTGATTTTTAAGTTATTTTTTTTAATTTAATTGAGGTGACTTAAATTTTTTTATATGTTTTAAGAAATATTTTTATTGACATGGAAAATATGATTTATTACTTTAAGTTCTTAATTACATATGTTCTGGATGATTTGGACATACGAAAAATTGTTCAAAATAATATTACATTATATATAAATTTAGCTTAATATTTTTTTCATAAAAAATGAAATACTTTAATGGAAGTCTACACAAGTTCTTAATTAAAGTCGACAAAAGTTTAAGAAAGTCTTTTATTAATTCCTAACAAATCTATAAAAGTCATTTAAAAGTTCACGAATACCACAAAAGTCACCCACTTACAAAAGTATATAAAATTTTTTAAAAGTCTCAATTGAATATACTCCTCTTAATTTGATTAAGAAATTTTGAATTTTGATTAAATTTTGGGTGTATAAAATGGAGAGAGAATATAATTTGAAATTTTGAATTTTGATTATATTTAGTTTGTATAATATGGAAAAAGAATATTGTTTGAATGAAAGATAATTTTTTATGATAGAGAGAGATTATTATTATTATTATTTTATTTATATAACTATAACTTATATTAATTGTAATCAATAAATGATTAACAATATTTTTTAACTAATACTTAAGACTCATTATTATATATATATACCTATGCATCATTTCTTTTGCGAGGTTCTAAGAGATTGGAATTTGGCCCCATGTCAGATAACACCGAACGGTTAGGGCCAGATGGTGGAGACATTCTTGTTGTGAAGGATTGCCGAGGCTGGTGAGAACTTAACCCTCAGGAAATTCGAAATAATCTACCGACCCTGCCAGTCTGCGGGTTGGTTTAATATTTCTCCTCGACCGGCCAAAGATGGAGGACAACGACCGATAGCCCCAACAAAGTACATAATTGGAAAGAGAGATTTATCTTTTCCGAAGGGGATTAGGAGTTTATGCCGGATGATCTCCTCCCAAATGTGTCCATTTCCCGCCAATTTGAGAAACTTGGTATATCTTACTGTCTTGTACGATTTTTTAATCATTGTCCCTGACTTAATGCTTAGTTTATCCATGCAGATTGTGGAAAGCTGCCCATTCCAAAGAGGGATCAATGTGACTTAAGACTGAAGTGGGATAAAGTTCACGTGCTTTCGACGTGATGACTTTTTTGAGCTCCTCAAAGAATCGCTCAAGGACGACGACTTCTTGATTCGCCCGGATTAATGGGTGAGCCTTGTTTCTTGAATTGTATAGGATTTATTTTAATAGCCATTCGTAACACTTTGTGCCTCAGCTATTGTGTCAACAGCATTTAGATTCAAGAGTGTCTCTTCATTTTGCCTTTCCCAGCCTGTAGGCGAGACGAGTTCTTCAGGTCAGCCACCCTCGCAAGAGGTGCCACCATAATCACAAGAGATACAGGATGCGATGCCACTGAGGACAATTTATCCTCCGACCTCTGCTACTCAAGTTCTAGATCAGATTACTCCCCCTCCACCTCCACCTCCACCTTCACCTTCACCTCCACCTCTACCTCCACCTCCACCTTCGTCTCCACCTCCTCCTCCAAGCTCTATCCTCTCGAAGGACAAAGGAAGGGGATCGCAGAGGGCACAGACTAGGCTCCTGGCTAGAAGAGAAAAGCTTATGTCGCAGTGGAGGGGACTATGAAGGATGCTCGCAAGACTAGGCGAGCTGGGGAGCGTCATCAATCCTCACCGAATCCTGCTAGAGGGGTTGGGATGCTAGGAATTCTACCTAATCTACCAATCATGAGGGTCGTATCACCTATCGCAGTAGTGAGTTGGACCTTACAATGATGGAGTTGCTCTCTGCCTCTCTTACAATAATGGTGGCAAGTGTCTACAAGTATTGGATCCAGACGTGGAAGAAAGCTGTCGATGAAGCTTCGATGAGCGAACTCCTCCGATTGGCAGAGATGAACTTGATCCGATGGATGGTTTTGACCAAAAAGGTATACAGCACACTCGAGGACTTCGATGGCAAGTCCAGCAAGGAAGAGGCCAAGTCGAAATAGTTATCCGAAGATCTGAAGGTGATGAGCCTTAAAAAGGCTCAACTAGAATTTGATAAAAGGGCCCTCCAATTCCAGTTGGATTTGGTAGTGACCAAAGAGGCCGACATGAAGTCTAAGTATGAGATTGAGCTTAAGGTCACAAATGATAGTTTGAATTAGGCCCAAGAACAAAAAGAGTTGTCGAGGCCTCCTAGAAACGTGCTGAAGAAGCTCAGAAATTGGTCGAGGATCGGGTATTCGTAGTTGAAACTGTCGTAGCCACTGCCAACAGCAACTTGGATGTTGTAGTTGCAGATAAGGATAAGCATCTGGCCGCCAGAGAAAAGGTGGAGAGGGTAAGGCGGAGTGTATGGATGCCGAGGCTTGGGCGGTTATGGCGTACCAGGACAGGTTTGAAGACACTCCTGAGTACAAGGACCTCGCCGATCGCTTTATGACGTTAGGCGAAGAGCAGCTAGTTGAGAGGATTGCAGAGACTCACTCAGAGTGGGATATCTCATTTCTCTGGTATGCTCTTGACGATGTCCCTGCCTCCGAGGATCAGGATGGAGACGAAGCCTAAACCACTACCCTCGTTATAGGGGAAGGCCCGCATTATACCGAGGCTTTTGCTGCCGAAGATGATATCCTTTATCGAAAGTATAATTCATGCAGTCATCCTTTGTGTTGGACACAAAAAATTGGATCTAAAATTGAGGAGTCATTATTCCAAGCATTAATGGCACAGTCTTTTTGTTGAATCTGAAGGGTCAATGTTATTAATGACTGGGCAAATTGAAGGACGCGCGTGACATATGGCGTTCCAGTTGCCTTTTTAAATGACTGTTCATTAATAACCACAGTTAATGCTTTGTGTTTTCCTTGCAACTCCTATATAAACACCAGGGGTCTTCATTTCATTTTTCACGCGTTAATGTTATTTGTGAATTTAGTCACTCCATCCCAATGGCTGTGACATTTCTCGGAGAAAGATGCAAATGAGGCTCTCCTACCACTTGTCTAATTGGTTCCACTATTCAACTTAAGTGTCTCATAAGAGAATGGGTTGAATATCAAGCTTCAGAAGACCAAGTATGCCTGTACAAGTGTCCCGGTTGTACTCCAAATCAGTGTGGCGTATTGGGTACCATAGAAGAAGTAGGGCCTAGTAGCCTTAGCGAGAAGTTCTCAAACGGTACCTCCACAATGGACATCGATGATAAATTCTTCGATGATCTTATTCGGATGACGAGGCTGAAAGCCATCTGCCAAAGGTATCAACAACATTGTTTGAGCAGTATGGCCTAGTTAGTCACCAAATCAACTCATATTGATTTGGGATACTTCCTATCATGGTAAATTCAAACTTGTGCCATCGACGATGCCTGACAGCCTACGTAGTTCCAAAGATCAGAGGTTAACTAGGTAGACTATAGACCATTCTTTGTGCCGACCCTAAAGAGGCGTCGGGGTAGTAGGACAATGTTTACGTTCATTCCTTTTCGTTTTGTAATCCATACTTTGATGAATAATGGAAAATTGATTTTGTAATCCGTTCATTCCTGTTGTATCATTGAGGTTGGACCGAGTTACTTTGAACCGTAATCTAACCTATCCGTTCATCAAGGCCTATGAGATGCCTTCGCGAACTCTTCCGTCGAGGCTTTCTGACTTGATTCATTCGGGAACAATGCAATGATCTTTGATCAAGATGTCTTCGCAATATATACGAAGCTGTTTATCAAGATGCCTTTACAAACACTCCTGTGCATGATGTGACTGATGGTGTCAGCCTTGCGTAAGGAAAGTGCCAATCAACAAGTACATTTAAGTCATGCAGCCTTTATGCTTTACTAAGGTTTTTTTTGTGCATCTCCCTTACACATGTCCATTGTTTGACAGTGCATTAACGGTTGGGATCAGTTGTTTCACCTATATATATGTATCTCTATACATTCCTCATTGTTCCCTTCACGTTTTTCCTTCTTTCCATAACCTCAGAACCCAAACCTTGTCCTCCATGGCTGGTTTTTATTTTTCTAAAATACCAGTGTTCAAAATAAGGAGTGGGAGAGCTGTGGGTAAAAAAGAGGCTATTCCTTTGCAACCTCTGATACCATGTACGTCGCCTATTCTGGTGGCTACTGTTCCATTGGCACCGAAAGTAGCTACGCACGATCTATCCACCCGTCCTCTTGAAGAATCCCTATCTCTGTCCGAAAATGTTCGATGACTAGATAGAGGGAAGAAGATTGGCAATGATGAAGGAGAGAAGTCTATGCCAAAAAGGCTCATGGAAGATGAAGACAATGCGGAGGATTCTCGAAGGGCCAAGCGAGGTCAGGAGACTCCTATTCGAGAAACCGAAGAAACCACTTCCCCTCCTCTAGGTGCAACTCAGACCTCTATTCCTTTTCTTTACTGATGAATTAGACCCAACCATTTTGGAAAAATTTCCAGCTCTGTCTGCCATAACGACGACTTTAGTTCATAAGTATTGGACTACTTCCTGGGTGAAGTCGGCGAACAACACAGATCTGTTTGAGATGTTAAAATTAGCAGAGATGTATACATCTCACAGCCATGTACTAAATTGTGAATTATACAAGGTACTGGCGATGAAAATTGACGAACTGCACTCAACAGTTGTGGGTGCAGAGGATATTGGTGAGTTGCATTCGAAAAATAAGATCATTCGTTTGAGGCTTGCAGTTTCCAAGGATGCCAAGGCGAAGGTCGAGTACAAGATAAACATGGTCGAAATGATTCAAATGTTGTCTGTCAAGGCTCGAAAGCAAGTTGAGTTGAAACTCAAGGTGTGTGAAGATATGGCTCATGCTAAACATAACGAAGGCCTTGGCGGAGCTTTCAAAGGCCAAAGAATTTTTCGCCAAACTAGGGGTCTCTAGTTATCCCAATCCCAAAGGTTCAGCAAAGACATAGAAATCATGACTTTCTGTAATATTTGTTTGTGTTGTTTTCATCAAATTAATTAATGAAAAATATCTACATTTCACATCTTTTGTAGTTATCAGATGTTTTCCTTTCGTTGCATGAATGTATACGCATATAATATTTTCCCAACGAGTTGAAAGAGTTGGCCGCGAACTACACTTTCTAGCTGCCGACCTTTATTTATTTATTTGATGACGTGTTGAATGTTTACCCAGTGAGTTAAAAGAGTTGGCCGCAAACCACACTCTTCTTTGTCGAGCTTTCTTTACTTATTTGTATGAATACGTTGAATGTTTATCTAGTGAGTTGAAAGAGTTGGCCGTGAACCACACTCCCTTGCTGTCGAGCTTTCTTTATTTATTTGATTAAGCATTGAATGTTTACCCAGCGAGTTGAAAGAGTTGGCTGCAAACTACACTCCCTCGCTGCCGAGCTTTCTCTACTTGTTTGTACGAATGCGCATTGAATGTTTATCGAGTGAGTTAAAAGAGTTTGCCGCAAACCACACTCCCTCGCTGTCGAGCTTTGTTTACTTATTTGTATGAATACGCGTTGAATGTTTATCCAGCGAGTTGAAAGAGTTGGCCGCAAAACCATGCTCCCTCATTGCTGAGCTTTCTTTATTTATTCGATTACACGTTGAATGTTTATCCAACGAGTTGAAAGAGTTGGCCGCGAACCACACTCTCTCGCTGCTAAGCTTTCTCTACTTGTTTGTATGAATATGCGTTGAATGTTTATCCAGCGAGTTGAATGAGTTGGCCGCAAACCACACTCCCTTAGCTTTCTTTATTTATTTGATTACGCATTGAATGTTTACCCATCGAGTTGAAAGAGTTGGCCGTGAACCACACTCTCTCGCTGACGTGCTTTCTTTAATGTACAACTAGGCAAAGAGTATTATAACTTGGAAAGTATTGAACTTTATTGAAATAATGTAGCATCTTAACACAGCCGAAAGAAACGTTGATATTCTGCTTAGCACCGAAAAACAAAAGAACGGAATAAAAAACTACTGGTAATATGGGCGTAGATTAGTAATGTTCCAAGGATGCTTCGTCTCCCTTCCCTCTGAGTCTTCCAACATGTGGGTTCCATGTCGAAATTTCTCGATGATCTTGTACAGTCCTTCCCAAGTGGGTCTGAGGGTTCTGGCTACCACTTCTCTATTAGCCAAGAAAACCTTTTTTAGGACGAAGTTGTTGATGTGGAACGTCCTACTCTTAACCCTTGAGTTGTAATACCTTGCCATCTTTCTCTGATAAACTTCTAGACGATGTTGCGAGTCGGCATGCCTTTCTTCTTACAAGTCAAGGTTTGCCATGCACAGATCCTCATTGATCACTTCGTCGAAGTGTAAGTGCCTTTGAGAAGGTATTCCGACCTCAACGGAGATCATCGTCTTTGCTCCATAAGCCATGGCGAGAGGGTTTTCTCCAGTTGCTGTCCGAGATGAGGTCCGATATAACCATAGAGTCTCGAGTACTTCTTCAGCCCATCCTCCTTTGGTGGATTCCAACTTTCTTTTCAGAGTGTGCTTGATAATTTTGTTGATAGCCTCCACTTGGTCGTTGGATTGGGGATAGTAGGAAGTGGAGAAATCCCTCCGAATGCTGAATTCTTCACAATTCAAGTTAAATTTCTTCCCAGCGAAATGCATATTGTTCTCGAAAACAAGAGAGTGGGATATCCCAAAACAACAGACGATGTACTTCCAAAAGAACTTCCACGTGTTCTCCTTCGTGATTTTAGCCAGAGGCTCAGTCTCGCACCACTTGGTGAAATAGTTCACCGCTACGACTGCAAACTTGAACCCACCCCTTCTAGTTGGGAGGGGACCTATGAAATTGATTCTCCATTTAGCGAAAGGCCAAAGACTGGCAACTGGAGTGAGGTTTTGAGCCGGTATCTTTGGCACAACGGTGAATTTCTGGCACTTGTCGCATTTCTTTGCATAAGCATGTGAATCCTTCTTCATAGTCGGCCAGTAATATCCTTATTTTAGAGCTTGTTGTGCTAGGGCCATCCCTCGTAAGTGATTACCATATATTCTTTCATGTATCTCCTTCATCACATATTCAGCCTCATCTTGAGTAATGCAGCGCAGTAGAGGGTGGCTAAAACGTCTCTTATACAAGATCACATCTTGTAAGATGAATTTACTTGCTCTCCTGTGAAGCTACCGGGCTTCCTCTCTGTTGTCCAGCAAAACTTGGTCGATCAAGTATGTGACGATCTCTTTCATCCACTTGAGGGATTCGATGATCATCATGGCATTCTGTGACAAAGCCTTATCAATAGACGGTAAGCTAAGCTTTTCAACTGGGATGGCCCTCATCAAGTCAGAGTCTTTGCTACTCGTAAACTTGGAAAGAGCATCGGCGTAACCATTCTCAATCCTTAGAATCTGGAATAGTTCTAATGTCTCAAAATGGGACAGGAGATCTTTGGCCTTCTTTAGATATGCCACCATAGGTTGCTCGCGAGCTATGAAGGTTCCGTTGACTTGGCTAACCACTAGGTGCGAGTCGCTGTAGATTTGGATCTTCCTAGCTTTCATCTCTTGTGCCAGCCTCAAGTCTGCTAGGAACGTCTCATATTCGACAGTGTTGTTTGAGGCTTTGAACTCCAGGCGAAGCACATAGTTGAGATTATAGCCATCGGGGCTAATTAACAAAATCCCGGCCCCAGCTCCAGCCTCGCCCGAGGATCTATCAACATACAATTTCCATGTTGGTACCTCCTACTGGCTTAGCTTCAAGCAAGTCTTCTGAGATATGGGCAAATTCAGCCATAAAATTTGCCAAAGCCTGTCCCTTTATAGAGGGCCTTGGCTCGTAGAAAATGTTAAATTGGCTGAGTTCAATCGACCACTTTATTAGTCTTCCCGAAGTATCTGGTTTCTAGAGAATCTTTCTCAGATTGAGATTAAATCGGGACATCTATCTTTGTGATTTGGAAGTATGGTTGAAGTTTCCTGGACGCGATTATCAGGGACATTGTGAGCTTTTCCATGTCTAGTTACCTTGTTTCCGCATCCTGTAGGGTCTTGCTCACATAATATACTAGGAGCTATGTCAGGCATTCTTCTCAAATTAATACAGAGTTCACCGCCTTCTCGAACACCATGACATAGATGAGCAATATTTTTCTGTTCTTTGGTTTGGACAGCAACCGGGCCTTCCTGATGAGGGTCTTGAGTTCTCGAAAGGCATTCTCTCATTTCTCGGTCCACTCAAACTGCTTCCTTCCTTTGATAGTCTAGAAGAAGAGCTGGCAGCGGTCTGTTGCTTTCGATATAAATCGGTTCAAGGCTGCCAATCTTCCTGTAAGGCTCTGAACCTCCTTAGGGGATGATGGCGATCGCATGTCGACAAGCGATTTGATCTTCTAGGGATTAGCCTCTATCTCGCGTTGATTCACCATGTAACCTAGGAATTTTCTGGATGCGACTCCGAAGGTGCACTTCAAGGGGTTGAGCTTTATGCGATATTTACAGAGAATTCTGAACATCTCCTTCAAGTGTCCAATGTGGTCTTCGGCATTCACGCTCTTCACTAGCATGTCATCAACATAGACCTCCATTGTATTTCCAATATGTTCTGAGAACATGCAATTCACCAACTACTGATATATAGTTCTGGCATTCTTTAAGTTCTCCCGCGAACATTAGGATCTGATTATAGCCGGAGTAGGCATCCATAAAGCTAAGTAGCTTGTGGCCGATAGTTGTGTCAACCAAATGATCAATGCATGGTAGCGGGAAGCTGTCTTTGGAGAACGCCTGATTCAAGTCATAGAAGTCTATACATACCCTCCACTTCTTGTTATTTTTCCTCACTAGCACGGGGTTGGATATCTATTGGGGGTAGACCGCCTCTCTGATAAACCCGTTTGTCAGAAGCTTGTTGAGTTCTTCTTTTAGGGAACCATACCGCTCGGTGCTCAGAGGCCTTCTTTTTTGTATCTTGGGGCGCATTTTGGGATCCACTTTCAGGACGTGGCAGGCCACGGATGGATCGATCTCCACCATGTCACTGTGTTTCCATTTGAAGACATCAGTGTTCTCTCGTAAGAACTGCTTCAGTTCTTTCTTCATCCCTTCTTCAAGTTTCTGTCCCACTTACAACATCTGGGTAGGGGTAGGGTCTGAAGAGTTTATAGGAAATACCTCTAGCTCCTCTGTCGGAGAAGCTAGAAAATCCGTGCCTATAATCCGAGGGTCTAGACCTTTGTCCAGTACCATCTCCTCCTTGATCTTTTCGTGGTCGATGTCCATCGGTGACGCCTGTATTGTCATCACTGCAGGGGGCGTCTTCGTGCTTCACTGCCTTTTGGAGTGCGTTCATGTAGCAAGCCCTTACCTCTGTCTGATTACCATGAACCTTAGCGACTCCACCAAGCATTGGAAACATCATTGCCAAGTGTTGAATGGAGGTGACCGCTTGCAGGTCCTTGAGTGCGGGCCTACCGAGGACTCTATGATAGGTGGAGCGAATATCAACCACCAAAAACTCCATGAATCTCCTCAGATGACATGGGGGCTCTCCAAAATCCACTGCGAGCATAATTCTACCTCGAGGGACAAGGCTATCTCCCGAGAAACCGAATAGTGGTTCTGAAATGGCTGTCAGTTCATGATCCACATCCATTTGGTAAAAGTTACTGCCAAACAAGATGTTCACGGCGCTTCCGTCATCAACCAACATTCGTCCTAGCCCATTCCTAGCTACAACGGCGTAGCAATGCGAGTAATGTATATCGGCTTTATCCTCTTCGGTGAATGTGATCTACTGGGCCCTAGGTCGGTGCCCATGAACCTACCAACTTTCCACAAGTTCCTCTCTTGCTGCCTTCGCGTAGTTTCACCGTGAATTCATCGTGTGCCCTCAAACATAGGGCACTCTGATAATTGTGTTGATCTCTCAGACCATGGGGACTCACACAGGTTCTCCTGTCCTTGGTAGATCTCTACTCCTATTGTTTTCTCCATCGTTGCGGTGAAGTCTATCATCCTGGCGTCGGGGTAGAGGTCTTCTCCCTGATTGGGTGGTCCTCGATGCTCTCGGGCCGGTCGATTCCTCTCTCCTTGCTGTTGATTTCCTTAGTTGATTAATTCCCTAACGTCGAGGCATCTTCTGTGTTGTGCACCCAGTGTATGCGACAAAACTTGGGTGGAGGAGCAGCTAGCAGAGGATCCGCTACGGGTAGTTCAGCGTGGGGGCCAAGATCGTCTCCATCTGGTTAAATCTTCTATAACGGTTGTTATGCGGCTCAGGAGAACGCTTTTCTTGGAAGCAATTGAAGCGAGGTTCAGGAGAACATCGCCCCTTCCTCTAATAGTGATCCCCTCTGTCTATTTATGCTCTTTCTCTGTTCCTAATCGTTTCTTCATATCAGATATCTCACTGGATCAAGTCTACCAGCTGACTATAGGTTTTGGGTTGATTATTCTAGACATTTCTCCAGAAGGGAGTGCGCATGTGAAGTCCGGTCACCAGTGCGTCCAGGGCCTTCTCGTCAGTGACATTCTCAATTTCGTTGATGACAGCGCTGATTCTTATGAAATAGGTCTTCACCGACTCTCATTTCTTCTGTCGAATGTCGTGGAGTTGAGTGATATCGGCTATCATTGTCAGGTTGCCAATGAAAGCATTGATAAATTTCTATTTGAGTTGGGGTCAGCTCCTGATGCTCTCTAGTTTCAGTTTGTTGTACCACATCTTCTCTTCAGATGTGATGGTGGTATGAAAATTTTTGCACTTCACTACTGGAGAGTTACCTTGGAGCTATACTTGTCCATGGGATCCATGGGATCACCTCTTTCGTTATACTTGTCCATCGGAGACATTCTGAAATTAATAGGGAGCTCACTGGCCTTCAATATATTGATAAATGGAATGTTCTCGTCATCGTCATCGTCATCCTCATCCTCATCGCATTCTAACTCTTCTTTTTCATCCACGACTCTCGCAAGAACAAGTTTTGAGTCCTTTCTTCCTTCTATATGGGCCTCGCTACGCTTATTGTGCCTGCTGTGTGCCGGTAGAGGTAGTGCTATGGAGGATCCCACCATTAACCTGTCAAACACACTGGCAGCAAAAGTCGGCTGGTTTCCACGTACAAGAAGGGGTTTCCCATTTTGATTGTCTTGCGAGGGCCTCAGATTCATATTCTATGGGTCCCTACCATTTGAAACTAGCAGGTCGTCCCGAGATCGACGGCTCTCCATCGAACTGGACCTCGAAGGGCTTTGCCGGGCATGGTTACGCTTAGGTCTATTTTGAAGAGATTGATTATCCAACAGTTCAAGCGCTGCCTTCATCTGGGCATTGTCTAGCTTCAGGTCTTTGTTTTCCTACTCAACCGTCCACTTTTATCGTTGTCTTATTCTCTTGCGGTGGGTTACATTCAGAAGATCTTGAACGCTTTCCTGCTGCAAGTCAATATGATGGGACTTTACTTCTTCTTCTAGAGAGTTTTCTGTTGCCATGCTCTTTCGGGTAGAAAACACGTTTTTACCACAAGTTTTAGATTGTGTAACATTTTTCGATTCCCACAGACGGCACCAATCTGTTGACGTCAGAATCTACACTATCCACGTATCAACAGATCTCCAGTCAATCAGCTACCAACCTATACATTACCTGCACACTAGGAAGATCCTTAGGCACGAAGATCACCAGAGAAAAAGGGTTTGGCGATCGTTGGTACTCTGACAATCAAGTCAACTGCCGGTATATAGGATAATATACGGGAAAAATAATAAAATGGGTGTGGAAGGAAAAAGCAGACAGAAATTTGAGCAGAGTTTAAGGGTGAGAATAATGCGTACCTTAGAATAACCGGAAATGTTGTATTTATAGCCTCAGGATTCTAATTGATTTAGGAAAACAATCAATTAGATATCTGATTGGATTATCCTTCCTTATGGGATAAGGACAATCGGTTATCAATGCAATCTCCTGGATTTTAGCCCTTATTTGAGTTTATTCCTATTATCACGTTGGCTAATCTTTAGGAGATTGATATTTGATTTCTTTGTAAGAATCTGTGTGCCAATCAAACACAATCTTTCCCTGAATACATCTCTGGTTATTCCAAAATATCACAGCACCTGCGGTTTTGTGATGGATCCGATTTCTAACGAAGCACCAGGGGTCGGTCGTGAATGTCGAGGCTCTTCACGGTCTTCGCCAGACTTAATTCGAGGATGCCAGTATGTTGCTGGGCCTTATATACATTTACGAGGCCCTCGCTATGTGTGTGAGGCTTTTACGACTTTGGAAAACCCTTTTTAGGTTTATGAGTCCTTAGTGATTTCAAAAGGTCCTTGCTAGGCTTACGAGGCCTTGACGAAGTGTAACTTGGGCCTTCACTGGGCCTCTATGGAACTTTTGCCGACGTAGAGACTTTACCGAAATGTGGTGGTAAAACAATTATGATTTAATTTAAATCATATTAAATTTTCCAAAAAACTAGAAAAGACGGGTTTGGATCCTACCAGCCCACTATATTGGCAAGTCCATGGGCCTTTCTTGTCATCAGATTTGAAAATTAAAAAAAAAATAATAATAATAATAAATTAAGTTTAACTCAAACCATATTTTTAGATGGGTTTTTTTTCAAAAATAACCACAATAAATAAAATATTTTTTAAAATACTGTCATATTTTTTTAATTCTAAAAATACTATTTTTTTTTATTTTTGTAACACTTGTTATTATATTTGTTATTTTAGTTATAATAAATGTGTTACATTCGTTATTAACAAATATAACAATAAGTGTTACAAAAAAAATAATATTTTTAGAATAAAAAAAATTAAATAATATTTTTTAAATTATTTTATATTTTGTAGTATATTGTTAAATTATCACTTTTTAGATAGATCGATTCAAACTTGTAATGGACTTGAATTGAACTTAGTTGTAGATGGGTTAATTTAAACAAGTCCACTCGTTTTGGTGCCCTTAACAATGTAATAATTTTGTTATATACTTAATTTTATATTCAAATTCTATAATTATTTTTCAATATTTTAAATTTTTAATGTACTAAATGTAATAAATATAACATATATTTTTTATAAGAATTATAAAAAATGTAACAAATGTAATAATAATTATAACAAAAAGTAAAAACGCGATTTTAAGAATAAAAAAAGTGAAACGGTATTTTTTTTTAAAAAAAATTTATATTTTTATAGTAAATGGTGAAACTATACTTTCCCATTTTCCAAAGGTGGATTGTGCATGCTGCGACTAAATGTAATAAAAAGTGGAGCATTGAAGCTTGTAATTCGTTAAATGCAAATCATTATAAATACGAATTGGGAGTCGGTTTAGTCTTAAAAAGTTAAATTGTAGAGCCTCTTAAAAGCTTAATTTCAAAAATTTATAAAGAGCATTTTTAAGTAAATATATTGAATTTCACCAAGGCCGACACATTGTGCTACTGCCACACCAGAAGACCCTCCAAATAACTTGGGCTGAAATTCAGATAAATAGTGATAATTTCACAATATACTACAAAATATAAAATAATTTAAAAAATACTATTTAACTTTTTTTATTCTAAAAATACTATTTTTTTTATTTGTTACATTTGTTATTTTAGTTGTAACACTTGTTGTTACATAGTAACAAAAGTAACAACAAGTGTTACAACTAAAATAATAAATGTAACAACAAGTGTTTCAAAAATAAAAAAACAGTATTTTTAAAATAAAAAAAAAATATGACAGTATTTTAAAAAATATTTTATTTATTGTAGTTATTTCTGAAAAAATAAAAACCCAATATAATTATCATCTCCGTTGAGCCGTAGTCACTAATTTCTAGCCCAAACCTAACTTTTGGGCCAAAGTCCAAATACTTATAATCTTATTTTGGCGAGATAATTTGACCTTAAACTACAAAATATAAAATAATTCAAAAAATACTATTTAACTTTTTTTATTCTAAAAATACTATTTTTTTATTTTTGTAACACTTGTTGTTACATTTGTTATGTTTGTTAACAAATGTAACACATTTATTATAATTAAAATAATAAATGTAACAAAAAATGTTATAAAAATAAAAAACAGAATTTTTAGAATAAAAAAAGTATGATAGTACTTCAAAAAATATTTTATTTACTGTGGTTATTTGTGAAAAAATCCCTATTTTGGCCTATCACAAATTGCTAGCCCAATAGTAAAACCATATACAAACAATAGGGGACCCGACCTACATGAGGGAAAATAGTGGTAAATAGTCCGATTGAATTGCCTACTTTATTTGAATGGTCTTCGACCAATTTTACAATATAAAATTTCTTTTTTTTTTTTATATATATATATATATATATATATATATATATATATATATATATTGTTACCACCAGATTTTGTTAAGGCTTTTACGTCGCCAAAAGGCCTCGTATAGGCCCAATTTAGGTCTCGCTAGGGCCTTGTGAGCCCAAAGAAAGGCCTTCCAAATTTATAAAGGCCTCGGGGCGTCTAGTGAGGGCCTCGTGAATACTTTTAAGGCCTAGCAACATGTCAGCACTCATAAATCGGAGTACAGTGAAGCCCATGACAAGCCACGAATGTCACGACTGGTCTAGAATGCTTCGTCGAGCTTCGAATCCCTCGTAATCCGCAGGCAACATAATATTTCAGAATGACCGAAAATATGGTTAAGGAAATATTGTGTTTGATTGACACACGGATCCTCACAAGGAAACCAAATCTCTAATCTCCTCACAAGGAAAGATTGTATTTGATTGACACACGGATCCTCACAAGGTACGCACTTTTTACGCATTATTTCACCCCTAAACTCTTATCAAATCTCTGACTGTTTGTCCCTCCCACACCCAATTGTTTTCGTTCTCCGTATATTATTCCCTATATCGGCAGTTGTCTTGATCGTCGGAGTACCAACAATCATCAGACCCTTTTTTCTCGATGATCTTGATGCCTAACAGTCGTCCTAGTGTGCAAGTAACATACAAGTTGGCAGAAGAGTGACTGGAGATCTGTTGACACGTGGTTGGTGTGGAATCCGACAACGACGACAACAAATTGGCACCGTATGTGGAAAGCGAAAAATATGTTACACGACCAAAAACTTGTGGTAAAAACGTGTTTTTCTACCCAAAAGAGCATGGCAACAGAAAACTCCATGGAAGAAGAAGTAGAGTCCCATCATATTGACTTGCGGCAGGAAAGCGTTCAAGACCTTCAGAACGTAACCCGCCGTAAGTGGAGAAGAAAACGACAGAAGCGGACGGTCGACTAGGAGAACCAAGACCTGAAGCTAGACAATGCCTAGATGAAGAAAGCGCTTGAACTGTTGGAAAACAATCCCTCAAACATGGACCAAAGCGTAGCTGTGCCAAGCGAAGCCCTTCGAGGTCCGATTCGATAGAGAGCTGTCGATCTCGGGATGACCCACCAGTTTCAAACGGAAGGAACCCTCAGAATATCATTCTGAAACCCTCGTAGGACAATTAGAATGGGAGACCCCCTCCGGCGTGTGGAAATTAGCTCGCTCCTGCTGCCAGCGTGTTTGACAAGTTAGGGATGGGATTCTCCATAGCACCACCCCTATCGGTGCACAGCAGGCACAGTGAGCGCAGCGACGCCCATACAGAAGGGAAGAAGGACTTGAAACTTGTCCCCGCAAGACTCGAAGATGAAAAGGAAAGATTAGAATGCTATGAAGATGATGACGACGAGAATATTCCATTCACCATTTTCATGAAGGCCATGGAGGTTCCCACTAATTTCAGAATGCCCCTGATGGACAAATATAACGGGAGAGGCGACCCTACGAATCACATCAACATATATAAGACAAAGCTCCAAGGTCACTCCCCCACGGTGAAATGCCGAAATTTTCACACCACACTCACATCCGATGCGAAGAGATGGTACAACAAACTAAAACTAGAAAGCATCAAGAGCTGGCCTTAGCTCAAACGAGAGTTCGTCAACACTTTCATTGGCAATTAGATAATCATAGCCGATATTGCCCAACTCCACGACATTCGGCAGAAAGGAGGAGAATCAGTGAAGAGCTATTTCAAGAGATTTAGCAATGTCATCAACAAAATCGAGAGTGTAACCGATGACAAAGCCTTAGCCGAACTGGTGATTGTACTTCATATGCGCACTCCTTTCTATAGAGATGTCCATAATAGCCAACCCAAAACTTACAGTCAGTTGGTAGACCTTATCCAGCGTGAAATCCGATCGAATGAGACTATTGAGAATAGAGAGAGAGCCAAAAGAGATAGAGGAGATCGCTATCAGAAGGAGGGGCGACGCTCCCCTGAACCCCGCTTCAATCGCTTTCAAGGAAAGCGTTCTCCAGAGCCACGCAACAACCACTACAGGATATTCAACCAGACAGAGACGGTCCCAGCCCCTCAGACTGGGCCACCTGCAGTGAATTGCCAACTAGTTGTTTTCCCACATAAGTTCTACTGTATACATAGAACTCAGGCACATAACACGGAAGACTATCCCAACGTACGAGAATTGATAAACCAGGAAAATCAGTGACAGAGAGAGGAGAGTCGACCGACTCGAGGTCATCGAGGACAACCCAATGATGGGCGAAGACCTCTACCTCGACTCCAGGACGATGGACCTCACTATAATAGGGATGGCAAAAAAACCCGTCCCCGACCCGCCCCGCCATGCCCCGCCCCTAATGGGACGGGGAATCCCCGCCCCGATTACTAAACGGAGTGGGGACGAGGATCATGGTCCCCGCCCTGCATTCCCCGAACCTGCCCCGAATAGTTTTATTTTATTTTATTTTTATGTTGTAAAATTTAGATTGTATGTAAAAATATAAAAAATAATATAATTAATTAATTAAACGGGGCGATAAACGGGGATTTTTTTATACCCGCCCTACCCTGTCCCGCCCCGCACCCGCCCCAATCTCCGCCCCGCTTTCCAAAAATCCCCGACGGGGTGGGTATGGGAATGGTCGCCCCACCCCGAACCCGCCCCGTTGCCATCCCTACACTGTAACAACGAAGAAAATGCTAGGAACATGGACCCACCAAGGGTGGATAAACCCGCAAGAGCCCCTGCGGTCTGCGAGATCAATACCATCATCAGAGGACCTTATGTCGAAGGGCATATGATGAATTCACAGTAGAACTACGTGAAAGCGGCGAGAAAAGAACCGATGGAAAGTTGGCAGGTTCACGGACACCGACCTCGAACCCTACAGATCACATTCACAGAGAAAGACGAGGTCGGTATCCACTACCTGCATTGCGATGCCTTGGTAGTTCGCACCGTTATGGCCTGGAACAGGGTAGGACGAATGTTGGTCAATGACGGAAGCGCCGTGAACATCCTGTTTGGCAGTGCCTTTGACCAAATAGATGTAGATCATGGATTGACGACCATTTCGGAACCATTGTTCAACTTCACGGAAGATAGCCTCGTCCCTCGAGGGAGGATCACCCTCGCAGTAGATTTTGGAGAGCCCCATGTGGCATATGAGAAAATTCATGGAGTTCCTGGTGGTTGACACTCGCTCCGCCTACCACAGAGTCCTCGGTAGGCCCTCACTCAAAGATCTACATGCGGTCACTTCCATCCACCACATGGTAATGAAGTTCCCGACACCTGGAGGAGTCATAAAAGTTCATGGTAACTAGACAGAGGCAAGGGCCTATTATATGAACGCATTACAGAAGGCAGCGAAGCACGAAGATGTAACTCTCGCAGTAATGACGATACAAACAAAGTCGATGGACGTCGACCCAGAAAAATGGACTAGAAAATGATACTGGATGAAGGTCTGGACCCCCGGATTGTAGGTTAGGACTTGCTGGCCTTTCCGACGGAGGTGTTTGAGGTATTTCTCGTAAACCTATCAGACCCTACCTAGATGTTGCGGTAGGGCAGAAACTTGAGGAAAGGATCAAATGGGAGTTTAAGCAATTCCTGTAAGAGAGTACAGACATCTTTGCATAGAACTATAGTGACATGGTGGGGATTGACCCATCTGTGACTTGCCACGTCCTGAAAGTGGACCCGAAAATACGTCCCAAGATACAAAAGAGAAGGCCTTTGAGCACCGAAAGGTATGACGCCTTGAAAGAGGAAGTTGACAAGCTGTTGGCTAATGGGTTCATAAGGGAGGCAATCTACCCCCAGTGGATATCCAACCCCGTACTAGTAAGGAAAAACACTAAGAAGTGGATGGTATGTATAGACTTCTCAAATTTAAATCAGGCGTGCCCCAAAGATAGCTTCATGTAGCCATGCATCGATCAATTGGTTGACGCAAAGGCCGGTCACAAGCTACTTAGCTTTATGGATGCCTACTCCGGCTACAACCATATCCTGATATTCACAGGAGACGAGGAGCACACCTCATTCATTACAGACTGAGGATTGTACTGCTACAAGATGATGCCCTTCGGCCTTAAGAACGCAGGAGCCACATATCAACGGTTAGTAAACCGCATATTCTCGGAGTAGAATGGAAATAAAATGGAGGTCTATGTTGATGATATGCTCGTAAAGAGCGTGCATGCCGAGGACCACATTAGACACTTGGGAAAAATGTTTGGAATTCTCTACAAGTATCGCATGAAACTCAACCCCCTGAAATGTGCCTTCGGGGTCGCATCTGGAAAGTTTCTTGGCTACATGGTGAATCAACGCGGGATAGAGGCTAATCCTAAGAAGATCAAAGCGCTCGTTGACATGCGATCACCATCATCTCCCAAAGAAGTTCAGAGCCTGACAGAGAGATTCGCAACGTTGAACTGATTCATATCAAAGGTGACCGACCGTTGCCAACCATTCTTCCAGACCATCAAAGGAGATAAGTGGTTTGAGTGGACCGAAGAATACGACAGGGCCTTCTAGGAACTCAAGATCCTCCTCGGAAAGGCCCCGCTACTTTCCAAGCCGAAGAATGGAAAAACATTGCTCATCTACCTCGCAGTATCCAAAAAAGCAGTGAGTTCCGTTTTGATCCGAGAAAAAGGCCCGACACAACTCCTAATATATTATGTGAGCAAGGCCCTGCAGGATGCAGAGACAAGATACCTGGACATAGAGAAGCTCGCTATGTCTCTGATTATCTCATCCTGAAAGCTCCGACCATACTTCCAGCCATATAGCATCAATGTCCTGACAAATTTTTCTCTGAGACAGATTCTCTAGAAACCAGACACCTCGGAAAGGCTGATGAAATGGTCGAACAAACTTAGCCAATTCGACATCTCCTACAAGCCAAGGCCCTCCATAAAGGGACAGGCCTTAGCAGATTTTATGGCCGAGTTCGCCCATATCCCAGAGGGCTTGCTTGAATCCAACTCTCAGGAGGTACCAACATGAAAATTATACGTTTATGGATCCTCAAAGAGGTAGGAGGCGAGCCGAGATTCTCTTGATTAGTCCCGAAGGCCATAATCTCAATTGCTCACTTTGCCTAGAGTTCAAAGCCTCGAACAACGCTGTCGAGTATGAGGCGCTCCTAGCAGGCTTGAGGCTGGCACAAAAGATGAAGGCAAGAAAAATCCACATCTACAGCGACTCGCAGCTGGTGGTTAGCCACGTCAATAGAACCTTCACAGCTCGCGATCAATCTATGATGGCATATTTGAAGAAGGCCAAATATCTACTATCTCATTTCGAGGTATTTGAACTACTTCAAATTTTCCAGATCGAGAATGGCTATGCCGACGCCCTTTCAAAGTTGGCAAGTAGTAAGACTCTGACATGATGAGGGCTATCTCAGTTGAAAAGCTTAGCCGACCATCAACTGACAAGACTCTGCCACAAAATACCATGATGGTCACCGAGTCTCCCAAATAGATGAAAGAGATCATCACGTACTTAGCCGACCAAGTTTTGCCAGACAGCTGAGAGGAAGTACAGAAGCTCTGTATGAGGGCAACAAAATTCGTCTTATAAGATGAAATCTTGTATAAGAGAGGTTTTAGCCATCCTCTCATGCACTACATTACTCAATAGGAGGTAGATTACGTGATGAAAGAAATACATGAGAAAATCTATGGTAATCACTCGAAGGTGATGGCCCTAGCACAGAAGGCCCTGAAGCAAGGGTACTACTGGCCGACAATGAAAAATGATTCACAAGCTTACGCAAGAAAATGCGACAAGTGCCAAAAGTTTGTTGTTGTACAAAAGCTCCCAGCTCATAACCTCACCCCAGTCACCAATTCGTGGCCTTTCGCCAAGTAGGAGATCGATTTCATAGGTCATCTCCCAACTGGAAGAGGTAGGGTCAAGTTCGCAGTGGTAGCGGTAGACTATTTCACCAAGTGGTGCGAGGCCAAGCCTCTGGCAAAAATCACGGAAGAGAACACATGGAAATTTGTCTGGAAGAACATCGTCTGTCGTTTTAGGATACCTCACTCCCTCGTGTCCGACAACGGAACGCAGTTTGCCGGGAAGAAATTTAATTCGAACTGTGAAGAGCTTGGCATTCGGAGGGACTTCTCCACACCCTACTATCCCCAGTCCAATGGCCAGGTAGAGGTCGTCAATAAGATCATCAAGCACACTTTGAAAAGAAAGTTGAAATTTTCCAAAGGAAGATGGGCCGAAGAGTTACCCGAGACTTTATGGTCATATCGGACCACATCTCGGACAGCAACTGGCGAAACTCCATTTGCCATGGCATACGGAGCGGAAGCAATCATACCCATCGAGGTAGGAATACCTTCTCCAAGGCTCTTGCACTTCGACGAAGTGGTCAATGAAGACCTACGCAGAAAAAACCTTGACTTACAAGAATAAAGACATGCCGACTCACAGCTTCGTGTGGTAGTTTATCAAAAGAAGATGGCTAGGTACTATAATTCGAAGGTTAAAAATAGGACTTTCCACGTTAACGACTTCGTCCTCAAAAAGGTTTTCCTGACTAATAAAGAGGTGGGGGCCGGAACCCTCAAACCCACTTGGGAAGGACCGTACAAAATTATCGAAGAAGTCCAACAGGGAACCTACAGGTTGGAGGACTCACAAGGGAGGAAAACTAGGCATTCATGGAACATCACACATTTGCGCCCATATTATCAGTATTTTTTCATATTGTCTTGATCTTTTCTTTCTCAGTGCTAAGCCGAATATCAGCGATCCTTTTGGCTTTGTTGACGTCGGATTCCGCACCAACCACATGTCAACATATCTCCAGTCACTCCTCTACCAACTTGTATGTTACCTGCACACTAGGATGACCGTTAGGTACCAAGATCACCAGAGAAAAAGGGTTTGGTGATCGTTCGTACTCTAACGATCAAGTCAACTATCGATATAGGGAATAATATATGGAGAACAAAAACAATTGGATATAGGAGGGATAAGCAGGCAGAGATTTGAGTAGAGTTTAGGAGTGAAAATAATGCGTACCTTGGAATAACCGGAGATATTGTATTTATAGTACAAGAGTTCTAATTGATTTAGAAAAACAATCAATTAGAAATCTGATTGGACTCTCTTTCTTTATGGGATAGGGATGATCAGTTGTCAATACAATCTCCTAGATTTCGGTCCTTATTTGAGCTAATCACATTACCTAATCTTTAGGAGATTAGGATTTGGTTTCTTTGTGAGGATCTGTGTGTCAATCATGCACAATCTTTCCTTAAGCATATTTTTGGTCAATCATGGGCATCTAGATCGTGACTCCAATTTATGAGTGCTGACATGTTGATGGGCCTTAAAAGTATTCACGAGGCCCTCGCTAGATGTCTGAGGCCGTTATGAATCTGGAAGGCCATTACTGGGCTCACAAGGCCCTAGCGAGGCCTAAATTAGGCCTATACAGAGCATTTGCTGACGTGAAGGCCTTAGCAAAATCTGGTGGTAACAATAGTCCCCCAAGTCCAAGCTATTATTTATGGTAGGCGCGGGACTTTGAAGTAAAAGTAGAAAGATGATGATTTTTTTTTGGTGGAGTTATTCATAGTAGCGTGTTTGGGCCCTCGCGAAGTCTGATATTGTTTGGTGGAGTTCTTCGCAGCGACGTGTTTGGATTGCTTACTCAGTACAGTCTCCCAAGCCCGAAGCTTGTTTATTTATGACAGGTGAGAGCTTTGATTAGTTTGACTTCAAGTTACGTGTCCGTGGTTGGTATCATTTTGTCCATGCTGCCAATCAGAACTGTCATAGTGGTCAGGTAATGATGGGTGAGGGAGCTTGCACCATAAATGTTGTTGGCACATGGTAGAGGCAGAGGATATTGATGCATTGCGTTCGGAGAATAAGGCCCTACGTGCTTGCTGATTTCATTGTTATCAAGACGCGAGGGCACGAGCTGTATATGACATAACCAAATCTGGAACGATCCAAAGGATGTGTGCGCAATCTCAGAGAAAGGCTGTGTTGCAATTGAGGGCTTGCCAAAACATGGTCCACTCCAAAGATAAAGAACTGACAAAAGCCTTGGCGGAGTTATCAAAGGCCAAGGATCTGTTGGCCAACCTAGGGGTCCATGGTTATGCCAATCCCAAGTCCTAGCAGGAACCGTAATCCTCTATAATGCACGTTAATGTTGTATTCCCTGATTTCACAAATGTAAAGTTTTTATGGATTGCATCTTTTATTATGAGTTTCGTTCTTTTTTTGCTATTCATATGGATACGCGTTAGATGTTTACCCAATGAGTTAAAAGAGTTGGTCGCGAACCACACTCTCTCGCTGCCGAATTTCTCATACTTGCTTGTTTTGGACACGCGTAAGTTGTTTACTCAGCTAGTTGAAAGAGTTGGAAGCAGATCACACTCCCTCGCTGCTGAACTTTCTTTGCTTAATTGATTGCGCGTTGAATGTTTACCCAGATAGTTGAAAGAGTTGGCCGCGAACCGCACTCCCTCGCTGTTGAACTCTCTTTACTTGTTTGATTACGCGTTGAATGTTTATCCAGCGAGTTGAAAGAGTTGGTCGTGAACCACACTCGATCGCTGCCGTAGTTTCTGAACTTGCATGATTGGCTAGAGAGTATCACAATTCAAAAAAAAAATACTGAACTTTATTGCGATAATGCAGCTCTTTGAACAAAGCCGAAAGGATCGCTGAAATTCGGCTTAGCGCTGAGAAAGAAAAGATCAATACAATATGAAAAACTACTGATAATATGGGCGCATATGTGTGATGTTCCAGGGGTGCCTAGTTTACCACCCTTTTGAGTCCTCCAACCTGTAGGTTCCCGGCTAGACTTCCTCGACAATTTTGTACGGTCCTTCCCAAGTGGGTTCGAGGGTTCCGGCCCCACCTCTCTATTAGCCAGGAAAACCTTTTAGAGGATGAAGTTGTTAACGTGGAAAATCCTGTTTTTAACCTTCAAATTATAGTACCTAGCTCGTGCTAATTCCATTTCGTACAATTTCAAATTTATCTCTGTATATTATACGCTACTGTCGAAAATAAGAGACTTTCAAAGTTTTGCTATTTTACAAGAAAATTGACATCTCATTGATCTTAAAACAAGTTCAAACAAATGTAAGAAATTCCGTTTTAAAGTTAAAATCTAACTCATCTCAATTTTTGTATAATGTGTGGTTATTTCTTCTTCCTTTAATGTATGATAGAAATTGTAAATTTTTAGGTATAAATCATGATAATATGTATACATTTGGGTATGAATTCATGATATTTGATTTAAATTTCTATAAAATTGAGTCAATTTATGAAATATTGCGTTGGATTAATTGAAAAATAAATTTAACAGACATAAACAAACTAGATCGATTAGAAATTGACTATAACATACCATAGGTATGTGGTTTGTTAACAAATCATACATTTGTTAAGAATTTGGTATGTTAAAAGTTGCATAAAATTTGTATTTGTGAATCTCGTTCTTTAGCAACCTAAAGTAGTAAAAATTATAATTAATAATTAGTTATTTTAAATTTATGAAAAATAATATATTTTATCTCCAACATTTCAAAATTGTAAAAATTATACCCATAACATTTAAAAATAGTATCGGACATACCAAATGTTTCAAAAAACAGTCATTATATGTCCTTTATGAAGAATTTCCCAGCCTTTAAATAAACAAAAGGCCAAAAAAAAAAAGTACCCCAACAAAAATGAAGAATAACAAAAAGGCAAACTTCTTTCTTCACTCCCAACCACCACCTACTCCACTGGTCATCTTCCACTCCAACTCTCCCATCTTTCCTAAACCATCGCCATTACACTCACAGCCATGCCACCGCCACCAATACCATCACCAACATTTTTTGCCAAAAAATAAATAAAAAATAAAAACAAGAGTGGAGAGAAATCCCCTCTTTGTCTTCTTGCACAACTATTATGCTATTTACGGCAAAAAATGGGAGAATCTTGCCTATTTTTATGTTTATTTTTATACATACAAATATAGTGTTTGTGATAATCCAGTGTTTATACAATATTTGTAAATATTTATATATTCAAGTGCTTGAATTTTGATGTTTGAAGTTAAAGATGCAGCGAAGAAACACCATTATTTCGTGAATGTTTGTAGATCGCAGTAACTGGCCATGAGTGGTGGTCAAATGTAGGCGATGGCTGGATTTTGAGGTTTGAGGTGGGGGTGGTGGTGACTGTGGGTTTTGAAAATAAGGGGGGTTGAAAGTGAAGAAAGAAGACGATTTCTTTGTTATTTTTCATTTTTGGAAATGAATTTGATTTTTTTTTATTTCTCTTTTTCTTTACATTATCTTTTGTTTTTTGTTTATTTAAAGAGTATGACAATTTTGTCATTAAGGCTTACAAAATACTTATTTTTTTCAAACATTGGGGATGTTTGGTTTTATTTATAAAATATAAAAATATCTCTTAAGTTTTTTAAAAATTGAGACCAAATATGTTATTTTCCCTTAAATTTAAGGGAAATTGGTGAAATTGGCACAAATGGTTCCTAATCTTTGCACTCAATGTGGAAATAGTGTGGAAATTGTCTCTAACGTTTTTTTTTTTTGCACAAAAGTCCATAACTAATGTATTTTGGTACGTAATTAGTCCTTATTTAACGAGAAAGACAAATATGCCCTTAATTTTAATTGAAGAACATTGTAATTAGATTCTTAACCTTTGCAAAAAGTGCAAATGGGTCCAATACTTTAATTTTTATAAAAAATTAAAGGAAACTAACGAGTTTTTATTTTTTTGAATCAATACTTTATTGAATAAATTGATAATATACTAAATTATTAACAAATATGTTAAAATTAAATTATTTATTATTATTATTAAGTAATTATTATTTAAAATTCAAACTTTTATTTTATCGTTAGAACATAAAAGAAAAATAACTTTGTTACAAATTCGATGCTCAAATACTTTTATTTAATTGAGTTATTCGTTTATTAACTATAAATATTAGAACTCCAATTATATTCTTCATATTTTAATTTATCATTTTATTACAATTCAAAAATATAGAACGCATAATGTGTAAATTAATTTTTATTAGTATTTTTATATTAAAAAATAATAATAAGATTGATTAATTGTCATAAAATTATATACTCCATTTTGTTATTCAAAATTTTCACACATAGCAATTACATATACTTAAAGTGCAATAATTTTATATTTTTCTCTTATAAAAAATTTAATTAACATGACTATAGTAATATATTTAATATGCTAAATTATATATTATTTAGTAAATGTAACCGGACCCATGCGTACATTTTGCAACTGCTAGGAATTCAATTACAATTTTCTCTCTAATTAAAATTAAGGACATATTTACTTTTTTTTATCAAATAAATATCAATTACGTACTAAAATACATATATTAATGACTTTTGTGTCAAAAAATAAATATTAGAAACTATTTACACATTTAAAGGCAAAAGTCAGAGATCATTTGTGCAAAATTTCCCTAAATTTAATGCAAAGTTTCTCTTTTGTGCTTTGCCTAACCTGACCTATCGCTTTTTTATTTCTTTCTGGTTGTCCTTTTAATGGATTTTGAATCTTGAGAACTCCTTAGATTTTCAAAAACACCCCTGTCAATGGAATTTGATTCTCTGAAAAGGCAAATCTTGAGCATGTGTCCTTTGTCTGAATGACAAACAAGTCCATGCACTGGACAATAAATGTATTATATTTCGAAATGCAATTCAAACTTGAATTGTGCAAGCGTTTCCGACCATTTCCACGTGGACATTACCAAACTTGAATTGTGCAAGCATTCATATGACTGGCGAGATATCCACGTGTCACGAGTTAAATATTTCAATAATTATTAAATTTTTAATCACGTTTTTGATCATTCACTAAACTTTCAAATGTTGCTGAGTGCTCACTAAACTTTAAAAAATTACACTTCGTTAATCACTCCTCACGGACGGAAGCGCGCACGTGACTAACGAAACGCCTACGTGCTACACATTTGAGATTAAATTTTGTCAACCAATTAAACCTGCTCATCTATGTTATCAAAGCGCTTTTTTAAAATACGATTTATACATAAGAAATATATATTCTTTCCCAAAATTGAAATTTCTCAAAGTGCATGTTTATTAGTGCTGAAATTATTTTTTAAGTACTTATAAGTTGTGTGTCTTATGAAATGTGTTGGATAATAAGTGGATAGTAAATTGTGGGTCCTACAAAATGTGTGGATAAAAAGTACGTTTAATCAGTTTGGCCAACTGAAATTATAATTTAAGCTTAATTGAACATGAATAAAGTTTATTCCCCCAAATTCAATTCTTAACCCCAACCCCTTATCACCCGCATTAACAAATGACAGTGATACCCTACAAACCAGTCTAATCGAGGACCACCATTTTGTTTAGAAATCAATAATATTGCAAATAGATGGACCGCATGGAGGTAAGATCAAAATCTATTAGTATTTTTTTGTCGTATTATGTACCCAAAAATCTGCCTGTATAGAGTTCTTCTCTAGAAAACCTAACTCTAAATGTGAAATGTATAATTTTATGATAAATTTCATGTTGCATGCCGTTTATTAGAACATGTATTTAATGTAAAAAATTATGTATTTTGACCATATTGAATCTCTTTTAGCAACCAACTGTCTTTTCTTTGTTTGTGCTGTGAGATTTGGAGGATAATTCATACTTCATTGATTCTTCTAAGGATGTTAATGATCTACTGTATAAGCAAAATGTCACAAAAGACATTGAAACAAGAGTTGAAGATAGAGTACTTGAAGGTGCCAAAGAGCTTGACAATGAAGTAGAGTATCCAGGTTTGAAAAATTTACTGAGTGATTATGCATCTGATGATGAAGTTGATTTATAAACAGAGTGGAGATCCTTGATTAGGCTGGTTTGTATGGTAGCTTTGTTGTTTAGTCATGGGAGAAAATGAGTTAGGGCTAGGGGAATGAATTTGGAGGAATAGACTTTGAGGGATTTCAATACGTGGAAAGAATATATGTTTTTCATGTATAAATCATATTTTAAAAAAACGATTTGATAAATGGATTGTGCATCTTCAATTGATTGGCAAAAGTAACCTCAAAGATGTGTCATGTGGGCGTTGTTTCGTTAGTCACGTGTGCACTTTCGTCCATTGACAATTATTAAATCGTGAGGACTGATTAATGAAGCGTAACTTTTTAAAGTTTAGTGAGTACACATCAACATTTGAAAGTTCAGTGACTGGTTGAAGACGCAACTAAAAATTTAGTCATTATTGAAACATTTAACTTGTGACACGTGGACATTTCGTCAGCTACATGTATGCTTCCGTCAATTGATAGTTACGAAATTGTGATGAGTGATTGACAAAGCATAACTTTTCAAAGTTCAATGAGTACGCAACAATATTTGAAAGTTCAGTGAATGATTGATGATGCGACTAAAAATTCAGTAATTATTAAAATATTTAACTCAAAAAAACTTCATTGTTAATGTCAAATTATTATTTTTAATACTATTTTGTCACATTCATACTTTTCTACCTATATTATGGATTTGTTTTTATCTTTATTCTCGTCGATAAATAGAATTTATCAAATATGTTTTTTTTCAACTATCCCGATGAAATACCTTACTTGGAGATTCTATTGTAAAAACTATTTGAAATGATTTTTTTTTTTTTTAAATTTGAGGGTCTTATCTAAATATGGATTTTAGACGATCGGCTCATTTGGCTAGAGGTTGGGTTGACTTGTAATTTTAGTTCAAAAGAAAATTAATAAAAAAACAATACTCACATGAGAAATTAACAATAATAATGTTATTCATAATGAGTAGTAATTATCATCAGTTTAGGTAGTAGTAAGCCTCGCAACAATGATCACCACGGCTAATGAATATCATTAATAGACAATAATAATTATTATGCCATGTTGATATCATAAATCTAAAAGTAATGCTATCTATCATAATAATAATCACCAATCTAGATGATAATTAAATGAAATTAA